>OZ016484.1:2500-1221057 GCA_963966615.1 Tenthredo amoena
AACCTAACCTAACCTAACCTAACCTAACCTAACCTAACCTAACCTAACCTAACCTAACCTAACCTAACCTAACCTAACCTAACCTAACCTAACCTAACCTAACCTAACCTAACCTAACCTAACCTAACCTAACCTAACCTAACCTAACCTAACCTAACCTAACCTAACCTAACCTAACCTAACCTAACCTAACCTAACCTAACCTAACCTAACCTAACCTAACCTAACCTAACCTAACCTAACCTAACCTAACCTAACCTAACCTAACCTAACCTAACCTAACCTAACCTAACCTAACCTAACCTAACCTAACCTAACCTAACCTAACCTAACCTAACCTAACCTAACCTAACCTAACCTAACCTAACCTAACCTAACCTAACCTAACCTAACCTAACCTAACCTAACCTAACCTAACCTAACCTAACCTAACCTAACCTAACCTAACCTAACCTAACCTAACCTAACCTAACCTAACCTAACCTAACCTAACCTAACCTAACCTAACCTAACCTAACCTAACCTAACCTAACCTAACCTAACCTAACCTAACCTAACCTAACCTAACCTAACCTAACCTAACCTAACCTAACCTAACCTAACCTAACCTAACCTAACCTAACCTAACCTAACCTAACCTAACCTAACCTAACCTAACCTAACCTAACCTAACCTAACCTAACCTAACCTAACCTAACCTAACCTAACCTAACCTAACCTAACCTAACCTAACCTAACCTAACCTAACCTAACCTAACCTAACCTAACCTAACCTAACCTAACCTAACCTAACCTAACCTAACCTAACCTAACCTAACCTAACCTAACCTAACCTAACCTAACCTAACCTAACCTAACCTAACCTAACCTAACCTAACCTAACCTAACCTAACCTAACCTAACCTAACCTAACCTAACCTAACCTAACCTAACCTAACCTAACCTAACCTAACCTAACCTAACCTAACCTAACCTAACCTAACCTAACCTAACCTAACCTAACCTAACCTAACCTAACCTAACCTAACCTAACCTAACCTAACCTAACCTAACCTAACCTAACCTAACCTAACCTAACCTAACCTAACCTAACCTAACCTAACCTAACCTAACCTAACCTAACCTAACCTAACCTAACCTAACCTAACCTAACCTAACCTAACCTAACCTAACCTAACCTAACCTAACCTAACCTAACCTAACCTAACCTAACCTAACCTAACCTAACCTAACCTAACCTAACCTAACCTAACCTAACCTAACCTAACCTAACCTAACCTAACCTAACCTAACCTAACCTAACCTAACCTAACCTAACCTAACCTAACCTAACCTAACCTAACCTAACCTAACCTAACCTAACCTAACCTAACCTAACCTAACCTAACCTAACCTAACCTAACCTAACCTAACCTAACCTAACCTAACCTAACCTAACCTAACCTAACCTAACCTAACCTAACCTAACCTAACCTAACCTAACCTAACCTAACCTAACCTAACCTAACCTAACCTAACCTAACCTAACCTAACCTAACCTAACCTAACCTAACCTAACCTAACCTAACCTAACCTAACCTAACCTAACCTAACCTAACCTAACCTAACCTAACCTAACCTAACCTAACCTAACCTAACCTAACCTAACCTAACCTAACCTAACCTAACCTAACCTAACCTAACCTAACCTAACCTAACCTAACCTAACCTAACCTAACCTAACCTAACCTAACCTAACCTAACCTAACCTAACCTAACCTAACCTAACCTAACCTAACCTAACCTAACCTAACCTAACCTAACCTAACCTAACCTAACCTAACCTAACCTAACCTAACCTAACCTAACCTAACCTAACCTAACCTAACCTAACCTAACCTAACCTAACCTAACCTAACCTAACCTAACCTAACCTAACCTAACCTAACCTAACCTAACCTAACCTAACCTAACCTAACCTAACCTAACCTAACCTAACCTAACCTAACCTAACCTAACCTAACCTAACCTAACCTAACCTAACCTAACCTAACCTAACCTAACCTAACCTAACCTAACCTAACCTAACCTAACCTAACCTAACCTAACCTAACCTAACCTAACCTAACCTAACCTAACCTGACCCGACCCGACCCGACCCGACCCGACCCGACCCGACCCGACCCGACCCGACCCGACCCGACCCGACCCGACCCGACCCGACCCGACCCGACCCGACCCGACCCGACCCGACCCGACCCGACCCGACCCGACCCGACCCGACCCGACCCGACCCGACCCGACCCGACCCGACCCGACCCGACCCGACCCGACCCGACCCGACCCGACCCGACCCGACCCGACCCGACCCGACCCGACCCGACCCGACCCGACCCGACCCGACCCGACCCGACCCGACCCGACCCGACCCGACCCGACCCGACCCGACCCGACCCGACCCGACCCGACCCGACCCGACCCGACCCGACCCGACCCGACCCGACCCGACCCGACCCGACCCGACCCGACCCGACCCGACCCGACCCGACCCGACCCGACCCGACCCGACCCGACCCGACCCGACCCGACCCGACCCGACCCGACCCGACCCGACCCGACCCGACCCGACCCGACCCGACCCGACCCGACCCGACCCGACCCGACCCGACCCGACCCGACCCGACCCGACCCGACCCGACCCGACCCGACCCGACCCGACCCGACCCGACCCGACCCGACCCGACCCGACCCGACCCGACCCGACCCGACCCGACCCGACCCGACCCGACCCGACCCGACCTGACCTGACCCGACCTGACCTGACCTGACCTGACCTGACCCGGTAAAAAAAAGATACTTTCCCACCCGTACTAATCGACTGCAAATCGTCTGAAACGTGTATATAACATCGAGCTATGGGACCGAAAACCAAAAAAAAAAAAAAAAAAAAAAAACGGGAAAAAAAAATAAAAAACAATCACCCTGACGAAACTACTGGGGGTCGCAAAAAAAGGTATTTTCCCGAATGGCGCATTCGACTGGAAATCATCTAAAACGCGTAAATAACATTAGTCTGTAGGCAAAAAGAAAATAAAAAGAAAATGAAAAAAAAAAAAAAAAAAAACTATCACCCTTGCTTGAGATTACTGAGGAAGATAAAAAAAAAAAAAATGCATTTTCTCGTTACGTCCAATCGACTGGAAATCGTTTGAAACGACTTAATAACATCGGTCAGCAAAACCGGAAAAAAAAAAAAAAAAAACTACCCCTACAAACTTTCAAAATTCATAACTCCGCGGTGCATGCTCGTGGAGAGTTCGTTAGGGGTGCGTTGGAAAGGGGAGGGAGAGATCTTTCGATCCTCGAGATAAAATTCTGAGGTTAGCACCATCGGGCTACGCGGGGTGGGGGAGGCGGAAGAGAGGGGCAGGGGGGGACGAGGGCGAGGAATGGTATGAATAGAGGAGGGGGAGGGGCACTAACCCCACCCATGACTTTGACCCTCCCCCCACTCCCGGCGTTCTCCCCACCCCCTATTTCGGAAGGGGGGGGAGTTAGGGGGGTGTGTTCCGTGGTCCATCGAATGCGCCATCAAAAATCCTTTCGATCCCCTCCCTCCCAAAACGATCTACCGAGGCGCTTTGCCTATAACCTAACCCGACCTAACCTAACCTAACCCGACCTAACCCGGTAAAAAAAGGTACTATCTCACCTGTATCAAATCAACGAACTTCTCACAGGGTGCCGAAATGATATTATAGCGTAATATATCAAACCTGGTATACTATAGGATAAATGTATAAGGGTTTTTTTGCAAATGATAGTTGGATGGTTTTATGTGAGACATTTATGTAAATAGTTAATATTTTCATTGATATACATATACAGGGTGTCTGGAAATTCGCGCACCATCGGCATAATGGCGGATTCCTTGCGAAATATCGAGACGGAAGTTACCAATAAAAAAAAGTCCGCGACGGCTTAGTTTTCCTGTAAAATCATTTAATAACTAACTAATCAGCGTTCAGCTTTAGGAAAGAATGGTTAGAACATTGCATAGCCGTCCGCCCCACTCCTGGGCGAAGCGGGGAACACCACACATTACGTCGCCTTAGTCTTTGTTTGCCCTACAGACCATCTGGCTCGAACGGAGATAAACGCGTTTGAAGTTTAGAAAATTGATTTATTCATTTACTTTATTCGTATATGAATTCAAGTGATTTTAAGCAACATTAACTTACAAAAGGTCGTTCCTGTAATTGATAATAGTATGATTTTACTTGGAAATCCACTTATTCGTCAGTTTTAGCGTATTTTTACACGGACGTAGGGCAGTTTGTGAAACGGAACAGCGGTTTCAGTGAGAGACATTGGATGTGGGTCACAGTTTAATGCATCATTATACAACAGTTGGATAACTTTTATTTCAAATCACAGTTATTGACTTGTACATTAGAGACTAGTTGAGAAATTGTATGACGATAACAAAAGTATTATTATCTAATGGTTGAATACTATAAATGTAAAACGTAAGGCCTTATTGCAATACAAACGACTTGAATATACTATACTTATATAATTATTATATTATGTAATATTATTTTTGGTCACATACGATACAGATAATATGAGAGTTCACACGTGATTCTCATTACAATAAGAAGATTTTGTTAATCTTAAGTATTTTTATCAGGTACATTCACTTACTTCTAGTGACGTTACATGAGTACGTAAATTTTATATATTTCTCACGATGAGAACATTAGAAATTATCTCTACATATTTTTTTACTTTGACTTCAATATATTTTTTTTTTTCAAAATTAAGTACGCCTTTTATGATTACTTGAAAAGTACGTCGTAAAAATAGTTTCATAGAGTCTCACTGAGAATTCGATGGACACTTTAGGACGGTGTAACTATTTTGGATAAGAAAACTTGTCAAAAATAGTTTGGTAAAAATTTTTATCACACTGAAGCATAAAATGTAACATTGCCTTGATATCTTTAATCTTTTCTTTGTTACTTTTTAGACTCGATGTCTCCTTGATTGGATTTATTTTAGGGAGAACTGCGCGTCGAGTATTATCTTTTTTCTTGCGAGTTTTTCTTTCAGCCTTTGATACGTACGTGTTTTCTACTTGCCCTTCAAATCTCAATTTATAGTGAACGACCATCGAGTTTTTTTGGTAGGCCGAACTCTTAACTTTTGTGTATGGAACTTGCGCGAACAAAAACAGGTCCGAAGTAGAACTGTAGTTGTAATAATCGTTCGGAGTTATTTGCAAAATTCTTAATTTGGCTTTGCGACTAGGTATTTCTGTTAAAATCCTGATCAACGACAATGGACTATAGATTTCCAAATTTCTACAGAATTTCTCAATCTTGCTGTGGATTGCATCCACTTCTTGAACGAGCCCATGCCCTGGTTCCGTAAACTTCTGCACGATTTCTGTCAGGTTCGTCGAGTTGTTCAAGAAATCCATCAAAGCTACGCTCATGACTCTGTTACGATTCTGCGGAACACATGAATCTCACCACAGAATTAGTTTTTCTAAATGAGGATTTGCGGTTGTTATTGATAGCAAAATTTTACGCATCGCACTTGCCAAGTGATTGGCTGCTCTGCCAGCTATTGCCTCATGCCAAAGCCCACAGTAAGTTATATTATCTTTCCGGTTTTCGAAGGTCGGTAAGGAAGGGATCCGCTTTACCGATTTCGTCGTCTTTGAATTTTTTTTTTTCTCGTTTTAGATCCCGAGATCGACCGCCAACAGGGGGATCGGGGGGGGGGACAGGGTTCCAAGATGGGGGCAGAAAAAAGGGGTGCTCGGTCGGTAAAGAAGCGATCCGCCTTTTCGACGATCGTTATTTTTGGTGCGGTCTTTTTTTTTTTTTTTTCCCTTCTCACCGTTCGAGTTCATCCACGCGCGCGTCCACCATCCAGCCGAGACGTTTCGAAGACGCAAGACCGGATTTTCACTCGATTATACCAACCCGAACGAGGGGACGGGGGGGCGAAGCCCCCCCGAAGGGGTCCAGGAGGCGAAGCCTCCCGAGACGTCAAAAAACACCGATTTTTGTAGATTCTCGACCCGCTGTCGCGAATCGAATCGTTATTTTCGTCGTATTCGGACAATTCACAGCATTGCCACAGCGCGGCCCAAACATCCGTACTGCAACACCTTGATACTCGTTTTTTTTTCCTACTGCAACATCCGGCGATCCGGAACATCCGGATCGCACCACCTTGATACCCGTTTTTTTAACCGTTCAATCGGTTCCAATGCCGGGTAAAGCCGCGTGATCTGTCTTACCGACAATCGTTATTTTCGGTGTACACCGTTTTTTTTTCAACCGTTTCTTACGTCGGTAAAGCAGGGACGACCACTGTCTTATCGACAATCGTTATTTTCGGTGCAAAAGTTTCTTCTTCTTCTTCTTCTTCTTCTTCTTCCTCTTATTTTCTCACCTCGATATCTCACGTGTATTTCTCGTTTGTTTCAGACACTGATCCCGATTGTTTGAGCCAGTCGCAGTGAACGAACGATTCGACGACGTCATGGAGCGAACGGAGTTCGTCCACAATTCGGACGCGGTGGAGATCGACTTCGATTCCTTCGTGATCGCGACAAAGGCATTGTCGTCTTTGAATCTGATCTCTAAATTAGTGGTCGGTTTGAAAACGTCGCGCTCAACGTTTACGCGCAATAAAAAACTCACCGAAGTGTTGCGTGAAAAGTGCGAGCGGCCCTGTCCGAGATACGAAAAATGGTGGGAGTTCAGCGTCGGCGGGCACGGATCCGATACCGTTAATATCCTTTTCAGAAATCTGAACTATACCAAGTCTCGGGGGCGTCCAGGTGTCGTCGGCGAGCGACGATCGTCGGACAATGGCCACTGTTCGTCGTAGATTTTTGAGCGAGGTGTACGGCGCGGCCGCGCAAGAGTTGCCGATAGGCAGCCGCAGCCGGTGCGCAGGATTGGGCGTATTGGCCGGCTCTAACGTCGGTACGGTGAATGTCTTCGCCTCCGATTGGCCGGTCTTCGCCGCTGCGGTCGATCGACTTTTGCAGGACAAAGGGGTGAGTGATAAAAATATGTTTGTATGTATGTATGTATGTATGTATATAGCGTAGAGTATTTAGTGTATAGTATATAGCATATAGAGTATAGTATATGTATACTCCTGCGCACCGGCTGCGGCTGCCTATCGGCAACTCTTGCGCGGCCGCGCCGTACACCTCGCTCAAAAATCTACGACGAACAGTGGCCATTGTCCGACGATCGTCGCTCGCCGACGACACCTGGACGCCCCCGAGACTTGGTATAGTTCAGATTTCTGAAAAGGATATTAACGGTATCGGATCCGTGCCCGCCGACGCTGAACTCCCACCATTTTTCGTATCTCGGACAGGGCCGCTCGCACTTTTCACGCAACACTTCGGTGAGTTTTTTATTGCGCGTAAACGTTGAGCGCGACGTTTTCAAACCGACCACTAATTTAGAGATCAGATTCAAAGACGACAATGCCTTTGTCGCGATCACGAAGGAATCGAAGTCGATCTCCACCGCGTCCGAATTGTGGACGAACTCCGTTCGCTCCATGACGTCGTCGAATCGTTCGTTCACTGCGACTGGCTCAAACAATCGGGATCAGTGTCTGAAACAAACGAGAAATACACGTGAGATATCGAGGTGAGAAAATAAGAGGAAGAAGAAGAAGAAGAAGAAGAAGAAGAAACTTTTGCACCGAAAATAACGATTGTCGATAAGACAGTGGTCGTCCCTGCTTTACCGACGTAAGAAACGGTTGAAAAAAAAACGGTGTACACCGAAAATAACGATTGTCGGTAAGACAGATCACGCGGCTTTACCCGGCATTGGAACCGATTGAACGGTTAAAAAAACGGGTATCAAGGTGGTGCGATCCGGATGTTCCGGATCGCCGGATGTTGCAGTAGGAAAAAAAAACGAGTATCAAGGTGTTGCAGTACGGATGTTTGGGCCGCGCTGTGGCAATGCTGTGAATTGTCCGAATACGACGAAAATAACGATTCGATTCGCGACAGCGGGTCGAGAATCTACAAAAATCGGTGTTTTTTGACGTCTCGGGAGGCTTCGCCTCCTGGACCCCTTCGGGGGGGCTTCGCCCCCCCGTCCCCTCGTTCGGGTTGGTATAATCGAGTGAAAATCCGGTCTTGCGTCTTCGAAACGTCTCGGCTGGATGGTGGACGCGCGCGTGGATGAACTCGAACGGTGAGAAGGGAAAAAAAAAAAAAAAAGACCGCACCAAAAATAACGATCGTCGAAAAGGCGGATCGCTTCTTTACCGACCGAGCACCCCTTTTTTCTGCCCCCATCTTGGAACCCTGTCCCCCCCCCCGATCCCCCTGTTGGCGGTCGATCTCGGGATCTAAAACGAGAAAAAAAAAAATTCAAAGACGACGAAATCGGTAAAGCGGATCCCTTCCTTACCGACCTTCGAAAACCGGAAAGATAATATAACTTACTGTGGGCTTTGGCATGAGGCAATAGCTGGCAGAGCAGCCAATCACTTGGCAAGTGCGATGCGTAAAATTTTGCTATCAATAACAACCGCAAATCCTCATTTAGAAAAACTAATTCTGTGGTGAGATTCATGTGTTCCGCAGAATCGTAACAGAGTCATGAGCGTAGCTTTGATGGATTTCTTGAACAACTCGACGAACCTGACAGAAATCGTGCAGAAGTTTACGGAACCAGGGCATGGGCTCGTTCAAGAAGTGGATGCAATCCACAGCAAGATTGAGAAATTCTGTAGAAATTTGGAAATCTATAGTCCATTGTCGTTGATCAGGATTTTAACAGAAATACCTAGTCGCAAAGCCAAATTAAGAATTTTGCAAATAACTCCGAACGATTATTACAACTACAGTTCTACTTCGGACCTGTTTTTGTTCGCGCAAGTTCCATACACAAAAGTTAAGAGTTCGGCCTACCAAAAAAACTCGATGGTCGTTCACTATGAATTGAGATTTGAAGGGCAAGTAGAAAACACGTACGTATCAAAGGCTGAAAGAAAAACTCGCAAGAAAAAAGATAATACTCGACGCGCAGTTCTCCCTAAAATAAATCCAATCAAGGAGACATCGAGTCTAAAAAGTAACAAAGAAAAGATTAAAGATATCAAGGCAATGTTACATTTTATGCTTCAGTGTGATAAAAATTTTTACCAAACCATTTTTGACAAGTTTTCTTATCCAAAATAGTTACACCGTCCTAAAGTGTCCATCGAATTCTCAGTGAGACTCTATGAAACTATTTTTACGACGTACTTTTTAAGTAATCATAAAAGGCGTACTTAATTTTGAAAAAAAAAAATATATTGAAGTCAAAGTAAAAAAATATGTAGAGATAATTTCTAATGTTCTCATCGTGAGAAATATATAAAATTTACGTACTCATGTAACGTCACTAGAAGTAAGTGAATGTACCTGATAAAAATACTTAAGATTAACAAAATCTTCTTATTGTAATGAGAATCACGTGTGAACTCTCATATTATCTGTATCGTATGTGACCAAAAATAATATTACATAATATAATAATTATATAAGTATAGTATATTCAAGTCGTTTGTATTGCAATAAGGCCTTACGTTTTACATTTATAGTATTCAACCATTAGATAATAATACTTTTGTTATCGTCATACAATTTCTCAACTAGTCTCTAATGTACAAGTCAATAACTGTGATTTGAAATAAAAGTTATCCAACTGTTGTATAATGATGCATTAAACTGTGACCCACATCCAATGTCTCTCACTGAAACCGCTGTTCCGTTTCACAAACTGCCCTACGTCCGTGTAAAAATACGCTAAAACTGACGAATAAGTGGATTTCCAAGTAAAATCATACTATTATCAATTACAGGAACGACTTTTTGTAAGTTAATGTTGCTTAAAATCACTTGAATTCATATACGAATAAAGTAAATGAATAAATCAATTTTCTAAACTTCAAACGCGTTTATCTCCGTTCGAGCCAGATGGTCTGTAGGGCAAACAAAGACTAAGGCGACGTAATGTGTGGTGTTCCCCGCTTCGCCCAGGAGTGGGGCGGACGGCTATGCAATGTTCTAACCATTCTTTCCTAAAGCTGAACGCTGATTAGTTAGTTATTAAATGATTTTACAGGAAAACTAAGCCGTCGCGGACTTTTTTTTATTGGTAACTTCCGTCTCGATATTTCGCAAGGAATCCGCCATTATGCCGATGGTGCGCGAATTTCCAGACACCCTGTATATGTATATCAATGAAAATATTAACTATTTACATAAATGTCTCACATAAAACCATCCAACTATCATTTGCAAAAAAACCCTTATACATTTATCCTATAGTATACCAGGTTTGATATATTACGCTATAATATCATTTCGGCACCCTGTGAGAAGTTCGTTGATTTGATACCGCTGCGATTCGTCCAGGGTCCGTTCTCGAAATATCACGTATAGTCAGATTTGAACGAACAGTTCCTGGGATTATCGCGTCACCCTAAGCATACAGCATGTAGTTGAGCCCGATGATGGTTCTTAGAGATTGTTATTTAATACCCTAACGTTTCGTATTAAGAACATGCAGATGCAATTTTTCAAAACAAACAGTTCCTGGTATATCCGTAGTTTTCCAGAGACATATTAGGCTTCGAGAAATATCTATTAGATCGGATAAAGCCAGAGATGCAACCCTCAATTGTGAAAAACGTTCTAGACATCCTTTACCTTTCATTTATTCTATCTCCCAAGCATAGTAGCCAGTCGTTGGAATTAAAATCATTCAAAACCTGTTTGTTGACTTTCTGATAATTACTTAGATTCCACGGAAATGAATCAAAAAACAATCATCATAAAAAAAAAAATGTATTTTATCAATATTTTCCTCCAAATAACTAGAATGAATCAAGAAAAGACTAACGGAGAGCACCAAACCGTTATGTTGTAAAGAAGGGTGTATAAAAGCTAACGCATTGTGGACGAAAGGTGACTATTAACGTAATTTTTATTTCTTCGAAATGGGGTGACGGCTGCTCCCGGGGGTACGCCCCTGACGATTCTCGGAATTTCGCGAACGGTTCTTGGAATTATCGGCACCCTGTGAGAAGTTCGTTACAAAATAACGACAAACTCTCTCAATATGACGTCACAGCGTCTTCTAGAAGCTTCCTCGAGGCGATGCTTTCGAGATTTCGGGCAGACAAACAGTTCCTGGAAATATTCGACACCCTACGAGAAGTTTTTCTCCATGAGTCTTCTGGGAGTTTCAGCTCGATTCTCGAAATATGACGTCACTCGTGAAGGCTCGGAGACGTTTCTGGAAGCTCAACGATTCTCGGAATTTCACGTGACAAACCGTTTCACGAATAATTGTTAAGTTTTTCGGCACCCTGTGAGACTTGAGAAGTTCGTGAATTTGATACCCTTGCGATTCGTATCAAGAACAATGCAATAATATGATTAGTCCAATGATTCTCAGAAGAATGGTTCTCGGAATAACCTTCGACTTTGGAAAGATCTTGTGGAACGTTCTAGAAAATTAGTGGAGGGATTTTCAGCTATAGAAGAGCGAAAAATTCAGGGTGCAAATTAGTCTTCAACCGATCTTCGAGTAGTAAAGAATCTTCTCTCACAATGGAGATAATATTGGATATGCAAAGTTTTCAAAACTCTTACGACGCATTTGTACTAAAGGAGCTGGCTGCAATCACTGTTCAAGCGGATGACGCAGGCCGGTACGTTATGACTCGCGTCCTATTCAAACCACCCTGTTCTTGGCAAACCTTACCACCTAAATGTAGAGCTACCAATTCCTGGTTGACGCGAAATTATCTCGGATTAGAGTGGAATGATGGTGACATGTCTTACGATAATGTGCAGACAGCATTGAAGAAAATTGATGAGCCTGCAAGTTATATCTATGTGAACGGAAATGAGAAGAAACAGTGGATCGAGAAAATTATCAACGACGATTCAAAGCCAGTGATCGATCTGGAAGAATTAGGGTGTCCGAGTCTTGGATTCTTGAAATACATCAAAGTGGGTGGTTGGTATGAGGACTATCACGGGAATATTGTCATATACCGATGTGCCTGGAAAAACGTTCAGCGATTGAAATCTTGGTTTTTGAAGGACTGTGCTGAATCTCTTCATAAATCTTTACATATACAGAGTGAATTCCTAACGGGTAAACAGGTAAATTCCGAGTGCGCATGCCCAGGTGCCCAATCGTCGATTGTTTCTCAGTGCGGCCAACCGTTGGAAATATGAAATTTATACATGACAGATCGCCGCGATGTATCTAACCCAAAATATTTTGACAGTTTTCTCAAATCGGTCATTTATTATTCGTGGTTATTGATTAAATATAAATAAAGGCTCCGACACAGCGTAGTATATCTTTAACAATTGCAAATGACACGAAATGTTTTGTGTATTCTGTGAATACGCTTTCGTCATTTCTTACTACCCCTCTGTCCAAGTGACGGTTGCGGTTGGTTATAGGTTATTTTTGTGGTTATAAATGAAATTTATTTAGCATGGACAATATTAACAGAACGATGAAACCTTTTGCTACCACACCTATGACTTTCTTGGTCGTATCATCAACTTACAAGCCATACCCGGCGTAGCGTATGATTTATTAACACCAAATACCTGAATTCTCCTTGATTCATAACTATGAAAAGTGAGCATATGATAACCGCTACTAATCGTTATCACTCTGGTCACTACCAGGGTCGTCAGTGACCCCAGGCCACGCATTAACCAATAAGACTTTTGAATAGATGAATAAAAATAATAATCATAATAATGGATTGACCCGCATTTTATTATTAATGATTATATTTCACTTCATTCATGTATATTATTCTAAACAATTATAGTATATTTGAGGCCTACAAGTACCACAAACAGCAACATTTAACAGCCGCAGACCCATACCAAAGGATGGTGTTCTGTGAGGATATGAGTGCACTCTCATTTTATTTGCATGTACTGGTGTTGTGGGATCTTTCATGTGCGGTAGGGAAGAGGATGAGATGGTTGGAAAGTTTCTGGATGACGGGGAACTTTCCTGGAGGACTGGGAACTTTCGTGGGTGACTGGGAACTGTTTCTGGATTCTGTAAATTTCAACAAGGTCAGTCATTTTGTATTGTTAATTATTCCAACATAAATAGACAATAACTTCCTACAAAGACATGCAAATATAACACGGCAATACTCAATGATATTCTTCATGTTATCATTCAACTAAACAAGACTTTATGTCTGCCGCAATAAAAAAACCAACATCAGCTGATGTAAATTTGTATTACTCGTCGTGACACGGTCACAAGTGTTTTAGTCCATCTATTATTTTGTTTTTATAATTTCTTTCTCTGGATCACTGCTTACCTAATGCATGAAAACCTTTGTGTAAACTGGTATGTAATATGGTGATATTGTCCAATATTGTGATGGACAAGAATAAACATATCTATCTATCTATCTATCTATCTCTCGCTATGGGCCGAAGCCATCGCTACGGCAGTTACCGTGTTAAACCGAGTACCATTTAACGGTAACGAAGAATCGCCCTACGAAATCTGGATAGGGAAGCAGCTTGATGTGCGACATTTTCGGGTATTCGAGTCGGATGCCTACGTGCACATTGACAAACAATTTCGCAAGAAATTAGACCTAAAAGCGACAAAATTGATTTTTGTTGGGTGCGAAAACGAGTCAACGAACTATCGGTTGTACAATCCGAAAACAAACAAAGTGTTGGTTTCAAGGGACGTCATCTTCAACGAGACTTTGCAACGGAAATCATCCGAAGTCGACGAAGAAGAAGAGGACGAATACGTGTCTCCTGTCAACGGAAACGAACAACGCGAGGTTCACGATCAGGAACAAATCGGTGAACAGGAAGTCCAAGAGATCGAGCCCGAGATCCAAGTTTTCCAAGACCTGGATGCACAACGACAACACGATGACGGAAGACAACCGATCGATCGACGGCCAGCGGTCAGGTATGTTATCGATTTCGCTGAGTATAATCCGCCTAACACGTTTCAGGAGGCGATGAACGCTCCTGAGGTTGAGAATTGGGTCGAGGCTATAAAAGAGGAGCTCGATGCACATGAACAAAACAACACTTGGACGTTAGTACCAAGAGAGAAGGATCGAAAACCCATCGACTCCAAATGGGTATTCAAGGTGAAGCAAAACGTATCCGGCGACGTCTACCGGTACAAGGCTCGACTCTGTGCTCGAGGTTTCCAACAGAAAGAGGGCCTCGACTATACAGAGACGTTCTCACCAGTCGTACGATACGACTCTCTGCGAGTAGGTACTACTGGCCGTAGTAGCAAAGAAGGATTTGGAATTCGTACAATTCGACGTACGAACGGCCTTTCTTCACGGAGAGCTGAAGGAAGAGATCTACATGGAAGTTCCTGAGGGACTCAACATCGTAGAAGGACGAAAACACGACGTTGTCTGCAAGCTAAACAAGTCGTTGTACGGCTTGAAGCAGGCACCCTGGTGCTGGAACGAGAGGTTTCGCAAGTTCCTGCGAAAGTTCAGTCTTCGCGAGACTGAAGCAGACAAATGTATATTTCATGGTAGCGTAAACGGTAGCGAAGTTTTCTTAGCATTATTTGTGGATGACGGGCTATTAGCAGCTGAGTCTAGTCAAGTTCACGAATCTGTGATCAAATCGTTAAAAAAAGAATTTGAAATTACTATCGGTAATGGGGAAATTTTTGTCGGGGTTCAAATCGAACGAGATCGGGCAAATAAAACGCTGTTCTTGCATCAGGAAGCGTACACAAAGAAAATTTCAAGTAGATTTAACATGAGCGAATCAAAAGCTGTAAGCATACCAGCCGATCCAAATGTAAAGTTAATGCCAAACGACAAAGACAAAAACGAATCAAGTAATATTCCATTTCGAGTAGCAGTAAGATCGCTAATGTTTTTAGCAGTCGTAACGAGACCTGATATAGCGTTTGCAGTGAACTCAGTAAGTAAATACTTGAGCGATCATAATGAAAGTCACTGGCAAGCAGTAAAAAGAATTTTTCGGTATCTGGTTGGTACAACGAAAGTCGGAATATTGTATACAAGCGGTGGGAGCATGCTTGAACTCGTGGGGTTTTCTCACTCCGATTTCGCGAGCGATCCTGAGACACGAAGGTCATTGACGGGGTACGCATTTTGTAAAATGAACGGAATAATTTCGTGGGTATCTCAAAGACAAAGACAAGTCACACTTATTGTTAGTACAACTGAAGCCGAGTATGACGCAGCGGCGACAGCAGCAAAGGAGGCCTTATGGCTGCGCAAGCTTTTACGTGATCTTGGTTGTCTACCGGTAAATTCAACAGTATTAAAAGTAGATAATCAAAGTGCAATCAAATTGGTTAAAAATCCCGAGTTCCACAAGAGAACTAAGCATATCGATATAAAACATCACTACATCCGGGAGGTTGTAGAAAACGGGGATTTAAAATTAGAATATGTGCCTACAGAGCAGCAATCAGCTGACATATTCACAAAAGCGCTTCCAAAGAACCAGTTCATGTATCTATGCCAAAGTCTAGGTATAAGACTCTCGACCCACTCAAACGGCGGGGGTGTTGGAGTGTAGTTCTCGTAGTCGAGAGCAGTGCGCATGCGCGGGCATAGTAACACCAGCATTTGCATGCCGGTACGTTGGCCCAAACGAACACGGGCAGTCCTGTTCAGAGCCTCGTATGAGCAAGTCGACTACAGCATCTTTGTATCAAAACCGCCATTATATTATCAGTATAATAAACATATTATATTATCGGTGAGAACGTGTTGCTTTACTACAAACACCGGATCTTCCCTTCCTCTCAATTATCCAACAGTGACGTTTCGCGCGCGACCACACGATTCGCGGTCGCCTTGTGGAACGACTTCTTGAGCGTTGCGAGCGTTGCGATCGTTTAGGGGAAGGCACCCATAGTCTCTCTTCCAATCACGGGCGCGTTCGAACACGTTCAGCATTGCTGTCGTGTCGGTGCGTCGCTTAGCATGCGCGAACGTTGAAGCTTTAGAGTGTGTTGAGTGCGGCGCTTGCGATACTTTTTTCACTACTACCGATTCCGTTCTTCGAAAGACGAATAGAACATTCTGACAACTTTTGTCTTTATTATTCGCGATGTCGGCATCCGATAGTCATAGTGTCCCTGGTCGTAGTGAAAGTGATTGCACTGAATGTGATAGCGGTGCAGATGATTCAACACAAGTGTTAACACAATCGAGGAAAAGAAGTTCCGTATGGGATTTTTCTGTTGCAATTGATAGTAAACGTAAGTAGACATCGACTTATTCAATCATTTTAATTCAATCAATTTAATTTAGAGATTACTCATACAGTAGCAATGAGACATGACCGTAAAAAATGAAATAAAAGAGCAAATGAGTTCCAACATGCAGGATTTACCTACTTCATGAAACATATATTATATTACCAGTAATAATTGAAGATTAATTCGAGGATAAATTAGCATTTGAATCTAAAAATAAATATTGGATATAAATAATAATAAATAATCATCCTTCAACACATTTTGCCTCGAAGAGAGGAACTATAGTTCTAGTTACTGAAAAATGAAAATATCCTACTGAAGTGAACAGCTGAGCATGAAAATCATGTTTATATACCCCGGATATAACGTGCTTATTCATTTTTCTCGCCGTCCGACTGTTAGTTGTTCATAAACTGTGCATATGTTGTACCATGGCATTGGAATATTTCATTGTCTCTTCTGACAAACGCTATATATGAAAAAGTTATTTCCTTACGTCGATCCATTCGAGCGTTTCAGCTAAGTTACATTGATTACAGACGCACACTGCAACTATTGCAGAGCAAAGTTGCAAAGGGAGTCCGGAAATACTTCTGCAATGAGCCGTCATTTGCAGAAGCATCCTGCAGCAGCTAAAGCACTGCTGGCAAAGCAAGGGGCGAGTGTAGTAAGAAACGAAAAGGGCGAATCGCACCTCGCGAAAGCGTTCGCACTTCAGAAGTCTCTCGAACCGGATTCCGCACGATCGAGGAGCATCACAAAGGCTATCGCTCATCATAGAATTCAGATTTTTTTAGTTGTATTTGCGAACTGAATCTTACCTTTCTGAATAATCAATTACTTTTACAACTGCTGTTGTGAGTTGAAAAATCTTTCGGTTGTATCATTCATTGCCATTACGAAAAACAACTTGAGAATAATTGAGTTCCGTTTATATTTTCGATCAGGTATTGCTTTTATCGCTGTCACAACTGATGGTTGGACATCTCGCAGTGTGGAAAGCTACATGACACTTACCGGTCATTATACGGCATTCGATTTTGAACATCGCTACTTCTTGCTCAACATGCGCTATTTTCCGGAAAAGCCACATCGCTGAAAACCTTCACGGTTGCATCGAAGACGCACTTTTAGGGTCGAACTTGGTCGCCGAGGCTCGTCCTATTTTTGTAGTTACAGATAATGCCCCAAATATCGTTGAAGCTGTGAGTATGAACGACACATGGGAAAGAATCCACTGTTTCGCTCATACGTTACAATTAGCTATCAAAGACGCTCTTGACGACACTGCGGGCTTCGATCGTACGCGAAAAAATGCAGATCGCTCGTTGGTTTTTTCGCGAGAAGTTCGACGGCCCATACTAAGTTGGATGAAATGCAAACGTCGTTGAATCCTGACGCCACGCCACTGAGACTTATACAAGATGTCGAAACAAGATGGAACTCGGAGTTCGCAATGTTCCAGCGCTTACTGGAGTTGCGAACGGCCCTTGGGGCAGTTCTATCGTTACCGCAAATGCCCTTTAATTTAACAAACACAAAGTGGGATATGATACAATCTTACGCGAATGCCCTTGGACCCTTTGAAGAAGCTACCGTTCTTATGTCCGGCGAGAAGTACCCGACGCTACCGTCGTACGTACCAATTGTCAAGGGTTTGATAAACGCTACAGAGGATTTTATCAAGGCGAACACTGACCAAAAGGGTATTAGCCTTGGGAAAAAGCTGTTGACGGCCGTAAATGAACGCTTCAATAGCGTTTGCAAAAATGGAACCCTGATTTTGGCAATGACTATGGATCCGCGATATAAAATTCGTCTACTGACTTGTGAAGAAAAAATCAACGCGGAAGAGTACCTTGTCAACAAAATAAAACAAGTTCAAAACACCGAGGAGGATGTATCTGCGAATGGAGCAAGACGCGACACCGTATCCAAGTCATTAGAAGGTTCAAAATTAATACATAGATTATACATAGATTCTCAACTATTCAACTAAAAAGTCAATTCAAATTTGGCATCGCACCATACACGATGAAAACCTATTATAAAACTATATTGCAGACCAACCACCATCAAAATTGATGCCATTTCTTTCGGCAATTGACGAAGAAGATGACGCAAGCGCCGAGAGTACGCCAACTATGGAAGTACGGCGGTACTTTTGTGACCGGGTAGCTCCACCAAACACAAAAACTGGTCCATGGTGGGAAACAAACCGACATCGGTATACGGGAATCGCAAAAATTGCGGCAATTTATATTTCGATTCCTGCTACTCAAGTCAGCAGTGAATCGAGTTTCTCGACAGCGGGTAACATTGGTACGCATAGCCGCTCCAGACTACTCACCGAACATGTTGAAGAGCTCTGTTTCCTTCACACTAACCTCAAAATATAATCCTTTAAGTTTTAACTTCTAATAATCATTCGATATAATTTTAAATTTTATGACTTACTTTGTACTAACTACTTGTCATGACTAGTCATATAATTCATTAAGTTTATTAAATTACTAGGTTTAAAATGACATCAATACTCGACTACATTTGAATTTCCCAACGACATGGATACATGGAGACATTTTTCTCAAACCCAACGGGTATCCGAGCTAAGTGCCGGTAAATATGCGAGTACTCCGAAGCATGTGAGTACCCGGAAAAATTCGTGTACCCCGGCACGTTCGAGTACCCGAAAACGTTCGAATACCCGAAAACGTTCGAGTACCCGAAAACGTTCGAGTACCTGAAAACGTTCGAGTACCCGAAAACGTACGAGTACCCGAAAACGGTCGAGTACCCGAGAACGGTCCAGTACCCGAGAACGGTCGGGTACCCGAAAACGTTCAAATTTTTTGAAACTCTAAGATATGTTAGTTCTTGAACTGTAGAACAAAAGTCTTCATGGCCGCAAAGCTCAAAAGCTCATAGTTTTCGAGATATTCCACCTCCTAATGTAAGGGTGCAGACTTGGAGTGAAGTAGTTTGAAAATGTAGTATAAAAGAAAATTGTATCAGACGACTCAATATGGGAGTTTTGAGGGTCACTGATTGCGAATTCGACAACCATTTTCTTCTCAACCCCATTTTACGGGGTGAAACTCACGCTAAACAAGCACCCCTATGGAAATAGAAATCTACTACGTCCTTCCACCTCGTTATTCCTGGGTAACGCTAAAAGTAGATTCTTATTAAAGAAAAAGTCGACCCCTGAGCAACCCCTAACACCCCCGTATAGAGTCGTTGGATGCATTGTTCACAGATTTTTATTTTTCACCCGAAGATCTGATTTTCACCCCTCAAATGGGGTTTGGGGACAAAATGGTTGTCAAATCCATGATAAGTGACCCCCAAAACTTCTGTATAGATAGATCTGATGCATTTTCCATATATTTTTACTTATCACTCCCTCCAACTTTGAGTTTCACCCCCCAAAATGGGGTTAAAGACAAAATGGTTGTCAAATTCGCAATCAGTGACCCCAAAAGCTCCCATATTGAGTGGTCTGATACAATTTTCATTTATTCTACATTTTCAAACCACTTCACTCCAAATCTGCACCCTTACATTAGGAGGTGGAATATCTCGAAAACTATGAGCTTTTAAGCTTTGCGGCCATAGAGACTGTTGTTCTACACTTCAAGAACTAACATTTCCCAGAGTTTCAAAAAATTTGACCGAGAGCTATTTTCCATAAATATACGAATTATACTAGCTGAAATGTTGGAAGAGTGACAGGGTGTTGTAAGCAACGACGCGAATCATCTGAAAATATATGTTTTGTTTTATTAAATATTTCCTACGTCTAACCTATTCTAAAAGTAATAATTTTCTTATACGCTATTTCTTAAGTCTAACCTATTCCAAAGTCTTAAGTCTAACCTATTCTAAAGTCTTAAGTCTAACCTATTCTGGGATAACAATTTTCTTGAAACTATATATTAAACTGAAACTATATATTTACAACGCGGCGGTGGTGGCCATCATGCCACGCGTATCTGAAACATACAGGTATATTGCAATAATCGAACGGTGTGTGATGAAAATGATATTAACTTACCGGGTGACGAGTCGAGGTGTCACTCCGAGTCATATTCATAAATATGTTGTCGTTCGAGTGGAATTACTCTCGGCTGCGGTGGCGGTATGTCGGGGGATGATGATCTCGATGATGATGGCGAACTCGGACTCGATCGGGAATACACCGATGAGACCGAACCGGGTGATGGTGATCGTTCTTTCTCCCTATTTATGTGTACCGTCTCCGCATCCGAATCACATGCATCTTCCGACATGGAAGATGTAATATCCGCGCATTGGACGGCTGATGCTGCGACGTTTTCAGTGGTGGTGGCTGCACGCATCGCCCAAATGTCGTTGATTTGATATTGACGGGTAATGTTTTTCATCATCTCATAGTAAATGTTTGCGGTTTCGTCTACGAAGTTCCGATCTATATGACTCTCACGCAAAATACGCAACACCACCTGCGCGTTCTGAAGATATCGCACCCTCAACTCAGCCCTTCGTCGCAGTTGAGCCGCCCGCCGTGCAACTCTCCCATGAGTGGAATTCATCTGGATTGATCACACATTCTTATCTTCAGAATCTATTAAAATTTGCGTATTCAACACCAACGACATACCTTTTTATTTATTTTTTTCACGCGTCTAGTTTTTGAAATTCCTCTTTTCCTTGTCTTCCCCCGCTTGACACTTTTTCACTTCGATTCTATGAACTTGCACTATACACCGATCTTTCAAACTGGAAACTGTCTTCTTCTTCTTAAACTGACCTGGCGAGGAGGGTTGGGTTGCATCCTATTGGCTGCATACCACCCCCCAAAATAAAATCAAGCCTAACCAACCGGAGAACAGCTCTCAAAGACCGCCTCCCATACCATAAAGTCGGTCAGTCTCAAAGGCTCGAGTAATAAACCAATGTGATTTTTTCACCGCTCGATAATGACAAACATAAACATTGCAATAAGAAGATAGGGTTTTTCCGCCTTCGTTCGCATGGTACCACCGTTTGCACAGCTGCATGCATACCAATCCTACGCTATAAATCGGTTATGTGATTTTCGCCGCTCAAAAAACGCCAGAATTTTGTTAACCTGTGGGTGGTCGGTGCACAGCTGTCAATCCGTACACTGTTCAGATAAATTTGCCAAACATAAACATTGCAATAAGAAAATTTGGTTTTCTCACATTCATTCACACGGTGCCACCTGCACAGCGGTGTGCATACCGATCCCACGCAATAAATCATCAGCTCAGTCAATTTCTGCCTGTACTTGAGACCGCACACGTGGTTGTCAATATGGAGCTCATATTGGATCCACAAGGTTTTGGGCGATTCCGCGATAAATTTGTGATAAAAGAGCTGGCCGCAATAAGCATTCGCGCGCATGAGGAATATAAGCAGGGTATTACACGCATCCTCTTCCAAGCACCATGTTCGTGGGTGATTCTCTCAAGCGAGTATAAAAATCTCAATTCGTGGCTAACACGATTCCATCATGGAATACCCTGGAATGCTGGAGAAACACCGTATAAAGATGCGGTGAAAACTGTGAGAAAAGTTGTACAAGATGCGAGTTACATTTATGTGAAGGGGTTGGAGAAGAAACGCTGGATTGAAAAAATCCTCGGTGACGACTCGAAACCGGTGATTGATTTGGACGAGCTGGGGTGTCCGAATCTTCGAATACTACGATTAGAATCGCATGTATTTCATTGGCATGGAGACTGTCATGGTATTGTACCTGGAGGCCACCATTGTGCCTTCGAGAACGTTCAGTGGTTGAAGAACTGGTATTTGGAGGAGGGTCATAAAAACCCCTCTCCACACGTCTCGAGAGCGGGGGATGATGGTTTAAAAGTCAAGAGCTCGCAGGGAGCCACATTCGTGCATCCCGACTTGTCGCCATTAACACATCTTCCACGTATATTCGAATCCTAAAACTCTTTCGAACACGGTAAGAATCCCATTACACGATAATCGATAATCATATTCAATTATAATATCAAACTGATTTCGAATTATTCATTTTTCCTGCAGATGGACTTCAGCAGCCTAAACAGCACCAGCCGTATGGATAATGATAACGTGCAGATGAAAAAGATGTCCGAGCTGGAGGTTGGACAAAAGTACGACATCACAAAACTGAGGCTTGCGAAAACGAAATTTGGCAGTAGAATCATTGCAACGATTGCCGACGAATACATTGTGTTCCTGCCTGCGAGAGTTGGAAAGCTTCTAGAGAATGATTCCACCCAGCTGGATCAGTTGAACAACGAGGCGAATCAGAAACGTTTGCAGATACTCTATCTCGGCGGACCATACAATAAATTTGAATTCTGCAGCAAAATCTGAATACGCACACACACACACACGCACACACACAAATGTATATATACATATGTAATAGGGATGGGTTAGGGTTGAATAAATAACAATGAAATTGCAATCACATTTATTTATTCATTTATTGTTCCTTTAGTAAGTGAGAATAAGCTTAATCTATAGTTCTCAAGCATGCAGAATCCTTAAAATGTGGCTAATTTTTTGACAGTACCGCTGATGGGGTTGTATTCAACAATGCGATCGTGTATAATCATACAGTAGGCTGAAGTATTTGCTGGAAATGCAACGCTAGTTTCAAATTCCAAACGAATATCCACAGGTCCACTCTTTAACGATTCATTTTGCTTGGAACAGTCTATAGTAATGAGTGGAGCTCTCTCGAAAAAATCACTCTTCGACAAAAGAGGCTCAGATTCCTTATCGTAGTATGAAATTTGAAAGTTTGTATACATATTGTAGAGAATGGCATATTGATTGCGTGCAATATCAAGATTCAAATTTCCATAGGGATAGCATTGTGAGTTTAGGAAAAGTTTCACATCTCTAATCATACAATGATCGAATTGACTGGCATTTTTCTTCGCATCGTTTCGTCGTGCGGTTTGGAATCCTAGTATGACGTGTCTTGGTTTCTCTAGCTGTGTAGATGTCTTGACAACCCATACATGTCTCCTTGTTGCAGGCAACATTGGGTACTCGTACATTTCCCACGAACGAAAACTCATAGATACAGCCGGATCTTTGGCGATATAATTGAGCATCTTAATCTTTGCGGTATCTGATAGCCTGATGTATGGCAACAGCCATTCAATTTTTTAGATCGAAATTTTGACCTCCGCCACAGTGGTTTGATGTATGGTATTTGAATCATTGTTTGATCGCGTCAAAATTAGCTCATGCTTCGCATTGACAATGATTCGATTATAGTCCTCAGCGAATCCGAGTAAAAAATTCAGCGGTATAACAACATCAAAGTATCCATCAGCGTTGGTTAGTTTATTATTATTATCCACCAACCAACCGGTGTTTCCCAGAAGATGTTATTGCCCCGGGGCGAATGACAAGTATCCCTTCATAATACTCGTGATGCCGACATTCTTATTCTGATCAATCTCATGACCATTCAGCTCATAACGCATATCGCCAAACATGTGACACACCGTCATATTGACCAATTCCGTGCCTGCACCGGCAGCGGTACCATTCGATTTCGTGAGCCGACCGTAGATGTGGAGTGAACTTTTGCTGGGTAATACGCATGCATCTTGATTCTGCACAGCTATGCGGATCTCATCGTTATTTTTGAATGTAGATGCGGCATACGGTTGATGTGCATGTATTTCACAGTGGGCAATCGACTCGTCGAAGGTCACAGGTGTTTGAATTTTTATCATTTTCGTGATGAACATATGCAGAAATAGCAACGAATTCTTATTTTCCACCTCCACCACAACGAAGTCGGAGTCCTAGGCTCTGGAAAAACTGAACGTTTTGATGTGTCACTCGAATCGAAGCTGCTCGATGACTGATGATGTTCGGACATGTTATCAAGCTTTTATAACTACCGCCAGATTTTCTTGCCCTCTCAAACACAATGCCCATATTATCCCAAAGATTTCACATGCAATCGTATAGTTAGAGTTTCACCTCGAAAATTGATCAATTTCCCGTCCTGATCGACTATTCTCAGCTGTATATCGTGTATTGACTGTACGGTGATCGGATGGTAAATGACATTTGTCGGCACTTCAACGATCTTATATCCCGGTGGTACGGTTGGGAAAAATTGATGAATCGTATGTACTCGATGCTCATTGATATACGCACCCGTGGTAATATTACACTCAACCCGCAAGGCGTTGACTTTGAGTATGCGAACGGACAACTCGGATTTGTGGGTAATACCGCTTTGGAGAACCTTGGGGGTGAAACCGAGCAAATGACCGATGGAATCTTTTGGTTGAAAGTCTATCTGTTGATTGCATCTAATTTCACTGAGTAACTCATTGTTATTAGCTTTTAGGCTAAATTTTATATTATCAGGTAGTGTCTCTTTCAAATAATTTGCAATATCATCAATTTCATAGCTCCCAGTGGGTATTTTAATCACCGTGTCCGGTTTTATATAAAACTTATTACACCCCTCATCTATATTAGGGATTGCGTTGAATGTCAAGAGCTCTATAAGCCCGAGAACATACGTCTTTGTCGGTGATAGCTCGATAGGGGGAAAATATTGAGTCCTCAACACCGACGATTCCCCTGAGAGTGTCAACGTGAACGAATCGGCCATGACTAATATCACATCGACGATTCGCATACATTTTATAGTTGTCCGCTGAGAAACTTGAGGCATAAGTGACCGCAAATTATTGCGTTATATTCTTGATATCTCTTATGGATATATTTTACGCTACCAACACCGAGATATTTCATTAGATCTCTAGGCGGCTGTAAATCACCAAAACTGTCGAAATACACCGCATCGTCACCATTTTTCGTGTATGCAACCCAATGCGTCCCCGGACCGTTTTTATCATAATTAAGATAATTGCAGATTCACGCTTTCTAGGCCCTGAACTGGGTAAATCATTCCGCATAAAAACACCTCGAAAATGTGGAATTTTCATAGCTCTTGCATAGTTGAGCAAATCGACATCTGTGAGGGTGTTACGTGAGGGTAAAGCCCGAGCGGATGTTAAATAAGTTCACGTAGCAAAGAGATAATTATTTATTTGACTTATCGCTAAATAAGTCGGTATATGGGATCTTACTCGCCTAGCTCTATACAGAACCGTACGTTCTGTTTAATTACTTAATAGGTGAGGCCAATTATATATAATATTATGGGGATGTGGTTAAATGAGGGTGATAAATGAATGAGTAATGATAAATTAATAGCTAAAAACTGAAATATATTCTGAAAGCGATTCTGTTTGAATGTGATCCAAATGATTAACAAAAGGAGATCAAATGAATCTAGCGCCAGCCAGCAATGAAATATTAATTAATGACTAAACAATATGTCGTTATGAACATAAAGATTTATATATGTCGGAGCGGTGACCGAAATGAACTACGAGCGCATGGACGGATCTGATCGGTTACGAGCGTATTTGGCTACTCTTGCAGGATAATCATTTGAACAACTGTTATTCAAACAAGCAATGGCATACAACTCCCAATAATCGCAACCCGATATAACGACAGCATTACTTCATAAGCTTCAGTAACGCGAAGGGAGACATGATAACGAATCCACGAGCCGTTCTAGAATCTCTTAGAGGTCTTTTCTTGCAACCAGTTCTCTGTTCGAGATCAAAAATGAGACCGCCTCTTCCAAATCAACATTTCTAGGGCTGTGGCTACGTTCGACAAAGGCACCACCATAAGTGCCTCTATCTCGCATCCCCCTCTGCGACACTTGCAGAGATCTTAGACCTAAGGGTCTCAATACTAACAAATATGTCTGGACGTAAACACATAAGCTAAACATCAACCATCGATAGGAATCCAGACTAAACTAAATTATAATAGTCGCTCGAAAGCAGCGTCCAAAATATCACGCGCCGACACGGCCTTCCTGACTGTCACACGCCCTCGTGTGCAATCATTTAGTCCTCAGACATCATATCTGCAAAGGAAACCCAATGCTCATTCTTCGCTCGTCCATTCTGACTCACAACAATCAAATCTGAGTGCCATGTTAAGAAAACCTTCATCTTCATTCTTTGCTTGTCCATTTGACTTACAATAATCAAAACCAAATGCCATGTTCAGAAAACCTTTATCTTCATTCTTTGCTTGTCCAATTTGACTTACAATAATCAAAACCAAATGCCATGTTCAGAAAACCTTTATCTTCATTCTTTGCTTGTCCAATTTGACTTACAATAATCAAAACCAAATGCCATGTTCCCACTTTTGCCATACCTCAGCGCTTGACACGTGCGCTTAATATTACAACAATGATCTCAATATCATAACAGTGACCTCAATATCACAAAAGTAATCTCAATCAAATTATACAGAACTGTATAATAAACTAAATAATCAGTGAGCTCCAAGTAATAACAATTGGCAACACAACCAAACACAATCGCCAGCCATCTGACCATGTTTATCACAATTTGTTTTCACAACCACAACACAGCAGCCAACCATATGACTCTGTGCATCACATTTGGTATAACAACACACAATAGCCAACCATATGACCATGTACAACAATTGGTATCCAACAACCACCCATTCATATTAGTTAGCTCAGAGGTCTCCTCAGACATGTCTACTACCACACAGGGTCAGTCAGCTCAGAGGTCTGTTCAGACATGTCTACTACCTCACAAAAAGGCTTTTGGTTTTAACCTGCGGTCCTTCAACAAGTCCTCGCAGAGGTTCCAAACACAACACAAGCTTTTGGTTTTAACCTGCGGTCCTTCAACAAGTCCTCGCAGAGGTTCCAAACGCAACACAATCTTTTGGTTTTAACCTGCGGTCCTTTAACAAGTCCTCGCAGAGGTTCCAAACGCAACACAATCTTTTGGTTTTAACCTGCGGTCCTTCAACAAGTCCTCGCAGAGGTTCCAAACGCAACACAATCTTTTGGTTTTAACCTGCGGTCCTTTAACAAGTCCTCGCAGCGGTTCCAAACACAACACAATGACCATCTACTGACCAAACATACCCCATCGTCTACCGTTACATCGCACTGTCTCCGTCCACATAAGTGGGGTAGGATCTTTGTGACCTGCGCCTAACAAGCAGACGCATGGATCATGTATACTCACTGGTATACCAAACTTATCACTCACTGTTATTACCGCCGACATCGGCACATTCTGACAGTTCATCTCCACTACAATCATCACAAGGATCAAGCTCTATGGGAACACTGCTATCAGGCATTAATCTTAGACGTTCGTGTGCATATTTATACGTTCTATTACCATTCAAAGCCTCAAAACAATATTATCTATCTTCACGTAAGACCTGCTCAAGCCCAATGCCGTTCTCACGGTGACTTCAATAATTGTCCATACAACAACCCTTTATAGGTCATGCACAATATCGAATCAACCACACCACACCACTTGCCACGACACATTGCACCATCCCCCATCACCGAAGTGAGTTAGGTTTCTCATGAATTGCAACTGTCAAGCATAATGAGTGTGTGTCTCTATAAATCAAATCATGTTCAATCTAGAAGTACGATGCGTAAATCTGTTACCAAATTTGACTCAATTCTTAACTCAACGGCATTTAATTAACCAGTTATTAATTTTAACCAATTCACAACTCAAAAGTTACTCAATTCAATTCTGCACGTTCATCGTATTGCGAAAAAAAGAATAAATAAATCCATCCCCACAAATACTCTTCAGTACGATCAGAACTTAACATTTTCAAAAGATATCTATCGCCATTCAAAAGTCCTGTCTGTGGCAATTCGGTTATTTTGCAATTTTGAAACAATATTACTTGACTGATCATCCTGTTGCTGTTCAGCTTGCAATCAATTCTCATAGATCTCAGCTAAGTTTACTCACTTTCGTTCAACTCTCGTATTAACGACTTCGAGGTTCGTGAAAGAAAATCAGCATGGACCATATACGTTTACTTTCTCAATCAGTGATATTAAAATAAATCAAATGCCCGAAGAAAAGCCTGCATTGCTGAGTCCATCTGGAACTATTTCAAGTCTTTCCAATGACCGTCCTACAGAAGTAGCTAGAATCATAACGTCATTCACGTAGCACACTGCAAAAGTGTTTATGACTTCTAAGAGTGCCTTATTTATTGCCCCTTTAAAAAGTTGAATGCGCATTTCGTAAACCGAAAAGCATAAATAAATACTCGAATTGATCATCTGGGGTCACAAAAGCTGTACGGTCAACCGAATAGGTAACTGATTAAAACCAGATATCACATCCAAAGGCAGCGGACATCTATCAGACACGGTATTGCTATCAAATTCGCAAAAATCCACACATAGCCGATCAGAAACATCCCTCTAATTGATTCAAAATATCGGACTCGCAAAAGGTGAATAACTCGGCCTCATTGTACCGACTGACAAGTTCCTCAATTTTATTACGTACAACCCGTCTCTCATCAGGACTGAGACGGTATGACCGTCCCAAACAGTACGGTTGGGGTCAACCAGTTCTACCTCTAATTTACCTGTGGTAACTCACCAGTAGGTGTTCCTACCACGAACGATGAAATAAATGAAAAATTTGATAAATTAATTAATTTTCAATCTATCCGATCCAGCAATATCGGTATCAATTTCATCAATAGTTTTAATTCCTTCACTAACCGCGCATAATACAAAAGACCTTGTTTTCTTCAAACAAAAATTATAACAATGCCTTACGCAATCGAATCCCAACCCATCAAAATATTGTTACCAAGATAGTCATCTGGTACTACATGTAAAAATAATCTGAACTGTGTATTCGTTCGGTTACTTGAGCCAAAACCTGCAAATTATTAGTTACCGATACCGAGTAGAATCAGTACTCGAATGCGTTTACCAGAAAGCTTATCGGCTCTGGATTCTTTCATCAAAGAGCATTCGCCGTAAAAGAAAAAAATCAAAACCAGATAAATACGTCTCACCGGGATTGATCAATTCCGCTGTCACAGCCTCGTATGTGCATGTATTGTGACGGTTCCCGACCCTCTACATAATCACATAATTTACCCAAGACCGGAGTAATTTCTCATGTCATTATATACCTGTATATCTTACAATACCTTATAATATAATAACTTTCTAGAATCTACGCGCATATATATATATATATATATATATATACATATATATATACATATATATATACATATATCTTATATTCAAGCTAACTAAGCATGAAGCAATATACCTTCTATACTCAAACTAAATTAACGGAGTACATTCAAACTCCAGCCAGTCTAAGCATAAAACATACTATACTCTAATTAAACTAAAATAATTCTTTATTCAATAATCTTTATTAATATTCATATAATACATGTAGCCATATAAGAGATGGCACATATACCACTATTACATCACATATATATATACCACACAATTAACCATAAAATACTATAAGCCAATATTATAATCCACTAACACTCAGCCTGCTTCCCAGGCATTATACACTCTTAATTTTTAACCAGTGACGTAACCACGATAGTATTACCACAGTAGAATAATATCAGGCAGTAAGGCAGCGCAGCTGCAAGTTATAAACAAAGCTGCGCCTCGGGAACTGTGTACGATAAACATTCCCGCAGCTGCAAATGTTTATTAAAACGCAAGCCGTGTTCTTCGGTTACTAAAACCCAAGAGCACCGCTCCAAGAAATGATATCATAAGACTCGCTTCATAAACACAGCTGCAAATTGTAAACAGCCGTGCCTTGGGAACCGTATGTAATACTATAATGTAAACGATGACCAAGCTACGGCTGACCCAAACAATCTCATGTGAAAATAACTCGGGGATTCACAGCGCAAGGCTCCCACCAACGGTCACGTAGGCCGGAGTCACGAGTCTCCCCACTACGAGCATTTACTCGCGTATATAAGGAGGCCCACGGGCCAAGAGCAGGCAGTTCAGTAAGACCAGTTCAGTAAAAATCACCAGTCAGTCAACCAATCTAGTACCAGTCAGTCGCAAATTAGAAACCTACTACACAGTTATACCAGTGCAACAGTTTTTACCTCAGTTAATGAGTTATTTTCACATAAAGACTTAACCTCTCAATTATTAAGTTTCATTAAAATACCTATATTAAGACAAAGTGAATTTATTGTGCAACCCTCCTAAATCAAAGTAAGTACCCCAAATATTTCAACTCAACCAGGGCCTGAAAACAATTAATCTACAGTCACTCAATTCCTATATTCGTGGGTAGCATTAGCCAGCCAAGAGCAACGCTTGCACCCAATTTCCATATTCGTGGGTAGCATTAGCCAGCCAAGAGCAACGCTTGCACCCAATTTCCATATTCGTGGGTAGCATTAGCCAGCCAAGAGCAACGCTTGCACCCAATTTCCATATTCGTGGGTAGCATTAGCCAGCCAAGAGCAACGCTTGCACCCAACTTCCTATATTCGTGGGTAGCATTAGCCAGCCACAGAGCAAAGCTTGCACCCAGTTATTCTAACTCCTCACACCTTACATGTAGATGAACGTGGACAGACCCAGGAAGAGAAAGAGAAATAATCGACGCAGAGCCGGCCCTAGCCTATTTTGAGGGTGGAACGAGATTCCCATTCGGCGCCTTTAATCGAGACCTGTGGCCGGATCGAGGCGAGGCGCTGGGTTCTAGGACGAGTGCCACATTTTTTATCGCGATATAGAAGTATAGCAGCTGCGATAATCGATAATTATTTTTCAAAAATTGAATGCGCTTACGACAAAGATCTACGAGAAATATAATCTAAGATATTAGTTGGATGGCGAGTCGAATTTTTTCCTTGGCCATCGGATGTTCGCGCCCTTCCTGACCCGGCGCCTGGAGCAGTCGCTCCATCCGCTCCACCCTTGGGCCGGCGCTGAATCGACGTGGGGGTAAGGTAATTAAACAAAGGATTGCCAAGGCACAATTGAAATACCAACAACGATTGGAAGCCTGCCTAGAAAATGCCATCAGGCTAGGTCCACCAGAGCTCCCAGCCATCTTTGAACGTGTATTCAGCCATCCTCTGGACGACGAGGATACCATAGAACTCAACATCGGGAACCCTCAGGTGCAACCAACCCAAACCACACTCGACGACCTACCCCCTGGTACCTCTCAAATCCAACATTTTATTGAAGATCACCGAAGCCACATTCTTGTGAATACCATACCGTAGAAACCACGACTCGAGTTTTCAACGTTCCGCCTTTAACCACCCCATTACTCTCTACGCCCAAAATCGTGGAACTTGTTGATATTGAATAAACTCAAAGAGGTATAATAAAGATCATTTTATTCAATTTATACATAATATTTCGATAATTTATGAATACAACCTTTCCTCCTCTGGTAGTCTCCGATCCCAACACTTCGGTGTTAAATTAAGGAGACAAAATATCATTGACTATTACGGTCAATGGTATATTTAATTGTCATTATCCACCTGGGTTGTGACAATAGATTAAGCTGGACCTGAGATCTTCGAACTCTGGTTTCTCGTAGCTGCATTTTTTAGTTATTAGGTAGAATAAATATCGTTGACCGTTCTTGATATAGGCTACTTCTCCTATAGTTTTTCGTTGGCTAAATAATGCTGGTAATTGATTGAAACGGCTCTTAAATTCTCTAGCTATTCCGGCGTTCATTTTAAGATCTTCTGCTACGCAGTGGGCTAAAGCATATGAGTCGTCTGTTGTAAAAAGATCTTGGTCGATTTCTGTTATTACGGGTTTTTTAGGAGTGGGGAAGATTGCGTCATCTGAACTGTCACCTGCTTCTGTCGGTCCCGCGACCTGTGTTGTCTGTATTATTTGTTTGATATCGTAAGGTATTAAATTATTACGTACAGGGAGTACGATAGGGTGTGGAGGATCTCCTACATGTATTCTGATATTGTATAGTGTTCCACCGAATAGTTCGAAAAGAGTTGGTTCTATTTGTGACCAGTTTAAATTGTTTTCTTCCAGGTCTAGATTTGTGAATGCTAAATGAGAGATTTTGAATTCCTGGGTTAACTGATGGAGCAGCCTGAGGGCTCCTTCTACGTCTTCTAGTTTTGCCTGATCGGTATCCTTTTCTTTTATAAATAGGTAAATTACTAGTCTACCTTTATGATTAAGAGCAGTTACCCCTCCTATGGGTGTATTATAGGTTTTAAGTTTTTCGATTTGTCCAACGGTTGTTCGGAACAGGGGTCCTAGGCCCCTTTCAAACTTGAAGTCTTGAGATGTCGTATGAACTAACGCGTATCCTTTCGGCGCGTTAAAAATGTCTCCCTTTGAAAGTACGAGTCTATTTATTTCGCTAGGTTTTGAATCAAGAGGTTTCTCTGGAGGATTACGGGAGAGGGCGTCCGCGTTTGCATTTATTCTACCGGGCTTGTAAACCATATTATATTCGTATTCCGCTAACTTTTATCTCCACCTAACTAGACGCGACGTTGGATCTTTTACTGAGTTCAGCCATACCAAGGGTCTATGATCGGTTACTAACGTGAACTTAGTACCGTATACGTATGATCGGAATTGGGAAGTGCAGTAAATTATAGCCAAAAGTTCCTGTTCTATTGTGGAATATCTTTGTTCGGCTGGTTGAAGTAGTCGCGAGGTGTAGGCGATTGGTGAATCTTTTCCTATTTCGCCCTGGCTAAGTATTCCTCCTATCGCTTGTCCTGATGCGTCCGTGGTTATTATAAAAGGTTTCGTGAAGTCCGGGTATTGCAATATTGGTTTTTCGCATAATTTGTCCCGTAATATTTCAAAGGCTTCTTGTTGTTTTTCCTTCCAATTGAAGGGTGTAGTTTTCTTTAAGAGTTCCGTCATTGGTTTTGCGATTCTTGAAAAATTAGGAATGAATCTGCGATAATAGCCTGCTAATCCAAGGAATTGTTTAATGTTTTTCGCGTTTTTTGGTACCGGAAAGTTTCTTACGGCTTCTACCTTTTTCGGATCGGGTTTTACTCCGTTTTCGCTTATTACGTGTCCTAAATACATGACTTCTCTTCTGAGGAATTCGCATTTATCCGGTTGTAGTTGAAGGTTAGCTCCGCGTAGTTTTTTCATTAGAAGGTTAAATTTTTGTTCGTGTTCCTGAAGGGAACTGGCATAGAGGACTATGTCATCTAAGTAAACGAATAGTTCATTTTCCTGTAGTCCTGTCAATACGGTGTCCATTAAACGTTGGAAGGTGGCTGGCGCGTTTTTTAGTCCGAACGGCATTCGCGTAAACTCGTAATATCCGTAGGGGGTAGAGAACGCGGTTTTAGGGCCATCTGCTTCCTTCATTCGTATTTGGTGGAAACCTGAAGCTAAATCGAAGACCGAGAAATATTTTGCGTTGCCTAGTTGGTCTAAGATCTCGTTGATATTTGGTAGTGGATATGCGTCTCCGATGGTTTTTTCGTTCAGATTTCTATAGTCAATTACCATTCGCCAACGTTTATTTCCTTGCGAGTCGGGTTTTTTGGGTACAATCCATACGGGCGAGTTGTATGGGGATAGTGAGGTTTTAATTAAGTTATTTTTTTCCAAGTCCGCGACCTGCTTATTTATTTCTTCCTTGTGAATTGGTGGGAATCTGTATTGTCGCGTATTAACTGGAGTATCGTTCGTTGTGGTTATACCGTGTTCTATCGCGTTGGTTGCTTTTAAGGGTTCGTCGGGTAAATGGAATATATCGACGTTTAGTTGTATTAATTTTTCTATGTGCTTTGTTTCTTCCGGATTTAAGTGTTCTAGCCTGAGTAATGGTTTTATTTGCTCGAATCGTCGGGTCTGTTGGTCACTTAACATATAGGTATGCTTTACATGCGTGATCCTTCCTTGTTCTTGGTTATAGGGGAAAATTTCGACTTCTGGTGTTTCAATTATTATATCCTTTTCTGTGGTATTGATAATTGGAATTATAGCCTGTTCGTTCTGAACGCTAACTAGTGCTTCTCCCGCATAAATTCCTTCGATGTGACCTAGCCTCGGTAGGTATCCTCCTCGGAGATTAGTGGTTTCGACGTTTACCTGAATGATTTGTGTGATACGAGCCTTTATTGTAAATGTGTCTTTAGGTATGAAAGCTAATGACTGGTCATTGATAGTTAGGCATTCGTTTTCGTAATTTATGGTCGCTTTTGTTCCACGAAAGAAGGCTGATCCCAATATTCCGTCTTTTTTGATTCTAAAGTTGTCGTCGACTACGTGAAAGGGTACCGTTTCTCCTGCTATATCTATTTCTGTACTGCCTAGGGATTTAATCAAATTTTCGGTGATGCCTTTCATTTCTATTTTATCCGAGGTGTTTATTTTCTGTCGATCCTTTAAATTTCCTACCTTAATTATATTGGGTTCCGCTCCCGTGTCTATCATTAATTTGGTATTCATTTTTAGGTCTTTAGAATCTATTTTGATCGTGGGTACTGCACCTAAGCTGAGGTTGACGGTTGCGATAGTATTTCTTCCAGGGTTAGCAATGGGTTGACCGTTCGCGTCGGCCCTGTTTCTCGGGGTTTCGCGTTCCCCGAGGGGCCTGCCTCGTTTCCCGAATTCTGTTTGCTAGCCTGGTCGTTCTGTCTTCGTTCGTCGGCCCATTTCTTTTTCCTACATTCGTCGATGTTGTGGCCCATGAATTTACAGAATTTACATGACTTATTTGGGTCATACGCGCTGCGAGCTGGATCATAATTAGGTCGAGGTCTATTATTATTGTTATTACTCTGAGGTTGATTATCACGCGTTCGTTCATAATTATTATTACGTGAGGCGTTAGTTGGAGTTGGGGCTTTTTGTCCTTTTCATGAATCTGCATTTTTCGGTTACGTGTCCTATTTTCTTGCAGTTCAGGCAAACCGGTGGCTCGTTTTTTCGTGAATAGAAATTTGTTTTATCGCCCTGATTATTCTTAAATCGTTCTTTGTCTTTATCGAATTGTTTTCCTATTTCTATAGCCTTAACCGTGGCTTCCGCAAAGGTTCTGACTCCCGCGATTTGGAGTGCGTTCCTATAGTCTTCTGGAAGTCCATCTAGGAAGCTGTCCAATGCTTCTATATCTACGGCTTCTGTGTCTACGTATCCGTTGTTTCGTCTTTCTACTTCTAGAATCGCTGTTTTTAGATCTTTGACTCGACTTATGTATTCAATTATATGTTCACCCGTTTTCTTGAAAATGTTTGCTAGTTCACCCCGGTAGAAGTTTGCACTACGGTTTGGGCTAAAGATTTCGAATAGCTTGTCTGAAAAGTCTTGAATATTTTCGAACTCTTCATCCTCCAGTGCTATTGCTGCTCGTCCCGTGAGCTTACCCTTAAGAATTTTTACCAGCGTTATTTCGGCTGAAGGGGCGATCATACCTTTCGCCCGCCTACATGCTCTAGTAAATGCCATGAGGCCTGATGTGTCCCCGTTAAACGTCGGTACTAATTCGATAGCCTGTTTTATAGTAATCGTATTTTCGGGATTTGAGCTGGTGTGCGAAACTGTTCTAACTTCGTGTCTCCTTGAACTTCTCCTGAGAGATTCCATCTCTTGCCTAAGCGTTCTTAATTCCTCGGCTAATGCATGTATGGGGTTATCGTTGGGTGATGGATTTTGATTTTGCGGAGGAGTAGTTGGTAGTGCAGGAGGATCTGGGGCTGGTCTGACAGGTAAAGTGAACGTTGCTTCTGTTCCTGGCATATTGACTTGATTTGAGGTTGAGGCTTCGGAGTCTACTTGTGTTGTTGTTTCTGAATTATTTGCCCGTAAACCTGAGATTTCATTTCTAAGTCTTTGCGATTCTAACTCTAGTTGTTCTTGGCTTTTAGCTTGTGCTTGTAACATATTTAGTTGTTCTTGTAAGTTTCTGTTTCTTTCCGTTAATTCTAGTTCTCTAGCTTGGTGCGTTTGTTCTTTTAAGCTAATATTCTGTTGTAATTTTATGACTTCTGTTTCCCTTGCTTCTATTTGTTTTAGTTTTTCTGTTAATTCTGAATCTAAGCGTGCTAATTCAGTGGCATCTAAATTTTTACTTCTTAGTCCTGAAGCCATTTTGATTTATGTTTCGTGTATTTATAATAAAAGCTATTTCCCTGATCGTAAGAATCCCACGACCTGACACCAAAATTATTTACGCGTTGTTACAGACTGACATGCAGTTATCGCTGAATGAAGAAAACGGGAAGAGAGAAAGCTCTGGATCTGTTTGACCAGTCAACGAAGGTCGACGTTCAGGTTCAACGCACCTCCTTTAGATCCACATGGACGGGCTTACGGGAGGTTAACAGGGAATAGTAGTATTATAAGCAGGAATAGTGAAGTATTATTATTAATCTTACCTTTATTCTAGCTCGACGATCTCGACGATTTTGGGCGTAGCGGGTTGTGATGGGTTGTCAAGATGGCGGATGTCGAAGGATCGTCTCGTCAGAGTTGTTTCTACGGTATTGACTATGCACCTGGCACCCTGATAGTCGATGCTGTGTTGGACTATTGTCCTTGGAGTCTCTTCTAGATATCCTCGGAAGGGTCCCTCCGGTAATTCGGCTGGTTGTGGCAAAGGAAGTGGTTTGATCGGTTTTCGGTATTATGATAGTGTCACGGCTGTCACTGTCGTCTGGCCCTACGTATAATTCGTTTATGTAGTCTTTTAACCAGTCTGGCGTTACTGAATTGAGTGACTCTATTAGACGTTGCCGTCTAGCTATAGCCTTAGCTAGACGCGCGTTTGCTCTTTTTCCCGAACGACGTTTGAATTTTCTTTTCTCTATAACAGCTCCATCCATCTACGGGAAAGGGAAGGAGGTGGTTAACGTCGGCTTGGGTTTTGATATCCTCGCCTTGACGTTGTATAAGTATAAAAGGGTTTAACGCAAGCTTGGAAAGTAGTTCCTCGCCTGTGCTCGCTAAACGCGTGTAAGAAACTGAAGTAAGCTTGGATCACTAAATCCTCGCCTATACGACAGAGTCTTGAAATGTGTGTGGATATACTGGCTCAGAGACCTAGGTACTTCACCCGTATATTCGTTTAAGTGTAGGATATTGGATTTTGTAATAATATGTGAATGAAGGTGTAATTTACCTTGAGTTGGTTGAGGTTGATAAACTGTTTGATTCAAGATTAACCTTTAGTTTTTATTTTATATGAATATGAATGTGAGTTGAACCGTTTTACAAGTTCAATAAGAAAAGAGAATAATTCTAGAAGCGCCAAGACCACAAAAGACTTACGCTATTCTATTTTGAATGTGCGACCGTGGACACGAGTTAAGAATCTTTCGCGAACAGAAGTTGACTTGTCAAAATTCGATTAAAGATCTGAGCAGAGTAACTACTTGCACGAGTTTCGAATAATGCCGTCACTCCCGGAAAACATTAGAGGACGTATTCAAAAGCGACTCTGTATCGTGCGCCGAAGATATCGGAACAACGCGTCACGCTCAAAGTTGACGTTGAGTTCGAAAAACATTACAAAAATCCGCTGACTCACGGATAAAGATCGGAAATAAACCGGGGGGCCACTCTGTATCGTGCGTTGAGTAGATCGAAACTCCGCGTCCCGGTCCAAGTTGACGTCGAACTTGGAAAACATTCCGCAAATAGCGTGACTTGCATAGGAAGATAAAAAGCGAATCACGAAGCTTCTTCGTTTAGGTTGTCGGAAAGATTGAACTCCCGCGTCTAGGTCGAAAATGACGTCGAATTCCGAAAAAATTCGAATAATGACGTCACTCGCGGAAGAGAATAGGTGACGTATTCAAAAGCGGGTCTGTATCGTGCGCCGAAGCTATCGGAACAACGCGTCACGCTCAAAGTTGACGGTGAGTTCGGAAATCATTCTGAAAATCCGCTGACTCACGGATAAAGATCGGGAATAAACCGGGGGGCCACTCTGTATTGTTACAGACTGACATGCAGTTATCGCTGAATGAAGGAAACGGGAAGAGAGGAAGCTCTGGATCCGTTTGACCAGTCAACGAAGGTCGACGTTCAGGTTCAACGCACCTCCTTTAGATCCACATGGACGGGCTTACGGGAGGTTAACAGGGAACAGCGATATTATAGGGAGGAATGGTGAAGTATTATTATTAGTCTTACCTTTATTCTAGCTCGACGATCTCGACGATTTTGGGCGTAGCGGGTTGTGATGGGTTGTCAAGATGGCGGATGTCGAAAGATCGCCTCGTCAGAGTTGTTTCTACGGTATCGACTATGCACCTGGCACCCTGGTAGTCGATGCTGTGCTGGACTATTGTCCTTGGAGTTTCTTCTAAATATCCTCGGAAGGGTCCCTCCCGTAATTCAGCTGGTTGTGGCGAAGGAACTTCGGTGCCCGAGAAACTATTGTCCGTATGATTTGACTGAGTTTGATCGGTTTTCGGTATTATAATAGTGTCACGGCTGTCACTGTCGTCTGGCCCTACGTATAATTCGTTTATGTAGTCTTTCAACCAGTCTGGCGTTATTGAATTGAGTGACTCTATTGAACGTTGCCGTCTAGCTATAGCCTTGGCTAGACGCGCGTTTGCTCTTTTTCCCGAACGACGTTTGAATTTTCTTTTCTTTATTACAGCTCCATCCATCTACGGGAAAGGGAAGGAGGTGGTTAACGTCGGCTTGGGTTTTGATATCCTCGCCTTGACGTCGTATGAGTATAGAAGGGCTTAACGCAAGCTTGGAAAGTAGTTCCTCGCCTAGGTCGCTAAACGCGTGTAAGAAACTGCAGTAAGCTTGGATCGCTAAATCCTCGCCTATACGACAGTCTCGAAATTGTGTGGATATACTGGCTCAGAGACCTAGGTACTTCGCATGTATATTCGTTAAGTGTAGGGTATTGGATTTTGTAATAATATGAATGAAGGTGTAATTTACCTCGAGTTGGTTGAGGTTAATAAACTGTTTGATTTAAGATTAACCTTTGGTTTTATTTTATATGAATTTGAATATGAGTTAAACTGTTTTACAAGTTTAATAAGAAAATAGAATAATTCTAGAAGCGCCAAGACCACAAAAGACTTACGCGTCTTACTACTATTAACGTTATTCTATTTTGAATGTGCGACCGTGGACACGAGTTAAGAATCTTTCGCGAACAGAAGTTGACTTGTCAAAATTCGATTAGAGATCTGAGCTGAGTAACTACTTGCACAAGTTTTGAATGAAGACTGACGTATGCAAGGCTGCGGTAAGATTGCGGTCGTCTTGTGTGGTAAGTGGGGGTTTATATAGGCCTTAAAATCTATGTGGTGGGGTTGTTTAGTTAAATACAAATTCTTATCCCACGGTGGACTCTGGCCAGCTGCATATGTTTAATATTTGCAAGTCGATGCCTGCTTGAGTATGTTTAAATAATATTTCTAGCGAACTCCGGATGTGTCTAATCTGTTTTGAAGTTTAGAGTTTCAAAGTCAACACTTGATAAGTGGGTATTGAGTGTTCGGTTTATCTTATATAATTCATATGCGGTTGCTCTGAGTTCACGTAGAGTTTGAATTGCTCTTAGTTTTACCAAGAGGAATTCATCCTCTATTTCTTATAATTATTTCTTATATGGTAGTTGGTTATTACGTTTTAGGTATATAATATAATATATAAGGTATAGTATATGATATATGTCTAAGGTATAAGGTATATATATAAGGTATAATATATGATATATATATATATAAGGTAAGTATATGTTGTTAAATGTGTAGTGGTATTCTTATATGAGTTTTAATATATTTCCTCATATGAATATATGTATATATATATATATATATATATATGTATGAATAAAGAAATGTATGAATAGTCTTTCTTATACCGTGCGATTATGTGGAAACTACACGCTCCAAGCGCGCAGGCGCTGATTTATTCGACTATTACGAGGGACACCAATTTCAGACTCTGCACGAATATCCCTAGAGTCCGTCTGCTGTTTGTTTCCGATTGTTGTCAAATACAAATGGCGGCAGACCGTGGCAGGAATAGGTTATGTTTCTTGTGAATCCAGCAGACGACAGAGCTAGGGATATTACTGAAAAGTTGGTGGAGTTGCTGGCGCGATTTCACCGGCCAATGATATTCGAGCAAATCAAAGTTCGCGCGCTTGGAGCGTGTAGTTTCCACATAATCGCACGGTATAGTATAGAGTATTAACATGAATATATTCTTCTGGTTTAGCATGGGTCATACCAGAGGGTAGCAGTGGTGTATATCTTGCATTGATATAAGTTTTGCTGGTGGTATATTGCCGATTGCTGAGTGTTACTTATCCTCTAGTATGAACTGCTAGTGGTAAGGTAGGTTTCTTATATGCTATGGTTAGGTATAATAGGTTAATATTACTAGAGAGTAAAGAAGGAATTTGGTCTGTCAGCGTCCTTCGTTGGTATGTGTGTGTTCCATATGGTAAGTTGGTGAGAACGTCACAATACCTAAAACGTTATAACCAACTACCATATGAGAAATAATTATAAGAAATGGAGAATGAATTCCTCTTGGTAAAACTAAGAGCAATTCAAACTCTACGTGAACTCAGAGCAACCGCATATGAATTATATAAGATAAACCGAACACTCAATACCCACTTATCAAGTGTTGACTTTGAAACTCTAAACTTCAAAACAGATTAGACACATCCGGAGTTCGCTAGAAATATTATTTAAACATATCCAAGCAGGCACCGACTTGCAAATATTAAACATATGCAGCTGGCCAGAGTCCACCGTGGGATAAGAATTTGTATTTAACTAAACAACCCCACCACATAGATTTTAAGGCCTATATAAACCCCCACTTACCACACAAGACTACCGCAATCTTACCGCAGCCTTGCATACGTCAGTCTTCATTCAAACCTCGTGCAAGTAGTTACTCTGCTCAGATCTCTAATCGAATTTTGACAAGTTAACTTCTGTTCGCGAAAGATTCTTAACTCGTGTCCACGGTCGCACATTCAGAATAGAATAACGTTAATAGTAGTAAGACGCGTAAGTCTTTTGTGGTCTTGGCGCTTCTAGAATTATTCTATTTTCTTACTAAACTTGTAAAACGGTTTAACTCATATTCAAATTCATATAAAATAAAACTAAAGGTTAAACTTAAATCAAACAGTTTATTAACCTCAACCAACTCAAGGTAAATTACACCTTCATTCATATATATTACTACAAAATCCAATACCCTACACTTAACGAATATACGGGTGAAGTACCTAGGTCTCTGAGCCAGTATATCCACACAATTTCAAGACTGTCGTATAGGCGAGGATTTAGCGATCCAAGCTTGCTTCAGTTCCTTACACGTGTTTAGCGACATAGGCGAGGAACTACTTTTCAAGCTTGCGTTAAACCCTTCTATACTTATACGACGTCAAGGCGAGGATATCAAAACCCAAGCCGACGTTAACCACCTCCTTCCCTTTCCCGTAGATGGATGGAACTGTAATAAAGAAAAGAAAATTCAAACGTCGTTCGGGAAAAAGAGCAAACGCGCGTCTAGCCAAGGCTATAGCTAGACGGCAACGTTTAATAGAGTCACTCAATTCAATAACGCCAGACTGGTTGAAAGACTACATAAACGAATTATACGTAGGGCCAGACGACAGTGACAGCCGTGACACTATTATAATACCGAAAACCGATCAAACTCAGTCAAATCATACGGACAATAGTTTCTCGGGCACCGAAGTTCCTTCGCCACAACCAGCTGAATTACCGGAGGGACCCTTCCGAGGATATTTAGAAGAGACTCCAAGGACAATAGTCCAGCACAGCATCGACTACCAGGGTGCCAGGTGCATAGTCGATACCGTAGAAACAACTCTGACGAGACGATCCTTCGACATCCGCCATCTTGACAACCCATCACAACCCGCTACGCCCAAAATCGTCGAGATCGTCGAGCTAGAATAAAGGTAAGACTAATAATAATACTTCACCATTCCTCCCTATAATATCGCTGTTCCCTGTTAACCTCCCGTAAGCCCGTCCATGTGGATCTAAAGGAGGTGCGTTGAACCTGAACGTCGACCTTCGTTGACTGGTCAAACGGACCCAGAGCTTCCTCTCTTCCCGTTTCCTTCATTCAGCGATAACTGCATGTCAGTCTGTAACAGTATATAATATAATGTATAAGGTATAGTATAATATATGTCGGCGCGTGATATTTTGGACGCTGCTTTCGAGCGACTATTATAATTTAGTTTAGTTTGGATTCCTATCGATGGTTGATGTTTAGCTTATGTGTTTACGTCCAGACATATTTGTTAGTATTGAGACCCTCAGGTCTAAGATCTCTGCAAGTGGCGCAGAGGGGGATGCGAGATAGAGGCACTTATGGTGGTGCCTTTGTCGAACGTAGCCACAGCCCGAGAAATGTTAATTTGGAAGAGGCAGTCTCATTTTTGATCTCGAACAGAGAACTGGTTGCAAGAAAAGACCTCTAAGAGATTCTAGAACGGCTCGTGGATTCGTTATCATGTCTCCCTTCGCGTTACTGAAGCTTATGAAGTAATGCTGTCGTTATATCGGGTTGCGATTATTGGGAGTGTATCCATTGCTTGTTTGAATAACAGTTGTTTAAATGATTATCCTGCAAGAGTAGCCAAATACGCTCGTAACCGATCAGATCCATCCATGCGCTCGTAGTTCATTTCGGTCACCGCCCCGACATATATAATATATAAGGTATTATATATAAGGTAAGTATATGATGTTAAATGTGTAGTGGTATTCTTATATGAGTTTTAATATATTTCCTCATATGATTATTATATATATATATATATATATATATATATATATATATATATATATATATGTATGAATAAAGAAATGTATGAATAGTCTTTCTTATACCGTGCGTTTTCGTGGATGAGCGACATGCCTAGATCTGAAGATAGCCGAACTTACGCCCTATTATATGCAATTAAGGGTACATGTCATATATATATCAGTATTTCTGACACTCGACCCTTGACCGCAAGCTGTCAGTTGCTGTAGAGCCTCTATATCTATTAGCCGCAATGTTTATAGGTTATTCTTTAATCACACGTAATTATTCGAAATCGATTGATCACTGATCCGCGTCATTCGGCTAGTTTTATGATTAAAAAATAACCTATACACGTCGCCGCCAATGCACGTAGCCTCTATAGTAGCTGACAGCTCGCCGTCAAATGTCAAAAATACTGATATATATATGACATGTACCCTTAATTGCATATAATAGGGCGTACGTTCGGCTATCTTCGGATCTCGGCATGTCGCTCATCCACGAAAACGCACGGTATAGTATAGAGTATTAACGTGAATATATTCTTATGGTTTAGCATGGGTCATACCAGAGGGTAGCAGTGGTGTATATCTTGCATTGATATAAGTTTTGCTGGTGGTATATTGCCGATTGCTGAGTGTTACTTATCCTCTAGTATGAACTGCTAGTGGTAAGGTAGGTTTCTTATATGCTATGGTTAGATATAATAGGTTAATATTACTATAGAGTAAAGAAGGAATTTGGTCTGTCAACGTCCTTCGTTGGTAAGTGTGTGTTCCATATGGTAAGTTGGTGAGAACGTCACACCTCCCCCCTTAGTATCAAATGCCACAGCATTGCTGTGCATTTGACGTAGGCGGTTAGTGAGTTCTTCAATTGATGCCGTCTCTCTCTGTTCTGTAGGCCGACTCGTTGGTTGCTGGGGTTGTGCTACTTCGTTGCCTGCCTCTGGGTCTTGTGTTGTCGTCTTTCTTCCAAGGTGAGTAATGAGGTGTGTTGCGGATCCCCACAAGGCTCCCAGTAAGTGTATACTCCAACCGTATATATCATGTATAGTGTATCCGTGTATGATTGTATCTATCACGAATTTGATTATTCGGATTATGATAAAAATGCCTAAAAATCCTGCAGACATTGACCCGAATGACATGAATCCTGACCAAATTCTTTTTCCAGTTGATTCTGCTATTTTATCTAGAGTTGAGTCGTCCATTAGGTTATATATGGAGATTCCTTCTTTCGTTACTGTATGACCTGTTGCTCCTCTCGCTATAGTATTGAGTACTGCTGGTCTTTCGGCAGGGAATAGTAAGTGGTCCCGTAGGTTGTCTAGGTCTTGTTGTCTATATATACCATTCGTTCCTAGTGGTCCTGCACTGATGTATTTCCATGTCATTTTGGTTTTTGGATTTAGCGATTTTGGAGGTATTAACGTCTATAGGTGTTGGTGTGAATTTATACCAGGTGTCTTCTATTTTGTACATCGTTGCTAATACGGGATTGCATTCTTTTTGAGTTCCCACCTTGACTATTATTTTGGATTTCGGTGTTAAGAATAATGAAGTGTTTCTGATTTCGATGGAAAGTTCCGAGTAGCAATGATCCGTTTGTCTGAGGCTGCATTCTATGGGTATGCATTTTATTATATGTACCACTTCTCCGGCGACCGTTGCCATATATCCGGGACCCTGCATTAAGTTATGGGCAAATTCGTCTGGTGATAGCGTGGCTATTGTCAGTGCGTTTCGTATAACTTGTTTTTCTATTTCGCATTTTTGGGTTATAATATCTCTGTATAAGGTCGTCAGTTGGTTTCGTATATGTCGTTCGACGTAGATGAATTTTGAGTTTATGTATGTGAATATGTCTATATTTTCTACCTTGACTGCTGTTTTTTGAATAAAGGTGTTACCCTTTGTGGTTTCGAATATGAATAATTTCGGATGTTCCGTCCTCATTATCGTATAGCCGCAGGTTCGTTTTTCAGTTGTTTTAATCAAAGCGAAGGTAACGTCGTCAGATGCTATTGAGTATATCGTCATAGGGTTGTCCGTTGGTCTGTCCGGTCTTTCAGTTATTTTCGAGACAGTCCCTTCGTATAAAACGTCGTATTCGTTGAACCTACAGTTGTCTTCTGGGGTGTCCGCCCAAAATAAATATCCTCCTTCTTCGTCGAAGTATGTGAGTTTATTCAGTTCGCACGTAACTCCATTTTGCAGCGTAATCTTATTTTCGTCGAGTCTGACCGTCGCCATTTGCATGGTTAGTGTTATTTTAATAGTTGCTTGTACTACGACTTTCATCCACTGTCCGTATCTGTCATCGAAAAATTCTCCTTCGCAGGCCCCGTCTCTCGTCACGCTTCCTGCCAAGGTTGCTGTTGTCCTAGTCGTTGTATTTCGTTTGATGTTTGTCAGGTATCTGTTGACTGTTATGTCCTATGTTTAATTCGCCTCTCTCTTGCATATGGCGGCATTCTGTTTCGCTAACTTCGCGTATGTATGCTTGTCTGCCCCCTTCAGTGATGGATATGTGGGAGTGCATTCCACAATGATATATTGTCCGGTCGATTTCTACACGGCATTGCATTACTTTCGTTTTCCTAAATTTCGATAGTTGGAGAAGCTGTACGTATGTCTGTTGGATTTCAGGTTTATTTTCAGGTAGGTCGCAGTTTGTCGCGTCGAGTAAACTTATTGTTGTAATGTTGAGTCCGCCCCCGCCGCAGTCATACCCGATTAGTGCTTGGGCTGTTGTAGCTATTAATAGTAGCAGTGGCGTATGTCGCATTGTCAATCCTCTGGAACAGAAGGTTCCATTCGTTCTTTACTCTCGTATATTTTATTATCTTAAATTATATTCTAGGTTTTGAATTTGAAGTCGGTTTTTTAGAGGCTTGGTCTATTGATATAACGCTTTCCATTAATGCAGATGAGAGGTTAGCAAAATCTTTGTGTGATTCGTATATGATGATAATTTCATTTGATTGCGTCACTAGGTCTTCTAGCGTGTGTTCATCGTAATCTACATCGGTAGTGTATGATGTAAATCCGTATACGCGTGGCTCTATTAGTCGTTCATTAACCAATTGCTCTAAAATATCGGCTTCGTGTTCTCTTAGTGTTCTACTGATTCCTATTACTATTTTAGACGCAACTTGTTTTATTTCAATAGTCCGGGGGTTGTTGTCAGCGGTTTTTCTCGTATAGAGGATGAGGAATTCCTGTACTGGTTCGGTTAACCTCATTTTACCTTTGACATAAAATTTTTATTCAAGCCACGCTATTTTTAACTTATTTCTATGGACTATTCTGTCCCTATTCTTTACTCTGATTTTAATATTTTGATTATCTAGTATTTCAATGATTTTATATGGTCCTGTATATTGGTCTCCTAATTTTCCCTTTTGAGGTTCCTTTAGGAGGTATACCTCGTCTTGTTCCGTAAGATGTAATGGGTTTATTTTTCTGTCATAATATTGTTTGGACCTAATCTTTGCCTGTTCTAGATTTTCTTTAGCTAGGTTTTGAATTTCTCTTATTTTGGTATAAAGCTCAATGAGATAGTCTTCGTACGTTTTATCCGTGAGGGGATCTATTACTTCGTGTTCTTGAGGGCATTCTTGCCAGTTTACCGAAGACTAGCTCATGAGGAGTATACTTGGTTCCTTCGTGGGTGCTGGTGTTATAAGAGAACATAGCTTGTGCTAACCATTGGTCCCAATTATTATTTTTGTCCACAAATTGCTTTAAATATTCTGTTAGCACGTGATGTGATCGTTCTATAGATCCATTAGATTGAGGGTGGAAGGCAGTAGTCCTTAGTTGTTTGATTTTAAATTTTCTGGCGACTTCTTTCATTAAAGAGCTGGTTAAATTAGCGCCTTGATCTGTTAGAATTTGTTTCGGAGCCCCAAATTTGCATATAAGGTGCGTTATAAGGGCGTTCGCTATAGCAATTGAGTTAGTCTCCATTAGTGGTATTGCTAAAGAGTATTCCGAAGCTGATCTTGTATGGTTAGGATATATTCATTACCTGAGGGTGATATGGGAAGTGGTGTGACGTTCTCACCAACTTACCATATGGAACACACGCTTACCAACGAAGGACGCTGACAGACCAAATTCCTTCTTTACTCTCTAGTAATATTAACCTATTATACCTAACCATAGCATATAAGAAACCTACCTTACCACTAGCAGTTCATACTAGAGGATAAGTAACACTCAGCAATCGGCAATATACCACCAGCAAAACTTATATCAATGCAAGATATACACCACTGCTACCCTCTGGTATGACCCATGCTAAACCAGAAGAATATATTCATGTTAATACTCTATACTATACCGTGCGATTATGTGGAAACTACACGCTCCAAGCGCGCGAACTTTGATTTGCTCGAATATCATTGGCCGGTGAAATCGCGCCAGCAACTCCACCAACTTTTCAGTAATATCCCTAGCTCTGTCGTCTGCTGGATTCACAAGAAACATAACCTATTCCTGCCACGGTCTGCCGCCATTTGTATTTGACAACAATCGGAAACAAACAGCAGACGGACTCTAGGGATATTCGTGCAGAGTCTGAAATTGGTGTCCCTCGTAATAGTCGAATAAATCAGCGCCTGCGCGCTTGGAGCGTGTAGTTTCCACATAATCGCACGGTATAAGAAAGACTATTCATACATTTCTTTATTCATACATATATATATATATATATATATATACATATATTCATATGAGGAAATATATTAAAACTCATATAAGAATACCACTACACATTTAACAACATATACTTACCTTATATATATATATATATCATATATTATACCTTATATATATACCTTATACCTTAGACATATATCATATACTATACCTTATATATTATATTATATACCTAAAACGTAATAACCAACTACCATATAAGAAATAATTATAAGAAATAGAGGATGAATTCCTCTTGGTAAAACTAAGAGCAATTCAAACTCTACGTGAACTCAGAGCAACCGCATATGAATTATATAAGATAAACCGAACACTCAATACCCACTTATCAAGTGTTGACTTTGAAACTCTAAACTTCAAAACAGATTAGACACATCCGGAGTTCGCTAGAAATATTATTTAAACATACTCAAGCAGGCATCGACTTGCAAATATTAAACATATGCAGCTGGCCAGAGTCCACCGTGGGATAAGAATTTGTATTTAACTAAACAACCCCACCACATAGATTTTAAGGCCTATATAAACCCCCACTTACCACACAAGACGACCGCAATCTTACCGCAGCCTTGCATACGTCAGTCTTCATTCAAAACTTGTGCAAGTAGTTACTCAGCTCAGATCTCTAATCGAATTTTGACAAGTCAACTTCTGTTCGCGAAAGATTCTTAACTCGTGTCCACGGTCGCACATTCAAAATAGAATAACGTTAATAGTAGTAAGACGCGTAAGTCTTTTGTGGTCTTGGCGCTTCTAGAATTATTCTATTTTCTTATTAAACTTGTAAAACAGTTTAACTCATATTCAAATTCATATAAAATAAAACCAAAGGTTAATCTTAAATCAAACAGTTTATTAACCTCAACCAACTCGAGGTAAATTACACCTTCATTCATATTATTACAAAATCCAATACCCTACACTTAACGAATATACATGCGAAGTACCTAGGTCTCTGAGCCAGTATATCCACACAATTTCGAGACTGTCGTATAGGCGAGGATTTAGCGATCCAAGCTTACTGCAGTTTCTTACACGCGTTTAGCGACCTAGGCGAGGAACTACTTTCCAAGCTTGCGTTAAGCCCTTCTATACTCATACGACGTCAAGGCGAGGATATCAAAACCCAAGCCGACGTTAACCACCTCCTTCCCTTTCCCGTAGATGGATGGAGCTGTAATAAAGAAAAGAAAATTCAAACGTCGTTCGGGAAAAAGAGCAAACGCGCGTCTAGCCAAGGCTATAGCTAGACGGCAACGTTCAATAGAGTCACTCAATTCAATAACGCCAGACTGGTTGAAAGACTACATAAACGAATTATACGTAGGGCCAGACGACAGTGACAGCCGTGACACTATTATAATACCGAAAACCGATCAAACTCAGTCAAATCATACGGACAATAGTTTCTCGGGCACCGAAGTTCCTTCGCCACAACCAGCTGAATTACGGGAGGGACCCTTCCGAGGATATTTAGAAGAAACTCCAAGGACAATAGTCCAGCACAGCATCGACTACCAGGGTGCCAGGTGCATAGTCGATACCGTAGAAACAACTCTGACGAGGCGATCTTTCGACATCCGCCATCTTGACAACCCATCACAACCCGCTACGCCCAAAATCGTCGAGATCGTCGAGCTAGAATAAAGGTAAGACTAATAATAATACTTCACCATTCCTCCCTATAATATCGCTGTTCCCTGTTAACCTCCCGTAAGCCCGTCCATGTGGATCTAAAGGAGGTGCGTTGAACCTGAACGTCGACCTTCGTTGACTGGTCAAACGGATCCAGAGCTTCCTCTCTTCCCGTTTCCTTCATTCAGCGATAACTGCATGTCAGTCTGTAACAATACAGAGTGGCCCCCCGGTTTATTCCCGATCTTTATCCGTGAGTCAGCGGATTTTCAGAATGATTTCCGAACTCACCGTCAACTTTGAGCGTGACGCGTTGTTCCGATAGCTTCGGCGCACGATACAGACCCGCTTTTGAATACGTCACCTATTCTCTTCCGCGAGTGACGTCATTATTCGAATTTTTTCGGAATTCGACGTCATTTTCGACCTAGACGCGGGAGTTCAATCTTTCCGACAACCTAAACGAAGAAGCTTCGTGATTCGCTTTTTATCTTCCTATGCAAGTCACGCTATTTGCGGAATGTTTTCCAAGTTCGACGTCAACTTGGACCGGGACGCGGAGTTTCGATCTACTCAACGCACGATACAGAGTGGCCCCCCGGTTTATTTCCGATCTTTATCCGTGAGTCAGCGGATTTTTGTAATGTTTTTCGAACTCAACGTCAACTTTGAGCGTGACGCGTTGTTCCGATATCTTCGGCGCACGATACAGAGTCGCTTTTGAATACGTCCTCTAATGTTTTCCGGGAGTGACGGCATTATTCGAAACTCGTGCAAGTAGTTACTCTGCTCAGATCTTTAATCGAATTTTGACAAGTCAACTTCTGTTCGCGAAAGATTCTTAACTCGTGTCCACGGTCGCACATTCAAAATAGAATAGCGTAAGTCTTTTGTGGTCTTGGCGCTTCTAGAATTATTCTCTTTTCTTATTGAACTTGTAAAACGGTTCAACTCACATTCATATTCATATAAAATAAAAACTAAAGGTTAATCTTGAATCAAACAGTTTATCAACCTCAACCAACTCAAGGTAAATTACACCTTCATTCACATATTATTACAAAATCCAATATCCTACACTTAAACGAATATACGGGTGAAGTACCTAGGTCTCTGAGCCAGTATATCCACACACATTTCAAGACTCTGTCGTATAGGCGAGGATTTAGTGATCCAAGCTTACTTCAGTTTCTTACACGCGTTTAGCGAGCACAGGCGAGGAACTACTTTCCAAGCTTGCGTTAAACCCTTTTATACTTATACAACGTCAAGGCGAGGATATCAAAACCCAAGCCGACGTTAACCACCTCCTTCCCTTTCCCGTAGATGGATGGAGCTGTTATAGAGAAAAGAAAATTCAAACGTCGTTCGGGAAAAAGAGCAAACGCGCGTCTAGCTAAGGCTATAGCTAGACGGCAACGTCTAATAGAGTCACTCAATTCAGTAACGCCAGACTGGTTAAAAGACTACATAAACGAATTATACGTAGGGCCAGACGACAGTGACAGCCGTGACACTATCATAATACCGAAAACCGATCAAACCACTTCCTTTGCCACAACCAGCCGAATTACCGGAGGGACCCTTCCGAGGATATCTAGAAGAGACTCCAAGGACAATAGTCCAACACAGCATCGACTATCAGGGTGCCAGGTGCATAGTCAATACCGTAGAAACAACTCTGACGAGACGATCCTTCGACATCCGCCATCTTGACAACCCATCACAACCCGCTACGCCCAAAATCGTCGAGATCGTCGAGCTAGAATAAAGGTAAGATTAATAATAATACTTCACTATTCCTGCTTATAATACTACTATTCCCTGTTAACCTCCCGTAAGCCCGTCCATGTGGATCTAAAGGAGGTGCGTTGAACCTGAACGTCGACCTTCGTTGACTGGTCAAACAGATCCAGAGCTTTCTCTCTTCCCGTTTTCTTCATTCAGCGATAACTGCATGTCAGTCTGTAACAACGCGTAAATAATTTTGGTGTCAGGTCGTGGGATTCTTACGATCAGGGAAATAGCTTTTATTATAAATACACGAAACATAAATCAAAATGGCTTCAGGACTAAGAAGTAAAAATTTAGATGCCACTGAATTAGCACGCTTAGATTCAGAATTAACAGAAAAACTAAAACAAATAGAAGCAAGGGAAACAGAAGTCATAAAATTACAACAGAATATTAGCTTAAAAGAACAAACGCACCAAGCTAGAGAACTAGAATTAACGGAAAGAAACAGAAACTTACAAGAACAACTAAATATGTTACAAGCACAAGCTAAAAGCCAAGAACAACTAGAGTTAGAATCGCAAAGACTTAGAAATGAAATCTCAGGTTTACGGGCAAATAATTCAGAAACAACAACACAAGTAGACTCCGAAGCCTCAACCTCAAATCAAGTCAATATGCCAGGAACAGAAGCAACGTTCACTTTACCTGTCAGACCAGCCCCAGATCCTCCTGCACTACCAACTACTCCTCCGCAAAATCAAAATCCATCACCCAACGATAACCCCATACATGCATTAGCCGAGGAATTAAGAACGCTTAGGCAAGAGATGGAATCTCTCAGGAGAAGTTCAAGGAGACACGAAGTTAGAACAGTTTCGCACACCAGCTCAAATCCCGAAAATACGATTACTATAAAACAGGCTATCGAATTAGTACCGACGTTTAACGGGGACACATCAGGCCTCATGGCATTTACTAGAGCATGTAGGCGGGCGAAAGGTATGATCGCCCCTTCAGCCGAAATAACGCTGGTAAAAATTCTTAAGGGTAAGCTCACGGGACGAGCAGCAATAGCACTGGAGGATGAAGAGTTCGAAAATATTCAAGACTTTTCAGACAAGCTATTCGAAATCTTTAGCCCAAACCGTAGTGCAAACTTCTACCGGGGTGAACTAGCAAACATTTTCAAGAAAACGGGTGAACATATAATTGAATACATAAGTCGAGTCAAAGATCTAAAAACAGCGATTCTAGAAGTAGAAAGACGAAACAACGGATACGTAGACACAGAAGCCGTAGATATAGAAGCATTGGACAGCTTCCTAGATGGACTTCCAGAAGACTATAGGAACGCACTCCAAATCGCGGGAGTCAGAACCTTTGCGGAAGCCACGGTTAAGGCTATAGAAATAGGAAAACAATTCGATAAAGACAAAGAACGATTTAAGAATAATCAGGGCGATAAAACAAATTTCTATTCACGAAAAAACGAGCCACCGGTTTGCCTGAACTGCAAGAAAATAGGACACGTAACCGAAAAATGCAGATTCATGAAAAGGACAAGAAGCCCCAACTCCAACTAACGCCTCACGTAATAATAATTATGAACGAACGCGTGATAATCAACCTCAGAGTAATAACAATAATAATAGACCTCGACCTAATTATGATCCAGCTCGCAGCGCGTATGACCCAAATAAGTCATGTAAATTCTGTAAATTCATGGGCCACAACATCGACGAATGTAGGAAAAAGAAATGGGCCGACGAACGAAGACAGAACGACCAGGCTAGCAAACAGAATTCGGGAAACGAGGCAGGCCCCTCGGGGAACGCGAAACCCCGAGAAACAGGGCCGACGCGAACGGTCAACCCATTGCTAACCCTGGAAGAAATACTATCGCAACCGTCAACCTCAGCTTAGGTGCAGTACCCACGATCAAAATAGATTCTAAAGACCTAAAAATGAATACCAAATTAATGATAGACACGGGAGCGGAACCCAATATAATTAAGGTAGGAAATTTAAAGGATCGACAGAAAATAAACACCTCGGATAAAATAGAAATGAAAGGCATCACCGAAAATTTGATTAAATCCCTAGGCAGTACAGAAATAGATATAGCAGGAGAAACGGTACCCTTTCACGTAGTCGACGACAACTTTAGAATCAAAAAAGACGGAATATTGGGATCAGCCTTCTTTCGTGGAACAAAAGCGACCATAAATTACGAAAACGAATGCCTAACTATCAATGACCAGTCATTAGCTTTCATACCTAAAGACACATTTACAATAAAGGCTCGTATCACACAAATCATTCAGGTAAACGTCGAAACCACTAATCTCCGAGGAGGATACCTACCGAGGCTAGGTCACATCGAAGGAATTTATGCGGGAGAAGCACTAGTTAGCGTTCAGAACGAACAGGCTATAATTCCAATTATCAATACCACAGAAAAGGATATAATAATTGAAACACCAGAAGTCGAAATTTTCCCCTATAACCAAGAACAAGGAAGGATCACGCATGTAAAGCATACCTATATGTTAAGTGACCAACAGACCCGACGATTCGAGCAAATAAAACCATTACTCAGGCTAGAACACTTAAATCCGGAAGAAACAAAGCACATAGAAAAATTAATACAACTAAACGTCGATATATTCCATTTACCCGACAGTAGATAGGCTAGGCGGGTTCTGGATCAACGCGTGTTAGTGCACACGTACACGCACACACACATGCGTGCGCCGTCCGTGTCCGTGTGAGGGGGTCACGATGACGTCATGCTCGCAGATCTCTCGGTCCCCGTCAGACCCTAAAGATGGCGTCGTCCGCCCTAGAACTGACGGCACACACCCTTGAATTGACGTCACACACCCTTATATTAGCGGCACACCCTTGTATGAGCGGCACACACCCTTAATATGACGTCACACACCCTTGTATGAGCGGCACACACTCTTAATATGACGTCACACACCCTTAATATGACGTCACACATTTCCGAAATAAGATTCCAAGCCCTGGGTCAGGGAGTTCTAGAAGCTTCCTTCGGACAGACAAACAGTTCCTGGAATTATTCGGCACCCTGTTCGGATCGAGTTACGCGAAAATATGATTATCGAGTTACCTAGGAATGCAAAAATACGATTAGCCCAATGATTCTCAGAAGAATGGTTCTCGGAATAACTTCCAAGCTGTGACACATGCAAAAAAGATCTTTTGGAATGTTCTAGAAACTTTTGTATATGTTTTTGATTGAAATAAGGGGAGGGTTGCCAGCTATAAAAGAGTGAAAAATTTGCGTTGGAACATCATTGTACAGTTATTTCTCAGATGGTTCAAACCATTCTCAAACGTCGTGAATTAAAAGTACGACTTGAGCTACTACTAAAAAATATCAAGGAAGTGCAACAGTTAATTGAAACCAAATCACATCTAAATCGTATCACGAAGAAGCTGGAAAACATACATTTAAACTAGAGTAAATCAGTGAAAGAAAAATATAATGGATCTCACGAAAATCAACAAGATTGCTCGACTGGAAGAATATCTACCAAATAAGAAGATGAGCGACTTGGAAATATTCAAAGACTATCAAATCACTGGTTTGCGAAGAGTGAAGACAAAATTCGGGGATCGGATAACAGCTGATGTAGAAGATACCTTTTCAATATTTTTACCAGCTCGCATGGCAAGAGTCCTGAACGACGATGGTGATCTTTTCCAAAAAATGGTGCAAGCTGTTGATGAGAATCGACTACAGATGCGCTACCTAGGAGGCCAGTACAACCAAATTGAGTTCAACTGTGTGTAAATCTTTCATTATCTACATATTTCATTATAATCACACATCATTCTCAGTTAAATGGAGTTATAAGTAATAATTTTAAATATAAAATTCATGTATTATTTGAATGAGCTTTTTAAATCAATTTGGATAACTATTCTGTGTGATAACATGTATGCTTTAACACACCTATATATCTGGACTAGTGAGTAAGCTAAGCTAATCATTTGTGAAATTATTAAAAACTATATGTTCATTATTCGAAGAGGAAGTGATGTACCACCTCAAGAGATGTAATAATCACATACATTTATATGAAGACTAATAAACTTATTCAGAGGTATCAAATTATTTTATGAATAGCGATAATTCATGAAAATAAATAATGATGTTCAACTCTAAACTAATTTTATACCGAATACGTTAATATCTTGTTATATTTACTCTACTTTTTAACGATCAACTTTGTACGAATTGGAAGAGCTGGAAATAAAAGTATCTTAAATAAAACTGTGTCATATTCACTCTTTGTCTCCCTTCATGTAGCGATTAGATGACTTATGATAATCTGAAAAAACCTTAGAATAAAGATAAATTGAGGATTAGGATTTGAGTATGATTTATGAAGGTTTGGGGTATAGATAAGAATAAAATTAAAGGTGTAATCGCATAATTTTATTGATTTCTCTCTCTTTCTCCTTCAAAACAACGATATTTTTTTACATAAAAGTTATTCGATTTACATAGATATAAAAATTAGTTTGAATCTAAAATTTTATTCAATACAACGATGTTTTGGTTCTATTAAAATTTCTTAAACCAATAACCTTCGTCGTCCTTTTCGAGACTTGCCATCACTCCCCTGTAGATCATGATCGTAACGCTGTTTGGGATTTCTTCAGCTGTCCTTATCGCAGCTGATATAGCATCCATCAGTTGGTCTATCATGACGTAATCCGCTCCGTCCGTCCACTCATCGGGCACTCGAACCGTTAACTGAGGATGTTCCATTTCTGGAAGGAATTCGAAGAAGTTTAACATTAAAATGATAATCGAAACTCAAAAATGTATGCACTAAACTAAGCAACGACAAATACGTGAATATTGAATGTAAACTAAGCAACGACAAATGCGTGAATATCAAATGTAGACGAGCACCTTAATTGTATGGTTTTTAATCAAATTAGGCTACGTATGACAATTCGTGTTACACTCACCGTACTATCCGCTTGAACGTTGATGATGATGATGATGATGGCAAGTATAAATGCGATCAGAGTGATGGCGAGTCTCGTACGTTGAAGGCTAAACAACACCGAAGAATTAGACATAATTTACGAACACATTGATTACATAATATTTTACGGAAAAAAAAAATCCCGTCACATCACTGATAATAAACAAAGTAACAAAATTGAAATATATAATTCAGAAAGAGCTATTTGATTTGTGCAACACAATAAAAAAATCATGAAAATTCTAAAGAATCATTACGGATTATAGAAAGAACTTGATTGAACCACATATAACTCATGATTTGAAAAATCAATACTGTAATCATTATTCGAATTAGATAATGAAGTGTAAATTGTCGGATTTAATGTTATATTATAAAAGTAACGGTATGTTCCACTCACTTTTGACACCACACTTCTCCTCGAGAGAGATTGAAATTGAATGAGCTGTCCATAGTAGATGATCAACCTCTATATACCCCTCTTGTTTAGGGTTAAAATCATAAATAAGATAACATGAGAGAGAGAGACGTGCAATTTCGCGAACGACTCCGGTCCTAGTCACAAGAATTGTAACTGAATATCGTAGCGCAAAACTCTCGAACGTTCTTTCATACTTATCGATGTAACTAATACGATAGTAAAAAGGCGCTAGAAACTTCCATGGTAGTTGAATCATGAACCAAGTGTCGTTTCCTGAACATTCTAGAATATCTTTTGGGAAAAATTTCCAACAAAAGGTAGGTTTGATGACAGAATTTACCTTTGCAAAACAGGGTTACACAGAGGCAATAAGCTCGATCGCTGGTTATCATTTCACTAGCTGTAGGACTTGCTTCGAGAATATTCTGTAAAAAGGGTTCTCGGATCAAATTTCACAGTTCTCAGAATTTGTCGATGGTGCTGACCTATAAAATGACTCCTCCTCAGTATTCAGGAACCATTCGCGCTTAAACTTTTGCAGTGTACAATTGCTGTTAGTAATCACGAAAATGGATGCGGCTAAATGTCTTAAACTTATCAGCATTATGCAAAATGCTTATGAAATTCTGAAAGAGAAATCATCGACTACGGAGACACAGAAGTGGATTAGATTTGGAACTCAAAACATTAGGCTTTTAAATAAAATTTTACGGAAATCCGCTTCAACGATCGGAGAAAAAACAAGAATTTTGACAACAATAGGAATCTTGAAATCATTGAAAGCGCGGTTTGAGCAGTTTCGGAAAACAGGGAAAGGTGTGAGGAGACTGCGGAGAAGTGACAGAGTAAAGTGGGAAGAGCTGGAGTCAGCTTTCAAAGGAAGAATAAGAACTGGGATGATAGCAAATCTGCAACACAAAGATCTGAAACATTTTCTAGATGATTCGAAAAAACTAATCATCCCTAGATTAAAGAATATGCTTCGGAAAGACGGAAACTTGAAAGTAAATGTAGTGTTGTCCTGCAAATTCGAAACTGTAAAAGAAGGTGAAATTATCGAAGAAATGAAGTTCTTCAATACCAAAAATGAAGCTATTCTCCCAGCGACGAACCTTGGTGAATGGTTCGACGAGAACGTAAAGGAGAAATTGTTAGTCAAAATCGAAGACTTCCAGGAAAAGGACTCGGGATGGTCGTTGACTGAAATTATAAATATGGCTGTGAATATCAACAAATATGTGCCACTGCGAGGAGGTATATCCACTTACACACAGCTACCGAAGCATATACAAGATAAAAAGGCGGTGGTAAATATTACGAACGACGATCCGTACTGTTTTCTCTGGTCGGTCACAGCAGCCCTTTTCCCAGCGGGTGAAAATGTGAATAGGACGACTTCTTATCCACATTTCAGCACAGTGCTAAGGTATGAAGGTTTGAATTTTCCCATGAGTCTGAACGAAATTTCTAAATTCGAAAAATTAAATGGTTTAGCGATCAACGTTTACGGTATAGATGAACGTGAAATAGTACCAGTTTATTTGAGTCGAGCGAAATCGGATAAGTCTACCATACATCTTCTTATGTTAGAAACTGATATGGAATCAAATGAAATTGATGACGTTAACAATACAATATGTCACTTTGCATGGATTAAAAATTTGTCCCGACTGTTGAGTTCACAAATTTCGAAACACAAAGGTCATACCTGGTTTTGTGATAGATGTTTGAGTCATTTTCAGACTGAAAATTGTTTAACCAAACACCGGATTGATTGCGCGAATCTAAATAAATGCAGAGTGATATTGCCGGACGAAAAAGATAAGATCTTGAAATTCAAAAACTTCAAACACAAAGAAAATGTACCGTTTTGTATTTACGCTGATCTGGAATGTCTCTTGCAACCGGTTAACGATACATCTGAGTCTGAGCATAGGAGGGTGTATGAGAAACATGTCCCATATAGTGTCGCCTACTACTTACATTGTACCTTCAACGATTCAGTTTCCAAATTTAGAATCAACCGCGGTAAGGATTGCATAGAATGGTTCGTAAACGAGTTGGAAGAATTGGCTCAGACTTTAGAACCTTATTTCAAGTGTATCGTACCTATGGAATCGTTGAGTCCTGAGCAGAAACAAGAATTCCATTCGGCTAGGACTTGTCACATTTGTGAAAAACCATTCGGACCTCGAGAGGTAAAACATCGTGATCATTGCCATTTTACAGGCAAATATCGCGGTGCAGCGCACGAAGCTTGCAATTTAAATTACAAAGATTCGCATATCATTCCGGTGGTTTTCCATAACTTATCGGGTTACGACTCACATTTCTTGATTAAAACGTTGGCAACATCTTTTGAAGGTTCCATGAGTCTCTTACCGATCAACACGGACAGATATATATCCTTTACGAAAAGTGTACAAGAAACATCTATACATTTTAGGTTTATTGATTCGTTCAGATTCATGCCGGGCAGTCTAGAAAAATTAGCGTCTTATCTAAACGATGAGCAGAAATTAATCACGCGTAAACATTGCGGAAGCGTCGAAGAATTTCAGTTATTGACGAGGAAAGGTGTATTTCCCTACGAGTATGTAGATAGTTGGGAAAGCCTGGAAGAAACTCAGTTACCTCCTATAGAAAAATTCTATTCAAAATTAAATAATGTAGGCATTTCGGAGGATAATTATTTGCACGCGTGCGATGTTTGGCAAACTTTTCAAGTCAAAACTCTGGGACAATATTCAGACTTGTATCTGCAAACGGATGTTCTCCTTTTAGCGGATATTTTTCAAAATTTCAGAAGCAATTGTTGGTCCACTTATAATTTAGATCCGTTACATTATTACACGGCGCCGGGCCTCTCGTTTGACGCGATGCTCAAGTGCACGGGTGTTCAACTCGAGCTCCTCGTCGACATTGATATGTTGATGTTTATAGAAAGAGGTATTCGCGGCGGCGTAGCTCAATGCTCGAATAGATACGCTAAAGCCAACAACCGATACATGGGGCCAGCATTCGATCCGAGTCAGGAAGAATCATACCTCATGTATTTCGATGTTAATAATCTATATGGTGCGGCTATGAGCCACTTCTTACCGTGTAGCTCCTTTGAATGGGTATCAAATTTCGAAAATTTCGATGTTTCAACCGTTTCAAATGAATCTCCCGTAGGTTACATACTTGAAGTAGATTTAGCATATCCGCGAGAACTTCAGGATTCTCACAAAGATTTACCATTGTGTCCGGAGCATTACATCCCACCTCTTTCGGCGTGCAAAAAATCTAAATTAACAACTACCCTTTTCTCGAAAAAGCGGTATGTCATTCACTATCAAGTTTTGAAACAGTGTTTGAGCTTAGGTATAAAGTTAGAGAAAATTCACCGGATATTAAAATTCGAACAAGCACCGTGGCTCAAGAAATATATAGATTTGAATACCGAATTGCGAAAAAAGTCAAACAACGATTTTGAAAAGAATTTTTATAAACTTATGAATAACGCCGTTTTCGGGAAAACCATGGAAAATGTTAGAAAACACAGAGATGTGCGGTTAATCACAAAGTGGGATGGGAGACACGGAGCAAGAGCGCTTATCGCTAAACCAAATTTTCATAGCCGTACCGTATTCGGTGAAGATATGACAATAATTGAGTTGAATCGGACGAAAATTAAATTCAATAAACCTATATACGCGGGGTTTTCTATTATGGATCTCGCTAAAACCTACATATATGATTTCCATTATAATTACATAAAACATAGATTTGGAAACCAAGCTAAACTGATGTATACCGATACGGATAGTCTTATATATCACTTTACCGTTCCCGATATATACGAGCTCATGAAACGTGATTTAGACCGATTCGATACCTCCGACTATCCTCCGGAAAATGTCTACATGATACCGCTGGTTAACAAAAAAGTATTGGGATTAATGAAAGACGAGAATAATGGAAAGATAATGACTGAGTTTGTAGGCTTAAGAGCTAAATTATATTCCTTCAAGGTTTTAGGTGAAAATAGAGAGACGAAACGAGCCAAAGGAGTCAAGGGATCTACGTTAAAAACTATAACTTTCAGTGACTACATCGAATGTGTCTTGAAACACCAGAATTTGGTAAAAAGTCAGAATTTAATTCAAAGCAAGAATCATCAGGTTCATACGGTGAGGCAAAGGAAGTTGGCGTTGAGCTGGAACGACGACAAGAGGATCATATTTCCAGATACTACCGACACGCTTCCGTGGGGTTACGATAAGACTGTGTAGAATAAATAAACGTATACTTGTCAAATATTGTTTCTTTATTAATAAACCTTACAAGTCAGACTTATTTATCCAACTATTGTGTGTATTATTGAATCCTAACCATTTTACAAATAGCTTGTTTCCACGTCTCTTGAGCACCTTCTCCACCAGGTAGATGTCGGAATTCTTAACTTTGAGAAGTTCCTGTTCGTAGAAGCCACCCGCTATGGGCTGATCCTGATAGTCATTAAGCTTGTACGTTACTGGATCAGTATTTACTACTTGGATAATCGTGAATATTTCAGTCGTCCAATTTGGCGTATATCCTTTCTCAAAAACATTCTTGTATTTGCTGATTCGGACTTTATCTCCAACTTTGAACTTTGCCGGCTTGTCAGATCTGACTCGAACTCTTTGGTATACAGTTTCCAGTAATGTCCGCTCGTTTCTAGGGGAAACGTCCTTTGGCTTCATGCGAATAGTCCGATGTTTAGAGTTGTTGTAAGCCGAAACCAAATCAGATAAAATGTCGATCCACTTGTAATTTCCGTGCAGACTGAACTGCATCCACATTTTGTTTTTCAGCGTACGATTAAAGCGCTCACAGATTGATGCCTTCAAGTTACTAAAGGTTGAGTATAATTTAATATTATATCGTCTCATGACGGAATCGAAATTTGAATTATAAAATTCTCCGCCTCTGTCAACGTGTAAATTCTTCGGGGTACGTCCCTGTACGAGTACAGATTCCATAGCACTCGCGGTATCTCTACCGGTCTTACTCTTCATTGGCACGGCCCAAGCGTACTTGGAGAATATATCGATGACGGTGAGCATGTATTTGTAACCTTTATTTGCTCCTGCGTAAGCTGCCATATCAACGAGATCCGCTTGCCAGGTTTCATCCAAACCGCGAACATCTACACGACGACGTTGATAGTTCTTTCGAGCTGGTCTATGCAGCTCCGTCACGAGTGCTAGCTTTTTCTCGTTCATTTTCCAACACTGTCAGTCTGGTGTCCAGCTCAAGAATGATCTTGGCGGTGCGAGTCGACAGGTCTTGACCTGCTTCAATATCAACACCTAGGGTGCGCAGAGCATCTGTTATGCGGGAGTCCGAAGCATGTACCATTGAGAGGATTTCGTTTCTCACGAGGTCGATCTCCTGTCGCATGAGATTCATAGTAACGGCGTCACTTTGCTGCACGGGATTGGCGACGTTGCACAGCCTCTTATTGTCTATATCGTAATGTCCGTCGGTGGTGAACTTAAACCCAACACCGGGAGGACCACGACCGCTTACAGCTGCACCCTTGTCCAACTGTCGTCCGAACACATCAACGCTCATCTTGGAAATGACGGTAAAAATGGATAGATGTTGGTTAATAAATGATACCAGCTTCGCGTAATTCTTCGATTATTGATACAATTTCATTGGAGTGACTCGAGTTTCCAGCTGCTTGGGAAGCTAGAAGCAAACGCAAACGTTCCACCAGCTCGTTGGGATCATCCCAGTGAACATAGTCCGTTCCTCTACCTTCTCGGGCAACCATAAACTCCGGTAGCACACCTTGACCCTTGCGTGCAAGTGGAACGGTGAAGGCTTGTGCTATAAACTTCTTGAACTTGGGGTTGTTCAAGTCCCGAACAGGTTGACCAGTTTTGTAGTATTTTCGATGTGCATTCGTTGCAGATACGATTTGTTTATAATTTCGGATATCATCTGAACTCACGTAGATCTCATCGGGAATCTTTTTGAATAATAGTTCGAACAAACCTCTTGTCTTTGTAAAGCGCATGTCACCTACATGAATGAAATCATTTTCAAAACTTATCGGTGAGTCACCCATCATTAACCTGTCGTGAGCGAGTTTGCGTACACCGAAAACGTTATCTAGATCACTTCGCCCGTCTTGTAATATTCCAAGATACTCGTCGGTAATCTCATCCGTCGGCTGTAAAGTCACATTCGCTTCCTCATCCGCTATTTGAGACTCATCTTGCAGAAAGGAATCATCGCCACGAGACTCGTGTTTGAACGGCTCATGTTTGATCGGCTCTTCTTTGACGGGCTTAACAGTCGTTTGAGAAATGTCCACCAATTGTTGCAGCGGTGTAATTACCGGTTTGAAAACATCGGTCATAGTTTTTTCAGCGGTCTCCCTACCCGACTTTAACATTCTGTGTTTACGTCGAATCGCTGCACTGGCTTTAGCGATGTGATGCAAGGCTTCTTTTTGCTCACGAATACCTTGCATGTTGACGCAGCTGTGACTGAAACGCTACTGATCCCACTTCTCATTTTTTTCACTACTTTATGCTCACGAAACAGTCAAACCCTTTCCTATATCTACCCTCGTTTATATCACTGTCCTTGTCTATTACAACGAATCCATATTTGCCGTTGTTCCAACACGCGGAGCACAAGTCTTTGAACTGCGCGTAAGTCATGTCGGTATTCACATGATCGTCGTATACATGTCTCAAGTTCATTTCATCTTGCTTGAATAGTACCAAAAGGTTGGTATTATCACGCACGAGATGCTTGGGAATGCGGGCATAGGTTTGACAGAGATAGAAGCAATCCACGTGCTTATGTCTTCCCATACAGAAAAAAGCTCTGATGTTGTCCTGTTTCTCACACGCCACATCATCGAAGACGATTATCGAATTGGGTAGGGCTTCGTCTGGCACCACTACTTGTTCATGCTCGTCAAATGGAAAGTACTCAACGCCATTTACATCCTCGAGTAACTGTTGCAGGAACTTGTACTTGGGTTGATTCAATGATTTTGAGTAGATATAAACGTTCTCGAACCTCAACCCGTTGGGGTGCGTTATTAGGGAGAGCAGCGCATTGGTCTTGCCGCAATTGGACGGACCGCAAAATACCGCGCGCACGCTGTTTGGTAGCAAATCACCGTGCCGTTTTTTGGTTGCAACATTCTCTTGCACAAATTTATCGAAATTCATGACAGGTAGCTTGACGGGTTGCGTCTCGAACCTCATCTCGACTCTGACTAACGGTAAACGGTATAAATAGCGTGTTTATAAAGATGATTTCTCAGTCAGAGCATAACCATGATCGTGCACAGCTCTCTGTCACCGCCGTTCAGTCGCCTCCAACACCGCCGGACCGTACGAAGCTCCTCCTAAGCCGAAATCCAACCACGACCTTGCCCAGAGTTTGAACGAACTTAGCATACACAGTGTTAGGGGAGATGCGTCTCGAACCTCATCTCGACTCTGACTGACGGTAAACGGTATAAATAGCGTGTTTATAAAGATGATTCCTCAGTCAGAGCATAACCATGATCGTGCACAAAGCTAAGACGGTCAGTCGTAAGCGAACTAAACGCTGCGGGAAAGGTCTGGTCAACAGGATCATTAACAGTCTTCCCGTAGAGTTACATCTGCCTGGTTATCAATACTGCGGACCTGGCACCAAACTAGCGAAAAGACTCGCGCGCGGTGATCCAGGTATCAACCCTCTTGACGCAGCCTGCAAAGAACACGATATCGCCTATTCGCAGAATCGAGAAAATCTTGAAGCTAGAAGTGCGGCAGATAAGATCTTGGCCGAGAGAGCTTGGAGACGGGTTTTAGCTTCAGACGCTGGTATTGGTGAAAAGACAGCCGCTTGGGCTGTAACAAACGCAATGAAAGCGAAAACCAAGCTTGGCATGGGAATCGGGAAACCGTTGGTATTGAGGAAGGTTATCGATGCAGCTAAACAGTCCATGATTCCCGGCAAAACTGCAAAAATTGCCATCAAGTCTGCCTTGAAGGGTGCGCGAGGAGCTGTTAAGAAAGCAGGTGGTAGACGTAATGTACGTTCTCCACGAATTCTACCACTACCCTCCAAAGTTGGAGGTTTCTTACCCTTCCTTATACCCCTTTTCGCTGGGCTGAGTGCTACCGGCGCGTTAGCTGGTGGTGCAGCAGGTATTGCGAAAGCGGTAAATGACGCAAGCTCCGCCAAGAGGCAACTGGAAGAGAGTAAACGGCATAACAAGACTATGGAAGCTATCGCTTTGGGAAAAGGACTTCACTTGAAACCGTACAAGAAGGGTTTAGGTCTGCACCTGAAACCGCACTCAAAAAACTAAAAGTGACGCTACCGCGACGAGCGCTAACTGACGCGGACCTGTTGAAGTACGCGACAATCCTCAACATTCCACATTTCCGCGGCGTCTTTATGCGGAACGATTTGCCCAAGGACGGACCGCGTAGACTCGAATCGGCGATCGTCAATCTAGATGATAAGGATGGTCCTGGCACACATTGGGTCGCCTACCGAAAGATCGGTGACGAAGTAGTCTACTTTGACAGTTTCGGTAACCTTCGCCCACCGTCGGACCTCGTCAGATACCTTGGCGTTGGTAGCGTCAAATATAACCATGAAAGATATCAAGACTACGATACGTTCAACTGCGGTCACTTGTGTCTCGAGTTTCTATATAAACATGCAGCGTAATTCCTCGAACTCAGTTTGATTTTCGCAGTAGTCATGGACGATTCGTTCACGCTAACCGTATCGGGGAACTCCTCGGTTCTTGAGACTCAATACTTTCCTCCCATTGAACTTTCCCATCTCAAGAATTATTCCCTCGGTCTCGTTGAATTACTGACTTTTAATTCGATTCCTAATGTAGATGTTGGTCACGACAAGATTTACGTGGGTAAAGAAGTAGTTACTATACCCACTGGTAGCTATGAAATAGAGGATATAGAGAGTTACGTACAGGGTGTCTTGTCGAATAAGGGTATCACCATCAACATCAAACCGAATAATAATACATTGTGTAGCGAAATCAAATGTAGTCACCCTGTAAATTTTCTGCCGAGAGATTCTATAGGCAGCCTATTGGGTTTCACTCCACGTGTTTTGCAAGCTGATCAAGTTCACGAGTCTGACCTTCCTGTAGCTATTCTTAAAGTCAACGCACTACGAGTCGAGTGTAACATTACAACGGGTGCCTACGTCAATGAGCGTAAAGTACACACCATTCATGAGTTTTTTCCCGTCGTTCCACCTGGATATAAGATCATTGAAGTACCATCTCACGTCATTTACCTTCCAGTCACCGTAAGGATCATAGATCATATCCAACTTCGTATAGTCGATCAAGACGGGGATTTGGTTAATTTCCGCGGAGAGGTTATAACCGTAAGGTTGCATATCAAGGCTCAATAATGGGAATAGTTTATAACAAAAGTGGTTATAATAATAAGGTAAGATGCCCCGAACACGTCAGTCGTCAACCGGTTCTCAAAGAGCTGACACCTCAGAACGTGCTGCTTCTGAAAAGCTTGGGTCTCAAGATCACACCTTTTGGAAGAAAAATTTCCGCAAAATAAGGCGACGATTTGTTTGCATCTGTATCATCTGTTGTATACCATGGAGGAAGAAATCTTAGACATTCAAACACCCGTAGTTTTTGACGAGTCTATCGCACACTACGAGGTTCATACACACAAGCCTTATGCCTCATCAAGTTTCAATAACAGTGATGAAATTCGTATCGCTGTTCAACACCAAGACCTGTGCGTGTTACCCAGCAAGAGTTCATTGCATGTGTACGGAAAAATAGTCAAAGCTGATGGAACTCCGTCGACTACTGTAGCACTGGTCAACAACGGTGTTTGTCACCTGTTCGAAGAAATGCGTTACGAGATAAATGCTATTGAGATCGACAGGAGCAAGAACGTCGGTCTCACTAGTCTTATGAAAGGTTACCCTTCTCTGAGACCTGGACAGAATTGGATGATGGAGAATGCTGGTTGGCTTAATGTGAATGCAACCCATGTGGATGCCAGTGGTAACTTCGAAGTATGCGTACCGCTGAAAATGATGCTAGGATTCGCCGAAGACTATCGCAAGATAATCGTAAACGCCAAACACGAGTTGATCTTGACCCGTTCAAAGACCGATACGAACGCGGTTCTACAAACTCAAGACGAGGAATTCAAAATCCTGATTGATAAGGTCGAATGGTTGTTGCCATATGTGAAGCTAGCGGATCAACGGAAAATACAGCTGTTGAATTTCATCGAGAAAGATCCGGCGATCTCCATGAGTTTTCGCAATTGGGAATTATACGAGTATCCTGTACTTCCCACTACCTCGAAGCACGTTTGGACGGTGAAGACATCGACTCAGCTGGAGAAACCTCGCTACGTTATATTGGGTTTCCAAACAAGTCGGAAGAATAAGCTGAATCGAAACGCTAGCCATTTCGATCACTGCAACATCACCGACGTTAAACTCTTCTTGAATTCTCAATGCTATCCCTATGGTAACCTGAATCTCAATATGAGTCATAATCAGTATGCTCTGTTGTATGAAATGTACGCCAATTTCCAAACCTCCTATTACGACAAGGAACCCGAACCGTTGCTGAAAAAGAGTGAATTTCTACAGTACGCTCCCCTATTCGTCATCGACTGCTCGAAACAAAACGAATCGCTCAAGTTTGGACCTGTAGATGTTCGTCTCGAGTTTGAAGCTAAAGACAACTTCCCTGCCGATACGTCGGCATACTGTTTGATCTTACACGATAGAGTAGTTGAATACAATCCCATAAGCGGTGGGGTGAAGAAATTGGTATAATTATGTATTTCTACAAATAAAGATTTTTCAATAAATATGTGTCGTCTCAATTATTACTCTAGAGTAAGCTTAGAAAGGAGGGTTAATAATACTGTTATAAATTATTTCATCATTTATTCAACCATTTACTGTTATACAAATTTATTTGTCATTGGTAATAGGTCCATCGACTTCGTCCTCTTTCCGCTGATCTTCACTTTTTCGATATTTCAGGCTCATGATGTCTTCATCCTTTTTCATAGCCTCTGATAGCTTCTCCCACACCTCGTCAATGATATCCGATGCGTAAATGAGGATGAATTGTTTCGTTAAAAATGCGATATCCTCCTTCCTCATTCTTTTCAAACTTCCCACTTGAAGGTATATGTGCAAAGATTTTTGAAGAGATTCGGTACAGTTCTCCAGGAACCAAGATTTCAATCGCTGAACGTTTTCCCAGGCACACCGGTATGTGACAATGTTCCCGTGATAGTCCTCATGCCAACCACCCACTTTGATGTATTGCAAGAATCCAAGACTCGGACACCCCAATTCTTCCAGATCGATCACTGGCTTTGTATCGTCGTTGATAATTTTCTCGATCCACTGTTTCTTCTCATTTCCCTTCACATAGATATAACTGGCAGGTTCAACAATTTTCTTTAATACTTTTTGCACTTCATCGTATGACAGGTCACCATCATTCCACTCCAATCCATGATAATTTCGCGTCAACCAGGAATTGGTAGCTCTGCATTTGGGTGATAAGGTTTGCCAAGAACAGGGTGGTTTGAACAGGATGCGAGTCATACCGAACTTGCCTACGTCATCCGCTTGGACAGTGATTGCAGCTAGCTCCTTCACTACAAATTCGTCGAAAATTTTTTCAAAACCTTGTACATCCAATATTATCTCCATTGTGAGAATATTCTTTACCACTCGAAGATCGGTTAGAGACTAATTTTCATCCCTAAATTTTTGGCTCTTTATATAGCTGACAATCCCTCCACCAATTTTTCCAGAACGTTCCAAAACAGAGTCGATTCCGAGAACTATTCTTCCGAGAATCGTTAGGCTAATTCCCGAGTAACTCGATCCGATAATCATATTTTTGCATTCCTAAGTAACTGGATCCGAACTTCTCACAGGGTGCCGAATAATTCCGAGAACTGTTTGTCCGCCCGAATGACCCTGGAGAAGCTTCCAGAAGACGCGAGATGTTAATTTAAGGGTGTGTGACGTCATATTAAGGGTGTGTGACGTCATATTAAGGGTGTGTGACGTCATATTAAGGGTGTGTGACGTCATATTAAGGGCGTGTGACGTCATATTAAGGGTGTGTGACGTCATATTAACGGTGGACGACGCCATTTTGAGGGTGACGTCATCGGGCCAGACCCTCACACGGACACGGACGGCGCACGCATGTGTGTGTGCGTGTACGTGTGCACTAACACGCGTTGATCCAGAACCCGCCTAGCCTATCTACTCCCGACGAACCCTTAAAAGCAACCAACGCGATAGAACACGGTATAACCACAACGAACGATACTCCAGTTAATACGCGACAATACAGATTCCCACCAATTCACAAGGAAGAAATAAATAAGCAGGTCGCGGACTTGGAAAAAAATAACTTAATTAAAACCTCACTATCCCCATACAACTCGCCCGTATGGATTGTACCCAAAAAACCCGACTCGCAAGGAAATAAACGTTGGCGAATGGTAATTGACTATAGAAATCTGAACGAAAAAACCATCGGAGACGCATATCCACTACCAAATATCAACGAGATCTTAGACCAACTAGGCAACGCAAAATATTTCTCGGTCTTCGATTTAGCTTCAGGTTTCCACCAAATACGAATGAAGGAAGCAGATGGCCCTAAAACCGCGTTCTCTACCCCCTACGGATATTACGAGTTCACGCGAATGCCGTTCGGACTAAAAAACGCGCCAGCCACCTTCCAACGTTTAATGGACACCGTATTGACAGGACTACAGGAAAATGAACTATTCGTTTACTTAGATGACATAGTCCTCTATGCCAGTTCCCTTCAGGAACACGAACAAAAATTTAACCTTCTAATGAAAAAACTACGCGGAGCTAACCTTCAACTACAACCGGATAAATGCGAATTCCTCAGAAGAGAAGTCATGTATTTAGGACACGTAATAAGCGAAAACGGAGTAAAACCCGATCCGAAAAAGGTAGAAGCCGTAAGAAACTTTCCGGTACCAAAAAACGCGAAAAACATTAAACAATTCCTTGGATTAGCAGGCTATTATCGCAGATTCATTCCTAATTTTTCAAGAATCGCAAAACCAATGACGGAACTCTTAAAGAAAACTACACCCTTCAATTGGAAGGAAAAACAACAAGAAGCCTTTGAAATATTACGGGACAAATTATGCGAAAAACCAATATTGCAATACCCGGACTTCACGAAACCTTTTATAATAACCACGGACGCATCAGGACAAGCGATAGGAGGAATACTTAGCCAGGGCGAAATAGGAAAAGATTCACCAATCGCCTACACCTCGCGACTACTTCAACCAGCCGAACAAAGATATTCCACAATAGAACAGGAACTTTTGGCTATAATTTACTGCACTTCCCAATTCCGATCATACGTATACGGTACTAAGTTCACGTTAGTAACCGATCATAGACCCTTGGTATGGCTGAACTCAGTAAAAGATCCAACGTCGCGTCTAGTTAGGTGGAGATAAAAGTTAGCGGAATACGAATATAATATGGTTTACAAGCCCGGTAGAATAAACCATTCTAAAAAGTATGGTAAGCATTTACCAAAATACTTTGTTCCTCATACAAAAAAGTATTGAAATCAGATATTACTGCCAAGTACATCGTCGGATTTAATTTATCTCCAGTATATAATTAGACCGACTTATGCGAAGATTCTCATTTAGTATCCATGTACAGCAATTGGAGAAAAAACGTTATCAAACGAAGAAAAAAAAAAATTAGAAACAAAAATTGGAGGAAGTGGTAGTTGGCGGGCTGATATTTTGTGATTTTTTTTCAAAAAGCCTGCCAAGTACCACTTCCTCCAATTTTTGTTTCTAATTTTTTTTTTTCTTCGTTTGATAACGTTTTTTCTCCAATTGCTGTACATGGATACTAAATGAGAATCTTCGCATAAGTCGGTCTAATTATATACTGGAGATAAATTAAATCCGACGATGTACTTGGCAGTAATATCTGATTTCAATACTTTTTTGTATGAGGAACAAAGTATTTTGGTAAATGCTTACCATACTTTTTAGAATGGGCGAATGTTTTCAGATAGAGTGCCCACGTTAATGTACTTGGCGCAAGGTTTTTGCACGGCAGGTGCTTTTGGGGGGATTTCACTACTTTTTGTACCATTTTGGTTGATAATTATTCTTGTTTGTAGTGAATTATAAACAGATGTTCCCAACATGTAACCCTACGTGCAACTCTTATTTTCAATCCAGGGATGTAATTGGCAACAAGAGAATTACTTTCAAGCAGCCGTGTTATAGTTCCTGGTATCTTTTCGGCACAACGTCATAATTGTCTATCGATTTCTTTACTGTGATTAGATCTGCTGTAAAAAGAACATATATATGCATCTTGAGCACTTCTCAGCCATTTCTACTTTGTAATGTTCGACTCCGCTCGCTAAAACTACCCGCACTGTTTCTATGTCATTAATATTAATAGTTTGGGATATTGAATTAACTGTACCAATTTTATCATTAACAAGACCCAACGTCTATGTTTCGTCTGATCTTAGTGACCATTTTTGCCAGACCTGCAGTTCGAGAACTATCCTCGCCATCTGTATTCAACATCTTCTGCACCTTTTTTTTAAATATGGAAGACAGTCGATTGTCTCGTGAGCTAACAATTATATTTCTTCAGTTGGGATTTCATTCAACATAGCTTCGTTGAGAACATCACACATGCGACAAGTGGTAAATAGACCAGCTGTGTCGTTTGATAGATTCTTCATATAATCACATAATTTGCGTAGCCTATTTGCGTACTCCAATGTGTTGAACTATAGTTTTCTTGAATCTAATGTAGTTGTATCCGAAATGGTAACGACCCCGAGATGTATTCTCGGAAGCATTTCGCAGTACGATTGATCGTTTTGTTGCAACATATTAATCGTTCATCATAACTAAACAAATTGGACCAAAGATTAACACTTCCTATTAACCCTGGGAATTTATCCGTACGAGCACTCGATAGTTGTACAAAAATAGGTCCTTCGCGAACAGGTAGGAGTTGTAACAAATCACCAAAAAACAGAATATGTTTTTCACCGAACCAATCATCTTCGCAGTCTGTAGTATCAAATTTTCACCTAAGCCGAGATGTAATATTTGAAATCATCGGGACTTTGTCGATAATAATGAGTACAGCATTTCCGAGTTGTTTCCTCATAATTTTCGCAGCTGCATCCGATAGTTGTTTGTATTTAGGAGATCAAATGCTAATTCTTTCACATCGTGAACATCTTTACAAAATTATTATTCCAAAGTAGATCAATCAAAACACCTATAACTGTAGCTTTGACTTGAAGAATATGATGTGATTGCTGTAGCTCAATAATATTTTGTATGAAACTTGGTTCTCGTCATCATAAGGCTACGCTGTGAATTTCAGGAAAATATAAATTCCGTTGTGAAAAATCTAGTTTGCAGTCTTGGAATGAATGTATAAATGTATCAGCGTGGTCTGAATCTTCCAAAATGCCCTAATTACGAATTTTGCTCAGGTAATAATTGAACTCGGTGGTATTCTCTTGGTCCTGTCGATGCACTCTAAGTACAGTATTCACGAATGTTGTGATATAATGATTCTTATTTAATATGGAACACTAAAACACATTCCACGAAGGATAATGTTCTATAGTGATATAATGGCCTATACCCATTCATTACCACTTGTCTAGAAGTTTGAGATGATTGCAGGAATGAAAATTAATGCAAAATAGTCTACAACGCAAACCAGATATTATAAAAACAGCAACATTGATGAAATCAGCATCAATGTGACAGATGAATTACATAACCTCAAAAATTTCAGCTTCGTAAATAAACGGTGTGGCTATTCATCCGACAACCGGACGAATACGTAAAAATTATTCGTCCGACAACCGGACGAATACGTAGAAATTATTCGTCCGACAACTTTTTGCAATTTTTATTTTTATACGCTCAACCGTAGGAAAATTTGACTAAAATATGATTACCAAAAACACACCACGGTACCACTGTGAAGCACAGCAGTGGTCGGGGCATAAAGTGTGTAAATTCCTCGAGAGTGAGCTGCGGCTGAAAGTTTCACGATGTATGCTACTTGGAGCTGGGCAGGTCGCACATGACTCGTCGAAACCATCGTCCGGTAAGTTATCATCATGACGGATTTGAATCCGAGTTACTTGACTGTAATATATGATACCAAATACAATTGTGGGCTCTTTCTTACCGATGGTGGTATCACTGAACAAAACGAGATGGAATTTCGTGCGGAGTAGTTTTGTAATTGCAGAGAATATCAGTTGTACTTACATGCACTAGATACGGTCAATGCAAGCAACAATATTGTTACTTACGTGTATCGACTTGACAAAATTACATGTGCAAAACGCAATTTAATGCGGCTATTGTAGAGCATCATACCTACATCTGTGTCTCATATGTGTGTGTAGATATATAGATATAGTACAACGTAGAGTAATAATAATAATAATAATAATAATAATAATAATAATAATAATAATAATAATAATTATTATTATTATTATAATTATAATAATTATAATTATAATTATAATAATTATAATTATAATTATAATAATTATAATAATGATACATAATAATACATAATAATACGTAAAATGAATATACTATACCACAAACAGATCGAGACTGTATCCAAAGGGCGCGAGAAATCGAGAGTGGTAAAGAAACAACTATACATTAAGCCTACACTGAAGCATATACTATACCAAACCGTTTTGTATAATATCACAGTACGTCACATGAGTTGCTGTATATATCCAATCAACCAGCCAACCACGAATTTCAATCGCGGCAGTTACTGCACATCCAAAATTTAGTTTTCGGTGGAAGCTTCAGAGAAACACATGGCAGATGATACCACATCAGGCAATAGTCGCATCTTATGGTGACCTTATCGTCAAAGTTGCTTTTATTGAGTCCCAAATTATCATCGATGATGGTGTTCTCCAAATCTATCATGCAGCGACCACATTCCCATTGAGGGTTTTGTCTTTTTGCTGCCAAAACCCCCCTAACAATATTCCACCCGTCTTGCGAGAAAAACCGTTTAATCAGCTTTATGTTAACGTCGTCGTCCAGTGCAGCATATGTCACCTGATCGAACCTTGCTTCTACCTCTGATTCATCGATAATCGTGCCTGATATGGCAGCTTCGGCAATTGCATCGTCTACGAACCACCGCAACATGATACCGACCTTCTGTGATTCCCTCAGTTTACAGAAGGGAAGCTTTTTGAGGCATGTACCTTTTGGAGCTCGTTTCGGCAAACCGATAATGGTTTTTTCGGCGCCCTTTGGTCGTCCCTTTCGCTTTTGAGCAGGAGGCACGACAATCTCATTTAAGTCTTTTTTTTCCTGACTTGATGAAAAAATCTGAAATTTAGAGGACCTTACATCCGAATGAAGGGAATGAAAAATTGCGATATCCTATCAAATTTAAACGTTTGCTTCTACCAGAAAAAAAACATTGTCTTTTACGTCTTCCTCGCCTCTACCGCGCTCGCTGCGTCAACTCAAAGTATAGCGCGACAGAATATTACCATCGGGTTTCCGCATAAAGCGCAACAAATAGTCGCACAGCGCGTAGTCTGTTTTGGCGATAACTTTGTTTGTGAGTAGCTGCATAGAAAACGGGTGATAAAACATCGAAACCGGCTTTGAAAAGTGTTATATTTATAATTGTGATTGTGTCTTTGATATTTCTAAGATGGAAGATTGTCGTGCACAAGGTTGTAAGTATATAACAAATTCTTTGCTCCTATTCCTGCGTTCTATTTCATTTTAATTGTTGCCAAGATAACATCAGATTACTGTCGGCACGTAAAGTTGAGATTTGTCACTTCAAGGGATCAATCGCTTCGTGCGAAATATTATTAGAACAAAATTTAAACAAGTTTTAGGAACCTTGAAGTCTTGAAGATTGAAGACCATGGTTTTCTGACATTGTAACGTCGCGGGTACAGTTTGTGTCGTCGCTATTGGCTGAAAAAAGTGTAAAAATACCTAAAAAAAAATTAGAGATTTTCCCTTGAAATTAATGAACTAGTGCCGTTTTCAAAGTTGACTAATAATAAAAAAAACAGCTGCGTGAAACGAAGCGTGGATTAGCGATCTTAGAAAAGGCTCAAGTTATATAAACCAACAATAGCTTAAAATTTCCAGTAAGTTGAGTCCTATCTAACCTTGGTAACAATTATGAAATTCACAATTTTCAAATGAGATTTCAAGTACTTCGAAAACAATATGCGAATGCAAATAACGAGTATAATCTTTAATTATTTTCTCTAAACATATTACAATTAAGTTAGTCCACACCTCATGAAATAACTCCAGTCGCTAAATGTTGAGACATTTCAGCGGATTTAGACATTGACGATCCGTCAGCATCCGCTAGGTTGGAGGACGATGAAGGCGATCTTCCTGGAGTTTACAATCTCAAAATTGGAGAAAGTTTCGAATCAATCGAAGCTTTTGAACAACGGCTGCGCAAAGTTCAGGACGAAACGTTCTGTACATATTATCGACGTGATGCTGTTACTATAGCACAATGCCGGAAAAGGGGTGTTAAGAAGCACATTTCGGAAAATCTTAAATATTATATGCTCATGTATTGCTGCATACATGGAGGCAAAAAATTCAAGACGTTAGCAACAGGGCAACGATCTTCAGCGTAAGTGTTGGCATAAGGGTTAGCTTTGCTGGTATCGATATTTGTCCGGTTTCGAATAAATTGCCATGATAATTTTGTTGCCACAACAATTCATAATCAATGGCCATATGAATACATTTTATCGCAGATACGATCATGATCTGATATATGAATACCTTCTATCAGATACGAGAATACACATATTAATATAGGTAAATGATTCATTTGATTCAATTCAATGTGCCCATTTACAGAACTTTTCAAAAGCAATGTGACGCTTCATTCAAACTGAGGCTAAGCGAAGATGGTAACGCATTGGTCATTTCAAGTGCGAACTTTCAGCACAATCATCAATGCTCAAAGGTAATATATTGTACACGGTTTTACACCTATGTTCGTTGGTAATGCTTCATATGTATAACATAAAAAAATGTAATGCTATACATTTTGCAGAACCTGTATAAACACCTCCCTCAAACGAGACGACTGAAACCAGAAGATAGACGAAAAGTGGCTGATCTTCTCAATCTAGACGCCAACAGAAAAAAAGTAAAGGCACGTATGGAAATGGAAACTCAAAAAATTGTTCTGCTCAAAGACTTGTCGAATATAGCAGCTCGGGGCGGCAATAACAACAATCTCGCCGCTACTGTGGAAATGTTGGAGGCAAAATATGGTATGTTTGATGAAATATGCATCTCGTTTCAACTCGGACAACTTATACCCTGGACCTTATTCTTGTCGTTTTTATTTTTAGTTACAGGCACCATTCAAGGTGTTTGCGTGGTCTTATAAAAGTTTTCACGTCTACACTCTTTTAAATATTATCAATCAAATTTTGAAAACAGATTTTTTTAAATCCCCTTATGGATTTGATAAGTTACGTCTAATCCATTCGTGTTATTAAATTATTTCGTAGGAATTCTTCTAAATTTCGAAACAATATCATTCCCTATAGAGCCTCCTCTGTTGTTGATTTAAGAATTTGATGAGACAAACCTCGTACAATTTTACAAAATTTACAGTTCAGATACAGTTGGTGCAAAAGTACCTCATCGTATTTGTAGACTCCAGACAGAGAAGAATCTGCAGTTATTATCATCTTAATCCGATCACCTTGATTTCGTTATCGCAAAGGGGGCGTATATCATTTTTGATATTTTTTCTGAGCAGTTCCGGAGATTTCTCTACGAAAGCGACTAGTGACTCAAATGGAATACATTAATCTCGGCAGTCATAGAATGATTTTCAATCCTCAATTGAGTTTATTAGGTTTTCGCATTGCAACCGATATGGGTGTTTCAATTTTTAAATGCCTATTTCAGCTGCTGAGTGTCACATCTATGAAGAAGAAAACGTGTTCAAAGGTTTGTTTTTCACCACGGAGGCCATGAAAGTTGCTATGAAAGCATATCCTGAGTTTGTTGGGATAGATGCTACATTTAAATTACTTAATATTCGCGCACCCGTCTATCTGATGGTTGTCGAGGATTCGGAAGGCTGCACCGAAATCGTGGCAGGCTGCATCTTAATTTCAGAGGACAAAGCAAGCATGACCTGGTTCCTGCAATGTTTTAAGCTGGCACACCCATCATGGCATCAAATCAAGTGTGTCATGGCAGACAAAGATTTATTGGAAAGGGATGTTATAAAAACCAGCTTTCCTTCTGCCAATGTCCTTATATGTATCTTTCATTCGCTACGCACGTTCAACCGTGAAATAACATGCGAAAAACTCAGCATAACTCCAGGGCAGAGGGATAGTGCTAAAGAGATCTTTCAAAAAATGCTTTATTGCAAAACAATGGAAGAGTATCATGAATTATATGAAACGTTGCAGGAACTGCCACGAACCATAATTGATTACTTTGACAATAACTGGCACTCCATCAGAGATGAATGGACTTTGACTCCTAACTATATGCAGAGTAATTTCTTAAACACCACTAACAATCGTATCGAATCCCTCAACGCCAAAGTTAAAAGTGTGGTTAAACGGTACAGCTCGCTAGAGGATTTCGTTAAGAACTTTTTTATACTAGTGGCGTGTCTTCATACGGAACGAGACCACAAGGCAGCATATGCTTATCAAAAGACGACCGTTGTCAACTTCACGAAGAACAGTCCGGAATTTTATTATTCGCGGCTGTTGACGGGATACAGCTTCCAATTCGTGAAGCTCGAGCTCAGCCGACGATCAACTGTCAAAATAGAACAGAGCCCAACGGAAGGAGGGGTCTATATCACGCGCGTCCAAGAAAAAAAGTTCAAAACTAGTAGCGGTAGTTGCGATTGCACGCCCTATACATCAATGAATTTGCCGTGCAGGTGACTGTTAGATTAATTATTTACTTTTATACCCTCGGAAAAAATGACGTACATCAGAGAGAATTTCCAATTTGTAATGCAAATAAATACCATTCAAGTGTTGAAATTGTCATCGAAGTACAATCGGCGAACTAAAGCAGCGATAATATAATAAGAAAAAAAACGAATAATCCTGTAACCATCGTCTGTATTATCACAATAACCCACAATTATTTTTGCAGACACATATTTGCATTGAGGGAAAAGCTGGAAATCACGCTCAAAGATGATACGATTTGCGATAAGCGATGGACCCGTGATTACTATTATAAACATCAGAGGGTATTTGATACGGACACCGGCACAGAACCACCAGACACTGTACCTGATTACACGATAACATCTGCAGCTGCTGCTAGCAAGCGAATTCTGTCGCAGCATGAAAAATATCGAAAAGCTGCAGTCATCGGAAAAGAAATTGCTAGTCTAGCTTCGGAAGCGACAGGGCGCTTATTCATACAGCGCATGCAAGTACTGTCTGATATCAAAAAGGCATGGCAGGAGAACCGCGAGGTGTACATTACTGGACCTGATGGTGAAGGAGAACAGCGACAGGAGACCAGCGGTAGTGAGAGCGAACGTGATTGTCCGGAACCACTACGTCTTGATGAAGATCCTTGCGAACCAAGTACCTCTACGGCTCCAAATATGGGCTCATGCAAGAAGGTGCCGGTGTCAGAAAAAAAACCAACGTCACAGGAAAAAAAAGACTTAAATGTGATTGTCGTGCCTCCTGCTCAAAAGCGAAAGGGACGACCAAAGGGCGCCGAAAAAACCATTATCGGTTTGCCGAAACGAGCTCCAAAAGGTACATGCCTCAAAAAGCTTCCCTTCTGTAAACTGAGGGAATCACAGAAGGTCGGTATCATGTTGCGGTGGTTCGTAGACGATGCAATTGCCGAAGCTGCCATATCAGGCACGATTATCGATGAATCAGAGGTAGAAGCAAGGTTCGATCAGGTGACATATGCTGCACTGGACGACGACGTTAACATAAAGCTGATTAAACGGTTTTTCTCGCAAGACGGGTGGAATATTGTTAGGGGGGTTTTGGCAGCAAAAAGACAAAACCCTCAATGGGAATGTGGTCGCTGCATGATAGATTTGGAGAACACCATCATCGATGATAATTTGGGACTCAATAAAAGCAACTTTGACGATAAGGTCACCATAAGATGCGACTATTGCCTGATGTGGTATCATCTGCCATGTGTTTCTCTGAAGCTTCCACCGAAAACTAAATTTTGGATGTGCAGTAACTGCCGCGATTGAAATTCGTGGTTGGCTGGTTGATTGGATATATACAGCAACTCATGTGACGTACTGTGATATTATACAAAACGGTTTGGTATAGTATATGCTTCAGTGTAGGCTTAATGTATAGTTGTTTCTTTACCACTCTCGATTTCTCGCGCCCTTTGGATACAGTCTCGATCTGTTTGTGGTATAGTATATTCATTTTACGTATTATTATGTATTATTATGTATCATTATTATAATTATTATAATTATAATTATAATTATTATAATTATAATTATAATTATTATAATTATAATAATAATAATAATAATTATTATTATTATTATTATTATTATTATTATTACTCTACGTTGTACTATATCTATATATCTACACACACATATGAGACACAGATGTAGGTATGATGCTCTACAATAGCCGCATTAAATTGCGTTTTGCACATGTAATTTTGTCAAGTCGATACACGTAAGTAACAATATTGTTGCTTGCATTGACCGTATCTAGTGCATGTAAGTACAACTGATATTCTCTGCAATTACAAAACTACTCCGCACGAAATTCCATCTCGTTTTGTTCAGTGATACCACCATCGGTAAGAAAGAGCCCACAATTGTATTTGGTATCATATATTACAGTCAAGTAACTCGGATTCAAATCCGTCATGATGATAACTTACCGGACGATGGTTTCGACGAGTCATGTGCGACCTGCCCAGCTCCAAGTAGCATACATCGTGAAACTTTCAGCCGCAGCTCACTCTCGAGGAATTTACACACTTTATGCCCCGACCACTGCTGTGCTTCACAGTGGTACCGTGGTGTGTTTTTGGTAATCATATTTTAGTCAAATTTTCCTACGGTTGAGCGTATAAAAATAAAAATTGCAAAAAGTTGTCGGACGAATAATTTCTACGTATTCGTCCGGTTGTCGGACGAATAATTTTTACGTATTCGTCCGGTTGTCGGATGAATAGCCACACCGTAAAATAAACGATTAATTGAATAACCAATATTCATTATTCTTAGAAGTTGGGGCTAAATTTGACAATAACAATGTTTTACATCTCATCAATGCTCGCTTTTATATCAAACATTATCGTTTTAAACAGTTTTGGGATACTCATAATAATGTTTCTCAGCTGTCATCTCAAGCTACGGGCGTGCTATAGTACGTGTGCAAGTTTCAGACCGTCTGCTTCATAGACCATAGAATATGTACAAGGCATAATGAACCTCTAGAGCGGCATGCTCCTCCTGAATTGAGACCTATGTCATTTTCGTCTCATCGAGGTACTCTCTATGTAGTTTCATGCCCATACAACTTTTGATGACGTCATGTCGACGACGGAGACGGACGCGACCAAGATTTCGTCGTGAAACTGGCCTGCTCGATTTTGTGAATTATCAGTAATCGGCTATCCGTGCATCGATTGTATTGATTTTGGTCTTAAATTAAAACTGAATTGGCCCTGATTCCGAAAATCAGGCGTTTATCCTGAAAGCGACTTCAATAACGCTTGAAAAATAAGAAACATGATCCCCCACTCCGCCGAAGAGCTGCCGTTCGGGTAAAGAGACTCGGTTGAGTCTCGTCTCGCGCTGCACGTTAAAAATTCTTTTTAATGTACTTGGCGCGAGACTCTACCGAGTCTCTTGATGCAAACGCGGACGCCCTCTCCCGTAATCCTCCAGAGAAACCTCTTGATTCAAAACCTAGCGAAATAAATAGACTCGTACTTTCAAAGGGAGACATTTTTAACGCGCCGAAAGGATACGCGTTAGTTCATACGACATCTCAAGACTTCAAGTTTGAAAGGGGCCTAGGACCCCTGTTCCGAACAACCGTTGGACAAATCGAAAAACTTAAAACCTATAATACACCCATAGGAGGGGTAACTGCTCTTAATCATAAAGGTAGACTGGTAATTTACCTAGTTATAAAAGAAAAGGATACCGATCAGGCAAAACTAGAAGACGTAGAAGGAGCCCTCAGGCTGCTCCATCAGTTAACCCAGGAATTCAAAATCTCTCATTTAGCATTCACAAATCTAGACCTGGAAGAAAACAATTTAAACTGGTCACAAATAGAACCAACTCTTTTCGAACTATTCAGTGGAACACTTTACAAAATCAGAATACATGTAGGAGATTCTCCACACCCCATCGTACTCCCTGTACGTAATAATTTAATACCTTACGATATCAAACAAATAATACAGACAACACAGGTCGCGGGACCGACAGAAGCAGGCGACAGTTCAGATGACGCAATCTTCCCCACTCCTAAAAAACCCGTAGTAACAGAAATTGACCAAGATCTTTTTACAACAGACGACTCATATGCTTTAGCCCACTGCGTAGCAGAAGATCTTAAAATGAACGCCGGAATAGCTAGAGAATTTAAGGACCGTTTCAATCAACTACCGGCATTATTTAGCCAACGAAAAACTATAGGAGAAGTAGCCTATATCAAGAACGGTCAACGATATTTATTCTACCTAATAACTAAAAAATGCAGCTACGAGAAACCAGAGTTCGAAGACCTCAGGTCCAGCTTAATCTATCTACGAAACCTCTGCATGAAATTAGGTATAACAAGAATAGCGATGCCTCGAATTGGATGCGGACTCGATAAACTCTTCTGGCCACACGTCAAACACGCACTCACTCAAATATTCAAACCTCCTTTCGAAATATTAATTTGTAACCTTAATAATTCAAATTTACCAACCACAGATACCCCAGAGGAACAATACGAACCAAATACGAACGAGACGCAGCCTAATAACGATTTAACCTTACCAGATAATTTCAGCAACCACCTCTCTGATTCAGAATCAAACGAGTCACAAGACGCACGCTACGAAACCGAAAATGAAACAGACAGTGACTCAGACAACGAGGAAATAATTGAACCTAGTTCCAGAAACTACGAAATCAGGCAAAACCTGGTTAGAATAACGCATACTCGCGATAGACTCTTTATGCAGAAAGGCACGATTATTTTCTTTCTAACTTGTAAAGGCGAACCATACGACGACGGTTCACGAGAATTAAACGAAGCAAAAATTCTACCAAAATTTAAAGATCTCACTTTAGGCAGAGCAAAGGTAGAAAAAGTGAAATCAAAAATTTTTGTAGGACTACCTATAAAAGAAAATTCAAAAACACAGCTTGACCCAGATATATTTAACGATGCTATAAATTCACTCATAGACGTCCTCAATGAACTCAACCTAACATCTTTTTCAATATCAAAAACATCCCAAATAGATTCAATAAGTTGGAAGCAAGTAGAAACTCACGTGAAAAATATTAGCCAGGAATATGAAACACAAATCCAGATTTGCACCAATTTAGTAAGAATACCCCTAGAAGAAGAACGAGAGGGTATAATACAGGAATACCATAGCTCCGCTTTAGGAGGCCATAAAGGAATGACCAAAACCTACACTAGGATTAGGCAAAATTATTATTGGGACGGTATGAAAAAACAAATTCAGGATTTTATATCCACGTGTATTAATTGCCAAACAAAAAAATTAACTCGGGTAAAAACCAAACAACCAATGACATTAACATTTAACAGACACTCCAAATTCAGCCTTTGATAAAGTTTCAATGGACATAGTAGGTCCACTGTTACAGACTGACATGCAGTTATCGCTGAATGAAGGAAACGGGAAGAGAGGAAGCTCTGGGTCCGTTTGACCAGTCAACGAAGGTCGACGTTCAGGTTCAACGCACCTCCTTTAGATCCACATGGACGGGCTTACGGGAGGTTAACAGGGAACAGCGATATTATAGGGAGGAATGGTGAAGTATTATTATTAGTCTTACCTTTATTCTAGCTCGACGATCTCGACGATTTTGGGCGTAGCGGGTTGTGATGGGTTGTCAAGATGGCGGATGTCGAAGGATCGTCTCGTCAGAGTTGTTTCTACGGTATCGACTATGCACCTGGCACCCTGATAGTCGATGCTGTGTTGGACTATTGTCCTTGGAGTCTCTTCTAGATATCCTCGGAAGGGTCCCTCCGGTAATTCGGCTGGTTGTGGCAAAGGAAGTGGTTTGATCGGTTTTCGGTATTATGATATTGTCACGGCTGTCACTGTCGTCTGGCCCTACGTATAATTCGTTTATGTAGTCTTTTAACCAGTCTGGCGTTACTGAATTGAGTGACTCTATTAGACGTTGCCGTCTAGCTATAGCCTTAGCTAGACGCGCGTTTGCTCTTTTTCCCGAACGACGTTTGAATTTTCTTTTCTTTATTACAGCTCCATCCATCTACGGGAAAGGGAAGGAGGTGGTTAACGTCGGCTTGGGTTTTGATATCCTCGCCTTGACGTTGTGTAAGTATAGAAGGATTTAACGCAAGCTTGGAAAGTAGTTCCTCGCCTGTGCTCGCTAAACGCGTGTAAGAAACTGAAGTAAGCTTGGATCACTAAATCCTCGCCTATACGACAGAGTCTTGAAATGTGTGTGGATATACTGGCTTAGAGACCTAGGTACTTCGCCCGTATATTCGTTCAAGTGTAGGATATTGGATTTTGTAATAATATGTGAATGAAGGTGTAATTTACCTTGAGTTGGTTGAGGTTAATAAACTGTTTGATTTAAGATTAACCTTTAGTTTTTATTTTATATGAATATGCATGTGAGTTGAACCGTTTTACAAGTTTAATAAGAAAATAGAATAATTCTAGAAGCGTCAAGACCACAAAAGACTTACGCTATTCTATTTTGAATGTGCGACCGTGGACACGAGTTAAGAATCTTTCGCGAACAGAAGTTAAATTGTCAAAATTCGATTAGAGATCTGAGCAGAGTAACTACTTGCACGAGTTTTGAATGAAGACTGACGTATGCAAGGCTGCGGTAAGATTGCGGTAGTCTTGTGTGGTAAGTGGGGGTTTATATAGGCCTGAAAATCTATGTGGTGGGGTTGTTTAGTTAAATATAAATTCTTATTCCACGGTGGACTCTGGCCAGCTGCATATGAATAATATTTGCAAGTTGGTGCCTGCTTGGGTATGTTTAAATAATATTTCTAGCGAACTCCGGATGTGTCTAATCTGTTTTGGACTTTAGAGTTTTAAAATCAACACTTGATAAGTGGGTATTGAGTGTTCGGTTGAGCGTACCCCTTATCTTATGTAATTCATATGCGGTTGCTCTGAGTTCACGTAGAGTTTGAATTGCTCTTAGTTTTACCAAGGGGAATTCGTTCTCTATTTCTTATAATTATTTCTTATATGGTAGTTGTTTATATCTTGCATTGATATAAGTTTTGCTGGTGGTATATTGCCGATTGCTGAGTGTTACTTATCCTCTAGTATGAACTGCTAGTGGTAAGGTAGGTTTCTTACATGCTATGGTTAGATATAATAGGTTAATATTACTAGAGAGTAAAGAAGGAATTTGGTCTGTCAGCGTCCTTCGTTGTTAAGTGTGTGTTCCATATGGTAAGTTGGTGAGAACGTCACATTCGATGTCCCCGACAAACGATACAAAAATGCTTTTTGATTCGTTTTCCATCTTCGTACGCAAGTCACGTGATTTGCGTAATGTTTTCCAAGTTCGACGTCAACTTGGACCTGGATGCGGTCTTTCGATCTACTCGACGCACGATAGAGAGTGGCCCCGCGGTTTATTTTCGATCTTTATCCGTGAGTCAGCGGATTGTCAGAATGTTTTTCGAACTCAACGTCAACTTTGAGCGTGACGCGTTGTTCCGATATCTTCGGCGCACGATACAGACCCGCCTTTGAATACGTCACCTATTCTCTTCCGCGAGTGACGTCATTATTCGAATTTTTTCCGAATTCGACGTCATCTTCGACCTCGACGCAGTGTTTCGATGTCCTCAACAAACGATACAAAGATGCCTTTTGATTCGTGTTCTATCTTCGTACGCAAGTCACGTGATTGGCGTAATGTTTTCCAAGTTCGACGTCAACTTGGACCTGGACGCGGTGTTCCGATCTACTCGACGCACGATACAGAGTGGCCCCTTGGGTTATTTCCGATCTTTATCAGTGAGTCAGCGGATTTTCGGAATGTTTTTCGAGTTCAACGTCAACTTTGAGCGTGTCGCGTTGTTCCGATATCTGCGGCGCACGTAACAGAGTCGCTTTTGAATACGTCACCTATTCTCTTCCGCGAGTGACGTTATTATTTGAATTTTTTCGGAATTCGACGTCATCTTCGACCTCGACGCAGTGTTTCGATGTCTTCGACAAACGATACAAAGATGCTTTTTGATTCGTTTTCTATCTTCGTACGCAAGTCACGTGATTTGCGTAATGTTTTCCAAGTTCGACGTCAACTTGGACCGGGACGCGGTGTTTCGATCTACTCGACGCACGATACAGAGTGGCCCCTCGGTTTATTTCCGATCTTTCCGTGAGTCAGCGTATTTTCGGAATGTTTTTCGAGTTCAACGTCAACTTCGAGCGTGACGCGTTGTTCCGATATCTTCGGCGCACGATACAGAGTCGCTTTTGAATACGTCACCTATTCTCTTCCGCGAGTGACGTCATTATTCGATTTTTTTCGGAATTCGACGTCATCTTCGACCTTGACGCAGTAGTTCGGTCCCCCCGACAAACTATACGAAGATGATTCTTGATTCGTTTTCTATCTTCTTCCGCAAGTCACGCTATTTGCGGAATGTTTTCCAAGTTCGACGTCAACTTGGACCGGGACGCGGTGTTTCGATCTACTCGACGCACGATACAGAGTGGCCCCTCGGTTTATTTCCGATCTTTCCGTGATTTCAATTTAAGTTTTCGTACTCTATATCTAGTTTTAAGTCAGATAGATAAAGCACCTCAAAAGAGGTATCCAGGTCGATCGAAGAGGAAAAGAAAATGACGGTAACATTCATCATTTGTTGTACGCCTTTACAGGCTAGCGTGTACCTGTTTAGCAATAGTAATTCATAAGACAATTATTCTTAAGTGCCTATACTGTATTCTCGAACTCTGCTGGTGCAATTGACTCATTCTAGCCTCAGGTGGCTGATGCTGCTCAGTAGTTTTCAGAATCAATTAGTATATGATGAAATATAATATATTAGTAAAAGGTCATAACTGTAATCGAGAGATAAAAATCATGTATACCACTCAACATCCTCATGACAACTCGATCTGTATGAAACAATTGTTACTGACAAAATGATACCGGATTTTTTTTCATGTTTTTTTCTCCAGATCTTCTTTCTATTTAGATTTCCTGTTTTTCAGCAAACTCTTGTAAAGCGTGTTTGATTCTGACCGGTATGAAGTTGGCCCCACAGTCTTCTGTCTCTTTCCTTCTCTATGTAGCCATGAAGGATAAAAGGAGACAGAAGACTGTGGTGCCAACTTCATATCGGTCAGAATCGAACACGCCAAGCGTACATACATACATACATACATATACAAATGAAGCTCCAAAATTGTGAACAGATCCCACCTTGAAAGATGTTTCAAAGTGATTATAAGTAACCAAAAACTTTTCACGAATTCTTGCGTGATTCATTTGTTTTCCTCTATAGTACAAATGATTATTGTTACATGCCTATTCAGCTGTCAGATATTCTTCAGATTTCGAGTCATATATCCCATAGAAGTGTCTAAATAATCTCAACGAAATATACACGTCAATATCCCTATAGACTTACATAATGTTCATAGTGTATCTCCAGACTTTTTTCACATACCCATATATCTTAAGAATACATCAAATAACATGAATAAATACTAGACGGTACCACTGGATATTATCTGATTATCTGTAGCAAAAATTCTAGGAGACATCGCAGTAAACCCAAACGAATTGAGTGTGTTAAAAACGGAATTAACACGAATCAAATGGAATTAAAAAGACCTATTTGTCAATTTTTTGCAATTCTTTTCAATTCCAAAGAATTGACACACCGGTCTTTTTAATTCGTGTTAATCCCGTTTTCAACACACTCAATTCGTTTTGGATTACTGGGATCTTGTAGATATGTTTCAGATGAATACATATCCACAGTCTACCGCGACAATCAGGTGAAACCGAATGGTCCATCCGCCCAGACGGTGAATATTTGGTATTTTTATAGGGATAACCACTCTTTGCGCTGAAAAATCCCTAGGGTGATCTTGGCGTGCGGTCGATAGAGCTCTGCGTGCCAAAATCACCCTAGAGATTTCCAGTGCAACGAGTGGCTATCCCTATAAAAATACCAAATATTCACCGTCTGGGCGGATGGACCATTCGGTTTCACCTGATTCTCACGGTATATTTCATGTCCAATCCCATGGATATCTGTTGAAAAATCTCTAGCAGATGTCTTGTGGTTATGTTTCGGATGAATACATATCCGCAATATATATTTAATGTCCAATCCCATGGATATCTGTTAAAGAATCTCTAGGCGCTGTCTTGTGGATATGTTTTAGATAAATACATATCCATAGTATGTACCTGATGTATCATCGTCTGGATATCTGTGAAAAGATGTCTGGGAGATATCTTAAGGATATGTATTTATGTGACACGAGTGCGTAGGGTATCCCAATGTATATCCTCCAGAAATTACTGATCAGAAATAGTTGATATTCCTGAAACATCCATAAGCGGTCAAGCGGAAACTTTGGATATCCATGCTATATCCTAAGTATAACTTGGGATATCCTGGGATGTCTGATAGATATTCGCACTGGACATTAAGGGTATCCTGTAGACATTCTGAGGACATGTTTTGCTGTGCGGGTATAGGGATTTTTCTGATGCTGACGGTAACACAACAATTACCGTTTTTTGCGTTTTTGGAACGCTAGGGGTCTAAACTATCTGTGAAAAAATCATCAAGTGGAAATACGTCGAAATGAATGAGTTACAGCCATTTAAATCCCGAAGTACAAAAGCGCGCCGCACGGCACGCTATAAGCACAACTGGCAGACGGATTTTATGACGTTTTACGCATCCCGCCTGAATCCTGTCATTCTCTTGTTGTCTGCTAGCATTATGGCATTGTCCAGTAAGATCAACGATGACGACTACAGCGGGACCGATGCACAGGGGTATATGCTTTTTGATTTGGCTATTCTTTTTCAAAGTTTGCAGGACAACCTAAACTGCAACAGATGTGGGAGTGATATCCACATGAGAGAGGTTAGGATTCACGGCTTAGGTGGAACCTACGAAATCAAGTGCGGTAAGTGTTCCATCAGCTCTAAGTTCAACACCTCCGGAAGGGTCGGAAAAAAAAAACGTCTTCGAAATAAATCGACAATCTGTATTGGTGAGCTGGAGCGTGGGTCTGGGCAGCGTCATCTGGAAGCTCTGTACTAAGACTTTATTTTCAGGTCGTAACGTCTTTCAAGTTGAAGCCAACATGGCAGCGATCACCTTTTCCGAAGGTCAGCGAGATATGTTGAAAATTATGCAAAAACTTTCAGTCGAGCCAAGACGCCACGCCTTCGCTGCGGCAAAACTACAGGACTTGGCCCGGATCAAAGGTGCTGATAGGCGAGCGGAGCAGAGCTCGTATTGCTCTGAGGCAACTACGGATGAACCAGCAGGAGGAAGCCATTGAGATGGAAGGTTGTAGCTATGAGCCAGGAGCTTTCTGGAAATAGGACGGCTCGCGACGTAGGCCACGTCGCAAAACAAATTTTGACTTCGCCCGTGTCGGTCCAAAGCCCGGATTAAAAAAAAGGATGGAAAATTGTTTTGCATCATTAGATGACATGATAGATTAACATAGAGAAATGTCACAGTAGTTATCGGAATCCAAAACCCTCAACGTAGAAAAAAAGTTTAGAAGTCAATTTCTGAACAATCACTATTTTGACCGGTTGTCGTAAAGAATCAGAAACATCGTTGGACCGATCTTCGAATTTACGGTCCTCAATTATTCGTAACAGATGCCTCTATGGAATGAACGTAGAACTTTTTGATAAGCCCATTTTTCTCTGAGATATTGGAAAATCAAGCCAACAAAATTTGAAAATTCGAAAAAAAATCGGAAAAATCGAATAACTCAAGTAATTGTTGCAATACCAAGAAGTTCTCTGTTCATTCCATAGAGGCAACTCCTATGAACAATTGAGGACCAAAAAATCCAAGATCTGTCCAACACTGGTTCTGATTCTTTACGACAACCGAGTGATTCTGTATTTTCCTATCTTCAGCGCAACTATATGATTAGACTCAAAGTAATACATGATGTAAAATATGGATAATGAGGGTCAAACCCTCCCCAAACATGATGATTTTTTTCAATTCGTTCGGAGTGTTCAAGTTGCAGAAAAACATATATATTGTAACGGATCGGGCGATATAATCCCGAAACAATACGTCGCCACGCACAGCGGCAACAGCGCACAACAAGTGACGTCAATCGGTACCTATATAAGCGCAGCGCTTACCTGGCTAATCAGCAGTGTTAGACAAAGCGCCACGCTGACTTACCTTCCTTTTCTTTTTTGAGGCCGCACAGGCATAGCGCCGCGGTACTCTTTAGAGTCACTTTGCAAAAACGGAAACGACCAAAGCGGCGTTTTCCGTCATAGAGTCATATTATATTTTATTTTCTTTACTAAAATTCATTACTTTTGTTACTTGTATTATATTTCAATTTAATAACTTCATTTAACGGTAGTGGAGCCGTAGCAGCGCTAAATCTACACTTTACAATAGAATTACTTTAACTTATTTTTGTAATAGCATATCGGTTGCAACCATTCAAAAACTAATTTCTTAATGTTCAATTAAATCTTATATTTAATCGAGACGATTCCCTATTCATTTATACCTTTTTCTCAGTTAGATTGAACTCTTCGTACTAACGCATTCTGTTCATTAGCTAATATACAGCTTCGGGGACGACTGCACTGCACAGATCAGATACTCGCTTCGGTGCGCATTGCGCATCCAAGTCGAGATACTGTCTCGGCAAGTGCGTCGAATCCCAAGTCTGATACAGCCTCGGTGCTGCTCGCAGCATCCAGGTCTGAGGGAGGCAGCTACGGTGTGATTCGCTCCACCCTAGTCTGTATCAGGGACTAACAATTCGCTTATCTCTACCAAGGAGCCCTAGAAATTAATCTCGAGTAAAGAAACTCACAGTAACTAGCCATTCACGACACCTTCAGTGTCGCGTACAGCACCCAAAAAGTGACAATATATTTTTGAGAATTTCAACCAATTTAAAGGTGTATATACCCCCTTAATCAGTACACGAGCACCTGCAGCTCTATGCTTCTGCAAAGTCCGACCGAATAATTCAATGTATTATTATCCTTTGAAATCTTCGGAATAAGAATGCATGGAACAAACCATTACTGAGTTTGCCTATTTGTTTGTCTGTTTTCGTGAATAGAAAATAAAAAGACACGTATTTTTTCATTTCGATGTTTTACGACCCTTTAGATTCTGCAGTTGCTTGAAATTGAACATTTTCAAATGCATTTACATATGGCAAGCTGTTTTACCTTTCATATCTACCTATATCCATAGACAACGCTGTAAATGATAAAAAGTGAAACAATAATGTTTCGATGAAAAATTAAGCTACATAATCGTCATTAATTATTCTTATGTCTAACTTAATTATAATGTTTTGGAACGAGTTTGATTCATATTCTAAACCAACTTCATAATTTTATTTTTCTATCAAACATGCTATACATGGCTTATCATACACATACCGTGAGAATCAGGTGAAACCGAATGGTCCATCCGCCCAGGCGGCGAATATTTGGTATTTTCATGGGGATAGCCACTCGTTGCACTGAATATCCCTAGGGTGATTTTGGCGCGCGGTCGATGAAACTCGGCAGATCGACCGCGCGCCAGGATCACCCTAGGGATTTTTCAGCGCAACGAGTGGTTAGCCCGCTAAAAATACCAAATATTCACCGTCTGGGCGGATGGACCATTCGGTTTCACCTGATTCTCACGGTATATGCACGGGTATATCTTCGTAACGGCTAAACGTATCGGCAAAAGTTTATCTCCAATTTGTTCGTTTTTAAAATGAACGTCGGAAATAAATATGTAAAAATTTTCAGATCAACATGAATATTTTTTGTACCGCTTTAAAGCCGAAAAATTCACGTGAGAACGAAGAGTCGTTTTTTTTTTCAATTAAGCCGCCCGATTATAAAACTCCCACATATAATTCTCCGAGCCGTTCGAGATGGTCCCTGACCCGTTGAGAAATATTTTTGCAAAATCAAGTTTCAAGATCAACCACCTAATAGGAAATTTCATAGCGCGTCTTCTTTGCCTTTTCTCAAAAGTTGTAACTTATGACGTGTTAGAAATAATCTCAAAAGACTGAGATTTTTGTATGAAATAAAGTTTGTCAGGTATTTTCATTTCATTTCGTTCCAAAACGCAAAGTTATTAATATATTTGCTTCAAATTTAGAAATCTCATATTTTCTACAAGCCTTATCGAGGTAGGGCTCGACAATTTTCAATCGCTTCGTCTATCGAGGTAATGTCAAGCAAGCTCAAATTCCCAGCGAAGGAAATGTTCAACAGAATATAATAAAATTTTCCGAAAAGTGACACTTTGATTGAACTTACTGTTGGAAAAGTACGAGCATTCAACTCGCTTCGATAGAGCGCGCGGGCCTTGACCAGGAGGGCTCGCTCTTAATCACTGAGAATTTTCTTTTCTTTCAATCGAATATTTTTAAATTGCCATCAAAATAAGAACAAAGCATCTCTCTAGTTATGCATTCGGGATGCATGGACGTGTTCAGATGTAGAGGTTTTTTTTGATTCTTATCTTTTACTGTCGGCAACTATAATATCGGTAAATATATTATTTTTTCCGTGATTAGTAAAATGTCACCGGGCTTATCATCAGCGTCTCAAAGCAGTAAGAAGACTAGGAATGACGAGAATTAGTTTCAGAATATCAACAAAGAGAAAGAACCAATATATTCAGGATTTATAATTCAATAAAGATAAGTTCTGCAATAATTATGAAAGTAAATGAAAAATTGAATTTTTAAGGTAAATCATTTTTTTTTCATGCAGATGTTGAAATATATATAATTATTCAAAAATATTCCTGTTAACTTCATTCAAAAAAATACTCTGGGATTAAGAGCGCCCGCTCCGGCTGAAGCCCGGAAGTCCATCCACCGTTCGAAGCAAATTGGGTGCTCATACTTTTTTGACGGCTAGTGCAATTGAAGTCATATTTCTTGGAAAACTTATTATATGCTAACATCTCTTCCGCTCGAAGTTTGAGCTCACTCGAAATTACCTTGACAGAAGAAACGATCGAAAATTGTCTAGCCCTATTTCAATAATGCTTGACGGAAAAATGCATAAATTATTTTTTCAATAACAAGCACATGATGAAGAGCCACGAAAATTCCGACAAAATTAGCATAACTGCTTAAGATAGTTACGAATCATTACTATGCCAGCCGATCCATATTAAGAATGCATAAAAAAAAAAAATTTAAGTCGCAGATTAATGAACCATCTCAACATAAATTGAAAAAATGTTTTTAGGAAATTGTACATCTTTTCGAATCGAGAACGAAGAAAACAAAGAGATTTCTAAATATTGTTGAAAAAATAAAAAAATGTATCAAAATCAGTGGTCTAAACTCACTTACTCCGACCTCTAAGAAAATTGCACGTATTAAACAATAGGAAACATTAAGGATAGATAATGTAACATATAATAAGAAAAAGGAGAAAAAAAATATCAATGACAAAGTGCGATAACATACATGTCATCAAGTAGCCAGTAGGAATTGCATTCTCGTGCATCTCAGTGAATAAACGAAAGCATTCGAGTTTCTCTTTTTTCTTCCGCGATCACATATAGACTTGCATACAAGATTGCAAACACCATATCAAAACGTATGTAAAAGTGTAACAGAACATATAAAATTCATATTGGTTCCTCCACGTGTTTGTATACATGTCCATTAAATTTTCGGAAACTTTCATCGGAATCTCATAATACATGAATACCCAGCGTATACAATTTGGGTGTATACAAAAGATTTTCCGAAAAAATCACAGCTATTACGTGTAGGCTTTCGCATAGTCGATAAGAGGGAGAAAGAACACGCGCATTTCACAGTGTGGCTGCAAGTATCTAAGGTCTCTATCATTGTCAATCCAAATTTACCCCACGAGTCAGCTCGCAGCGACGTGAAACTGTAAATTTCAGTCGGTATTACAGATACCGTTTGCAACGCCAAGCCCACTTCAAGCCCACTTGGTCGGCTCACGAATTTACCCAGGGTGAGCTGTCTTTATATTACTCACAATCAGTAATGTCCGCTTCTTGTATTCCACAGCCAATAGCCCTTCCAACATCTTTTATAGTGGCAGGGATGGCGGCAGCACTCAGACACGGAGCACCAGAGATGATAATTTCAGAAGGCACGTCGGCAGATACCGTGCTATTCCGACTCGAGTCAACGAGCCAACTAGCCCAGCCCACTGCCCACGCCGAAGCTCTTCAATGACAGCTGACAGAGCGCAATTTTGGCTGTACGATTCCGCAATCCGATCAGTGAGAGTCTTGATCCCCGCCTGCAGGATCGGAAGACAGGCGAATTGCTGGGCGAGGCCGTCAAATCGTGCATTACCTTGATGCAAAACCTCATCCACAATCGCGCGCAACTGCGTCTCAGACACCGGGGACGGCGCAGCAGTCTGACCGGTGATTTGAGTCGGAGAGATGGCCAACGGGGTGCGTAGGAGGGCATTCAGCAAGCTGCGGTCAGGAGACGGAGATCTTGGGGAGGAGGGTGACGGAACCACAGTTAACGGAGCCGAACCCTGCAGGACAAATTCCAGGGGGGTCACCGGACAGGAGGCCGCCGGTTCTTCGTCCCACGTTGCTCTCGCCTTCTTCTTCACGCAGCCAGAGTGATAGAAGGCACTACAGGCTTTGCAATATACTGCGTCCTTGACCACGACACAGTCACAGCCAGGGCAAACTCGCGTTAGCGCTATAGTCGGTGATTCAGCTAGCCGGCAGGCGACAGACACAGAAGCGATACGGGTCGCCGGTACCGAGGTCGATAGGCGTCCAGCACTCAGCGATACAAAATCGAACGCAGCCGTCAATAACAGCACACATCGGCGCAGACACTCACGCGCCGAGATGTCAACGGCAGTGAGAGGTTAGGTTCCTCTGCAGCGGGATAAATTCACCAGAAATAAAAACCCAGGGTCCCTCAGGTGAAAAGCAGAAGCAGCAAGGCAGGCTTGCATATAGGCGCATGCAATAGAGTCTGCAAAAGAAACGCCAGAAGGCAGAAGGCAGGAGACAGCAGAAAAGGTCCAGAGTGTGAGGAGTAGAGCAGAGAACATGTAGGTCACGTGCAAGAGAGAGAGTGCAAGACAGAGTGCAAGTGTGCACCTGTGTAAGGCCGCATAATGTTTTTATTTAATGCGAAGGCTTCGTCCCGTACAATGATGTATGGTACGGCAGGATGGTCAGTTCCAGGTAGTGGTTTGTCGTTAAGAACATTCATCGTGCCATTATAAATTTCATTTCCAGAAGTTGAATTTGTCAATATACCACCATCACTATTTTTGCCAAATGCACCAACATCTATTGTAATAAACCGATCGTCGGCGTCTACAAGTGCCATAAGTACTATGCTAAATGTCTTTTTGTAATTAAAGTACATTGAGCCACTATTCGCAGGTGCTTGAATTACGACGTGTTTACAGTCTAGTGCACCTGAGCAATTTGGAAAATTCCACTGTTCTTCAAAACGTTGCGCAATCTTGAACAATGCATCCGTATCCGAAGTTGGAAGCACTTTTGGAGATAATCTATTCCAGATTGATTCACAGGCCTCATGTATACAATTCGGCGCACTGTCGAATTTCCCATACTATAGCTTAAAGCTATATACCTGCGAAAGAATCGCCTGTGCTCAGAAATCTGAAACGTAAATTATACTTTATACATTATCTTCAAATACATAGGTATACAGAGAGATTCACTAGACGCTTGCTACGCCCTATGGTAGCCAACTCGTGTTTCGGATAAAATGACAACGCCGTGGTACGACCATACCTATGGACAATGTAGCTGTTCCATGGATATTCGTACTGTCAATTTTGTGAAAACACGAGTTGCCTACCATAGGGCGTGGCAAGTTTCCAGTGAACCTCTCTGTATACGACCTACGATGAATTTTAGTGACAAATGTTGTTTGTTTTTTCAGCCTACCTTAAACACACTATCAACCGTTGTTCAGGTCCTATTGGTCCCCGAAAAGCAATATTTGCTTTAGTTAGATCCACCGTAACGTAACTAAGTAGCTCTTTAAATTTGGTGTACGACATTTTAAATTATTTGAAAAATTTGGATGGGTCACGCACAAGATGTGGAAATAACGTATAATATTCTCCATGATGGCCCTATCAATACAGATATCGTGTACCCATTTGCGTTTCAGGCCTTGTCGTTCGTGCCTCTCAGCTTCCTCAAATTCAAAGGCAACGATAATAGCTTCCTCGTCGAAAATATCCATAATTCTGCTCGCACTTCACAGAAACTGAGCAGTATGAATGTCTGTTGCTGAATATTTGCCATGGCAATTTAAAAAAAAAAAAATGATGCTCTTCATGGCTCGTTTTACCAATTTGCAATACAATCCGCATTATCGGTAGCAGGCGTCGGATTTAGAGTTTACCGTTATGTCGGCGATCAGTGTAGATGAAGTACAGAAGTAGATTATTTTTATACATTCAAAATATGTAATTAACCATTCGATAAAGTTAGAACTAACCAAGTGGTTACAGACAAATCCAAGATTTTGAGCTCAAATTGAGAAGAGCTCTAAAATTGTAATCGCCTAGAAAATAAACGACAATTACATTCGCAAATTATAAATACAAATAAATAATAAGTATAAATTATCATTGAGGTTCATAATCAGGGCTCTGCTAATCAATATAATAAAGTGTTCCGGGTAACGTATACATCTTTATTATTTTTATTCAACTCATGCGCGCTATTTACGTTTTATCATGCCTAAAAACCGAATCCTAAGTGGCCGTTTACCGACTGGTGACAAATTATTTGTGAAAACGCAATGAAGATTCCTACAATCCCGACCATTGTGATGTAATGAAAAATAACGTAACAGTTTTTCGAGCCTTGACGAAACGCGGGATAATTACAACTCCCTGTTGTTACCTGTCGAGTAGCCAAAATTGTAATGCCGAATGTTTTTGATGTGGAGTTTAAACCTTAAACCAAAACATTCGATTTTTAATATCAAAAGTATCCCACCATGTCGCTAAACAACCATTTAGACTTCGCTTTTTAGGCTTTCGATAAAACATGAAAATCGCACATGAGTTAAATAAAATTATGGGCGCAACATGTAGGCTAAGTCATAATCCGTCAAGCGCAATGTTTTTAGCAAACATTGCGCTTGACACATTACGCATAACTTAGCCTACTAGTTACGCCAATAACTATTGTTCCAATCCCTGTTTCACCCTCGCTAAATTCAGAGAATTTATGCTTTGCGACTAGTTATTTTACCTTTTAGTTCTACAATTTTTGGTCTGTAGAATTTTTAGTTTCAGGATATTTATTAAGTCAATCGTTGTTTCGCATACATTCGTCATCCTCGTCGTCGGATGGATGAATTGACGTTCCCTCGTAAAAAAGTATCGACGGTCGGTAACCCACGGATAAATTCAGAGATGGGCTTGCATACATTGCGACTCATCGGATCAAATTTCGTATATTAGAAAAAAAAAAACTTACACGACTAATCCCGTTAATTCAAATCCAACGATTCGAGTCAGAACTTACTCTCTGAGACGATCGAGGGTGATGAAATCAGGGGGGCACCTACAAAGACCAGAAATTTTTCGCGACACGATTACCGTTACTTTGGGTGAGCTTTGCACCGGGTGGAGGATGAAATCATTCGAGAGCGGTTACAAACACCCGTTATCCGAGTTGCGACATCGTCGAAACGATTACCGTTAAATTGGGGTGGCCCTTGCAGCGATGGGGTATAGCGACCTCGATGTCGACCAATCAGAACATAGGCGGGTTCTGGACCAACACTCACTGACCTAGATTGGTCCATAACCCCCCTTGTCCATCTACTGTCACCAAGAAATGATTGAGTACGGCCCTTCTGATTTATTTAATTACTTAACCATAGAATCACCCTCTCTTTCTCTTCTTTCAATCTGAGTATAAAGGTGGAGGCGACGGTTATGGCCTGGCTGAGCGAACTGCGGTATATGTGGTACCTGATTCACAAGATCCGTCATTAATATAAAGCTCAAAAGTATTAACTTTTACAGATTACTAAAAATTTCAGGATAATTAAGAGGAACTACGATCTATCTGGGATTTACAGGACCTCATTGTAATCGCTTGATATTCTTCAGACAGTTCGTTTTGGAACAGCTAATGAATTTTTACAAACAAGATATTGGGAAACAAGATTTAAAATATTCAGCGTTATTATGGAAAAAATAGAAAAATACATGAACTTAGTGAAAATTTCCACATTAGTGAGTCATTAAATCTTCAATTTCTCTTTTGGTGCCGTGAACATAAGTGAAAATTTCGGACTGATGTATCGTGAAATTTTCCACAACCCTTTGCTTTTCGTATTCATTAAGCATCACGATGTCTTCTTTTGGACCTTGTAGTCCGCGGCACTGAAGTAAGCCGCGACACCGAAGTAGGCGGAGCCATGATTGTAGTTTCAGCATCTGACTGCTTCTCACTCTCATTGTCCTTACCACCAAGAATTTGCTCGAGTTTTTCCTCTAACTCAATGCAAGCTGCCTTTGTTTCCGGTTTCTTTTTAGCTTGATCTATGATATCTTGAAAAACCTTTAGCAATGGATCATAATGAATTTTGTCCTTCATGAGGGTCAGACTGTCGGTAAGACGACGTATGCCTGCAATAAATAAGTGTAACCAATATTATACAATCGAATAAACTAAAGGTAAAGCGTTGTAGCTAACTTAAGGGGTCTGTATAAGCTTGGCGCCCAAAGATAGGTCGATTTTCACAAAAAAAAATTCGACACGAGTATTGGGATAAAGAGGTTGGTCTTTTCCTCACACTCTTGACAAGGTCTAATTTTTTTCTTTTTTTTTTTTTATCGAAAAGTATTGATAAACACCAGCGTTATTGTAAGTAAACAAAAGTGACTCGTTTATTGCATGACCCTGTCATCGTGCGTACTACTCTCGGCAACTGGGGTCTTCTAGTAGGATAGTGAAACCGCAGATTGACTAGATACACTTTGAAATTTTGCAAATAGCAACGTGTAGGAAAAAGAGTCGAAGCTTTTTTTGATGTAGTGTGCGTAAAATTCGATTTACGTAAAATGCGATTTCACGCACACCTCAACAACCATTGTTTGCAACTCGTGCGTAGAATTTCACGCACTTGTTGCAAAAAAACATACTCTTTTCTTGTAAAGAATCGACAAATGAAAAAATATTCGGTCGATCTGAAGTTCCATTATCGTACTAGAAATACATAATTTTGGTTTGGTTTTAAATCACCGGACTTTCCGAGAACACATACGCCGACAGGATCATGCAACGGACGAATCACTTTGGCTTATCCACAACAACTTCGCTATGTATCGAAATCTTTCAATAAAAAAGAAATTGAAACTTGTCGGAAGTATGTACTAACCGTGCGTAAAGAGAAACTGACCTTTCCATTCCAATGCCTGGGTCAAAATAAATTTTTGACACCTGACCTATTTCTTGAGCGCCAAGCTTAGGCAGTCCCCTTAAACCCGATCACGGTAGGTGTGGGTCGATTCGACCCCGACGGCTATAGGTGAAAGAAAAGCCCTACAGTGATCGGGTTAAGTATCTTCTCGAAAAGCTGAAAACTACCAAATCAATTCAAACAACCCACCTTTGACATTGAACTTAAGAAGCGAGAGACAGTAGGACAAGTCGCGCCACTGACGCTCAGACGTAGCTAGCTTGAATCTGACGCAGACTTTCTCAATAATTGCGTCGACTTGTTTCTCCTTCTGTACAAGTCCCAAAATGAACCTAAAATCAAATAATAATCTCATTTTATTCAATTGCTCAGAGCCGGAATACAAGGTGAGTAAGACCTCCCGTATTGTATATGTCGGGACTAAAGCGATTTCGTAAAGTCTAACGGGAGTGGGGATGAGCGACTTCCCGCCCGGTCGTAAGTGGGGGGAATCATTCAGCATCGTAGCTAGCTGTATGTATAATTTATCGTGTGCCCGTAGCACCTTCCTGGTGGGCGGAAACCAAAACTTTGGAAGGTGTTGAAACGATGATTTGAAACAGCGAACAGGAGAAAATTGATTGATGTAAGACTCATTATACTCCGTTCGGGGAGATAATACCCAAACGTCGCGCGGTTTCGAACGGCCTGAGAGTCGGGTGGGGGTAACGGGGCTCACAACTCAAAGCCGTATCTAAATTATCATACGTTTTGGCCCCGGCCGATAATGTAAGCTCTGTAAAGAAATTGACCGCTCGGCTTAAAGACTCGGGGCCCTTGTGTCGGCTATACCGCCGATACCGGGTCTGCTCAGCCATGCGACCCGTTCGGCGACATGGAGAGGGTAAAATGGGCGGAGCGTTGGGCGGGATATGACCGAACCGGACGAGTTCTGTTTCGATCGTTGGATATTCTCTTCGTGAACGGTGTATAGTGTCATATGGTGTTGTAGGCTCATTGGGATTGTTGTTCATTCGTAATTGTAATTTATCATACAAGAACTGGATAGAGGGTTCGGCATTGTGTGATAGTTTTCTCCCAACTGTCGTGAGTTTACTGGACCCTGGACCATAAATGAGGAGTCTTCTGTGTAAGAATCTGATGATATTTTGGACCGTATTATTGGGAGTAATGTGAACTACAGCCATTATGATATTTGTTCCATCTTCCAAAACGCAGTTAGCAGCGCAGATATCTCCAATTGTTGACTGGCCAACGTCAATTTTATTAATATTGCGTGATAAGATATCCATATTAGAAGTAACAATGTTGGTGTTATTGGTGTTGGAATAGATTGCAACTCCTGCAGTTCGAATATTGTCACGTTCAAATTTGGCAACGCAATCGAAATTCGGGACGTCAATATTTACGTTGTCCTCACCCCGGGTTTCCGATAAAAGCAAAATATTGCTAACGTCAATAATATTTCATACCATAAGCCGATTATTTCTACTTTAGAATCAAATGTCATAATTAATGGTGTAACTGATGAAAATGATATTATTAACTTAAATAAATAAAATTGTTAGCACTAAAAATGTTGAATTCTTCAAGGAAACCTAAACATTTTAAAATAACATACATAATGATTATCGATTAGATAAAAACAAAACACGAATTTAATTAAATTGTCCAAAAAAAGTTTCACTTCCGCCGTGTTGTCTGAGCGCACGTGTTTTTTTTTTTTTTTTTTTTTTGAAACCGTTTTTTTGTTAATATTTAAGCTATCTCAAAAACGCCGTTGTCCTAATTTTTGAAAAAATTCTCACAAATATTAGATTCATAAGCGATGATTCCAGGACCGAAACGAGAGTGGAATTCCAGTTTATTTGTAGGAATTTTTTCAGAAATTAGAAAAATGGCGTTTTTGAGATAGCTTAAATATGAAAAAAAAAAAATTGTGGTTTTTGAGTAGATAACTGGCATATAAAAATATATAGAGAAAATGTAAAATAATCAGGGTTATTGGCTGGGTGATCTGGCGTAGATTACCCCATATACATTCCTCAAAAGTTCTAAGGGAACACCTACATTTTGCTTGGAATAATACCAAATTGAGAGAAACAATTCACATGTTTTCTTCACCGACAGAGTGGGGAAGATTCTAGGATAGAATATACCAGCGGTTAAGAGAAAAGTCTAGAGTAATCCAGATATAACACATGTATAATAAGAGGCTGGACTCAGCGATCAGGCAGTCAGTAACTAATAAGTAAGCAGTCGGTAAATAGCCTGTAAGTCGAGAAGCTGCAATACAAAAGTAATAAAGAGTATAATAAAGAAGCACGTGCAGATTATTTAACATTCGTCAAAGAAGCACGCAGAGACTTCACAAAAGAATCAGTTTCAACGTCTGAATGTCTACTTTAGGATTCTTTTTGCAAAATCGTATTATCTAACGTTCTCTACGAGTTAGGTCTGTTTAAAACGGTTGAGATTCACGAACATGTTCCTTGAAGTTCGACGACGCGCACGGACCACAGGAATTTTTTTTTTTTTCTGGTCCAAGGTTTTCAAAATTGAGGTTTCAGCTTGACAATGGGTAGCTGTTCAGCTGTGTACAATTATTTTTCACCCAGTTATTCAACTTTCAAGGAAAAAACTCCCCGGAAACTTTGATTGTATGCAATAGTGGTGTAACGAATATTTGCATATTCTTTGACATTCGCATTCCCATTCGCATTCGCAAGAACCATGCGAATGTTTTACGAATATGAATATAACAATAATTTTATATTTTGTTTCTTAAAATTGTTAAAAGATTATAAAATTAAACAAAAAATATGATTTTTTAAATATTTTTTATCGTTAAAGTTCAAGACAAGCAAAAATTCTTTTTTATAGAGCAAAATAAATCTTTTTTTCTATTTATTATTCTTTATTCAATCTTTTTGTACTTTAGCATTTAACATTACAATAAGAATTTTAGACTTAGAATTAAATAATCAACTCAATTACTATTTGAAAGCAAAGTCATGAACAAAAACATAATCTTCTCTTAATCATATATCTATTAGTGGTGTAACGAATATTCGTTCGCATTCGTATTCGCATTCGCGAATGTGCAAAATTGGACATTCGTTACATCACTAGTATGCAACGGATAACCAGATCATCGTAAAGAAATTAAAAAAAAAAAAAAAAACGAAATTGAAGCTCGAAATCTCCAGTTACCAGATCAGTTATTGGATTTTTTTCCAATTGACTTTCGAGCCCTAGCTTCTGTTTAAATTTGGATTAATTTTGGCATTTCCTTGCTATTTTTAAAGTTGAATAACTGGCAAAATAAAATTCGCAGAATAAAGAATCGAACGGCGTCTTAAAAAGCATGTTTCAACCTATGGAATTTTTACAGGAGCTACCTAGCCTTTCGATTTTGAAGAACCTATGACGCTTTGAAGCACACGTTTCGCTTTTCGGAATCAGATATTCAAATTTAAACAGAAGCTCGGGCTTGAATTTTTGCTATCGTATCTGAAGCTAATTTCGGCATGAAAAAAGGGCAAATATCATGACAATTAAAAATAAAGGAGATGTGGCCGCACGATAAATCCGACGGCATAATTTGTAAAAAAAAAAACAATGTTTTTCATGAGAATTAAAAAAAAAAAAATGTCCAACCTCTCGAAATCGCGTGGTTTGAGCTTTAAATGAAAAAATCCTACCGCAATTGATGATAATCACGTTTTTTGTATTTTTTTTCCTTAGAATATGGTTCTAAACAAAAATTTTCAAAAAAAAACACCTCATTTGGTCAATTTTTCGAGAAGTTATGCGACCTGGCATAGCCACTCCGTTCCCACGGCTCCTTATCACTCCCTGTATGCTTACCTCCGCACTCTTGCCTCCCCACCTTGGTCAGAACCAAGCATTCCTCATTATTCTATACTAATTTTACACCACTTTCAAGTCAACTCTCCTACCCTCTAGACATCTTCTCTCCTTCCTTCTCCTTCCCGAACGTTAAACTCTATCTCAATTTATAAATCTTATTAAACAAAATTCGAACTTTAAATATAAATCAACAATCATTTATCATCCTTTACTATTCCAAACATCCTTCTATCACCTCAGTTACTATTTAGTGTAAAACGAGTCGAACCTTAAATACAAACTTGTTAGACACAAATTAATACCGTTAATTACCATAAGGTATGTACCAAAGTCGGGCAAAGTGAAAAATCCCGACGTCACAAAGTTGTGAACTTTCGAGAAAAAAAAAATTCAAAAATTCATATTTCAAGAACACATCAACGAAAAAAATCGAAAAAAATCGTGAAAGCTCATTTCATTAGGCGTAATCACTCATAAAAATGTTGATGGAATCAAAAATTCGAATTATTATTCCCGTACGTATTGACGGAGAATGCTCCATATGGGGCATTCCAAGTCAAATCACGGGGTCATCGGCCGGACCAGTTTCGATTTTGATCATGAATATTTTTTGGGTCCATTCAGGCCCAGAATAGAACCTCAGTATTTTTCAATTTTTTTTGTGGTCCCGCACCATCCAATATCGCTGTATCAAGCAAAATCAGCCAAAAAAGCCTTTTTGGAATGATTAAATTTTTTTCACACAATTTAGGACTATAAACTAGTAAATTGTCCCTGTACTCACGCGTATCACATCGCTTTTTTAACAAAAAGTAGTGCAGAAATAACTATTTCATCATACTTCGAGAGTGGGCGGAGAGCAACTGGTAATTTTTCCTAATTTTATGTTTTTAAAAAATTCTAAATTGCAAAAAAAAAAATTATTACGCAATAATGGTTTCTTGTAGAAAAAAAAAAAAAAATAATAATAATAAATCAATGGCGTCTAGGTAAAATTCGATTTTCTCCGTAGTTTAAAAGTAAAATTCCAAAAATGATGAAGATCAAGGGTCGTAACGGCGACTCAATTTGTCGACGAAATTCCCAATATTTGACGTGTCAGTATGACATATAGCCATATCTACCAGAAACTTCTAAACTAACGGTGATTCTGTGGCACCTCAATGACAATACAAAAAATTTTACTGTAATTGTGAAGCTTTTCATTTCTTACTTGATTATCTCCTGGAAATTGTCTTCCTCGAGACCCAATTCAGGATCAGTTAGTCTCGATAATATATCAGGGATGATGTTGTAGAGAGCATTACCTTTGTTAGCTAGCTCTTTGAAAAATTGTGTCGTTTCTAAACGAATATTTGGATCCGAGTCGACCAGACATACAGCCAAGTCAGAAACTTGTCCCTTGACTCTGATCATCTCCTTCATTATAAGACCAGTCAACATTTTAACGCATGTGCGTCTGACCGCTGGACTCTCGTCTCTCAGTCTAAAATTAGGAAAGGAACAAAATTCGAATATGTATGAGTGATTACTCCAGATTACTTAGGAACAGTTTCCTTATAAGTGTTACACATCTTACCGGCCATAGATGTGAGGAGTCCAGGGTTCTACCTCATTAGGAAATCTGTTCATCATATCTGTAATTCCTACAAGAATGTTGGATCTGCTAGATGGATATGGCGTCCTTTCCATTATGGTTATCAGAAGCTGGAGAGATTCTTTGCAGAGTACCGAACTGACGGTCATCATTTTACTCAGCGCTAATGACGCGGCTATCTGCAATTGTTCGTCCTTGTACCTTTCCGGGTGCTCACAAACCGCACGAACTAGAGGACTGAAAGAAAACGATCATGATCGTCGATAAAATCTTTTATTACCATGGTACGTTTCAGTTTCTTCATTTTTGATACTGTCCAATGTCGTGTGACTCATGCCATGAAATCAAAAGTGACATTACTTTACATTTGTCGTTATTTGTATTATTACATTACATTAATCTTTTGGCATTGCAAAATCCAAAGAGTCGTATTTGTTTTTTTTTTTTATTCATACAAAAATGATACAAGTAAGTCACGACCTCAACTTCTAAGGCATTGGTTACATGACATGCTTTCGAGGCATCTATGGGAGGACCTGTCAATTTACTAAAGAATCATTAACGATTCACATAAATATTATACATTTTGGAAAACAAGTTTGTACGACCGTAAGTCACTGAAAGTAGAAATGAAACGAGCAACTGTTTAGCTCACAATTTTGAAACTAATACATCACTATACTTACACGAACCGTGCCAACAATCCTTCTCCTGTGACCACCTCGTGATCCAGAACGTGTTGGATAAAGTCGGCCTCAGAGTCGTCCGCTGTTGCACCCTCCAACGCTTCTTCTCCACAATCTTCCCTGGTCGAATACTGGGCAAAATGAAAAGAGCAAGGTATTGATTGATTTGTATATTTGTTACGGCTGAATTGCTTCAATGAGGATCCGGATATGTGAAACTTTCGGTAGATATAAGATATAAATCGAATGCATGAGAAAGGATGCAGATATCACGATTTTTCACGTTTAATAGCTACTAGACAGTTTTACGGAACTTCTTTTTTGCTTTTTCTTGTTGCAACTTATGGCCACCGATATTTTAAAGTCCTGACATGCACACATCGGGATTTTTCACGAAACTACGCATAATAACAATGTTCAAGTAATATAGTAACGCGCAAACACTAGCATTTTCTGGCTACAGACGGTCTGCTGTATGGTGTCTAACCCAGTGGCACCGGTGCTGGCTGAAAGTTGCACGCTGGATCCTCATTGTTATAAGTTTTCACTGAACGTTTCTGAACAAAGGACGATTTCTACAAAATTGTTTACATCTCTAGTATTGGATGTTCTCCCCGACTCGTTGTCACGAATACTACAGTTTCTCAAGCTACGAATGCTCATATTCGGCCTCTGTGCCCCCTTCTTCCTCTTATCTTTAGCCAATTCCGTCACTGCATCTCTCCGCTTGATTTCTCTGTACACAGTTATGTCCAAGTGTACCATTTCTTTTAGCGCGACATGGCCTACAATGTTGAAGAAATTTGCCAACAACGAAGTAATCATGGATCTCTTACGAATCGAACTTTGAACCGGTTGAAAATTCTTCTCCAATTTAATTAGCAACTCTTTCATGATAGATTCCGGTTGGTCCGCCATCTGTGGGAAAAAGTTGCGGAACTTGGTTAGCATAATTAGGTAATTACTCTTAACTTGAATATAATAAATTATTTAAATTACTTGGAAAAATAATGGCTGAAAATCTTACGTGATAAATAGCGTTGATTGCCTCAATGGAAAACGACGTGTAGCAAGGTTCATTTACATCATGAAAGTTACTGACTAAAAGGAACACAAGCCTTTCGAACATCTCATGGTCATTGGCAAGTCTGTAAAATTGTCACAATGATTCTACATCGAAATTTGGCAACTTATCTCAATGCCAGTTCCATTACAGGCTCAAAGAGAGATATACAGATACCATCAGAATTGAATATAGATTTAGATAAGGTATTTTACCTTGACGGACGTTTCAGAGGGTCAGTATGTTGGAGTTGTATCTTAGTTATCGCCCGACAGGTGTCTCTAGCTAGTAGGAGGTCAGTCTCTGAACGCAGACCGAGGCCTATTGAGAGAAGAACGTCAAGGTTGTCCTTGATAATCGCAGGTTCTTCCAAAGCAGCCATAGTTAACAGTATTAGCGCTGCACGGCTGTCTTCAGCCGTAGTTTCCGGCAATTTTAAGGAAAACCTCTCCCACATTACCTTTTCAAAGTAAGAATAGAGAAATGAACTTCACGTATGATAAGAGAAAAAAGCTGAAAACACTCACCTGAAGCACTTCAGTGCCCAGTACTCCCTTTGCTCGCCATGTCGTGATGAGCTTAGATAGAGCAGGACTTTCTCCTGGTTCCAGTGTTCTTAGTATCCTGGTGAGCACTTTCACGACGACTAGCCCCCTCTGTCTATCGGATTGATACCATTTGTCGTCTCCAATGTATAATTCTTTGTAAGTCTCTGCCAAGTTCTCACACACGGATGCATCCGGGTAAAAAGCCTGTATCATATACATAGATTAAGAATATGTAAATCGATTAAAAAATTTTGTTGATCCCACCAAAATTTTAAGGAGCTCACTCAAACATTTCACACTAAAAAATGTTGAGGAGAGACAAAAAACTACGAATTCAAAATCAAAAGGCTGTTATCCTAATATATGTATGTAGATCATATACAACATGACTGGAAAATCGAAATATTTAACAATTATACCTGACGAAGTGCTTTGCGCATAGCTTGTTTCGTCCCTTTGACTTTAAATTGATAAGCCAGGCCGAGAAGAGTGCAGGCCTCAATAGCGTCGCTCGGTGTTGACGAACATAATCGTGCTTCTACTAGAGGAATCACTTCTGTTAGCTGGTTGGCAAAGGTCGAGCAATTCTATAATAAAAATATTTAAAGTAATGTTATAATCATGGCGGAATGTGAAACTTTTGTTATGTCGTAACTGAAGAAACCACTGGAATAATTCACAGTGTATAACAAATTTTTCGACTTTGCAGGAATTCCTTAAATTCACCTTTATGTATTCAACTACTGCGGCCTGCGATTTGTATGCCGTTTTTCGCTTATCCATTTCTTTATCGACTTTATTTCTTCTATCAGCTTCGTCATCCTCTGCATTTTCCACAACACTTCCGACCTCCTGCGAATCCATGAATATCTTGTATAGAAGAGAAATTAGATACTCTTCTTTGGCCTCCGCTGTCATATTATCGAGACTGGGAACATTGGCTAATTTTGAATTTATTCTCAGCAACAGCTGTAGTGCTTCTACAATTTTTTCTTCTAAAAGTCGCTGCCTAACAGTTTCGTACGCAGCATCAGCTCCCAGATCTTCATTTGTGTCCATTGCCGAAGACTCTAAAGAATTCGCGAGCGTAATCGATAAATATAAATCGCAAACAAGATAGTCAAAAAGAAAATCTGCTTTGAAAGCATCTCCTATTCCTTTTGTGCTTCGAAACGAAAATGCAACATTACCTTCTGCAGGCATATTGGCTATCGCTTGCTGAACAGTCGAGGCTAGACGGTTCCAAACATCTGATCTAATTGTGGCTCCTGGTTCGCTTAGACTGACGATTCTTCGTTTCAAGGCCTTGCGTTTGTTCTTTGCTTCTGTTAGTTGACTGGTTAATTCTTCTTGGTCAAACTATGAAAATAATATGTAAAATAGGCGGTTCGTCGAGCTAGAAAATCGAGTGGGGAAATCATATCAAGGAATAGTTACTTTTCCAGCGAATGGATTATTCTGCAGTAAAGTCTTCAGCAGATTGTAGGCATGCTTTCTAACGACAGGACTTTTGTCTTCAATACGTCTGACTGCTGCCCCAAGAAGAGCATTTTGATTTGCTAAAGGGACAGCGCCTTCAGAACAAAGGTATTGCCAAACTTGCACAGTCTTTGATCTGACGTATGCGTTCAAGTCCAGTAGATGTTCCATCAAAGTATCCAGACATTCGTCTCGCTTTGTTTTTTTCTCCTGAGATAAGTCCTCGGAGGTCAGTACCTCCTTGATAACAGTTCCCAGTATACCAATGACGCAGTTCCTCATCAAGTAACACTGTAAAGTAGTAATACATTGTCATTGTCTGACACAGATGTTTGGGTAAAGAATTTGAACAAAATTCACAAAAGCTTTGAACTACTTCGTTGGCTAGATGATCGGTCAAATTGCTTATAGCAGGCAGCATCAGTTCTGGCTTCAACATGGTAATTCCTTCCAAGAATATCCCAATGTTACGTGTTCCTCCTTCTTCTGGCTTTGCCCTATCCACTTCTCGCAGTATTTCCTTGACTATACCGGTACATTTAGTTTCTTCAATCAGCTGGACTATCCCAGTTGCCAAATGCGGCGCAAGTCCATCGCACATTTTTACCAGCTGAGTGAAAAGGGAAGAAGGATCTCAATATGCTTCATCGGCGATTAACCACGTATTTTGCAATGAACAATTATCGGAGAACCAACCTGTACCACTTTTATAACGCATGATATGCTGTGGTTGTATCTTTGCACCAGAACTCCTATGACCTGAAAGACATGATGAAAAAAAACAGTGAAACTTCATAGCAGGAGACACAAAATGATGTGGAAGTTGAGGTGAAACGAACTTGAAAAATAGATTCTCGAATCGATTTATCTTTGGCGTTTTTACATCTCTCTAAGATTCTGTAACATATATCAGCGACGCACCTGTAAGAGAAAAGTTTTTTAATTTCAAACTGCCGCTTGCAATTTTGGACTTCTTTTCACTGCAAATAGATAGAGGGGAGAGATACTGACGTGACAAAACTCGCTTCTGCTATCGGAGGCTGCCAAAGTTTTTCTAGCGGCAAATTAACCCAGTGATATATCAGCACAAGAACTTTATCCGTGTGGTTGTGCCACTGGTATTCAAGATCTGATTTGTCCAGGTTCTTCTTCCGCTGCAAAAGACACAATTGGTACGTAATAACGACAAAATTTTGTTCATCCCCAAGTTCCAAACTCGGTAAATTCACCTTGGTCTGTAGTCCGGCAATGTCGTGGAAGAGGGTGACTTCTATGTGACGAATTAAGCCATATAATAAGTAAACCAGCATTTTATTTATCGTAACTAGCCGAGGTTTGTCTGCCGGCTGGGGTTCGCTGTTCTTGTTAAATTCCTTGTCCAACTCGTTTACAAACATGTCCAGACATTTGTAAATCCGTTCAAAACCCAGTACGAATATTGGTAACTTTACGCTTGCGCCGTGGACAAGGATTGAAAAAAATTCATCGAAGTGTTCAAGTATGAAATTCGGTCCCTGAGCCCGGAGGACAGAATTTGTGTCTGAAATAACGAGAATTGAATCTAGCTTCTGCTCGCCAATTTTGAAAATGAGAGAAAGAAAGGCGGCTGATAGAAAGTCGAAGTACCGGTAATAACATCCTGGAGCTCTCGGAGTGGGAAGACCTTTCTGACGCTATATTTCCCTGGGTGCGATACAAGTAGTTGATCCCTATCCCCAGGTATCGTGAAATCAGGAACGCTGTCCGACATTCCGTGAGGAATATTCTTTCAAATTACAATTTCTTTTTATTCGTATTTTTTTTCCTTCGAGGTTATCCCCTTTTTGCACGGAGTGCAAGGTGAGTATTAAAACAATTTCATCGTTCACGAATATCCAGCAAAGAGCAAACTATGCGGTCGCGTCTTCTACTTGGGATTTGTTTTAACACTTTTAACGGTCAACTTTTGAATTTCAGTGTTACCAGCAGCTTATTGTTAGAACTTTGATTGCCAACAATCTTCAACAATCAAGATCTTACGTCCCTGAGGTTTCTGGTTCTGGAAGTTGATAGACCAATCATTCTACCCTTTTAAATTACACTGATCATGGAAAGCATACAAGAAATACTACGAAGTACGAGTAGCGACAAACGTAAATAATACACCGTATCATGGACCTAAGAAGCAGGGATCACGAAACTGTGAAGTATCATCATGGTTGACGGGATCGGCACTACTGCGGGGAGAACCGGGAGGAAGAACCGCCATATTGGTAGGCTAAATTTGGAAGTTCATTCAGGTGGTTTACCAATTAGAGCATTGTGCGACACAGTGCTGCACAATAAGCGATATGGTTCGCTGGATGCGTTGAATCCAACGGAAATGGCCAATCATATCGTTTAGTATGCAGCACTGTGTCGCACAGTGCTCTAATTGGAAAGCGCCCTCAAACCATAGATTCAAACGCAGACTCTCGTCAGGCATGAAAGATCCGCAATCGTTTAGTATGCAGCGCTGTGTCGCACAGTGCTCTAATTGGAAAGCGCCCTGTAACACTCAGCGCATCTTGACACTTCGTCCCTACCAGGTACTTTCCAATTAGCGCCCACATAGGCACGGGGACGCGCCATTCATCTGAAACGTCACCCGAATGGCCAAATACCCGAATCGTCATTTACTCGAAAGCGACAGCCTGGTTTCCATGAGCGTTTTCGAGCGACAGCGACTTAATGTGGTTGAAATTATTTTAAATAAATTTGAATCCTGTTGGCCGGATAGATGTGTATATATTTGTGAATATGCCTCTGTTATACACCAGAGGATATTTTTCTTCGATTCACTTCAACGAGACTGCGATTCTTTAATGTTATAGAATACGATGACACGATAATCAAATTAGAGGTTATAAAAACTCCAAAAACGAAAGATCTAGCGTAGTTGAAGATCATCGCGATTTTTGTGATGCCATTTTCTCTCTTTACGAAAAACAAGAAATCCTACAGTTTCCTCGCCTTATTTGTTGATTTTTTTCAATCTACTCATCTATGTCTAATCCGTCACAGCTGCAACACTCCATACCAAGACGAAGTGGTTCGAGAAAGCGTGCATCTCTAACACGAATTATTATAATTCACTCATCTCTACATCACTCGAATTAGGTTTGAGATGGTAGGCAAAGTTGCGTCAAATTACTTCTATGCACACGGAAATCTGAAGTCACTTAGCAGTTCACAACTCGACATATCTGGTGAATATTCAAATGGAAAATGTGAATGAACAATATTTTAAAAGCTTTCAAACCTTGGCTTCACCTTATTTATCTATATGTACTGTAGGAATGAATTATAGCAGGTAATTTTAGTTCATACTGTGGGTATAGTACACAATAAATACACACAGTAATAGTTATGTTAATTATTCTTTATTATACAATGATGAACTTTCCATTTGATTAGTTTTTATGGTCGCAGACCATAACTGTTATTGGAAAACCATTAGCTCGCTGTATGCTCCAACTACCTCTCCTCTTCGACTGCAGTGGTTCGCGATAAAGCAATTGAAGTCTTTTGGTGCCGAACGGCATTGGTCAGCTGTCCATTGTGGCGAGTCGCTGCAGAAATTTTTCAGGTAAATTTATAGATTGCAGCAGCCAACATACTTTTATAGTAATAATGCATTCCATTCTAGGGCTCGCTGTACCCATACAGCACGCTATCGTTATAATAAATATTGTTACTCAATGTTGCATGAATAATTATAAGATGTGTTATCCAAACTTATGTCCAAGATCGTTGAAAAATATTTTGGATAGTGTTTTTGACATATCCAGTGAGCACAGCTGAAAATATTTATAAAAATCTTCACAATACTGAAAGTAATCACCAATTATTTTCAAGACTCCGGAATCGTGGACATAAAACCATTCATAAACTATTTATCATGAATATCTATCATTCTATTTTTCGTGAATGTAGTGGGCTATGTGGGTAGCATACAGTAAAATGTAGAATATCGGATTTTTAACTGGTAGCATATTCTTACCGGTTGACTTTCGATTCCTTCTAAGCAACCCTTGTTATTGCCTGAAAAAGCTGCATTTAATTGACCGCGCAAACCACCTGTCATGTGTAGTTCACGGTCGGCTGTAAATTGAAATATCGAAAGACATAATATTAGAAACAAGATCACCAATCCAAATCCATGTCTCGAAGAACCCTGATATTTTTCGAATTACGGAATCACTGTACACCTATATACATATAGGTGTATGAACTTGATTCTCCTTAGGGTTTGCCTGCCGTACTGAGGATTCGATCGGCCGCAAAGGCCGCGAATAATCGTCCGCGATGTCTTCCACTGGTCCGTCACGCATCTCCGGAACTCGCTTACATTTTTGTCATCTGAAAACATTCTTCAATTAATGTCAGAAATGACTGATTTGCACTTGCGTTATAGTAAGGCACTGTATTCAATATACATATACATATAGTTGTATCCGGGTTGGGAAATAAAGGAATTGAAAATACATATAGAACGTTTCGGGCCGAGTCGGAATGTACAGGTATACCTGTGCAGTTAATGACCGTCATATTCAAGAATCTGATCGATGATGTATAACAAGCTCAGAGCTTTTTTTTATTTTTATTGTTGTAGCGTTATTTCTGTAGAGAGTAAGTAGAAACAAATACTCACTTCGGTCATTTTTGTCAAAAGGCGTTCAAGCCTGCGGCATGTTTGCTCTTCTGAAGGCAGTTGCCTGCAAATTACAGTACGGGCATCTGACTTGCCCAAACAGGGGATTATCGCCATTCTGGTAATCCCGCGCTGTGTGTAGGATATGATTCGTCTACTGGTTGCATAAAACCAGATGGAAACACGGAATACTTATACAAGTACGCTGTGATTCCTGGCATACGCGGCACGCTGCATAGATGGTAACCATCGATCGCTTCGGCAGTTAGATCTGCGAGAGGAACGCCACGTGGGATAGGGTTCACTTCGTTATCTAGGTTACAATGAAAGAGAGGTCAGTTAAAGCCATTTTCGATGCCGTCATTCTAAATACTACTTTATACATATAATAATGCGAGAAACACATACCTTCCTCGTCATCTGAAATGATCATCCTTTCGCCTACTTCTAGATAAGGTTCATCTAAAAGTATACCTTATAATTAGGTAATTGATCGCACGTAATCTCTTACGCTCATTCAAATCACGAGTGTGTGAATTTTTGGCTGTCAACAAAATTTTAACTTTTTTTTCAATTACATACCCTGTTCGATGACGTTAAACCAGAAGTTTACGTCCGCGTCATCCAGGTCGAGTTCATCTGAAAATATACATTGCAATTAATAATTGCCAATATTGGTTGTTACAGATTATCAGGAAAGGGATTAGGGCAGGCATTAGGGACCCCAACCACAGCTTAGAGAGGCGCAGGGACCGCAGCTACAGCTTCGATCAACTCTGGGTCCTCCAGATCGTCGGGGACTCGGCCGGCATATACCAGATTGTTGACGAGGTTGTTGACAAAATTCGACGCCTGTGCGACGAATTCAGCAGTCATTATCCTGCCATCTGTTAACTTTTCCCATGCCCATACGATTTGTCGGTGGTTCAGTACGTACGCCATCTTTGGTGTCCTTGTGACACGCCTTCCTTGCTGCAGTGACAAGAAATCCCCATGAGCCGCGGATTGGACCTGGATGAGTTTTCCTAATCGAAATGAAAATTGTATTACCTGTCATATATACAGGGTGTCTGGAAATTCGCGCACCATCGGCATACTGGCGGATTCCTTGCGAAAAATTGAGACGAAACTTTCTAAAGCCGAACGCTGATTGATTCGTTATTAAATGATTATACAGGAATACTAAGCCGTTGCGGACTTTTTTTCATGGGTAACTTTCGTCTCAATATTTCGCAGGGAATCCGCCAGTATGCCGATGGTGCGCGAATTTCCAGACACCCTGTATACCAATCAAAAATAGGTTATATATTATTAGCCACATTCATACGTTTACTTATTCATTTATATATTTACTTATTGATTTGTTCATAAATGTGATGCGAGATATAACATAGATATTACTTACGGGTGAAGTCCCAAATGTTCGGATACGGCGCAATCTTACTCAAGAGTACCTTGTGGTACGACTCGATACAATTGTTTGTACGACGTATCAGGCCATAGACTGAGTACAGAGGAGGTGTCACTCGGCGCAGCCATTGGCGATCGTAATAGGTAAAAAAATCCGCCATAGCCAGTCTGACGCCAGCACTAGGGGTATTCACCACCGTCTCGAAAGCTTCCGCTATACGCTCGGCTGGAAGCAGAGCTGATGCCATTGCTTTTTTCAAGACGTTCTTGGCCTCCTTGTCATTTGCAAGATATCCGGCTAGTCCTAGACTTCTTGCCTTCCTGTAGATGGCCTAAACGGAAAGAGAACACTAATAATTACTTTATAAGTTGCAGGTTTCGTCTGTGTAGAGTATTTTAGATACAGGTAGCGTTGCTACAGCACAGGATATACATGAAGTAATAATCCAAGAAAAGTTCTCGAACCTGACAATGGTGAAAAAAGCACCCGTGTGGCACAGCTTCCGCGTAGACTCCTTTGAGCGCAGCCTACAACCCTTTCTCGAAGTTGGTCATGAATAATGTTGGGAATAAGTCATATGCCGACTGACTTTTGCGCCCCATGAGTGCCCAGGCGAAAGGCAATGTCTGCAAAGAATGAGTCAAAGATAATATTATTAGTGATTCCGTGAACACTTTAGCAACAGGCAGGCAATTGACCAATGTACAAGATAGGAAAAGCTAATGCTGGTCAAATTTTTTTGAACAACCTAACAGCCAAAATGACTAGCGACGTGAAATAATACCTAGTTTTATCTTCAAACGTTCAGAAGGAAATTAAATTTCGGCGCGCCGATATCTGAATGTTCCTCCGAATAATTTTTTTCTAAAGATTTTTACTATAATTTTTACCGTCCATTTCCCCATTGTTAATACAACTCTTATCATTTTCACATGCTTTTATAGTCTCTTATTATTTATTCATAATTCTGCTCCAAGTTTTATTTTGTCAATTTTCATATCAATGTTTTACTATTCTTATACATTTAATTTATATAAATTTACATTAAGGGTGCTTCACTATACTTAGATGGTTATACTTGGTGGCCATGACGGTCAGCAGCTGAAAGGCCCCGTCGATCGCTGGTACAACCTTGTACGTTGCGTCAACGAATATCTCTGTAGAATCGGATATTCGGCGTATAAAGTTAACGTCGCCAAACACTAGACACCGAAAGGTCTGTCGCGGTGACGGTAGCGCATTGCACCCTGCCTCGGTTATAAGCCAAGAGCGCATGCCACTCAGGATCGATTAGAACCTCGCCGTATGGCGAGTATGTACTTCCTCAGGGTGCGGGGAATCGGTGGCTGAATCGTTTTGCTCTGGCGACGCGCTGACAACATCACGCTCGGGTAGGTGCCTCGGGATGCCTGTAATGTTTAATTTTGTAGTATCGAAGACAAGCCAGCGTGTAGTTGTTTGTTTTGTCTTTTTGAGACAATCTAATTTTTATTGTCCTATCGGCACTCCATAAGCATACTTATGATGCAGAATTCGTTTCGTGTTAAAAATTTTGAAAATACTAATCTGCAAGCACCTGCAACGTGTATAAGTACTTACAGTATACGCAGCTGGTCATAAATCGTCTTCTGGGTATCGAAGCGTACCATACAGGCCTGCTGCAGCTCATGCCTGAATCCCATCTCTCTCTCACCGTCAATATTCATAAATAGTGTAATCTATTCTGATTTTATACATATAATGACTGTACACTCAAGACTGGCTATGATAAAAATAATAAATAAATGATGAAATCTGTATTTTTTAACGTAGGGGGCTGCAATCAGTCTTACAGACGGCTGTATCGGATTAAGTATCCGGACATATGCTCTTAAATTCCTTTGGATAGCTGAGCAAAAACTAATCGATTTTTGTCATTCTTGTCTTTATTTGAGGATCGTCGACAAATTCGTGATGCGAATTATTCGCGAAAATCAAATTTTATGTACATTGGAATAATTCTGAATTATCGAGTGCTCCGAAATGGTCGGAATGGAAATCGCAGATATTTCGTTTTTCGCGCCTTTCATGCCAATATGAATCCATGTGCCACTTCTAAGTTTTGTTTGAATTTTTGTTTTTATTTTTATTTTCTTTAAGGCTGTCCGAGGGGGTCAACGTCACATAACATGACACACCTACGAGTGAATTTCATCTGCTAAATTCTCAAGAATAAAGAATTATTTCGAGAATCTCATGTGTACGAAATTTTCCTTGATTAAAATTGTTTTGGGTGCAATAGTGGAGGTTAGCCACAAATAAGCCTGAAGTTCTAATAAAATCTTTATATAATATCCGCATGACAGCTGGCACATGTATACACACACTGACACAGTAAACATGACTGCCGAGTAAGACGAGTGACATCTAATTTGAGCGATATAAATGATTTCTCGACTAGTACTAAGCACTATTTCACCCACAACAATGACTACGTTTCCACCGAGGGTCCAAAGCGGGTCAGAGTCGGGTGAGAGTTGGGTTAGGACGAGCACTCTCGCGGTGGAAACACCAAACTCGAGCCAGGCCTCTACCCTAAAAAAATTTAGGGTAGCGTCCAAATGAGGCTCGGTGGAAACGGCAAGAGTTAAGTTAAGTTACTGTAGTGTTGCCAACAGGATAAATTCCTATAATTCCTATAAATTCTGAGAGATCATTGTGCATTCAAATTCATTGGGCACCTTGATCCATAACGGTTGTAATATGTCATTTATCGCTTCGACAACATTGTGGACACATCTCCATACCGATGTCTTATGTATTCCAAACAAACTACCAACTACTCTGTATTCACAGCAGCTTGCCAAATAGAATATGGTGATTGCAAGTGCCTTTTCTACAGAAATTGCCTCTCTCGCCACCAAGTATGGTTCAGCGGGCTGCAATCTGTTTTTTAGCTTGTCACATATGTATTCGAATACAGATCTTTTCATCCTAAATGTTCAATCCAGCCTTCGTCCAAGTACTCTATCAGTAGTATTCTTTGCCAAAAGTCAGAACTTCTGGCTTTCATCCAAAACCTTGGAGCCTGTCTTAAACTTTGCGTTGCAATCATTTGTCCAGATGCAAGCAAATATGTATTCATAATTATAAATATTGTACGTCATAACCTTTGTACTGCTTTTCGTCGCCGATCTTGTAAAATTAAAAATAATTTTTGCATGTTGTTCTGATAATGTGAAATTAAAATTATCGCTCTCGGATCCATCTTCTGAGATTCGACATAACCTCAAGCAGTTCAGTTGACATAAAGCACAGTTGGTAACATTCGACCCACGTTCAACCTATTACGATCAGAGCCGGACTTCTGGGCCGGTGGAAACAGACAAGCCAATCCGACTCTAACCCGACTCTGGGCCCCTATTCTGTAACTTTTCGTTAACGAAACGATCGGATCAGCTTCTTTTGTCTTATTTTTTATTGGGTAGATTTGTCTTCCTTTAAATCTTATTGGTCGCTGACGTCACATTCGATCGTAAACTCATCGGAACGATCGTATTCGGAGTTACTGAATAGGGGTCCTGACCCGCTTTGGGCCCTCGGTGGAAACGTAGTCAATATTACAGTAGAAATAGTTCAATCACCATCACAAATTGTAAAGCTTGTGACGTCCTGAGTCAAACTAGTGACGAACCAAGGCGCCACCTTTGAGCGAAGTTGCCTGGGCTGTAGATTAGTTTTGTCGCTAAAGTCCAAACGGACACTTCAGCAAAATGCAGAGCTTCTTCTAGGTGGTTATTTAATATTACAGAGGAAAATTGGATTATGATGTGAAATAACTATTACCAAAGGTTGAAAAGCAAATCTATTTATTCAAGAAAACTATTTGAAACTGCTGTTGAGAAAGAGAGCAACTGCGCTAGGTGGGTGCTAAGATAGAAGTGTTCTACTCCGGAGGGTCCCAGGGTTGGAGACCCCTTCGGTGCATTCACACAGTCATGCATTTTTTCTTACACCTATTTTACACACACTTAAATATAGTCTTATACTCTACTGTATACATCTAGGGGAGGGGCGGCACGTCACAGCCCCTTCCATGCATGGAGGTTGGGCCTTGCCCCTTCTTGAGGTTATTCTCATTCCCACGCATTGGGCTCGGTCGAGTCCGTATCAACGTGCGTGGTCTGTTTTGGCTAGCGTCTATCCACTTAAGAGGAATATTTGTAAGCTCATAGTTCGATATTCGTTAGGCACCTTTCGTGTGAACATAAACAGACGGAGTTGGGCTTGTTTACGCGATCTATTCCAACCACGTTTATATTTTACTTTTCCGTTTCCAAGAGCTAAATTTATTATCTCCTCTTAAGGAAGTTTTATAAATATTTGAATAAACAAAGTTTCGTGAGAAACTCGCGAGCATTTATAATCATTCGATTTTCTATTACTTTATTGAATATAATTGATTGGACTATTATTTGAATTCCGTCGCGGTTATAAAGTGGTGACATCTACCAAAAGTACTAGCCTACTAGCCGTGACGTAACACTTCTACTGGTCGGGGTTTTCCTTTTCGGATTAGTTTCGTCGACTGGGGCTGGCAGCACTGAGCCATGGAGTAGGATCCCGTGACCGACGTGAGGCCAAGATCCAGATAGAAAACCCGAATACTTGCATGGGGCCGCCACTCGGAGATTTTAACAAGTTCCGATATTTAACTGAATAGCTATCGGACTGGGTAGAGGGGATTGTACGAGCACAGACGACAAACGGAGGCAGATTAGTACCTATCATAATTCCAATTCATTGTCATTTATAAAATTACATATAGCTATTCGAGTCCTCAGAGACCTGGTTAAATAAAACCTCCTGAATGTCGGTTTCCCGAGCAACGCGCATTTTATCTAACCTGGGGAGAAGCTTAGATCTAGAGGGCGCTAGACTGGGACAATCCCAAATAAGATGGTCAACGGACATGGACCAAAAACCACACGAGCGCTTTGCATCCTCCACGTTGTTCATCCTATAAAGATGAGCCCTGGAGGAGCAGTAATTGGACCTTAATCTGTTGATTAGCGATATCTGTCTTCTTCCCAAAGAAAGACCCGAAAACCAAGTAAGAAAGAGAAAACCCTGGAGACCCTCGGATAAATAGAACGCCCTTGTTTTGGCCCTGATTGAAAATAGTTCGACCAGAGTTTAGACACAACTCTCTCTTAAACACATAGGTTAGATCCGACCATGGCATGGGGAAATTCTGCGTAACCTCATACGACAGAGCTTCTATCGCAAGCTTGTCCGCCCCTTCATTACCCAAAATCCCCACATGAGAGGGAATCCAAGCAATAATAAAGGAGAATCCTCTATCTTGTAATTCTGCTAATAACTGTCTTGCCGAAATCACTAGAGGACATGGGGATCTCCCTACGCCCGGACCACCCAATGCTTTAATAGCACTCAACGAGTCAGAAAATATACCTTATCCCAGTTCTCATTTTAACTTAACTCTGAGGCTTGCAAAATTGACATCTGGGAATTCAATCTATATACCCGATATTTAACTCCGACCCCTCTACCACGATAGCCGCTGAGGCGTTCGGAGGATCCTGGGTTCTAGATCCATCCGTGTAGATAATTTTATAAGACGGAAAATTCAGATTTACGGCCTCTCGAAAAGCCGCCTCTGGGGAACTTTCCCCTTTAACCTCCCTCCCAATCTTAAGATTGATATCCAAACGTTTGACCGTGTAGGCATAATCCAAACTGAAACAGCTAGGCCGCTCGTAACTGCAAATACTAGTACGCGAGTTCTTAAGGTTAACCCAAATCCTGTATAGGCCCGGTAAAGAGCCCTGCCTGACCACCGAGTTTTGAGATCTCTCTAAAATCCATATAAATCTTGGGAACAGCGCATTAGAGGAGATAGATGCCACTCTGGCAAGATACTTCTTCATTAGAAAGACTCTGCGGTCTCTTAGTAGAGGAACACCAGCCAGATGAAGATGGATATTTGTAGGGGTGGTTCTTAGCACGCGAGGCACGACCTCAACGCCGCAAATTGCACTTTCTCCAAGGAGTCCAGAGCTCCCACAGCTCCGTCGTGAAAGAAAAAGCTGCCCCAGTCCAGAATGGATCCCACTATAGGCCTTTAAAAACCATTATCAGAGTAGCGGGGTGTGCCGCCCACCTAATGCCAGCGAGAGCTTTGATGACCGAGACCGCTTTCGAAGCCTTCTCCCTTGTAGATAGGATTTGAGACTTCCAGTTTAGGGAAGAGTCTAAAATTACGACTAAAAACTTCACCGAGTGACTATTTAAAATTTGAATATTGCTAAGCGAGATGGAGATAGGTCTATCGTCCATTTTCCTTTTACTAAAGACACACAGACGCGTCTTCTTCCCTGAGATCCTAAGGCCCCTAGAGACGAGCCAACCATCCAGCAAACTCAAGGAAAGGGATACTTCTTCCAAGGCATCCCTGAACCTGCTTGCAGAGCAGTACAGAACGACATCATCCGCATAAGTTAATAACTTGGATTCGTTACCAATATGGAACAGGATTTTTCTCAAATATAGGTTAAAAAGGATTGGGCTGAAGATCGATCTCTGAGGCAGACCCTGGCACGCGTTCGCCTCACCCCCATTAAGACCCCCTGGAAGTACCCAAATATCCGCCTTTCCCAGATAAAACTCCTGATCAGTATTGCTATTTTAAACGGAACCCCTAAATCTAGTAGATCTTGGATCAAAATGCTCGGTATGACGTTGTCATAAGCACCTTCAATGTCTATAAAGACGGCTGCCAAAAAATTATTTTCAATAAAGTTAATATGAATATCCGTTACCGAGACTGCTATATCGTCTGTGCAAGATCTAGCCTCCCGGAACCCGTAGAAGCAGCCCGGCAGCAGGTTCTTTTTTTCGACCCACCAATGCAATCGGCCATTGATAATTCTTTCCAGAATTTTCAGAAACACCGAGGAAAAAGCTATAGGACGGACCCCATTACCACCAGGTTTCGGAATTAAGCAAACGCAATATTCTAACCAACTAGTCGGGATACTACTACTGTCCAAAATAAGGTTATAGATCCTCAACAGAATGCTCATAGCCTCTACAGGCATCCTTTTCACAATATCGTACGAGATCAAGTCCAATCCCGAAGCAGACTTGAACCTCGATCTCTCTACCGAAAACACAAGCTCCTCCCTTGAGATAGGAGCCTGTAAAAGCGACTCTATAGAGAGACCCGGCTCGAACAGACCCTCTTCCACTGCTGCGTCTGGAGTAATTTCATGAAAGGCCGACACAACGCTAGGATCTTCAGAAGACATAGATTCAGAACATGTAGGGTTAAACCTTAGTTTTCTTTTGTTCTATGGAGCGGTTGACCTAAACGGCCGAAAACTATGAAGCGGATGACCTGGATGGCTAAAACCATGAAGCGAGTTACCTGGACGGCTGAAACTATGGAGCGGTTGACCTAGACGGTCGAAAACTATGAAGCGGATGTCCTGGATGGCTAAAACTATGGAGCGAATTACCTGGACGGCTGAAACTATAGAGCGGTTCACCTAGACGGCCGAAAACTATGAAGCGGATGACCTGGACGGCTAAAACTATGGAGCGGATTACCTGGACCGCTGAAACTATGGAGCGGTTGACGTAAACGGCAAGAAACTATGAAGTGGACGACCTGGACCGCTAAAACTATGGAGCGGTTGACGTAAACTACGCCGGATGAAACCTAGACCGCGAAGACCATGACCCGATAGATCTGGGCGTCAGGAACTACGGTGCAATCGACCTGGACGACCGAAAATACAAATTGAATTCAATAATAATAAAAATAGCGATCGTCCAAGCTAATAAGAAACATACCACGGGCTCTGCCCATGGCTTGCTTTTGAGCCGACACTATCACGATGATAAGAAACGCTCTGATTCGTCAAACGCGATTTTGAATAACTCGAAAACCGTTGGCCTTGCAGAGTTTTCGTAAAGGAACTTTCGTCTTAGAATTCGATAAGGAACCCGCCTATTCAAGGAGGTGCGGCACTTTTGGGTCACCCTGTAGAGAGCTGCAAAAAGTCTTAAGGGGCTATACCAGTGTAAAATTTTCAAAAAATCAATTTTTTTTTTATTGCCTTTCTGGACAGTTTATAGTTTCAAGAATATTCTGTGGAAATTTCAAGGCCGTATCTCTAATACTCTCCAAATGGCAACCTTCTAAACAGCGACAGCTCGCAGGTATGAAATGCCTCCCATCTGCTTGAAACGCGTTTTTCTCGAAATGAGATTTTTCAAAGTTGCTGACATTGTAACTCAAAGAGCAATTATCCGATTGACTTGAAATTTGAACTGAGTACTCTTGAATATATTTACTCTACGATGACCTAGGATATTTTTGATTGGATGAAAATTGACGATTTGGCATTGAAAATACGACCATTTTATAGGCAATAAAACAGACTTTTTTTTCATAATTACGCCATTTTGTTAGATTTTGATATTTTTCGAAAATCGTAGGTCATCGTACAGGAAATACCTTCCAGTTTGACGACATTTTCTCGTTTTATCAGTTTAGGTACTCCACCGTCCGGAATCATGGCCGCAGTGGAGGACATTTTTTTTTTGGCGCCTCCGAAGACAGCGCATAAGTCGTTTATATATCGGTATTTTTACGTGAAAAAATTATGGAATACACGTCTAATATAGCCGAATATATTCTTAATTTTCCAAAACATTTCATTGGGTACTTTTCTTCCAAAAAATTTCCGAAAATCACCCAAATTTGCAGCGTTCACACTGGTATAGCCCCTTAAAACTAGTTCTCTTTGCCCTAGATAAAAATTTATTGACGACCCTGCAACACCTCACATAGTCATCGTAGTTGATGTCCGAGGGGTCCGTCCGATACATAACACTTGCCCTGCGTCTCGCTTCAACTATATTAGAACAGTCTCCCGACCACCAGATCGCCGGGGCCTTAGATTTGCGCGCCCTACCCGGATCCGAAGTAGAGGGGATCCTCGCTCCTGCCGAACCAAGAGCATCCTTTGTAGCGTCAATTAATTCCCCATATGCACCCAGGAAATTCTCTTCATTCACCTCTATCGATTTATATGGATCACTTAGGGTCTCTTTAAACACAGCCCAATCCACCTTATTTGTAGAGATTTTTGGCCGTAATCGGACTCTAAAGTACGGGAGGTTCGAAATCTTCATCCGAATGGGATAATGATCGCTCCCCATGGGATCGTCTTCCACTGACCAAACCACTTCTGACGCTAAATTGGGAGAAGATAAAGATAAGTAACTCTGGTGAGCTCCTAACCCCATGTTCCACGTGAATTCTTGTCCCATCCCCCGTGTTTAGGATGCACAGGCTTGAGTTGAGAATACTTTGAGATAGAATATAACCATCGTTATTAATTAATTCGCTACCCCACAGATGGTGGTGAGCATTGAAATCACCTCCTATAATGAGGTTCTGGGACAGTTCAAACTTTGTGAAAAATGAATTCCACTCGAAGGCAGTTAAATGTTTGTATGCTGACGGGGCCCTGGCTCCTCGGGCTGTGATTGGTTGCTGAGAGACCACGTGACTCGAGTTTACGGTATAGCTCGGACTCTGTCTATGTAACAGAGTATTTTGGGGTAGTTACATTTTTTAGAACAATTAACAAATATTGAATGAATTGAAAAAAAAAATTTTCGAATAAAAATGTATTGTTAAAGTCCTTTGAAAAAGGAGACGTTTTAAGTAAAGTATTTTGTATCTTAACGGGAATAATAATTTAATAATTAACATATTAAATAATTAAATTACTTTTTTCTATATTCAACTTTCATTAAACTAATATTAACTTTTATACACGAAGTAAATTTTTAACGTCAATTAACATCAGTTCAATGAAAAATATCGATACAGATTATTAATTTTTTTAATAAAGCAAGGCCTTGTTGATAAGATTATTTTAGCAGACAATTTTTTTAGATATTAATTTTTTCATTGAATAATTAAACTCTTGAAGGTGATGACTGTATATTAAATAATTAAATAATTTTATTTGAATAATTTTCCACGTTGCTACGTTTGTTCTAAAAAATGTTAATTGTAAAATATTTGTTAATTGTTCTAAAAAATGTAACTACCCCAAAATACTCTGTTACATAGACAGAGTCCGAGCTATACCGTAAACTCGAGTCACGTGGTCTCTCAGCAACCAATCACAGCCCGAGGAGCCAGGGCCCCGTCAGCTGCCGGCAGGTCTCAATAAACTATCTCTCTCGCAATTATGGCTACGCATAAGACTTTTTTGTCGTATTCATTAAAAATCTTTATTCGCGTCAGGGAATTATTAAAAACCGTTTAATTCGTCTGGCGATTTACATGTATTTTTAATATTATTCAATAAACATGCTATAAAAATTTCAGAATGTCTAAAGTATATTTTTGAGGTATAATTATTAAACATATTCGGGGGGTCAGGTTATACTTTAAAACCCGAAAAACAGTCTGGGATTGCTATTTCTGGGTTAAATAGATGCTAAAATTAAAGAATAGACAAATTTCCAGTAGCCTAAAAGATATTTTTTTGATTTATTTTTTTGCCAATGTCATAGGTTGCGCAGTAGCGAAATAACCGCAAACCCTCTGCCTGACTCAGGATTCTGGATTCACCAATTAATGAAATATTATTTTTTTGTTATTTTAACTTGCCTAAAGTACGTTCCCTAAATTCGTCGTCAGCTCTCCGACTATTAAAATATCAACGCGGAACGATCTCACCGACCAATAAAATTCAATTATTTGACGCATGCGCAGTCGACTGTATACTTTCAAGATTTCCTCTCGGTATACTGTAACCAATGTTTGTGGGTGGGCTCCCCATGATACGCCGGCGACCGCGCGCAAGATGGAGTTAGCTTGGCCGGCTTTGTCCCTAATGTAATTTATGTGCTGTTTCCATGACAGTTTCGAGTCTAGCTGGACCCCCAAGAACCTGCACACTGATCTAGTGAATATATGTTTTCCATCCAATTTTAGTGAGATGACACGTTCAGGCATGTTCCTTTTAGTGAAGACGATAGCTTCTCTCTTACTCCTTAAGGTGAAATGCAACGTTTGTCAAAACCTCGAAAACGGTAATCGTGAATTCTCCGCAACTACGCAATCAATCGCAATGAAACTTTGGGGACTTACGAAGTTTTTTGGCAGAAAGTGGCTGATTATCTTACTTTTTCAAAATTTGACAAAAATTTTTACAGATTGAGTTATCGACCACATAAATCATGCGATTATTCACTGTTGCCGTAGATAATCGCATTTTCAAGACAATCAGCCACTCCGCAATGAAAAACCACACACTTTGAGCATAATCCCGTGTCATTTCATAGAGAAATGGCTGAAAATTCACGATTCTCCGTCACTCGAAACCAAAAAACCGACATTTAATCGAGGAGACACTTTCTACCGACATTGCACCCGGTATACTTGTAAACCGCGCGGCGGCGCTAGTGAAGGTTTCCTAGGTCACTATACGTAAGCGTGAATGCTGCTCCCGCTAGACAGAAAATACTAACAATCGACATCGGATCGCGCCCAACCGACAGCTAACCTAAAAGACGACCATCGGATGACTAAAATCATATTTGCGGTTGACGTTACAAAAAGACGATTGCTCTGTTGTTTATTTTACTCATATTGTTCATCCTGATTTGTAGAAAAAGGAATTTATGAATGTGAATATCAATAATCAATATCGAACCGCAGATGATATAACCTGACTCGTCTGACAGCTAACCTAAAATTCGAAAATGGGATGTGTAAACTTTCATTGTAGAATCGAGGTTGCGAAGAGAATATTAGTCGTTTATTCATTTCAAATATGAAAATAAATTCAAATAATCGATAGAGTATCTCGGACGTTATAACCTCACATTTTTGACAGCTAACCTAGCAGCCGAACATAGGGTTTTAGTTTGGAATTGAGGTTAGGGAGAGACTCTGGCTAGTTTATTTGTTTCATGTGTATTTTTCAGTTCGTCCGACTTGTTGGACAAAAATTAAAATATGAAAATAAATTCCAATATTCGATCGAGGATCTTGACCTCACATTTTTGACGGCTAACCTAGAAGTCGAACATGAAGTGTTAAGTTAGAGTTGAGGTTGGGGAGAGAAAAATAAATTCGAATAACCGATCGAGGATCTCGGGCGTTATAACCTCACATTTTTAACAGCTAACTTAGAAGCCCGATGTTCGGCTTTTAGGTTAGCTGTTGAAAATGTGAGGTTATGATTCTCGATCAACTGTTGGAATTTATTTTCGTATTTTTATTTTTGTCCAACGAGTCGGAGGAACTAAAAAATACACATGAAACGACTAAACTAGCCGGAGTCTCTCCCTAACCTCAGGTCCAAACTTAAACCTTATGTTCGGCTGCTAGGTTAGCTGTCAAAAATGTGAGGTTAAGATCCTCGATCGAATATTGGAATTTATTTTCATATTTTAATTTTTGTCTGTATTTATTTTTCATATCGAATTGTAAGTTAGAAATATTATAGTGAATTAGTTTTCACTAATATCCACCGCTCTGAACAAGAGCGAGGACGACTTGCTCGTCATACCCATGAGAAACCTGAATAAGGATTTTCTCTTGGTTTGTTCAAAATGTTTATCACATTTTCAATATTATAGTGAATTAGTTTTCACTCATATCAACCGCTCTGCTCAAGTGTGAGGGCGACTTGATCGTCATACCCATGACAAACCTGAGTAAGGATTTTCCCTTGGTTGGTTCAAAATGTTTATCACATTTGCAATATAGTGAATTAATTTTCACTCATATATACCGCTCCGAACAAGAGCGAGAATAAGCCACTTTTGTTGCTGGACACACTGACGTTTGTCGAACACAGTGGTACGTACATGATGTACATGAATAATTGTCGATTTGTTCTGGCTATAATTTAGTGCAATTATTTGCAGGCATTGCGGTGCTCATGGACACTGCCGCGTAATAATCGCGAGTATTAGTGTATACGTATATATTGGTGTAGCAAACGTCTGCTACTGGGTTGCTGGTTAGAAGATGCGTGCTGCGCCATCTAGCGGTATGCAGAGGTACCAATATTGGGACCTCTGTTTCACCGCGGTGAAAGGGGACCCGGCCGTGGCCTTGAAACGTTTCATTTCACCTTAATGGCGTTGAGACGCGCCGGATTTACACTGAACGTCAAGAAGTGTCAATTCCTAAAACAGAAGGTTACATACTCAGAATTAGGATCTCACCAAGAGAAGCCAAACTACAAGCTATCATCGGTTTTCCCCTCCCTATACTGAAAATCTCATATTGGTGTAGGAGCGATACAGAATTATCAATAATTTCCAATGCTCCGTGAACAATACTTATAGTTATCGCAACAAAACTGAATAGGAGTTACATTGAAAACGTTCAGTTTGCCCTCTTAGCAATTTCGTTTCGTTCTATTAAGCATAAATGTATTGGCACGATAGGTATAAAAGGTGGATCGTTCTGCACCTAAGCGTATAATTGTGGCAGCTATACTATTTTGCTGCAATGCCCAGAAGTAGCGCTACGACGGTAACTACGACGCGTAACTGAATTACCGCGGAACCACACATAACCTCAAAACGCGTCTAAAGTGTATGTATACGATACGAAGACTTGTTTTACCACCTTGACAGACGAAAATATACGAATGTGCCATTTATTTAAATGGATCAGTGGGTAGAAAAAAAACTTAACGATTGAGGATTGACAAAATACATTGATTTGTTCATAGTATTCAGTGTCAATTTAATAAATAATACAATCCATCAGTGACGTGCAAATTGTTCTCACAGCGCTCAAAGCGTGCTCCCCGAACGCATCCTATATCGTGATCGTAACCAAATTATTAAGGCTACCAGACGTCCCGGATTAGGCGGGACAGTCCCGAATTTCAGCCAAGTGTCTCGGATTTTTTTTTACACCGAATTCGTACCGCATTTATAAAAATTGTCCCGCATGTCCCGAATTATGTGCGAGTTCGTTTCAATTTTTTTTTTCCAAGTATTCGTTAGGCATCGATACGACCCGAAACAACGCGTCTTCGCGTCTGCTACCCCGAGAGTCGAGATATCTGCTTGACGTACATTCACGCGCATGCGTGAGCCGGTAAGGACGTCTTACCCGCTCGGACAGGCATGGGCCTGACACACCGGCTGTCAGTACTCAGCTCGGCTACTAAACAGTCGCGTACAGGCGTGCATTAACCTATTCTGTACGCTGTTTAAGCGTGCATTTTTCACCATGCCGCCAGCTCCTAAGAGAAGACTGTGCAAATTGACTGAGGAGTTGCAAAGAGAGTTTCTTTATATACATAAAAGTACCACTCCAACGGACGTTCTATGCAACACATGCCATGCTACTTTCTCTATAGCACACGGCGGCAAAAGCGATATAACACGGCATATATCTTCAGAAAAACATAAAAAAGCTGTCAATCTGATCGCTGGAAATGCATCGGTGAAACAATATTTTCGTCAAGAGAAGTTTGGCGATAAAGAAGCAGAGCTCGCTAAAGCTGAAGGCGTATGGGCATTTCATACGGTTCAGCATAATCAAAGCTTTAATTCCATGGATTGTACATCTAAATTGATTCAAAGGTTTTTTGAAAAAAAATTCACATGTAGCCGAACCAAATGTGAAGCAATAGTTAAAAACGTAATCGCGCCGAACTCTCTGGGTGTAGTGAAAAAGGACCTCGATGATGTGCCTTTCGTCACAATATTTTTGGATGCCTCGAATCACAAAAACATAAAACTATTTCCGACTCTGGTACGATACTTCCACCCCAAAAGTGGAATCAATGTCAAGTTAATCGACTTCGTGGATCTACCGGCAGAAACATCCGAAATCATTCACGAGTCAATCATCGAAATTCTCGAGAAACATGCCCTAAAAGATAAAATGGTTGGATTCTGTGCTGACAACGCTAATACTAACTTCGGAGGGGTTAATCGTGGAGGACGGTCAAACATATACAGGGTGATTCACTGCTACCGGGCCATTTTAGATAGGCGGATTCCTTAGGAAATTCTAAGACTAAAAGTCCTTTACCAAATATTCGATAGACCTCCAGTTCCCGAGCTACGGAGGATCTAGGATAACCAATTACAGAGCTTATACGTGACTCGAACAGGGCCGTCTAAATATCTTAAATTATTGAAATGTAATTTTCATTTCGATAAGTAATTTCGGCATCACTTGTAACTGAAACTGGGATTGCTGCTGGCGTTGGTTTCGAGGTCCAGGTCGTCCAGGATATCCTCCTCGTGATCCAGGTCGTCCGCTTCGTGGTTCGCGTCTTCTACGTCGTGTGCTACATAGTTTAGTTGCACATGTCATCCGCTTCGTAGTTTTCGCAGTCCAGGTCGTTCGCGACGTGGTTTCCAGCGTCCACGTTTTCGTAGTCTAGGTCGTACGCCTCATAGTTTGCGTCGTCCAGGTCATTCGCTTCGTAATTTTCGTCTTGCAGGTTGTACAGCTCGTACTTTACGACCTGGACAATGAAGACCACGAAGCACAGGACCTGGACAAAGAAGACTACGAAGCGAACGACCTGGACTACAAAAACTACGATGCGCACAACCTGGACGCTGGAAACCACGTTGCGAACGACCTGGACTACGAAAACTACGATGCGCACAACCTGGACGCTGGAAACCACGTTGCGAACGACCTGGACTACGAAAACTACGAAGCGGACGACCTGGATCACGAGGAGGATAACCTGGACGACCTGGACGTCGAAACCAACGCCAGTAGCAATCCCAGTTTCAGTTACAAGTGATGCCGAAATTACTTATGACGAAATAAAGACTACATTTCATTGATTTAAGATATCTAGACGGCCCTGTCCGAGTCACGTATAAGCTCTGTAATTGGTTATCCTAGATCCCCCGTAGCTCGAAAACTAGAGGTCTATCGACTTTTTGGTAAAGGACTTTTAGTCTTAGAATTTTCTAAGGAATCCGCCTGTCTAAAATGGCCCGGTAGCAGTGAATCACCCTGTATTACAGACTCAAAGAACTTGGCGTGGGCTGTGCTGCACATATAGCGCATAATGCTATGCAAATGGCAGCAGACTTGTTACCTATTGACGTTGAAAATATCGTCGTAAAAGTATATTCTTACTTTTATACATACAACACTGTTCGTGTAGAGGAATTAAAAACCTTTTGCGAAGACGCAGAGATCCAGTACAAATCACTTCTAGGGTATAGTAAAACTAGATGGCTTGCTCTTCTACCTGCTGTGGAAAGAATATTACAGTTGTTCTCTGCTTTAAAGTCTTACTTTCTGTCACAAGACAAATGTCCGAACGTACTTTCCAACTTTTTTTCAAACGAGTCTTCTCAGTTATGGCTGAAATTTATCCATAATCAGGCCGCAATTTTCAACGACGTTGTTAAGAAGATGGAAGGCAACAACGTGGGTTTTTGTGAGGTTTCTCATTTGATGGCTGACTTGAAATTGAAATTTTCCCATCGATGCTACAACAATTGCATCAAGTACTTGGATAAGTATTCCACTCAATATCAAGACTTCCAGAACTTCGACTGGCTTCTCCTGAATAAGTTGATTGTGTGGATTGACATTCAACCAGCATTGGACTATTACGTAGCTAATGCACAAATTCAAGAAGAAAACAAAGTGAATGAAAATGATTTGTTCGATGAAATTTGTTACCTATCGAATTATTTATGCACGGAACGCTTGCTAAAATGGAGAGAAGATAACTTGGACACAGAAAAACGATGGATCGAAGTTTTCGCTTTATTTTCAGGAAAGTCAGTATCATATAAAAACTGTTTATTGTTGGTACAGTATATATTATGCCTTCCTGGAACCAATGCACCTACGGAACGGGTGTTTTCCTTGATGAACGCCATTTGGACATCGGAAAAAACTGCAATGACCGTCGAAACAATAAGGCTAATATTGCAAGTAAGATGCAATATGGGAAAGTGTGAAGAATTTTATAACATCCTAAATCAAGATCCGGATATTTTGAGAAAAATTCACAGTTCGGAAAAGTATAAGTAGAAAACTGATTAGTAAAAGTGTCTTACCTCACACAGCAAAAAAATTAAGTACATCTTAATGATGCCTTAATGAATCCGAAAAGACGTCGAATGCGTCGGTTTTTGACAAGTTTCAGACTGTGACGTCTTTAAGCTATCGTTTAGATGTCATGCTCTGAAACTTGTCAAAAACCGACGCATCCGACGTCTTTTCGGATTCATTAAGGCATCATTAAGATGTACTTAATTTTTCTGCTGTGTGGGACGTAACTGATACGTACTACAGATTTTTTTCGCTTGCAATACTTACGTGTATAAATCCAAAGAATGCTAGTCTACGATACTAAGATTATAAAATATAAAAAAAAATAGTATCACGAGTCTAAGACTATAGAATGCTAGTCTGCGATACTAAGATTATAAAATATAAAAAAAATAGTATTACGAGTCTGAGACTAAAGAATGCTAGTCTGCGATACTAAGATTATAAAATATAAAAAAAACAGTATTACGAGTCTGAGACTAAAGAATGCTAGTCTACGATACTAAGATTATAAAATATAAAGAAAATAGTATTACGAGTCTGAGACTAAAGAATGCTAGTCTGCGATACTAAGATTATAAAATATAAAAAAAAAACAGTATTACCAGTCTGAGACTAAAGAATGCTAGTCTGCGATACTAAGATTATAAAATATAAAAAAATATATTAAAAGTTCAATTCTTATGTGAAATGTCATAATCATGAAATACAAAATTCCCTACACTCATGTCAAGTATTATTAAAAAAATATTAATAAAAAAATTGAACAACTAAATGATTAAATAATAGTGGTGTCCCGCATTTCCCTAGTTCAAATCTGGTAGCCTTACAAATTATATTTCTCTAGTAGCGATACGGGGCTGCTAATGACTGTATTGCTGCTGCACCTATACCGCTATAGCTGCAACAGCCATACGCTTTTGTGTTGTGTACAGAGCAATACCATAAGGTTCTGTGGACTCAAATATGGCTACCACAGCGATATCGGATTTTCACGAACGTTCATGAAGTAAAAAGATTTCTAGGTTTATCGGGATTCTTCCGAGGATTTGTTGTGAAGTACGCAGAAAAGGCCGCGTTCCTGTATCAGCTGTTGAAGGATTACTCGAAAACCTTGGTTTGAAGGAATCGAACCTTCTTATTAGAATGATTTTACTCTTTGCGTTTCGTCCGGGTATGCTCGGCAGGACTCGTCGTAGGGCTGAGCCGACCATACCGTGCCCTAGACGCGCATGTCCGGAAGTGGACAACGATAGTTACTAGGAGCTGGTTTATATGCAAAGCATAGTTCTATCGTGTGCTAGCGAGAGTGATGCTCAGCTAATGCGACGCGTAGTGGGCATGTAACGAAGATGTTATGACGCCACACTGTTGAAGAAGGAAGTGCCATCTGGGACAAAGAGGCAGTACGATTATTCCAGAATCTACGCGACGCTTTAACCTGCCGTCCAGTCTTAAAACCGTACAATCCGACCAATTGCACACGGATGCCAGCGCTGACGGACTAGCTGCAATGCTGATGCAAAAAGGCGAAGACAATAAATGGCATTTAGTATACGCGATTAGCCTACGTACCAGTGACATAGAAAGGAATTATCATTCTTTGAAACTCGAGCTCATGGCCATAATGTGGGCGATCAAGCGTCTACGACCAATGTTGATGAACATCGCGTTTGTGATAGTGACCAATTGCCAAGCGTTAGTATATTGAGACGGAAAACGGACGAAACAACCGTAGATCGCACGCTGGGCGATCCAACTCAGCGAATACGACGTTAAATCCGTCACCGACCGGGAACGGAAATAGCGCATGTGATGCACCAACAAGAAAAGGTACTTCAGTGTCCCCCTCTGATTTCGATAAATCTTTTATATGTTGTGGCCCATCGAAAAATAGGAGACACGTATTTTTTTATATCGGCCCAAAAGTGGCTTTAAGGGGTGAAAGAACCCCCTACTACAATTGGGCACATTGTTTCATATGGAAGTACTCAACCGAAACAAAGCAAATTGCAAAATGTTCCTCACGTCACATAACCTATTTGACATGTCCGACTTCTTATGCACCCTTATTGCAGGGGGGTGAACCACCCTCTAATGTTCATAAATTTATAATCCGATTTTAATAAAACAAAGAATTGGTTCTGTTTCGATTGGTTAAGTGCTTCTATATGAAAGAATGTGCACAACTTTGAGAGTTGATTTCGTTCTTTAAAACCACTTTTGGGCCGATATAAAAAAGTACGTATCTCTTATTTTTCGATGGGCTACAACATATAAAAAATTTGTCGGAATCGGGGGGTGGGGAGGGGGGGGGGGGGGGGGGGGGACACTAAAGTACCTTTCCTTGTAAGTTGTGCACCTGCGAAAGGAATAATAGAGACCGAAGAAAATACCGAAGTTGGCTTCCAACCTACCCGATCACTGTTTATTTTGATCAACGAAGATGACGAAGTGGCAATATATCACTGCACTGACGAGACACTTCAACGTAAACATGTGATTCTTGAAAAACCCGAAGGAGAACGATTACAATCGGAGAGAGACGAAGTGCGCGATTATGTACTGTATATAACGGGATCGTGTACAAAACAATTGGGATAATAAACAAACGTACGCGGTACCGAGTGCATTACGTAAAAGTTTAGTGATTCGATTTCACGACCTCCGTGGTCACCCCGAACCAGCCAGATGTTTGAAACAGATGAGTGAGTATTATTATTTCCCTGCTATGAAACGGTATCTACGTCAACATATGAATGTATGCATTCACTGCGCTCTGGTAAAGACAAAACTCGGGAGACAAGCCGGACAATTGCACCCGATTACCCCTGGCAAAAGACCGTTTGAGACCATCCATATCGATCCTTCGGGTCCCTACGTAATCAGCCCGCGAAGAAATAAATACGTGTTTGTCATCATCGATAATCTAACCCGCTTCGTAACGCTTCATGCAGCGAGAGATACCAAGACGTTTAGAGTCATCAAGGCTCTAAATAATTTCGTACTCCAGTACGGTGCACCCCTACGAATAATATCGGATCGCGGAACACGCTTCACTTCGAAACAATTCAGCGATTTCTGCGCAACTCATGGAATTAAACACGTCGTAACTTCCTCGAGGCACCCTCAAGCCATCGGCATGGTGGAACGTGTAAATGCCACGATGTTGCCGGTAATCCAAGCCAGCCTGTGATAATAGAAGAGTTATTCCCCCAAAGGGATAAAAACTGTTATTTCGGGTCTTGCTGGAGCTTGACCCATTGAGATTACCTTAAGTCCCGTTCGCAACCCATCACGTGTGAACTCGCCTTTATACGCCGTGAGAGAGAGGGAGACAGTGCGCTGGGTGCTTGCGCAGCCCGCACGCCTCTCCCGCGCGACAGCCGGCTAGTGAAATCGCTCATCAGTACCGAGGGTGAAGCCGGCAAGGTCTTCAATTCATGGGTCAAGCTCCAGCAAGACCCGAAATAACAGTTTTTATCCCTTTGGGGGAAAAACTCTTCTATTTTGGGTCTGTGCTTTCGCTTGACCCATTGAGATAATGTTTGTTCTCTGCCGGCTGCGTGTAAGCGTACTGTGACTAAGGATAGTAGGAATCTTAAAAACCAAGATCTTAACCCAAGAACACTTTATTTCTTTATCTATGAAGAGTATCCTAATAGTTATACAATAGAAAAGTAAATTATTGTGATATCTTTATTTATTAAATAAATGATATAATCATGTTTCTTTATAATATTCTATATGGCTCCAAAGCCATTTACTCCTACTTGTACGTCTGGTAGGTTTTTTCCTGGAACTCTTACTATTTCCTTACAATAATGTTTAAAAAAGTTTTGACTGGTTTTCCAGTTTGCTTGTTTTAAAATAATTTCGAGTGGCGTATTATTACAAAAACTTGCAGATGCCACTGCTGCTCTGCAACTACCTGGTGACGCCTCTATACCTGATTCTTCTAGCGCTGTTTTGATCCAACCCGCTATCACCGTTCTTGATGCTGGATTTACTTTGCCCCTACTTGTTAAGAACAGTGCTTTTTCGTTCCTTAAGAATCCTTGTCTCTTTTCTCTCAGTACGACTAGCTTTCTTACCCAATATGTAACGTCTAGAACTCTTTCAGGGTTTCTTTGGAATTTCCAGCCTGATTGCTGGTGATTTACTCTATCAGTCTTTGATCCGAACTTTGGCCAAAATATCACATGATCTATATCATCTTGAAAGTGGTTCTTGTCAATACTTAATAATGTTAAATCGTGGACTCTTCTACCTGAAGCCAGCAACATTAGTAGAGCTACCTGTCTTGATACTTGGAAATAACTATTTGCATCCGGAGGATTCTTTCTTATCCAACTGACTAAAATATTAATATCCCAGATAGTATTCTTTCTTTCAGGTCTTTTTTCTCCAATAGCTTTTAGTATATGTGTAACTATAGGGTGTGAGCTCAGCTCCACGCCTTTACCTGGGTTTGCAAATGTTGCTACTACGGATTTATGTACTAAGATAGAGGCATACGCCATTTTTTCTTTTCTATGAAGATAGCTAAGATATAAAGCGAGATCTTGTGGCGATGGGTTATTTACTGAAACTTTATTTAATACTGCCCATTTGATCCATCTTTTCCAGGGTGCTCGATATGATTTCAGGGTGGATTCCCGCCAGGATGATTCCAGGAGCCTTTGGTCTTCTATTTCCCATTTTGAAACTTGACTGATCCACCCCGAATTCTCCAAGCCTCCAAACAAAGTTCTTTCACCCGGGGCGGGGGTAGATTCGTTTGCATATCTATTAAGTGAGCCTCCAGATTGTGAATGTGGTAAGGGGGCCTCGTAGCTCTGTTTTTCAGATCCGGTCTCCAAAATACCTTGTGCCATCTCGGGGCTATTACTATGAATACCCCTATTGCTGAGTTCAAATGTTGTAACACTCTTGGTATTAATGATGGTGGGGGAAACACCCATGCTAGATTGGAGTTCCATTCCTGACTGAAGGCATCTATGAATGATGCTTTTGGGTCTGAGATTGATTGAGCTACATACCGAGGGACCACTGCTGACTGTTCTGTTGCGAATAAATCGATCTCTGGTATGCCCCATAACTGAAAGATCTCGGTCAAGATTTCTTGTGATAAGTGCCAGTCCGGGATCTGCTTGTTCCGGGATAGACTGTCTGCTATTGAGTTGACTATCCCTGGAATGAGTCTGGCCGTGATTGACACGTTCCTCTGGTGGGTCAGGGTTAGTAAATCCTCGGCTTGCTGCAGGAGAGCCAATGATTTGGTTCCCCCTTCCTTGTTTATGTAAGCCACTACGCTCCTGTTGTCTGATTGTACTAATACATTCCTGTTCTTCAGATTTTCGATACGTCGTTGTATTGTTGTTTTTACTGCAAACATCTCTTTTTGGTTGATATGCCAGTTTCTCTGCTCTGGTGACCAAGTCTCTGCCAGGATTTCTTACCCTAGGTGAGCTCTCCATCCTATATCCGATGCATCCGTTGTTATGAAGATTTGTGGGTTTCGAGGAATATTGGGGTCCCCAAGTGAATAGTGTTTGTCCACCATTTCAGTTCTTCCCGGATTCTCCACTTTACATTGTAAAGCTTCAGAGGGAGTTCTCTTGGCAGGAGGCAACTGGCTCTCTGGATCCTGCGGCAATGAAGACGCCCCAGTGGAACTACGAATGCCACAAAGCTGAGTTCTCCTAAGATTGACATTGCTATTTTCCAATTCCACCTTCCTGAATCCACAATCCTTTGGATTGACCCCTTCAGTTTTCTCCGCTTCGCCTGGGAAATAAATTTTACATCTTGAGTGGGGTTCCAGGTAATTCCCAGGAACTCCAACTGAGTTTGTGGGATTAATTGAGATTTTTTGAAATTTATCTTCCATCCTAAGTATTGTAGGGTTTCAATCGTTTTTTCTCCTTGAACCACTAGTAATTGTTTATCTTGACTTGCAATTAAAAAATCATCCAAATAAACTATTATCCTTATGCCTAGCCCTCTTAAGTAGCTGGCTATCCAGTTTGTTAGGCTAGCAAACGCCTGGGGGGCCGAGGCTAGGCCAAACGGAAGACACACCATACTATAAATTTTTTCTCGATATAATAGTGAAAGAAACCTTTGATGACCCTCTTTTATAGGAATATGAAAGTAAGCTTGAGAAAGGTCTATTCTTAATAAAAGGTCTTCTTTTTGAAGAAAGCTTGGTACTTTATAGTGGCTAATTAACTGAAAATTTTTCAAAAGAAGGAATTCATTGAGTCGCTTCAAGTTGAAAATTTGGCGAAATGAACCATCTGGTTTCGGGATCAGAAACATTGTTGATACAAATCCTGATTTTACCTGTGTTTCTTTGATGATCCCATTTTTCAGCATTGCTTTTATTTCTCTGTCCATTTGCGGGGATTGTTTCGAGTGGAACTGTGGAACAGATGTGTTGACTTTTCGTTGAAAGGCCTCAGAGGCGGTTTCCTTCCAAATGGTATTGAGTATCCTTTTATAATATTCGTAAGATTTTTTGGTGCTCCTAAGGTTAACCATTGTTTTACGTAGTGTTGTAACTGGCCACCTTGGAATTGATCTACTACTGTCTCTGGGTCAAAAGTGCTGTCTTCTAGGTCTCCTTTCTTTTTCCGAAGAACTTTTCTTGTAATCCCTAGTCTTGCTTTGTTGTTTCTTGTTGCTTGGTTTATACAAAGGTTTACTAGATTTAGCTTGGGGTTTAGATTTATTTTGGTTTAAACCCGGCCGGAATCTAATTTCCCCTTCTTTAGGTGTAAAGGGTTTTCTGGTGTTACGACGAAATGCTTCGCGAAACTGGATGTCCTGCTGTGCGAATAAATCTTTGATCTGGTTTTCGTCAAACAGATGCGATTCTGAAGGCGGAATATGCTTCAGAATTTGGGCAATTTGTTTATTTATTGGTTCGAAGGGTTTACGCCTTGCTTCCAAAACCTCTGCTCTTTTGCCGCAAACAAATTGCAATAGATCGTCAGTGATTGTCTTAAAGTTTGAGTTCTCCTCCGTAAACTTCTGTTTTACTTCTGTTCCTAATTCTGGGTGCTTGGAAATTATCTCCTGCATTGTTTCTTTGAAAGTTTTTCTTTGCATTAGCAGACCATGACACAGGCAGCCAAAAGCCGTGTCTATTTTCTCCAGCATCTCCGTCATAGTTCCAGACTGGTTTGACTGGAATAACTGATAGTTTATCTGGAGTTTATTGAAAACTCCCCCTGCCTGCAACTTCCTTTGGGCGTCTACATATCTGATTTTATTCCAGGACTGTTTTCCCAATCTTTGACACTCTATACCTTGTTGACGGATTTCTGGTAAGGGCTCCGGCAGAGACGGCTCTTGTTCCTTCGTCTGAGGGCTAAACTCAAAGAAATTTTCCTTGTCCCAGTTTAGCTGAGGGGGTTGCCAAACTACTTGTTCAGTTTCATTTGCCGATTCGGAGCTTTCCCCTTCTTCCGAAAAATCCCGACCTTCTGAAGTAGTTCTCTCAGAACTGCTAACCAATCTCTGTAACAACGTTTCCAATCTCTGCTGACGATCTTCTAAATCTTCCAGTTTCGATCTTTTATTTTTATCTAAAGGTAGCTGGTCAGTAGTTCTCTTTTTAATTCTTTGTCTCTTTATCTCCTCTTCTTTTTCTTCTAGACTTTCTTCAGTTTCTTCATATTCATTTTCTGCAGGTGATTCTGTGTTTAATAGAGCCATCGCCTCTGTTCTTGAAATCAGCAGGGGCTTCAGAGCAATCGTTGATTGAATTGCTAGTTGCTCTACAAAACGGCCATTTGAGCATGTCTATTTTGAAGGATCTGTAAATTTTCTCTGAGATGGCTCTTGTTTTTGGATTGAATGCCTTAATGATGCCTGTGGTTGGCAGCGCGAATCTCAATTTGTTTAGCGTTTGTGCATCCAGAGATATATCCTTCTCCTCTGCGAATTGTTTCGTAATTTTCCAGTCCGACCACCCAGGTGGAAGGAAGTCTTCTGCAAGCTGTATCAATCTGTTTAAGGTTGAATTGTCTCTGGGTGTTTCTTCTATGATCTTCCCCACTGATATTACCTCTGAGCTAGCCATCTGAAACAGGCAAAGATCTACGTGAGTTGAGATCCAGCCTGTGATGTCAGATCAAGGCTCTTCTGGTGCTCATCTTAATCAAATGAATTGATTTTCCCTTCTTTGTTTGAGTAGACTAGGTCGTACCCTTTTTCGTGGGAATACTTTCCGCGATCGGTTTTTTATCGAGCCGCCGGCTCTGCTGTCGAGCCGTCGGCTTACCGATCGAGCCGTCGGCTCTGCTATCGAGTCGTCGGCTAAACCGAATGCCGCTTGGCTTCTCTATTGAGCCGTTCGGCTCTCCGCTATGCTGTTTGCCTAAAGAAACTTGTCAAAAATTTGTACATAATATGATTAAACCTGGTGTCCGCTACTCAGTCTAAGACTGAACGGATTTTCTCTTGTCTATTGTTAAGGTCTCTTCATAGTTTTAGTTCTACATACCTTTGTTTTGTTCGCAATCTCACATGTGACAGGCTACGTCGGAAACAAAAAGCGTACTGATGAGCGATTTCACTAGCCGGCTGTTGCGCGGGAGGGGCGTGCGGGCTGCGCAAGCACCCAGCGCACTGTCTCCCTCTCTCTCACGGCGTATAAAGCCGAGTTCACACGTGATGGGTTGCGAACGAGACTTAAGGTAATCTCAATGGGTCAAGCGAAAGCACAGACCCAAAATAAGTAATTTTCTCCCGAAATTCGACTTATATTCAGATCCAAGAAAACAGTCCTAAATCAAAGGTCAAATATTGGGGGTCGACTTATATTCGGGATCGACCTATACTCGGGCCAACACGGTAATACCAGTCCTAAATAGCAAAGTAAGTATTGTAACGGATCGGGTGATCTAAGCCCGAGACAATACGTCACAACGCGCACCGTCAACCGCGCACAACAAGTGACGTCAATCGGTGACTATATAAGCGCAGCGCTAACATGGCTCCAGCAGCAGTGTTAGGCAAAGCGCCACACTGACTCGCCTCGATTTTCTTCAGACCAGACAGGCAAAGCGCCCTGGTACTCTTTAGCTTCACTTTGTTTGAGACGGAAGCAACCATAGCGGTGCTTTACGTAGTAGAATCTATTTTTTTTCTGATATATAATTTTGATTTATTCCTTGATTTCTTATTTCCAATTGATAATTGTTTTCGATCTAATTTAAATAACTTGTATAACGACTGTAGGATCGTAGCTTAGCTAAACCTATAATTTTTGACTGAATTTATGTAATTTAATTTATAGAATATTAACCGGTTGCAACCATTCCACAGAAAACGAATTATTTCGTTTGATTAAAGTTTATGTTAATCGGGACGGTTTCCTTTTCTTTAAAACCTTTTTCTCAGTAGGCTGATCTGACCTGACTAACATCTTTATCCAATTAGCTAATATACAGCTTCGGTGACGACTGCACTGCAAAGATCCGATACTCGCTCCGGTGCGCTTTGCGCATCCAAGTCGAGATACGGTCTCGGCAAGTGCGTCGAATCCCAAGTCTGATACAGCCTCGGTGCTGCTTGCAGCATCCAGGTCTGAGGGAGGCAGCTACGGTGTGATTCGCTCCACCCTAGTCTGTAGCAGGGACTAACAAAGATCTTATCTCTACCAAGGAGCCCTAGAAATTAATCTAGCGTAAAGACACTCACAAGTAACTAGCCATACGCGACACCTTCTGTGTCGCGTACAGCACCCGAAAAGTTACAGTATACATAAAACAGATATTGAAATTTGACTGTGTAAATCTTTATGCAACTTTTATACAGAGATTGACTGCAAATTTTGATCTGAATTACACAATTTAGTTCAAGCCACTATATAATTAAGTAATTGAAAGTAAAATAGTTACTTCGATTCCAAAACTTTCCAGTAATCCATCAGAAATCGCCTGCCATAGCCATCAAGAACGGAATCGATGTTTATTTCAATTTATATATTTTGTGATATACTATTATAATTTTGAAAAAGTTTAGGTATCCTGTGGATAACTGAAGTTACGCACGTAACACTAGGATTGAAAATTTAGATGAGAAATCTAATAAAAATCTACTAACCTCATCCATGTGCGTCCTGTTTTTCGTGGTTCGAACCGGCTTCGTCGCATACAAGATAGAATTCTGTCGCACGAAAGTTCATCTCGGATCTACTTTCGTGCGACAGAAAGTACTCGACATGCGACGGAAATACACCCACTCCCCGTCAATTTTTAACCAATCAGCGTGGTTTTGTCGCGCGACAGTTGTCGCAGTCGCGTGCATGAAATACCACCTTTACCGTGGACCGGACGATTTACTGTGTGTGTCATCTACATATAAGTCTATGATTCAGACCATAGACTAAAGAGGACCTGGAGAACTCATTAGAAAGAGAGAGCGATAGCAAAAGAGATTCTGTCTTTTTCTAGTCGGTGAGTTGCTTAGAGCATATAGTATATGGAGGGAGCTCAGGGAGCCCGTCCTATCCTATCCCATAAGCGGTAAGCGCAGGAAGGATAGACATAGTAGCATGATAATCTTTCTCTCTCTCGCAAAATATGATTTCAGAGCCGTCAGACATGCCGTCAGAGCTGTGTCAAGCGGTGAAGTACCCGCATACTGTGACGTCCTGAGTCAAACTAGTGACGAACCAAGGCGCCACCTTTGAGCGAAGTTGCCTGGGCTGTAGATTCGTTTTGTCGCTAAAGTCCAAAAGGACACTTCAGCAAAATGCAGAGCTTCTTCTAGATAGTTATTTAATATTACAGAGGAAAATTGGATTATGATGTGAAATAATTATTACCAAAGGTAAGGCAAATCTATTTATTCAAGAAAACTATTTGAAACTGCTTTTGAGAAAGAGAGCAACTGCGCTAGGTGGGTGCTAAGATAGAAGTGCTGTACTCCGGAGGGTCCCAGGGTTGGAGACCCCTCCGGTGCATTCACACAGTCATGCATTTTTCTTACACCTATTTTACACACACTTAAATATAGTCTTATATTCTACTGTATACATCTAGGGGAGGGGCGCACGTCACAGCCCCTTCCATGCATGGAGGTTGGGCCTTGCCCCTTCTTGAAGTTATTCTCATTCCCACGCATTGGGCTCGGTCCGAGTCCGTATCGACGTGCGTGGTCTGTTTTGGCTAGCATCTATTTACTTAAGAGAAATATTTGTAAGCTTATAGTTCGATATTCGTTAGGCACCTTTCGTGTGAACATAAACAGACGGAGTTGGGCTTGTTTACGCGATCTATTCCAACCACGTTTATATTTTACTTTTCCCTTTCCAAGAGCTAAATTTATGATCTCCTCTTAAGGAAGTTTTATAAATATTTCAATAAACAAAGTTTCGTGAGAAACTTGCAGGCATTTATAATCATTCGATTTTCTATTACTTTATTGAATATAATTGATTGGACTATTATTTGAATTCTGTCGCGGTTATAAAGTGGTGACATCTACCAAAAGTACTAGCCTACTAGCCGTGACGTAACAATACCGCATAGCCCTGTGTCAATATGCGCTAAGCATAGCCGCATAATTTGCATGTTATGCATATGGTAAATGCCCGGGCATGAAGCAGTTTATTGTTGTAACAATGTATTCTGCAGATATAAGACATTATGGTTCTTAAGTGCTGTGTCTGTAAAATACAATACAAATCCTGAATTCACCGGCGCGGGCATTAAATTTACCACACTACGCTCCTGGCTTAGTGAGAGAAAGGTTATCAAGTTACTTTTCCTGTCTTTATCGTCACGCTTTTCAGCCAGAAGGCTCCCTCCATATACTATATGCTCTAAGGTGAGTTGGTGGCGACAACGGCAGGCATGGCAGGTTTAGTATTGTTGGCTGCTTCTAAAGACTAAAACAATACGGTTCGATAGGATAGGACTGGGATGGGGCAGGAGAAGCGCTTATAAGATATATTTTAATTTTTAATTTTAAAGTTGATCAATGGTTCGGTATTGTTCTATTTGCAAAATAGGCCAAGGAGAAGTTGAAAATCTCTCTTTTCATGGGTAAGTCATTCTGAACATTGAAGTAAAATATATACACGATACTAGCTTGCAAATTGAGGTTATGTATACACATGGACAATCATATAGTAAGTAAATTAATTCGTTGTAATAATTCGTTAACATTAATGAAAATATTGATATTAATATCAAAACAAGAAATGTTAGTATGATTCTAGTATACTGATATGAATGTGATTTCTACAGCGTCCCCAAAACAGAAGAAATGAGAGTGAAGTGGGTCGGAGCTTTAGGGCGAGAACTATCCTAAAATACCACAATTTGCAGCAGGCATTTTACAGAAAATGTTTTTTACTGTAAAACATTTGGAAACAGCATAAGGAGATTTTTGTTGCCACGCGCAGTTCCATCCTACTTGTCAAACCAAGCGATAGGTAAATATGTTATAAATGTTCATATTTGAAAACTTTCTGATTCTACGATTTTTTTTAAATTTTAGTGAGCACGCAGTGACTGAAACTGATGACATTTCACTTAATTCGTCAAATACTGATAGTGAAACGGAAGAATACAAGACTACACAATCCATCACTTCCATCTGCATTACCCAAGAAAGTTCAAGTGAAATTGTAAGTTCACATAATGAAAGCATAACCGGGAATGTAAAATCTTCTACAGCAAAAAGGTTGGTGTAACGATAAACAATAATAAACAGAAGACAATTGTTTGTATAAGGTGCCTATATCATAACAACGTACTTTAAGATTCTCATCAAAAATCTTATGTATTAGTATTGATATATTTTGCATTAAAGATTGTAGATTTTGTTTTGAGACAATCCGGATAATTTCACAGTTATTCTTTAAATTCTCTCCCATATTTGGAGAACATTACTCAATGACTCAGTGAAATGAATATTTTGACTAATTTATAGAATATGTCCTTTCAAGATATGTATTATCGTTCACAGGAAAGCACAGCAGCTACTCACATTACGCTTCTGTAATGCAAGGTCTGTTGGAGATCTTCGTAGAGACGATTTCAGTTCAGATACAAGTTGGCAGCTAGTACAGACTCATTTGGGAGAGTGTAAAAATAAAGTCAAAGTTCTAAATCAGAAAGTCAAAAGACTAACTAAAAAAATTGAGACTTTCCAGGAATTACTCACTCACTTGAAAAACAATGGGTTACTTTCTTGCAAAGGATCCAACGCTCTAGAAGTGAGTAACTGTTCACGTGAACATTTGTAACATTTTTAACTTCATAATCTTTCAATAAAACTGACATGCTTCATAGTTTACATAACATGTTAAAATGTAATTTAAATGAGTAATACTCTATAAGTTCATTTATAGCCTGGATTGTGGCTATGAGATTCATTTACTTGGAATCACAATGTATTTATTAGAACAAACTGTACCTCGATAAATTCCTGTCAGCTAATATGTTTAGAATCGACTATTTATACTCAATGAAATATATTTTTTCACATATACAAAAATTATAAATATATACAAGAAGGTTTAGAAAGAATTAGGTAAATATAGATATAAGGGTTTTTCTGAAATAAAATCTGGATGGCGTTTTCTGATGTATTTGAAGCCGCAGAATCCGAATAAAATAGTATAATAATATAATATTATAATAATATTGTAAATAATAATATACCTAATATTCTGTGAATAAAAGATTTGTTTCTAAATTGTTAAATTATTTTCTTCGGTTTATTTCACAGTTTTCTACGTGTCCTGTGCTAGCTGCAATCATACAAAACCTCCTATCCGACAAAAGCAAAAAATATCCTCCAGCTTTGAAAGAGTTTGCATGCACTTTATTATTTTACTCAGCATCAGCTTACAACTACGTCAGAACTAACTTTATTAAAGCCTTACCTCATCCGCAAACTATAAGAAAGTGGTTTTCCAATATCAATCTTTGTCCTGGTATAAGTCAACCTGTTTTGGATAATATTAAAAGTATGATTGAAGAAAGTGCTGCTGGTGGAAAGCAATTACAGTTTGGTCTTCAAGTAGTTGAGATGTCAATTAAAAGAGGTATTGAGTGGGATGGTAAGATGTATCATGGAATAGTTGATCTAGGATTGAAAGACGATGAAACTGATGAGTCTAATGAAGCCACATACGCATTAGTATATATGCTCGTGTGTTTGAATGGTCATTTTAAGACACCAATAGCTTTTTATCTTATAAGAAGCTTGACAGGAGAGGCAAGAGCCATCATCACCGAACAAATTTTGACTGTATTACACAATAATGGTATAAGCAATGTTCCATCATTGACTTTTGATGGCGCACTGATAAATTTTGCGATGGTTCAACGACTTGGAGCAGATACACAAACCACTGATGGATGTTTCTTCAAGCATCTCATGACCCAGATAGATATTTTTGTAATTCCTGATGCCTGCCATATGCTGAAATTGGTTCGGAATACTACAGCCAAATGTGTCCTCATCGATAAAGAGAGTAACAAAATTCAATGGCAATATTTAAAAACGTTGGTAGATATTCAGGAAAAAGAAGGTCTACATCTTGGAACGAAACTCCGCCGAAGGCACATAAACTTTCACAAGGAAAAAATGAAAGTTAAGCTAGCAGCCCAAGCTTTTAGCACCAGAGTAGCCGACGCTCTACTTTTCATGCAAAAAACATATTCACAAGAATTTGGTGAATCAGCTGCGACATCACGTTTTTGCCGCATTATGAATAACATTTTCGATATTTTAAATTCTAAGAGAAAGCTTGGAACTAACGATTCACAAAAATGTATATCACCTGAGTTTTTAGACGATATCAAGAAAAAAATTAAGGAATACATTGATTATGTAGTATCTCTTCAGATAGTTGAAAACTCTCAACAAACAATTCCAGTTTTAACCAGCAGAAAAAGAACTGGATTTTGGGGTTTCGTAGTAGGGCTAAAGTGTGTTTTGAAACTTGCTCATAATCTTTTCAACAAAATGTTATGTCATATTTGCTTACATACAAGCTAAGTCAGGATCATTTGGAAACTTTCTTTTCTTCTATGAGACGAATGGGTGGGTTTAACAATAACCCAACTTGTCGCCAATTTAAATTAAATTACAAAAAATTAATTACCCATGTAGATTCGATTATCCCTGACGGAGCTAATTGCACGTTGCAAGACGAAACAAAAATATTAAAATCAACAAGTTTTACTGACCAACTGGAAGAAGAGTTATTGCATATAACATTTGATCACGACTACTTAGGAAGCAATGGTTGGTGCTGGAATGATTATAATCCTGAAATTGTAATACACATTGCAGGCTTTGTTGTCTACAGTATTAAACCTAAAATAAGATGCAGTTTCTGCTGTGAATGCTTAGAAAGCAATGAAGTTTCTTCTCGGCTTCGAGAAATTAAAAATAGAGTGTCTTTGGTAGAGACACAGCCTCCAACAGAAACTGTCATAAATACAAAAGGTTTAGTTCGTCCAAGTGCGGATGTGATAACAATTTGCAGGACGGCCGAAAAAGTTTTGAGAAATACTGAAAATTTATTTTCTACAAAAAATGTAGTTGAAAAATTAATAAGTAGGTTCTCTGGTTGCGCTGAACCTACAATACTGTATAAGAGCGATGACCAAAATATATAACACTACGCACTAAGCGGTATAACCGATCTTACTATAAGTAGTAGCTCTCATACTGTTATTGTGAATCCTACGGTATTTTTGTGAAAGGAACACGAACTTTCTGGTGGAATTGAGCATAAATTTCTCTCCGTGTGGCACATCAAGCATTCAGATTCGTTAAAAAAATACTAAATGTACGCAATCCACTCTGAGCAATTTAAAAAAAATTCTTTTCTTACTTTCAGCCGAGGTGTCACACTTAAATGACCACTTAAAGTTCGTTCAGAACCTACCAGACTATATCACAGATTGATGAAACTCATGGTTTATAGATGACAACAAAATATTTATTACCCCTTTTCGCACGTATTACATTTGACTAAATTCCAAGAATACACGATATACTAAATGTGAATTTACTTAGATTTTTTTTTTAGATATTGTATAATAGAAATCACCGCTACATTCCCATGTTTAGGTTGCATGAAAGATAAACATAGGAAAAAAATGATCTACCTCCTGTATTCGTTTAGTAAATAAAAGAAAAAAAATTAATTTATAATTAATTGATGCGATGTAGAAATGGTATGCGGTCTTGTTTGCAGTTAGGTAGATGAGTTTCTATCAGACCCGATTTATTTCTGGCTAGTAACGTGGATAATTTCCTGTTCTATCGTAAAGATATAGTTGTCTGATTATAGGGCCAGGCTAGGTAGGTGCCGAACTAATATGTTACAACCTATAGCGCAGACATTTTGAAACAATGTTAATATTATGCTATTCGTTACTTGTTAGAAATCAAGACAGTATGCCATATTATATCACATTTTTCCCTTTATTTTATGCTGAAGTAATCATTAGACGATCAGACGTTAATCAGTTGACTTATGGTTCAGTTTATTGTCTAAATTTTAGTTAGGACGAACAAACTGCTTGTTTGTTTGTTCTTATTGTATTTAATAGCCTATCTAAGAGTCTATGATAAAAAACACAACAAAGCGCTGTCTGTTTATAACGGAAAGCATTCTTTTTCTTCTGTCCATTCAACTACATACACATAGTTGCTGTAAAAGTTTTCAAGTTTTACTGCTGAGTAATTAATGTTGATAAAAATTGAGTTCGAACGATCGATATTAATTTAGATAACATTCTAAAAGTGCAAGAATGAAATTTGATTTTCTCATATTGCTGCATTATACAGCACTGTTTTCCATAAAGTTTTTTTACAGCCACCAACAATGAATTTGACGATGTACACATCATTTCTGCACCGTTAACGCCGTCATGTTTTGTTGCCGTCATTCAACTGCCCATTCCTCCTTAATATAGTCAGTGACTAGAATATACTCCATACTGGTCTGGCGGTGAACGACATTAGATTTTTAGTAATAGTTCATGTCCAACGTTTGTAATAGTAATCAGTCACTTGTGAGAAGCGACAACAAAAACTATCATGATTCTTGGCTCCAATTGTTGCTCCAAAATGACCAATATGTTAGCTGTGGAAAAAAAATTTGATAAATATTAGTATCGTTACAATAAATGATCGCTATTAACAATGTTCTTGCAAGAGTTATGCAATTGCCTATTAGAGAGATATGATGATTCAATTTACTGAGCAATGAGCATTACCGTAATTCATTGTATTGCTAGTATAATGTTGAGTGTAACAAATGCTTTGTTAACATTATTTATTGATGTGTATCTGTGTTTGAAAATCATTCAACAGAAATATAAACCACCACAATGAAAGACATATTGCAGACAAGTTGAAAATAATACTCACACAGATTGTAATGATTCACGCTGTGGAATTGTGTCCAATATGTAGTCTCGAAATACTTTGTTCTCTGGTTATGCTATAACATTCGAGAATCTGGAAAGTTTTCCCATCTATTAACATAGTGGGTATTTTGTCGTCAGCTTCTGATTGTTTTAATGAATTTTCTAAGTTGTTATTTTTGTCACCAACAGAATCATGACAAATATTTTCAGTATTTTCTTTATTTCTCCGATTATCTTGTGATATAATATCAGAGTCATCCAAAAGTGCTTTCACAGGAAAGTATTCTGTTCCGGCAGATTCATAAGGAATGGGTGGTTCGTCTGTTGAAGATTCTTGATTGATGCTTGATTGAGATCACTTCTATGTATATGACACCATGAAGTTTCATTTGTGTATTCGCACTTGCACGGGCAACCTTAGTGTTCATGTCATTGCACATTTTCCTGAAGTTATTATCCCATCTGCAATATACAATAAAATGTCCCGGGGTATGAGTGACAGTGTCAGCCAATCTGGAAAGCAATACACATGAACAGATAAACTGCAAAGCTCTCAGAATCGACCCGGAGATGATTACATATCAGTATAAATTAAGTTACCGATAGTAATAGCCATCCAGATCTAAGTTTGAATAAAATTCTCCCAGTTTGCACGACATTCCTCGAGTTGATGAGAGTGTTGCTCAAATATCCAATTCAATGAATACCTGCGAGTTATTGGGGCACTTGACTGTACACTTTTGAAAACAATTTTTATCGGGAAACTGAAGCTTTTGAGTATGGTCGTTTAATTCTAAGGCATCCTGAAGTGAACGAAATCCTCTTTTTCCCCAATGACTTTATGATTAACCGATAACGTGAAGATCGGTAAAATATTGGTACCACACTGTTGACGATAGAAATCGGAGGCATTTGGGAGTGAGGAAAAGCGTGCCATCTCATAGTTTAATCGTGTATGACGTCAACTCCCAAGTTTTTTCGAATTTTGCTTCTATTTTCGTCTCAAAAATCGGTTTTGATACCCTGACTCGTTCTTTGTATAATTCAGTCGACGGTCCTGTTTGAATGAATTCTCTGACAAATTTTAATGTTTTATTCGATGATAATTCTGTTGATTTCAGATATTGCGGATCGTCCATTGCGCTGTTGGCTCAGATTGGATTATGAAACCCCAGGCACAAGTGTTATATGCAAAATAGCGTTTGCCACCTATTAATGCGAAGTGTTGTCCACTATTACCGTTTCGGCTAACTATAATTTGCGGATGTTCGTGGCTCGGTTATCTCGATGTTTTATATTTGGATGACGCTGGAAGTATTTTCCCACTTTTTCGGTACATCGGTATTTTGTAGGCCATGATTATCGATGTTGATGTTCAGCACATTGTGTTATTTTTGCAGTCAACAGTATTAGAAGAGTCCGAGGATATTCGTTCAAAATCTTGATAGGCAGGAAATTCATCTTCACATTCAGTAACTCCTTTGGGAGTGGGGTAGAGCTGAGATGTGAATGGCTCACTTGTTTGAAATTCCTCAACTTTGATGATAGGATTATGGCACCTGCGCTGCTATCTTGAAACTCTAATTTTAAGAACTTATCTGCTCTCAAGGGCCTAGGATAATTTCTTAATACTCTATTCTTGAGATCATTGAAATACCTTTCAGAGAAGGTAGATGTTCCTCGTTGAGCATTGCTTGGAATCGCAACCAAAGTCCATAACGAGAATTCATAAGCAAGTGGCATGAAACATAGGATGAAATCCTCAAAGTAAAAAGGATTTGGTTCAGTGCCTTTCTTCTCAGTTATCTCACATGCTGAGTGTATTTCATCAATCCATTCCTTTATGCTACTTTGATTCGTTTCCCCCTTGTCTTTATTTTCATGCCCATAGCGGATGTCGTCACCATCAGCTATATTATTTTCGAAGTTGGTATCAATTTTCTGGTGGCATATAATATAGGTTTCGAGTTTCTTTCTGCAATCATTGACGGTGCCATTGAGTATGGTCTGAATTTCTGAATCCTGAAACGTGTGCAGGTCAAGGAAAAAATATCCCAAAATTGCTCGAGTGTTTGACAATCGAACATCAAAGCAATGCAGTAAAAGAAGAATTGTTGCACTGTAGTGTGCCTCATTTCTTTCATGCATTTCCACCGCCGTACCTTGGCCATTATATGGGCCACATCCAGCCAAATGTACGTACTCATAGGACGGTAAAAGTACTCCTCGCTCCTGTTAGCGTACAAAAAACAAGTTCCAATGTACGTTTTAATGGTCTGCTGGTTAAAGGATAGAGACATTCCATTCAACAGTGCTCTGGACGAGTCCCAGACAGCGAATGCAGGCTTAGGAGCACCTAACTTTAGCCAATGGCTTGCCACCACCAGAAAACATCCGTTTCTTGAGTTTCAGACAGCAGATCGTAAACTGATAATGTTGTACCATGAAAGTTATAAAAAAATAACGAAAGAGTATAAAAAAATTTGGCCTGATTGAGACCCGTCGTATCGAGTTAGTGGTTGGACAATACTTCCTGTGCCGTCTATTGACAATGTAGTTTTCATTTTCACAGTTCTGCAATACTGTTTATATGGATACAGCTGAGCTGGAGTTCCAAAAGACACATAGAACTTGTCACGCTTTATTTTGTGGATGAATATCTGTGATATGGTGCGATATGTTTCATCCTTTGAATGGTTTTAAAAATGGCTTTTCCATCAGAGGGTTTTAAGTCAAATTTCGTAATTTACAGTTTCCATTCTGGCTCGACAAAGAACTTCTAAAGTAGGAATATGCATTGGTACACGCTCCCCTATTTCAATATCTTTAATAACTTCTTGTTTTTGCCAATTACCGCATCTTTCACAGAGTACCGCCTGATCAACCTGTTGTCTCCTAAGACCCCTTAGCGGACGTTTAACATCTTCGTGATCGTCGTACATGGTGTCTCTGGTTTTTATGGTAATGTCAACGGCATCCTCGCCCGGGTCTTTGTCAACATAACAAAATATTACATTACCGCATTTCTTGCTCTTGCAATGTCCTCTAATTCTTACAAAATGCAGGCTTCCAGGAGTGGCATATACCTTCGAGTTTTTGAAGACAAACGCACATGGGAGCCGTGTTTGTTTAAAAATGGCAAGTGACAAAACATCTGTCCACATACCCCTCTTCAAAATGGGGTACTTCCTATTTCCATATTGGACAGGAAATTCTTGCATTGATCTCCATTCTTTATTAGTAATATGAACTTTGAATTCGTCAAGACCAGCAGATTCCGGTTCGATGTCGTATGAACTGTCAGTAACCTCAAGATTGGAAGAATCATGCATCGTGGAATCGAGTGCGGTGTTGTTCAGATTGTGATTGGCCGTGACATCGTCGAAAGGTAAGCCTTTGTTAGTACATGCTGTCGATACTATGGATCGTCTGTTATTCCTCACATTCACATAGACATTGTGCGGAGTCCATCGTCCATTTAAGAATTTACTCATATCTTTCCACACAGCAGATGTGTACGGAGGATATGGCTTTTTCGCAAAATAGGCGATAAAATGCTCAACCATAGCAATTGCATCATCCCGAGGTACCATTGAAGTACGTGGCATAATGTACAAATGAGTTATTGAAACCTGTGAAAGAAATTATTAAAAGTTACATTAAGTTATTCATTTCCAATACCGATTATGTACAAAAAAAATTACGGTGACAAATAAGGAACAACGATTAAAGGTTATTAATTTAGATCCTGTAATTTTTTTTTTATTTCTCTAAATGAGTCAACTAGTTTTATTATGTGTGTGATCAAAAATCAGAAAAATCAACAAAAAATCCAAATATATAAAAAAAGTACCGTTTTGTCATTACATAAGTCATCAGTTTCTCGACAAAACGTACGAAGTTGATTCACGATCAGTGTGAATAGAAAATGTGAAATTTTAGACCAATTCGAAAAATTGCTCTTTTCTGTCTTAGTAAATTATTTTCAGATTTCAAATTCATCTAAATCATACTTACATGAAACGTACTATAAATATTCGCCTATTTCAATATGTTCAATCATCTTTTTTATAACCAAAGCGATCGATAATGACCGCGATTTGTAACATTCTTCTTCTTCTTCTCCATTTGCTTATACCTCGGTGGGAAGTAATATGTTAGACAACCTTTGATTATACCTACGGACTGCTAAGGGCGGCTCTACAATGAAGTCGTAAGTCGGTGTCGTGACGGTGTCGCGGCGGAGTCGGGACGGAATAGGCGCCGACATCGGTGGTTTTCCAATTAGAGCACTGTGCGACACAGTGCTGCACACTAAGCGATATGGTTGGCTGGATGCGTTGGATCTAACGGAAATGGCCAATCATATCGTTTAGTATGCAGCACTGTGTCGCACAGTGCTCTAATTGGAAAGCGCCCATCGGCACGAAATTGTCGGAGAGTGGCGCCACTGTTTTGTCGTGTCGGTACTTGACAATCTGTACCGGTATACGTCCGCGACTTGTGGCGCGAAACCTATAGCAACAACAGCGTGTAGCAAACTGTCACTGGAATGTGAAATCCCAACCTCGAATGCCTTGAATGATGGATTACAGTATTCATAAGGTCTTCTTGGATTTACTGGAAGCATGGTACATGTTTCGCGCCACAAGTCGCGGACGTATACCGGTACAGATTGTCAAGTACCGACCAGCGTTGCCAGACTGAAATTTGCCACCGCACTAGATGGAGCCACAAAACATACTAGAATCGAAAATTTCGTACTAGATTTTTAATTTTGATAACGTAGATAGAATATTATCAATTACTAATCATATTATTGCTCCATACTAATCAATAATATAATTTATGTTTTCTAAAACATGAATTATACTTTATGCTGTCTAAAACATGAATCAAATACATGATACAGAGGTACGACTCACAACAACGTTAAGCGCGTGGTGACTGTTTTACCTACAGGTTCAGATATACACATACCTAAAAACAGTCAAATCTACAATTGTGAAAAAAAAAATAATCGGGTGTTTTCTTAAATGTTTGTTCCCATTAGAGCTGAAAATTAAAACTTTTCAATACTAGTCACGTGTGTCGTCGACTTTCAGTATGTTTTTAGTAAAATATGGATGAGGAATTATTTGAACGAGTAGGTAGGTGGTTTATCAAAGATTCACAGTGCAAATAAGATTGATATTGCTTGTTATTGCTATTATTTAGGAATTATAATCGACAAAAACACTTAACTCTAAAATCACTTTTTATCTTATGTAAATTAATATGACAATTTCATATTAAAATAGAATGTTATTCAAATGTTAAATACTCATTAGAAACACATAATGACAGAAAGATATCACAGTACCGGTGCAATGACTACTCTAATAAAGCTTAAGCTCAGTAAACTAATGACTTAGTTTGTATTTCGACTAGGCTCGATATTTGGTAGGGAGTATACCGAATTGCCTCACTCGTATCGAGGCTTGCGTTTTAATAATGACGAATTTGGCTCCCACGTGTCACATGTATCACTTTTACCCAACAGTTCCTTTGTGTGCAAAATGCTTTCACAGGTGTCTACATAGAGTCGGTTTCGATTCTTACTTTTTATCAAACTCAACTGTGAGAAAACTCTTTCAGCTGCTGCTGACGAATGTGGCAAGCTAAGCAATCCCTTAACGAGCTTAGAGAGATTGGGGAACATCGGATCATTTACTTCATTCGATGTGTTAAATATTTTCGTCCAGAATTCTTCCATACTCTCTTCTTTGTACTTATGGACCTCAGATAATTCAGGCAGTAGCCGCCACTCATTATTCAGTTTTTCAATATCGTCGACAAGTGTAGGAAACAGCCTTAAAGCCTCCGTAGCGATACTTGTATGTTCTCCCTGACAAACTGTCTTGGGGTCAAAGTGACTTACGAAGAGAAGTATTGGACTATCAAAGTCGAATCGATTTTTGATTTGTTCCGACAACGTGACGTAAAATGAAAGAGCGTGAGTTCTGAAATTATGAACATCTTTCGTGTCGATTTTTCCACTGTTAATGAGCAATTCCGTTTTTGCCCCGAAATAAACATCCTCAAGAGGGATGAAGTTCCGCGGATTGCTGGGCTGGACTGCTTGGAGTTGGGTGTTATCTAGGTAATCTTTTCTTCAGTAATTACGAAGGATGCTTCGATAAAGACCTCTAACACGATCCAACAGTAGCTGCAATTTTGGTTTCTCAGCTTGAAACTCGACGTTCAATCGATTAACCGTATCCAAAATATACGACAGAAACGTAAAATAGATCTTGAATGCTGGACTCTTGAGCTGAGAAAGAATAGTCTGACTTGCAAGCAGATTATCTTCAAAGCACTCGTTCGTAAAAAAAAGAATGAGGGCTTCCCAGTTTTCCAAGACGCGATCCACTGCTGCCTATGAATGTGAAAGATTTACAATCGATTAACGGAGAAATTCTCGGCATTATTTTTATCAGTGAGAAAATAGAATACTCACTTGGACAGAAAGCCATCTCGTTTGACTTGGATGCAGCAATTTATGAGGTTTTAAGTCCACAAACATCTGGAATTCTTGTAATTTTTCAATCCTGTTGCTGCTGTGTGAAAAATAATTGTATATGGATCTGACCATTTCTTCGACGCTTTTGGGCAACTTTTTTACTGCTGCCGAAGAGCACAGATGGAAGGAGTGGCAAACACATCCCAACACGAACAGGTGTGGTAGAATTTCCCGGAATCGAGCCTGTACTCCACGAATGTTTCCCATCATCACAGATGCATTATCAGCAGCGAACCCTATCATATTCTCGATTGGCACCTTTATGTTTTTGAGATGTTCGGTTACAGCTTTGAAAAGATCTTCAGCAGTACAAGATGTGACTTTAACCAGACCCAGAAAATTGTCTCTGCACTGTCCAATGCTGCAATCATAAAACCTTGCGACGATAACAAGACACTTTTGCGTACTGACATCTGTCGTTTCGTCAATTATTAACGAGAAGACATTCGCTCTGAGCTTCTCAGAGATTTGAGATATCTGCTCTGCTGCGATACAGTCTGTCAAATGTTTCGCTTTCGTCCTACTACACTTCATGGCCTTTGCTACTGCAGAATCTGGGCAGACCGAGGCAATGAATTTGGGAAGGTGATCCATCAAGAGAAATGGCAGATTATGTTCTTGGAGGAACATAACCATTTTAAGTTCAGACGATTTCACCAATTTCTCCCGATTCTTCGATTGTTGTTGCTGAGGACCACCAAGATATGCGTCGATTGCGGGAGTGTTTTGCGCCTTCATGCAGTTCGAAATGTGGAACTTTGATGTCTCGTGCCTGGCCAAATGCCCTTTTCCGCCTTGGATAGCTTTGTGACATGCTTTGCAGAACGACGTTGACACCCCCGCCTGTGACTTTACTTCGAGCCAGCGATATTTCTGTCTCCACTCGTCTTTGAACTTCTGTTTGTACCACTTTTTTTTCAGATTTTCTCGTGGTGGCCCGATTGAATCACTGCTGTCAGTGTCGATAACAGCCGCATCAACTATCTCTGCTGGATCTTCATTTTCTATATTTTGGTTATTTCCGATATCGTCTTTACTGTTTGGAATGGTCGCTGAACTCGTTAATGCTGAAGCCAAATCGACTGCATTTACACACTCTTTGAATCCGACAGACGAGAATCTTGAAATGACAACAAGAAAGCATGTGAGGGTGACGAGTATGACATTAGACAAATACTTCAACTAAATTAACCACACTGTTTCGTCGTGACTGATTTTGGTTGTTTTTTTTTTCGTTTTTTGTCGTTGTCATCCGGAGAGTTGATACTGGACCCCGAAGATTCGTCTTTCTCGTCATCTTCTATCGCGGATTCTTTATTTTTCGGTTTGATGATTAAATATCTGTAAAGAGGAAAAATCCGGTTCCATTCGGCTATTAGGGCATGTGAAGTGAATTATTAGCTACAGACGTTTTTTATTTCTGAATAATCGTCACATACCTGTCCATTGTAAGGTGCAAATTTACGAGCTACAGGAGTAGATCGGGGAATCACTAATGGCTACCGAACTGAATACCGATCGAGTATCGTAACGACTAACAACTTGTGAGATTGCACAAAATTGTCCGAAACTCTGAATGCCTAAGTATTATACCATAGACCATAAGTCGAGTTGAGATGCGGATCTGCAGTTTCACGCGCTCTTGAGCTGCGATGGTGCCACCTATCGAGTATAGGCCATAAACTCATAAACCCATAAGGGAAGTGAGGTGAGCCAACAGCAGGGGTAAAAAACCCCATAATGAGTATGTAATACAACAGCTACGTGCAGCTTATCGTCAAATAGTTAGTGCACTACCCTGGTTAGAGTAAAAAAAAAAAAAAAAAACCACACAATTAAGAAAACGTACTAGATAGGAGGAAGGCGTGCTAGCGTACTAGATTCTACTGAGTCGTACTAGATCTAGTACAATTGTACTAGACTGGCAACGCTGGTACCGACACGACAAAACAGTGGCGCCACTCTCCGACAATTTCGTGCCGATGTCGGCGCCTATTACGTCCCGACTCCGCCGCGACACCGTCACGACACCAACTTACGACTTCATAGCAAACTTCAGAGTTCAGGCGTGTTCCAAGATCTCAGCGACACCACGAGGTATCGGCGACATTCAGTACTACGCTTCGCTTGTTGGTTTTTTTGTACAAATGATAACGTGACACGTTGGGAAATATCGTATGTATATTTAAACAGATCGTAGAATGAATAACGACGGCGAATATCTATTATGTATGTAATACTACGTAATGGTTCCGAAATGATTGTGTGTATATTTGAATAACGGGTTGAATATAATTCCGTGGTCCAAGCAATATTTTACCGAACAATTACGTTCAAAAAGCAGCCCAATGCGTCCCCACACAACACGAAAGATTTGAGGAGACAGTTTACAAAATTTTACAAAGCAACATCTTGAAATATTCTCAAATATAGAAGAAATATTACATCTTATAACACACGAAACCAAGCAAACAGCAATTTCGCATGTGAAAGCGATTAAAAACAAATACGTATCTTAATTTGGTAAAACTTCATTTATTTTACGTATATACAGGGTGAGTTTTCTCCGGGGTCCTGAGAGGGTGTGGCTTAAATCGGCTGAGACTCCGTCTCTTTCTGTTCAACTTGTAATTATCCGAATAACAATTCCTACTTATTGTCAGGCGTCAGCTACTATTTATTTGGCTCTTGCCGTGTATCTACAATGTACGAAAAATCACGTAGCCTTGTCAAAACAATGAGACAGTACTGTTTACCTCAAGTCCGAATGGATTTTCTATCATCTGAAGGCGATCATTCTCTCACAGTCTTTTCAAACATTAGTATCTCGGTAGTCCTACGGAATTCTGTACGTGTGATATCATGGCCAATTTCACAATCGATGAGTACGTCGATATGATTTTGATGTTTGGCGAATGCCGTTCAAATGCACCGCTTGCTGCAACGCATTATGCCCTGAGATTTCCAGATAGGTGAAAAATGCCATGTATTCTTTTCCGTCATTTTCGCCAAGACCATAACGTTCTCTGTCATTTACTCAATACTTCGGTTCCCAGTTTTCAGTATGCATATTCTCTAGAAATACTGTCGAACTTATGTGTCACTCATGGCAATCGGTTTGACTAATCTGTACAATCTCATTCTAGAGTTACTCCTTCTACACAGGCATTTCAAGAATGCGTGCAACGCCTGCGTGCCACGGGTTCGGTAAAAAGACGCGTTAATAATAGAGATTGCCCTGTAACACAGGGTATCAATGAAGAAGTCGTTTTAGCGGCCGTTGCTGCGGATCTTCAACTAAGCACGAGAACAATCGCGACAAGCGTTGTCCCTATGAGTCAATCGTCCGTTATAAAGATTTTAAAGAAAAATAAATTCCACCCTTATCACCTGCAGTTGGTGCAAGAGTTGCGCGCCGAAGACCATCTGAACCGAATGGTCTTTTGCCATTGGTTAGAGGAGCAACTTTTAATGGGCGACGATTTTTTAAGCAAGATCATGTTTTCTGACGAATCGCGATTTAATAATACGGGTGTCGTTAACCGTCATAATATGCACTATTGGACCAGTGTTAACCCACACTGGATGAGAGAGTCCGCGTTCCAGGTGCAATGGGGGATCAATGTTTGGGTCGGAATTATTGGGGATCATATCGTAGGGCCATATTTTTTCGAAGGGCATCTCACTGGGGCACGCTATTTAGATTTTTTACAAAACCAACTTCCCGGTCTGTTAGAGAACGTACCATTGGACATGCGGTTACAAATGTGGTTCCATCATGATGGAGCTCCACCTCATTTCTCTAGGGTGGTGAGACAGTTTTTGGATGGTAAGAAATCGGATACTAGTTATTTGAAGACAAAAAAAAACTAATGACTGCAGATTTTTGATTTAGAACTAACATTTGTTGATTGTAACGATCGAGTCCTGTGAGATGATTTATTATCACTAGGTGCATTATCGTTAAATTTAACGACACAGTCTCATTATCTCATTGCTCATTTTCAATTTGGAAATAATAAAATATCTTTCGTGCAGTAAAGTTTGGCGACAGATGGATTGGCAGAGGGGGTCCAGTAGCCTGGCCACCTCGTTCACCAGATTTAACTAGCTGTGATTTTTTTTTATAGGGGTATATCAAAAGCAAAGTGTACAATACACAGCCTAGACATCTACAAGATCTCAAGGATCGAATCACCAGAGCCTGTGAAGCGATTACACCCGAAATCTTGCAGGCGGTGCGAAAAAACCATAGACGCAGACTTGTTACCTGTATTAATGAAGAAGGTGCACAGTTTGAACACATTCTGTAGTACACCTTCAATAAATCGAAGTTTCAACAGCACGACTTAGTGTCATTATTTTCATTTCACTAACGACTAGTTGACTTGAGCTAGCTTGGTCAGAATAATAGGTTGCTTTAGAGATAAAGGTATCTGTATATAAATAAAGACGATTGTCCTGACAATAACAAGTATGAATGAAAGAAGGCGGAGTATCGGCCGATTTAAGCCACACCCTCTCAGGACCCCGGAGAAAACTCACCCTGTATACATACACATGAATTGGTTACTGACATCGATTTGTGGACTACTTTTTACTCTCTATAATTGCGAGTAGCGTTTTTCGTTTTTTCAATTTTAAATTCAATAGCTTACGAAACAGTGATCTCTTAACAATATATGATAATTTATAAAACAAAATCGATGCAATGATCTGGTGACAGATCAATGATTAATTACATACATATCGGTCGAGTATCGGCGAATCAAGGTAACCACAAATTCAAGGGTTGTGTGGAAAAATCATTTCTTCTGGAATGCTGGATATCCATCGTAAAGTCTTCGAATCCGCAGATGGTTTACCATTCCGCATATATGCGGTTCTGTAAATGAGGAAACAATTGTTAAATGATTCCAACGAACTTTCCTGTAAACTGAACTCGTCTATATTAGGAACTTGCAACGTCACGAGTAAGTCGGGTAGCCTCTGGCACCCGGAATTCCTCAGCATACATCCGCGACCTGTGATCCATTTTATCGAGCAGGGAACGCGTTTCTGACATTCCAGGATCATCCTGCTTGCCGTCATATTACAGCGCTGATAGCTGAAATAATGTAAGGCGTTGCGGGCTACCCGATGTTTCCCTATTACATCAGAGAGCCATGCATAATTTACATAGCATGGGGGGTGATACCTCGATGTCGAATATTTTTGAGTTCAATTTTCTGAAAATTGAGATCGTAAAATTAAGCCGGTCCGGTAAGACTACATAGTTTGAAATGACAATTCGTGAACGTTATGAAAAATCTTGTTATCGTTGATTATGAAGCCAATGAGTAAACGTGGAATTCCAGTTTGATATCGGAGACATTTTCTATCTGTTTCATGCGACAAGCTTATCGTATTTTTAACCACAGGAATCCATAATGCAATTTGTATCTGTGGGTAATTCTACGTCAATCTATTGAAACATCGCACACGACCCGCTCGGAATTCGACAGAAGACCTTGTGGTCTTTAGTCTCATCGATTGAAGTTATTTTCCCAAATTGGAGACGTTTCGAAATTTCTTTGCATCGCGTAGCATTTTTCAAGTTTTTTGCGACTTTGCCGCGGTTAAAGCTTATTTTTCATAAATTCTGAAATCGATCTCAATTGAGCTGAAACGCCGCTCAACATGAGTCTGAACAAGAAACTCACATTGTTGAACTCGGATCCACGCCAAAAGTAAAAGCTATACGTAAAATTCATAGAATCTCCCCCCGAAACCCCCAAGCACGTATATAATTTATGAACGGCCCCTAATGTTGAACGCCTGAAAAGGTTAAACACAAATAATGGTAAACACCTGAAAAAATTGAAACACATATACAATTATTAGTCAATACGGCACACGTCTCATAATCATTCGGTAGGCCTTGCATATCTTTTGGGTGCTACATACTATATATTTCTATTTATCATTACCGTCAAACCGCCGCAGTTTGACAGTAAATCCGAATCTCCATAGTGCGTAATCCCAATCGAGAGCGGGTGTCGTTCTGATTGGCAGTCGTATGACAGGATCGTCGAACGTTACCATAAGGTAGTTTCGAATTTTTCATTATATCTCCACTATGCCATCAATAATATTGCAATGATGTCCTGGAACACTTGTTACCTATCGGGGCATGCTCGCAGGAATGTATGATGGCTTTGTAATTAAATGCATAAAGTAATTTTCATCTTAAATATTTCATAACTAACTACGTAATGTTCATCTTAGATATTTCACAACTAAATACATGTCATGCATAGCTTAGAAGGTGAGAGACTATACGTTCTACAGCATGCGTGTCAAACTAAACAGTAAACATATATCATACATGTATTCTATCGCAAACAAACAGGCGATATTATTAGTCATATCTCAATATACGTGAAATGTGCTAAAATTCTTTGACGTACTAGATAGGTTGTTCTTGGGACGCTTCCTTCGTGCGAGTGTGGGTTACCAAAATTACTTGCAAAACAATAAATGTACAACACAATCGGCATCACGGGAGATTCGTCGTTAAATGTTTTTACTAGTGCTGTTCGGTATTTCGGTATACCGAAATTTTTTCGGTAATTTTTTTGTAAAATATCTCGGTGTCAAGATCGGCTGTCAATATCGATACCGAAATACCGAAATCCTGAAAGCGAAATTTAAAACTACCGATACCAAAATACTGAAACCGAAAGTTGAAACTACCGATACCATAATACCGAAATACCGAAACACCGAAACCTAATTCCATTTACCGACAGTCAACACCGCAATATCGAAATCCAGCTCAACGAAACGTCCGGAAACAAATTCAGTAATTTGAGCCCGTTAGATACAACAGTTTGTAATTTTATACGCCCTTCGGTTTTTCATTCTTCACAATCAGTTTTTCGGTACTTTATCAGTAATTCAGTGTTCTGTCGGTATTACGGTATTTTCACGATATTTCGGTATTTTCACGATATTTCGGTATTTTCACGATATTTCGGTATTTTCACGGTATTTCGGTATTTTTACAGTATTTCGGTATGTTATCGGTATTTTGGTATTTACCAGCAAAACAATATTTTGGTAATTACTGAAATAACGGTATTTCGGTAAACCGAAAATACCGAATGAAAAATTCATACCGAAAATCGGTATTAAATTGCCAATACCGAACAGCACTAGTTTTTACCTGTCATACTACTGCCCGCCAGAACGGTGTAACCCGAGCTCTCAACTGAGATTACGGACACCCGTGAGTAATTGTGGCTTGTACATTTATTCTAACGAACAATTGAATGTTTTTGAATGAATTAGGAAGGTATGATACGTTCTTCGTATACTACTACTATATCGCTACGCCGATATTGTATGATCCGTACCACGCACGAAGAGAAGCTGACGCGTAAAGTGATCTGTACGATTTCGGTTACAATCGCGATCACGATGCAAGGCCTATCCGATAGTCATAGTTTTTACTAAGGGAGTTTATCCCCTTTTTTAGAGGTTCTACTTTGCTTTTCTTGACGAGCGTCTAAAATATACTGCGGGTCCCTGATATCCATATTTCTTGAATAACGGCTATCAACTATTTCAGGTACCAGACAGCATTTATAGAATCTCGTCAAGGAGGGTTCAATTTTCTGGGACCAAAACTCGTCGTTTTTTTGAACGACGATACTTTTCATACCTCGTGGTGTCCAAACAGCGAATACGCAGTACTTCCTGCGGGTCACGTGCAGCTGACCTTGCACTCGATAGTGATATTCGTGGTTCTCGTTCATTTTGTCGCCTCGGCTGTCAAAGATACGATGCACGTTCCCTCTCTTCTGAGCAATTGCCTCCTCCGGGGTGAAATTGATCACAGAAAATGGGCATTTGATTTCCACAATCCCATCGTCGTCGATCAAACCGTCTGGCGAAGCGCCGATGTACGGTAGCTCCTCGTCGATGAATAAGCCACACTCCGTTATTAGAATATTGCGCTCAATTTCTAATTCTCGTCGTGCTTTTTCTTCGCATTGCTGACCGCGTTCGATTGCCGGAAGCCGCAACGGTGTGGGGTATAGAGCAACGATTTAACCGGATTTTGACACGACGTGTCAGCACGCATGCGACACACGCGTCCGAAATTCGATGCAGTAAGGATTTTCTTGCGTATCGACATGCAACGCTCGCTTTTGCCTTGTTGCCTCGTAGGACGCTCGCTTTCGTTGCGGTCGGCTTGCCACTCAGCTAATCTATCGTAATGATGCCGCGTTTGTTGCTCGAATTCATCCTTCGATAAATCCGGACGTTGAGAATTACGCCCGTAGTCTGCAGTAGCAGTGTTTGGACGTCGGACTTTGCTCCTCTGCTCTATCGGGTTGTCGTTTCCCTGATCCTTCCGCTTTTCGACAGATCGGCTTCTGCTAGCTGTTTTATGATCGTTTCTCTTGATATGTCGATCCTCCATTTTAGTCGATGTCGTTGTTGGTTCCTTGCCGATGTTTTCATTCAATACGCTCAAGGATTTATTCGTATTGAATTGTACGACAGCTGCGGCGCATCTTCCGGTGTATGAACCTCTGGACCCGTAATTGATACGTTTTCCACCAATATATTTGGCAATGATGGAATTGTATCTTTCTACGCTGTTGCTATTGACGCCTAATATCAGGCTGTCAGAGTAACAACTTAGACTAGCGAAGGCTTCCTTTATTTTGTCATAGAGTCCAAGAGCGTTTAACGCGGGAACTATGTTTTCTTCTCCTTCCTTCGATGATCCGTCACAAAAGTAACCGATTTCAGCGCACTTTTTATGCTCGCCAAATACGTGGCTCGGCGCGTTCACAATATCGCCCGAAAGCTTGCGTGCTTTCAAACTCGTGGGGCCCTCTTCCTTCGACCTGAATTGCACAGCCTTCGTCACAGCAGTTCGCAGTCTGAGAACGCTGCCTTCGATCACTTGACGCAATTTTCCAAGACGATCTTTTCCTTTTGCGACCTCTTTGATTTTCGTAGCAAGATTACGCAACAAATGGTTGGTACATTCGACTTTTCTGACAGGCATATTTGGGTACGGATTGCTGTCCAAGATCTTCTTGTAGACGCTACTGTCTCCATCTGCGATTAAGGTGGAGTACATAAGTCCGTGCTCCTCGATGCTACGCCTAAATTCGTCGACGATAGCGTCACTTTCCATGCTGGTCGAACTGCGGTTTCGCTCCCAATTTTTATAACAAAAATGCTCGGAAGGTTCCTTCTCCGTGCGTGCGGCCCGTTCGCATGTTGCGCAAAATTTGTTGCGTACCCCGATGAAAAGGATCTTCTGCGTGTGGTAACCGACGATCGCGCCAACTCCAGACAGAGAGTCGTACTTCCCGGTTCGATACGATCTCTTCATCCAGCTACCATCCGCTACAACGGGAATATGTGGAATGCTATCGACGATATCACCGCGCGTGATAGCTAATTCCCTTTCGAGTTTTCCAGCAGCTTGCATCTCTTGTGATGCGGTACTCATGAAGTCTTGGGTCATCTCGTCTTCGTACCTTCGATATGTATTTTCTGAAATGTTTGGCACATCAATCGCTGCGAACAGTTGTTCCATTTGCGAATACCCAATTCCGCTGGTAATGCACCCGGCCACCGCGCTACGATGAATATCCATGGATCCGAGATCCGACGGTTCAGTCCATATGCTCTCCTTGTACAGGCACATTTGGCACTGAAAAAAGATTTGCGTTCGCAATCCTTTTTCCCGCGACCCTATGATTTTTAGGGCCGACATCGGACAATCGAAGCGAGGCGCGTGATTACCGAATTTATTAAAGAAATCAGAGAACAGGTGCTGTACATTCACGATACGGCGGCCTTCGATATTAGCCTTTTCATGACGGTACGTGTCGTGGCCGCTGCTAGAAGTTACGAGCGTGAAATCATCCAGATTGTCTTCTTCTGGCCACATCCATTGATCTGTCGCCTGTTGTTCTGCCTCTGTACCAATTATCTGTTCTTCGCAGTCGTTTTCAAGCGAGTGATCTGGTTTGGGATTACGGTCAGACTCAGACACGTGTTCGCTGTGTGGTACGGTGTGTCCATCTTCTGGGATTTCACTTTCGTAAGTGATTTCCTCTACAATCACTTCTTCATCGCTGTCATCTGCCGATCGCGATATCCGTAACAATTCGGGAGTGAATGTGCGGTGTTGGGAGGTATGTCCCGAACTGCCCGGTTCACAGTGACCGAAGCCAACTTCAGGCTGACTAGCCTCTGCAAGACGCTGCTCGTCTTGTTTGCCAATGACCGTGGCCGCCGAGTTTGATGCCACTGCGGTCTTAGCATATTGCCCAGTCTTTCGGCAATTTCGTCGCCTATAAACAGAGAGAAGTTTACAAAATTTAGAATAGTATAAAACCACAACGATAACATACAATGCGCTGAAACATATCTGTTTAAATATACCGCACACAGCCAGATGTATGAACCCTAGATAATACAATTACATCGGAGTTCACCAATTCATGAAAATTGAATGCGTATTTGTAGTACCTACTGTAACGTGGTATTTCGTAAAGACCCGTTACAAGGGCACACTATCGGAAAATACGACGATGCGTAGCGCAGACAAGGGCCTCCAGGAAAAGGAAAAATTTAGGAAACATTATTAGGTTAAACTAACGCACTATTTTATTTTTGTAAACTATGTAACTCGAGATACACCTCTACGAGATTCCTACCGTCGTGGGAATGACTACGGAAACAACATCTGGAATCGTTATCGACGTCTCGATCGGCGTGCAAGCCTTCGATTCGCCAAGAAAGCGGCAAGGTCAGCGCCTCCTCTCGACCAGGCAAATTCTACCACCCCCAACAAACTGGATTGACGGCGTACAGGGATGTGCGAGAAGCACGAAGAAGTCCTCCCGTCATCCGACAAGTCTACCGTCTGACAAGACTGCACAGCTGAGACGAGGGTGGCGTATAGGGTCAGGTGAAGGAATATTCACAGCCTCCCACCCGATGATTCATCAGCTGGAGCAGGTATCGTTCAACTACTTTCTCGGAAACTGTTATCGCGGCCGGGTTGGTCCAGAAAACCCCCGGATCGGCGTTCCAACCTATCGAACTTTGTCGTGGGCGAGACCCTTGTGGTCCAGCGCGAAGCTATCGTATATTTCCTAGAGATTGACGTATCCTGTAAGGCTCTAGCGGAAAGTATCGTATAGCTCTGGCGAGCGAGATTTCTTATGAATCCAGCGTCAGGGAGTTCTATCGGAAGGCAGCAGGATGAGGAGTATCGTGACGGCAGGGGTAGGATAGGTTTCCCCTGAGAAACGCATCGACACCTCATACGTTCGTCGAAACTACCGAAAACGACGAGAACCAATTAAGACGATGATGACCCACGTGACCAGTCAGAAGTCTGTACGAGCAAAAATAAGGCCTATATAAGGAGGATACGCAGATCAATCGGTCTACTCTTCGCTCCGTCTGCGCTGCCCATCTATCGTTCTAAGTCATCGAGTATCGTACTATCGTATCGTATTATCGAGTCTATTTAAAATAGTGATTGTGTTCTATCGTGAGGCAATTTAAGGTAAGGTCTTGATTTCTTTTGTGAAGGCACGAGGTAGTTCGTATAAAAGTATGTTTTATGGTATGGCTTGAGCTAAGGAGCTCGTTTATGGTTAATTTATCGAACAACCTCGAGTCTGGCTGAATTCGTAGACTTTATATTGCTTTTTGGCTATTGTTTATCGTATACCTTGCTTTTGGCTAATTTCTATCGTATGGCTTTCTTATATTTAGTATGTTAAATATTTATCATTGTGCATGAATATGGTAGTGAAATACTTTTCCTGGAGAACCCTGAGCGAAGATAGCCGCGAGTAGCCTTCGGCCTCGCGTTACAGTTAATTTGGTTATAATTTGGTTAAAATATTGTTATGTTTTGGCATCAATTTCGTTTGAGATATCGTAAAGTCATTTTGTAAAGTTGAGTATCGTTTGGAATTTGGTATCGTTAATATCAGTACCGTATCGTATAGAATCTGGTTGTAAACCACCCTATCGTTACAGTTAATTTGTTATCGCTGTTCTAAGTAGTTTGTATTTTGATTGACTTCGGTCCCTATCTTAGGATAGATTTCGAAATGTCGTAATTATAAAGTCCAGCGAACCCATGAGGTTAAAAACTGTATCGTTTGTTATCGAGCTTTGACGGCTAAAGCAACAAAGAAAATTATCGGCTTAGGCGGCGATTAGAAAGAATAATTTTGCATTCGGGTACGAAGTATCGCTCTGTGATACCAAGTCCGGAGTCTAGTTGAATTGTTTTATATCGAGTCACCTCTAACGCGCCTATGACTGATTTCGTGTTATAAAACACGTAAATTCTATGCCGACAATCAGGAAACCTATCGTGACAAACTAAAGAAAATCTATGTCCGATTCTGTTATCGATAAAGTTTAAGCTACTCACTTTCGTTAAATAAATTGATTGATTGATGTTACCTCGCATGATGTCGTATTAATATTTTTGTCTGGTGTACCCTGCCCCTCTATCTAAGGCTATGGAATACTGAGCTAGTTGAGTTGTCGCTCGTCGCATCTCGTATGTTTTAGTCTATCGTATCGTAAGGAATTTTGTTAAGAAAACGACGCGCAAGCGTCTGGCGCCCAACCTATGGTAAGTTTTCAGTCATTAACACGGGAAAGCGTCGAATTGTAGCGTAGTAGTGGTTTTCCTCTTACTATAAAGAAAACTGCGTTACACTACACAGGGTACTAAAACGCAAATTTAAAAATATTTTAACCGGAAATTTGTAGAATTTGTGTACTGAACTATGATACAGGTGATATACTATTACAAATAAACAACTTCATCTACATAAAAAAATTAGTAAATATTTCGTCGAGGATCACCGGAATGTGGTTAGACAATTTTCAACCGCTTGGTCTATCTATAAGGAATTCAACACAAGCTCCAACTTCCAGCGGATGAAATGTTCATTAGTATGTTATAAAGTTTTTTTGAAAAGTATTACGTTTATTGAACTAACAATCATTGAATGACATAGAAAATTGAATGTTAGATTTTTTCGGTTAACACATAGAATATTTTGAGTTACTTTTTCATTTATTACCAAGGTTCACACTTCACAGATATAATTCGAAGTACTTGAAATTCCATATATTTTTCTGTAATGTGATTTCATAAACTATAAAATTTGAAATAATTTTTGGAGCACTTAAAATTAATAAACCAGCAATTTTTATGATTCTAAGAAAGTACCGAATCGACAGGATCGAGTCTTGGCTCAAACGATGCGAGTCGCTTCGGCCGAAACCCTGGAGTTCTATGCACCCGCGCCATCAATGAAAGCAAATTGAATGGCTGGTTCAAGCTGAGTAATACTCAAAACAAAATATATATGTATATATTGTAACTTTTCAGGTGCTTACGCGACCTTCTGTGTCGCGTATGGCTAGTTACTTGTGAGTGTCTTTACTCTAGATTATTTTCTAGGGCTCCTTGGTAGAGGTAATCTATTTGTTAGTCCCTGATACAGACTAGGGTGGAGCGAATCACACCGTAGCTGCCTCCCTCAGACCTGGATGCTGCAAGCAGCACCGAGGCTGTATCAGACTTGGGATTCGACGCACCTGCCGAGACCGTATCTCGACTTGGATGCGCAAAGCGCACCGAAGCGAGTATCGGATCTTTGCAGTGCAGTCGTCACCGAAGCTGTATATTAGCTAGTTGAATGAAATATGTTAGTCAGGTCAGATCAGTCTACTGAGAAAAGGTTTTGAAGAAAAGAGAATCGTCTCGGTTAACAAAAGTTTTAATCAAACATTTAGAATTAAGTTTTAAATTTACTGATTGGTTGCAACCGAGATTTTCATACTGTGAGAGGACTGATATTAGCCCCCCACAATTGTAGGCTGTATAGGATAGTGATAATGGGGTCTTTTAGGTTAATAATTAGTCAAGCACGGAGTTCGGTTATGCCTCGTTTATTTCCCCGTTATTCTCTTGGCCGTTGTCTTCGATGGTCAACGCCGAACTAACTCCTTATTTACATTGTCGGACATACACTCAAATCCATACATACACACATGCATACACACACGTACTGCGCGTAGCAACGGGGCCTACAGCTCGGCCGTTCCTGATTTATAAGGACGTCCCGTCCGTTGGTCCTGCCCGATTGTGCGCTTCGTCATCTTCGGAGTCATGGTTGTCGGTCTCCTCATCGGTATCGTCTAATTCCGGATCCTTAACGGAAATCCATTTCTTTAGTCGGTCGGGGGATAATATGGACTCATAGATTTTCTGTTTGAGTTGGTAGCCTGGGATGTCCCCGACTACGTAACGATCGTTGTCTAGTTTTCTCAAGATCTGATATGGTCCTATATACTTTTTACTGAGCTTCGCACTTCCAGGGACGGAGTGGGTGGACTGTCAAATCATTACGAACTCTCCTTTTTCGAATTCTTGATGCGGCCGTCGTCGGCGGTTATAACCCTCTTCGTTTCGCTGCTGATTGGCGACAATGGCATCGGAGATCTGCTCTCGTAACTTTATTCGCTCCCTACCGAGGTTCTCAAGTGTGAGGTCCTCTTCCATTTTTTCTTCCAGGACATCGAGGCTTCCTCGTCGTAGTCGAAACCCAAACATGGCCTCGGCTGGGCTACGGCCAATACTTCTTTGAACAGTCGTATTCAGTGCCATCTGCACTTTCCCGAGGGCTTCGTGCCATTTATCGGGTCTCTCCGTCAATTTGCAAATAGCTGGCATAATGGTACGGTTGTAACGCTCAATCTGACCGTTGGCACGGGAAGTATGAACAGCCACCTTCACGTGCTGGATTCCATTGTCTTGACAGAATGTTTCGAAGTCTTTACTAGTAAAGGCGGTACCCCGGTCCGAAACGATACGCCGTGGGACACCAAAGATCCTGAACATGGATTCCAACGCCCGGATGACTTCGTCGCCGCGTCGGTGGTGGTGGATTTGACAGCCTCAAGAATGACGAACTTGCTGAAGCCATCAATGACTTCAAATATATGTTTATGTCCCTTCGTGGTTTTAAGTAAAGGGCCCATGTGGTCGACGTGGAGCGTATCCCATGGCTTCGCACCCTTATCTATACTGTGGAGATACCCCTCGTTCAAGCTGGCTTTTTGATTATACTCGAGACACTTTATACAATTGGACAGGCATTTCTTTACGTACTTTCGCATGTTCCGAAAATAATATTTCCTTCTAAGTTCCTCAAGGGTTTTATCAGTGCTAAGGTGAGCCAAGGTCTCATGGATTTTCATCACAAGATCGTGCTTCATGCGTTTCGGAACGACAAATCGGTGTTCGCCGCGAACCACCTTAAAAAGCTTGCCATTGATAACACTGAAATCGGACAGTGAGCGGTCGTCCCTTTGGAGACGGTTCTTAATTTCCAAGACCTTTACGTCGGTCTCCTGGGCTACAGATAACATATCCGGTTGCTCATCGTCGTCTACTACGTTCATGTGAAAGCAACGGCTAAGGCCGTCCACGTGACCCATCCTATCGCCACTACGATGTTGCACATCGAAGTCATATTCCTGAAGTACCATGCTCCAGCGGCAAATCTTAGCATGTATATCTCGTTTCTCTAAAGTTTGCTTCAAAGCATTACAGTCAGTTACGATTACAAATTTCATACCTATCAGATAAACCCTAAAACGTTCAATGGCTTTAATAATAGCTAAAGTCTCTAACTCGAAGCTATGATAGTTTTTCTCAGTATCAGTTGTTTTAGCACTAAAATAATATACAGGATGTAGGTTACCATCTGCCTGTTTTTGCAACAGGATGGCGCCGTAGCCGTGCGAGCTGGCGTCAGTGTGTAATTCAGTTTCCTTCTTAGGATCATAAATTTTCAAAACAGGCTCACTGATCAGGATCTGCTTTAATTGGTCAATAGCTTGCTTATGTTCGTCACGGACTTCAAATTTAACGCCACCGTGCAACAAATCAGTCAAAGGCTTGGCTATAACTGAATAACCTCTAATAAAGCGCCGAAAATAGCTTGTCAAACCTAAGAAGGCTCGGAGTTGCCGCAACGTCTGCGGTATGGGGAATTGCTCAACGGCTCGCGTTTTTTCTACGCCGGGCTTAATCTCGTCTTTACTTATTATATATCCTAAATATTCTAATTCAGTCTTAACAAACGAACATTTATCGATTCTCGCTTCCAAACCATACTCACGCATTCGATCAGTCACAATTTTAATAATCTCGAGATTTTCCTCGATTGTCACAGTCGCGATCAAAAGGTCGTCGAAGTAAATCCTCAATTTTCTCTGCTGCACGAGATCTCTAAAAATATACATGATATATTCCAAGAATACAGGTGGCGAGTTTTTAAGTCCAAAGGGCGCGACCAAGAACTCGTACTGACCGCTCGGAACTACAAAGGATGTATATTTTATCGAGTCTTCTTCGATCTTCACATGGAAGAAAGCGTTCTTTAAATCAATGCTAGTGAAATAATTGAGGCCACTTAGGCCCTTGATCATGTCATCAATATGAGGTACAGGAAAATTATTCTTTATCATTATCTTATTGAGTCCTCTATAATCCACGCACATACGATACTCATTATTCTTTTTCTTAATCAGTACGATAGGGCTCGCATACTCGGATTGACTAGGTCTTATTCTACCCTTAGCTAAATAGTCATCTATTATTTCATCGACGACACCTTCTTCAAAGAACGATAGTCGTCTAGGGGCAGAACGCACTATTTTGTCACTACTTAATTCTATTTTCATACGAACTGGGCACTCGCGTGTCTGCGTGGTGGCGTCTCCGTTGCAACTCACGATTTGTTTTTTTATCAGCTCTTTTTGAACTGAGGTCAAAACTGGATTGGTGTCGATGTTCGGCCCGTCTTCGTCGACACAGATGTTCATCATTCGATAGACTTCGTCGTCAGGGGGACCCATAGGTCGGAAGTTAATTTTGTCCTGCTCCTTGCTCCAAGCAACAGAGTCAAGGAAGGCTTGTCCTAGTACTAGGTCTACGTCAATAACATTGTCCGGGATCACAGCTGCTGGAATAGCATAATTCTCATTATCAATCGTCGCCTGGTATACAATAGTCTTATGGCTTACCACTAGGTTGTTACCAAAGCCCTTTAAAGACTTGTTCTGGTAGGATACATCAGAAATATGCATCATGGGGAGACAGCTCTCTTTTACCAGATTGATAATGCAGCCAGTGTCTAACAGAGCAGTAAGGCTAACATCTCCTACCTGTATGTCTTTAAAATACTTAGAGGCGTTCTGAGGATATGGCAGCGTCCGGATGTGCATAACGGAAGGCTGGCTTCCTCCAGCTGAAGTCCTCGAAGTTGATGCCGGTCCGCTGGTGCCACTCGTACACAGCCTCGCGATATGTCCTATAACGCCATATTTAAAACACGTAGGCACGCTACGTGTATGCGTGTTATACGATCTATTGTACGGGTTAGTATTATTGTTCATCGTACTGTCTTTGCGCGCACCCCCACTCTCGCTTTGTTTACGATCGCGGAAGAAGCACTTGTCACTCGTATGTCCATCTTTCTTACACACATCGCACTTAACCGATACAGTCTTTGCCAATGCGTTGTCCCTTGAATTATCACCAACTTCATTCGAAAGTAGCTTCAATGTACGAAAAAGAGAATCAAGCGTTTGGTGGTGAGCAGCGACAAGCTGGGTGCGGATAGTGAAATTATCGATGCCACGAATGATGTGCAGTATGATCTCACTATCGTCCAGTTTCGCTTTCTTTGCCAGAGACAGCTTATCAAGATAATATTCTTCTAGGCGTTCACTACGCTTCCATCTCCTAGCTCTTAGCCTTCCCATGAGCCGGGATATATCCTCGCTGTTTCCGAACATTTCAAGGAGTTTCATCTTGAGGTCGCCCCATGTCAACCTGCATGAGTCTTCCTGCGCCTCATACCATTTTTTTACACCACCTGCGAATTTGTTGGAGGCAAGAACCTTCACAATTTCGTCGTTTAATTGGTACACAATCATTAAATCGTCGATTCGTCTCAGCCACATTTCTAAAGTCAAGGAGGAATTATCCTTGTTGTCAAACACGGGTATTTGTGACGCAATCTCATAATATGGTATTTTCGTAGTGGGGTGTCCTTGAGCTTGTTCGCTGGGCTCGGTGGCATTGTCTTTGTTTGTATCTCTATTCCGAAGTGCTGCGATGTTTTCTTCTCGCAAACGGCTGATTTCAGAATCTCGTTCGGTTAACAATAGCATCATCTGGGACAATTGGGCCATAGTCGTGTCGAGGGTCTGATAATATCGACTTTGTTCTTTACGATGAGCCTCCAAAATGCCTTGAGTCTCTGCGCTGTGATGATTTACTAAGTCTTGCATCTCCGAGCGATGCGTCTTAATCAACTCTTGCCACTCAGACATCGTTTTTTTTTTTTTTTTTTTTTTACATAAATCTGCTAACGGTCCTAGGGAACACACGTCCGCCGTTAGAGATAATTATCACTGTTTTGTTCGTTTATTTTAGTGTTAGTCTTTCACTCACAATCTCGTCACTCGATTATCTGGACGTAGCCAATATATTTTCTATTCACGATTCAAACCGTCGAGCAATTCCGCCGCACTTTACTAACGGACCCAGGGAATTCTCGAACGATCCACACTCTTTCGTACTCACTTTTGATGGAGCACTGTTTTATTTTTAAGGTTCTGTCGGTAAGAATCCCACTTCTGATTCTGTGAGAGGACTGATATTAGCCCCCACAGTTGTAGGCTGTATAGGATAGTGATAATGGGGTCTTTTAGGTTAATGATTAGTCAAGCACGGAGTTCGGTTATGCCTCGTTTATTTCCCCGTTATTCTCTTGGCCGTTGTCTTCGATGGTCAACGCCGAACTAACTCCTTATTTACATTGTCGGACGTACACTCAAATCCATACATACACACATGCATACACACACGTACTGCGCCTAGCAACGGGGCCTACAATACTAAGATAATTTAAATGAAGTCTATGACAATGTGTAGATTCAGCATCGCTACGGCTCTACTATCGTTATAACGTAATCAAAATTATTGAGGTAAATTAAGTACAAAAGTAATCAAAATAAGGAAAAGAAAATGAAATATAATCGATTTGACTCTACCACGTAAAACGCTGCTATGGCCGTTTCCGTATAAATTATATGACGCTAAAGAGAACCGCGGCGCTATGCCTGTGCGGCCTCGGAAAGAATAAAATTGTGAGTCAGCGTGGCGCTTTGCCTAACACTGCTGCTGGAGCCATGTTAGCGCTGCGCTTATATAGTCACCGATTGACGTCACTTGTTGTGCGCGGTTGACGGTGCGCGTTGTGACGTATTGTCTCGGGCTTAGATCACCCGATCCGTTACAATATATTGTAACGTGGTATTTCGTAAAACCCCGTTACAAGGGAACACTATCGAAAAAATACGACGATGCGTAGCGCAGACAAGGGCCTCCAGGAAAAGGAAAAATTTAGGAAACATTATTAGGTTAAACTAACGCACTATTTTATTCTTGTAAACTATGTAACTCGAGATACACCTCTACGAGATTCCTACCGTCGTGGGAATGACTACAGAAACAACATCTGGAATCGTTATCGATGTCTCGATCGGCGTGCAAACCTTTGATTCGCCAAGAAAGCGGCAAGGTCAGCGCCTCCTCTCGACCAGGCAAATTCTACCACCCCCAACCAACTGGATTGACGGCGTACAGGGATGTGCGAGAAGCACGAAGAAGTCCTCCCGTCATCCGACAAGTCTACCGTCTGACAAGACTGCACAGCTGAGACGAGGGTGGCGTATAGGGTCAGGTGAAGGAATATTCACAGCCTCTCACCCGATGATTCATCAGCTGGAGCAGGTATCGTTCAACTACTTTCTCGGAAACTGTTATCGCGGCCGGGTTGGTCCAGAAAACCCCCGGATCGGCGTTCCAACCTATCGAACTTTGTCGTGGGCGAGACCCTTGTGGTCCAGCGCGAAGCTATCGTATATTTCCTAGAGATTGACGTATCCTGTAAGGCTCTAGCGGAAAGTATCGTATAGCTCTGGCGAGCGAGATTTCTTATGAATCCAGCGTCAGGGAGTTCTATCGGAAGGCAGCAGGATGAGGAGTATCGTGACGGCAGGGGTAGGATAGGTTTCCCCTGAGAAACGCATCGACACCTCATACGTTCGTCGAAACTACCGAAAACGACGAGAACCAATTAAGACGATGATGACCCACGTGACCAGTCAGAAGTCTGTACGAGCAAAAATAAGGCCTATATAAGGAGGATACGCAGATCAATCGGTCTACTCTTCGCTCCGTCTGCGCTGCTCATCTATCGTTCTAGTCATCGAGTATCGTACTATCGTATCGTATCGCTCATCGAGTATCGTATCGTATCGAGTATATTTAAAATAGTGATTGTGTTCCATCTGAGGCAATTTAAGGTAAGGTCTTGATTTCTTATGTGAAGGCACGAGGTAGTTCGTATAAAAGTATGTTTTATGGTATGGCTTGAGCTAAGAAGCTCGTTTATGGTTAATTTATCGAACAACCTCGAGTCTGGCTGAATTCGTAGACTTTATATTGCTTTTTGGCTATTATCTATCGCATACCGTGCTTTTGGCTAATTTCTATCGTATGGCTTATATTTAGTATGTTAAATATTTATCATCGTGCATGACTATCGTAGAAATACTTTTCCTGGACAACCCTGAGCGAAGATAGCCGCGAGTAGCCTTCGGCCTCGCGTTACAGATAATTTGGTTATAGTTCTGTTATAATTTGGTTAAAATATTGTTATGTTTTGGCATCAATTTCGTTTGGATATCGTAAAGTCATTTTGTAAAGTTGAGTATCGTTTGGAATTTGGTATCGTTAATATCAGTACCGTATCGTATAGAATCTGGTTGTAAACCACCCTATCGTTACAGTTAATTTATTATCGCTGTTCTAAGTAGTTCGTATTTTGATTGACTACGGTCCCTGTCTTAGGATAGATTTCGAAATGTCGTAATTATAAAGTCCAGCGAACCCATGAGGTTAAAAACTGTATCGTTTGTTATCGAGCTTTGTCGGTTAAAGCAGCAAGTAAATTATCGGCTTAGGCGGCGTTTAGAAAGAATAATTTTGCGTTCGGGTACGAAGTATCGCTTTGTGATACCAAGTCTGGAGTCTAGTTGAATTGTTTTATATCGAGTCACCTCTAACGCGCCTATGACTGATTTCGTGTTATAAAACACGTTAATTCTATGCCGACAATTAGGAAGCCTATCGTGACAAACTAAAGAAAATCTATGTCCAATTCTGTATCGATAAAGTTTAAGTTACTCACTTGCGTAATAAATTAATTGATTGATGTTACCTAAAATACTATCGTTGCATTAATATTTTTGTCTGGTGTACCCTGCCCCTCTATCTAAGGCTATGGAATACTGAGCTAGTTGAGTTGTCGCTCGTCGCATCTCGTATGTTTTAGTTTATCGTATCGTAAGGAATTTTGTTAAGAAAACGACGCGCAAGCGTCTGGCGCCCAACCTATGGTAAGTTTTCAGTCATTAACACGGGAAAGCGTCGAATTGTAGCGTAGTAGTGGTTTTCCTCTTACTATAAAGAAAACTGCGTTACAATATATATATTAGACTGGTCGTTGAAAATTACATTTTAATGGCAAAAAAGATGCGCCATGAAATTTCCCGTATACGGAGGCGGGTTTGAAAATTGAACTGCGCACGAATAATTTTCAACCTGTCAAAGGCATCGAATAGCCGGCAGAATTTTATGTTGAGTTTTACAATCCGGTGGTTCAATTTTTTCACGATATAAAAATGAAAATGAGAAAGTGTAATTATAAGTCAACTTTTCTTCTATAATTAATAATTTCTGACTAATAATTATCCCGCAATGTGATCAATTTATGATTTAAATAATTTCTGCAATGATATACAGTCGCCACCGTTGCTGGTCCTCCTTAGTACCACACCGTTCTCAGAAAATGTTGAAAAGTCGCGGATTGATGGGCCGATTAGTAATGGATAAACCCTAAAGAATCTAAAAAATATGTTACGGTTACTCACGATATGTATTTATGAATAGCGGACAAAAAACCAAGAAAAAAAAATGTGAGGTCTAGTTTGAACCAGAAAACGAATTCGGAGCAGACACCTGTGACTTCTCATTACAATGTATGGTATGAGGAGTTGTGAACTCAATCGAACACGCTCGCTACGGCCTGAAGTCATTGACGAACGACTTCAATTCTAATCAATGTCTTCATGTCGGGCTGTATGTCAATTTTACCCCTATCGTATAAAATTATTCTCAAATTTTTTTTCACCACTGTACCTACTACGTATGAAAAACTTATTCCCGATCTACACATTTTGTCTTTGATGAATGTAAGAAAATTGGAAAGAATTGATTGAGCTCAACTTTCATCTAAGATTTTATTGGCGACTATCCGAGATACATAGCTCGGATTTGTATCAATTATTTTATAGAAGAATACATGTAAGGCTCTCCACGCCAAATCGATGCCACAAACACTACCTATTGTCTCCCACTGTTTATTGAAAGTAGTTTGCATTATGTGTTTCAAATTCTTATCTCGATCTATTGTAGAGTGTGATTTTTTTTCAAATTCAACCCTATCTCAGTAAAAACTACTAATATTGAGGAAGAAGAAGAGGGTTAACAATTTTTCCGCCTTGGAACGTCCTTTCATAAAATCACATTGAAGAAATTATCAGAAGTTTTGTTGAACAGTTTCTTCACATTTCAAGTACCAATCAAATTTTTTAAACATGATTTCAATAATTGATTTCATTTGGTTTATTATCTAAAATACTATTATGAATTCTACAATATCAATCCCAAGTCCATCGTAGTGAAATGATTATTTGAATTTTTTCATTTTTGTTGTTTAATTTTCAAGCGAAAATATTTTTTTATAATCCCGTGCAAAGGATGAATGTATTGATGAATAATAAGACAATTGTAACGAATTTTTTCACCTCAATCAACTACGTTATACTTTTCGAAAATTCAATTTTTAAGTTTCAAAGCCAAAATTAATTATTATCATGTAACCACTGCTTCTACAGCATTGTATAAAAAATGTCCTATTCGAAATTGTTCAGATTGTTGAAATGTTGATTTTTTTTTAAATGTATATCTCGACCACCACACGAGCTAAAAATCCGCAAAGAATCATAGACGTTTATATTTCAATAGCCGTACAGTACGAAGGATTCTCCATGAACTCAGTCAATTTTGTATTTGACTCTCATTCATATATCTGATAATTAAGATTCTGTGATTTTTTTCGGAAATTTATTATTCACACAATTTGGAGTTGAATTTTTCTCTATATCTACCCACACAGCAGTGAAACATGACAAAAACCTTACACAAACATCATAATTGTAACGTTTCACCTTTTGTAACTTCTTCTGTAACATTTCTGTACTGTTTCTGTAACATTACACAAAAGTTACATGTCCGTTTTAAAACATTGAATTTGTGATGTTTATGTGATCTTTTTTTCATGAGGTTTCTATAATGTTCATGCCACGTTTTACTGATGTTTCTGTACATTCTTCGGTAAGGTTTCTGGAATGTTTCAGGAACATGCAAAAATGTAACGCGTCACCTTGATGCTGCCGAAGAATCATCTAGATGACAACGGATTCAACTGATAGAACTACTGATTGAAATTAATTTTACACATTAATTTTGTTTTTCTACCGAAACTATTTCAATCAGAAATTCAGTCAGGTGTATATCGTTGTTATCGGATCTGTTTGAGAGTATGAAATTTTCCTAATGTCACAGGAACATTATATATATACATATAGGAGCATAATTATATAAAAACTTTACTCATATAACGATATATTTACAAAGAATTGGAAGAAAAAACTCCATGAAGTATAATTACACACTTTTTTTAATCGCAGATCTCGGTAATATATTAGTAAACAATATAATCTTATATATAAACAATATAATCTTACACATGATAGAAATCAAACAACTTTAATAATGTATAAAGCTTAAAAAGTGACATTTTTCAGGGCTTATATAGATAGCACTAAAGATCGTCACGACCGGGTTCGTCATTATTATTTTCATGCCTTTCTTTTTTCTTACTGTAAATAATAGAGAGTATTCATTAATGCTCGTGTCGATTCATATAAATCACGACTCGCGAGGATTACCATGCAATACTTACTTCAAATTTTTTATTCGGAGATTAGCTTGTACCAGCCACTTCGAAATAATATCTTTTATGTCCTTTTCTTTAACATCCGCATCATATAGTTCTGCTGCTTCTGTAATTGAGAATACGCGCATGTATTATATTATAGTAATAGTGAGTATATTATAAAGTATATAGATACGTCAGCAACTACTATAACAAAGTTCGCAATAACCGAATATCCGTTTTTCATACACTTGTTTCATTTAGATATCATAATCTAAATATGCATAGTATGTTATAATACTCCTATCATATTTATATTATACGTATATATATAATATATATATATATATATATGTATAACTACAGCAAAATTCATTGACGTGACGATGAAATTTTCATTGTATACAGCTAAAATGCACATGAATACTGAATTTATCACATCATTGTTCCACGTAGTCTGATCTTTTTCTTTTTCTTTCAATATAGCCAGATATGCGCGGGATATTGAATATAGGCCTGACATTATTTTTGCGATTTAATTAAGATGAAGATACAAATATGAAACTCACTTTCTATACACTTGCATATGCGTAACTCGCAAAATTTTTTTTTATTTTTTTGACCCAAATAACTATATTTGAGAGCCAAGTCATCGGAGAATGCTTTTTTCAATATTGTGACAATCAGTTCACGTACGTCTTTTCCTCCACGATTTCGCAAATATCGAATCTGCAAAGTAAAAGATTCTATTAATCGTAATGTACAGTAATACAGTAATGCCATTGTTTACTGCAGTTTGTTTTTGTATAGCGTTGTATTATGTCTTACTGCAGAATTGTGTTAGATTATATGTTGAGTATTGATTGAGAAAATTGAAGAATTTGCAGTAGTAGTTTATAACATAAGACGAATCTAATACGTGATCATTTTATTCTTTTTGCTATACCCTGCGAGCAGACGATTTATCAAACCCGACCGCAGAAAACTGTACAGCATACTCATGTCAAAATCTACAAAACCATGCAATAAATTTAATCAATTATATGAAAATTTATCATAATTACTACTGTAGATTGGAAAGTCTTATTCTGATCATTCAGTTTGGTTTCGAAGGCTTCCAGTTTTTCTTCGGTGTCAAGTGGAAACAGTTTGTCTAAGTCGCTAATCGTATCGTCTATTTGATCTGAAGTGGTCGGAATGTTGCGCTTTCGAAGTGCAGTAGCGATACTTCCTTCCATTGTACGCAATCTTACGTTCATTGCACTTTGTTTGGTCAGTAGCTTTGTCGTTAATTCTGTAGGTATAAATATAATACTTCATAACTATATATACAACACATTTCAGATTCTAGTCTTATGTAATGAATAAATAGGTAATGATAAATGCATTGCTATCATGGAATACATGTGTCAATTATAAAAAGTAATTTTTTTCAATCATTATCAAATATATATTTTAAAAAAGTCGTTTTTATATTACTTATCAAATAATCCAGCTTTTCATTCTGATTATTGAATTTAGGTATCGTCGGTTCCGGTAGAGATTTATTATTTGTGTCCGTATCGTGTTCAACTAAATCTTCACATATGTTCATGAAATATAATAAATAAATTACCAATCAAACAATATGATCCACCCGAAGCCCCCATACTCTCTTCATGTAAGTTTAGTTATTTTTATAGAGCCAAAACAATTTCAATTTACCGTCCGGTGAATCAGTATTTTCAGTTTCAATCATCGAAGGTTTTTTATTGCCACGTTTTGGCAGGTTTTCGTTCGTAATTGTATCGGCGATACCTGTATCACCTATATGGGCATATATTATAACATGGTACAAAAAAAAGACAGAGAAATTATATCTAATCTGCTTTTGTAATAAAATCAAAAACATACTGCGTTGATTCTCATGGATGACATTTCCTTCAACATGACGATCACTTTCTTCATCACCAGCACCATCTCCAATATCATCGTCATTACAACCGAGAACTTGTGATTGTACTTTTGTTTCAATTGTATTTTGTGTTACATTGCTTTTTTTTAGTGTCACAACCGGTTTACTTTTTTTATTTTTATTCTGTGTAGATTGCGTTTCATCAGTAGACATTTTATTGTAACTCAAATTCGCTGGAGCCTTAGGAAAATTTGGTAAATCATATTTCGAATTCTTTGAATTTCCATTGTTATTATATTGGTCAGCTCTTTCTTCATCCGACGATATGGGTAATGGTACATTCTTTTTCGCTCTGTTTTTTCTTGTTTTTCTCCATGTATCCGAGTCTACAGTGTCATCAATGTCGGACAAAAGCTCAGCAAGTTTCAATTTTTCGATGGCTACCGTATACGATTCTGAAATTATATATTATCCTTAGAAATAGTGAATAACTTGCCTTAATATTGTGGTAGTATTTCATGGAAAAAAGTTTCTTTTAGAACGTTTACCAGCTGTAGCAAATATTTTCCGAATGTGGCACAATCCCCAATCAGCAGAAGGTGCTGCCATTATTGCGATGGCCTTGCTTATTTTAATCTGGTCTTTATACGGAGGCCATAAGCACTTTTTTTTCTCAGGCTCTACTAGCCAATTTGATGGAATCATTTCCACTCCATCATCGAATTCTACTATGGTATACATGGTACCGTAGTTGAATACGGCCGTAATCAACTTTATGACCGAACGACCTGATATAAAATACATTCTTACAATAACATTGGTGATCGCTGAATGAACAAGTTTCTGATTGAGATTGAGTATATAACAACGAGTATAACATATACAAAACATTGTCAAAAATGCCAGTAACAAATAAATAGGCATCTATATTATAATAATTTTTATGTACACGCTGCAGTATGAATGATTGGAAAAACGACAAACTTGTTTTTAAATGGTAGTTTAAAGATCTTTCCGCACACTCGCTTACATGACCATGCTTTAATTTCTGAGCGTCTGTCAGTTACAATTTTTATACCAATTTTTGTCGACTCAAAAGGTTGAGAATACAAGCTTTCGCCAGTATTAACCAATTCTCTTCCAATTATGTAAATTTCATTTTCACTAACAGCAAAATTAAGAGCTTGAACAATCACCCCATTTTCAAGAAATACACAATCATTATTTTCATTACATTTTATGGAATATGTTTTCATCTTTAACATTTTATATTGGGATGAATAATTTCGATCATCAAGAAGAGGACCAGACGAATGAGGTTTATCAAGTACCATATTATGTAAATCTTTTTGCACATTGATCAATGATGCATTATTGTCTACTTCTCCTATTCTGCGTGCTATTTGTGGAAGAGGTAATTCACCTTTTCGTAGGAATTTTTTGATCTTAGAAATATAATTTTCAAAACGAAATGCACTGAATAAATCTAAATGTCCAAAATTTTGTACCTCTCGTGCTAAATGCAACAAGTTATGGACATTATGTGAAACATATTTTGTACCATAAATCGTCTGAAATGATTCTACGAAATGTTTCAAAAGTTCCTCAGCATATAAAATATTTTGCGAATCTAAAATAAGTACTGGACTAGCCAAAATAGAAATAGCCACATGCAAAGTTAAGAAATTCAGATACACAGGTTCTTTTAATATACCTTGCAAAATGACCGGTCCAATATACAGTAAAAATTCCCTGAATTCAGTGGCCTTCCACAATTTAATAAATTGTAGTGACCTCGGTTTTCGAGCAAACTCGGAAGGTATGACATTTCTTAGTTCGTTTAGTAGTTGAGAAATAGTATTTATCTGAAAAACAGACAATCTGACGCTAAGTGGACCATGTAACCAAAGCAATAATAACTTTTTCATAATTCCTAGGCACACGAGGTGCATGTAATCTAATACTACCTGCGAAACTAATCCTAAACTGGGTACAGTATTTGGAATGGTTTCTCTTACTTGATAATCATCATTATATGAATAATTTTTGAATCTTTCGTCAGTTCTTAAAACGCATGCAGGTCCCGGAAAACAAATGCAGTGATCTATGTATTCACCTTCTATTATGCATTTGGTACAACTGTTGTAACCACTATGATACTTGACACCTAAAATATATGCCTTAGCAGGAGCATCGCAAACAAGTGCACGTATTTTGACCTGAACTTGTACATTATCATGCAAATAGCCATTTTTAATTAAGTCTATTGCTTCTGAGACGAACATTTTTAGAAATTCATTTGCGTTGTTTGGCTTTCCCACACCACAGAATATTCCAACAATGTGAACTTCTTTTAATAAAATTGTGTCTGAACATAGAATAGGCCACAAGCTTTTCTCAGCAGAATCTCCGATAGGTGCCCCATCAATATTTATGAGTAATTCTATATTACTTATATCGCAGTCTAATTGTTTACGTTTTTGTAGTATCTTATTTATCGCTTTCTTCAAACCTATGTGACAATATTGCCCACCTTCGATATGTTCAATGTCGGTTTTGACTGGAGTGTTGAGTAGTGTTCTCGGATCTTTGGGAAATGACACATCAGTAAATCTATTTAAAATGATTAACAAATCAGAAATCGCTGCATGTGTGATTTGATGATCTATGGCCCAGCTAACGATGTTCTGTTTAAAGTCTGCTGCTTTTTCTCTTTCACTTCCATTATTTGTGTTGTTAAACACTTCTATGTTATTCCGTTGAACTTGGTTGTGATGTAAAGTGTCCTCATTTTCTTGATTCGAAAGCATATTGATATTTTCATCATTTTCATTACTTACAATAGATTCATAATCGTCACTTGAACTACTGTATCTATAAGAATCAGCACTGTCGTTGAATTCATTTGTAAAACTGTGATCTGAATGAGATGAAGAAGCTTGATATGATAGATCTGATTGAGAATTTTCTTGCGCATTCGATGAATTGGGCTGAAGATGTTCGTTAGCTATTTGACTTAGAAGTAGTGATGCCTCTTGCTTAGCTAAGCGGCGTACATGCCTGTCAGTGTAGGGTTCCGTGCTTTTTCGCTTTCTTGTCATTTTGATTTCTCGTGTTGAATGACCACTATTAAACAAATGTAAGAGGCGGGGGGAATCTACAGTAAAGTAAAAATAATGGACTGTGTGAAAACTTTTCGAGATTACCGAAATTCTGACGACAATTGATAGTATGAGAGTCCGTTTGACGTAATTTAATTATTTCCTATATCTCTGTATGTCAAGTATATTATAGTTCATGAATACATCAGATACAATCTTGAATGAATCAGGTGTGGATAAACGGTATAATACTCTGTGTTAATTTTCCAGTTTCTCAAGGCAAACAATTATTACCGAAATACGCGTGCTAGACATGCGTGTACATTTAGATCAGAGACATAACCTATAAATATGAATCAGTTTTAATAATGAACAGTAATACTCTGTGTTAATTTTCCAGTTCAAGGCAAAAAATTACAACCGAAACACACGTGTTAGACATGTGTACATTTAGATCGACATAACCTAGAAATATGAATCAAGTCCAAATGAACAGTAATACTCTTTGTTAATTTTACATATATAACTATAAAGACAATGATTATTCTAAAAACATTTTTAATATAAAATTTGTACTTACCGAATTGAATAACTTGAATACCTTGTATCACACTTATGGGGCTACTCACACCGCAGCTATTCCAATGATCATAACTAATAATGCCGCGCGACCCTATCTCGACGAACACGTTATGCTTACGTATGATATGCATGTGTATATAACACGTGGCCTCAACAGCAGCAGCCAACTAGAGCTACCATTGGCCGTCGCTGGCGCTAGAGATTCAAACGAATGGAACGTTTTGAAATATAAATATTACGAGAACGTTGTAGTAATCACATTTTTGAAACATCAAAACAGAAATATTTTTGTAATACTAAAACGATGTTAAAATTCGAACATTCAAAAATAAACATTGGAGAAATGTTTCATTGTGATGTTTTTAAATGATCAAAATCGAAACATTTTTATAATCTTACAAAATATTCTGAAATTGATGTTACGTATGAAACCTTTTTAACATCTAGTAGAAATATTACAAAAATAATGTTACAAAATGCAACATTATATAAACGTTATGAATGTAATGTTAGATTTAAGTAACAATTGTGAGGTTTCTGTAACGTATTGTAACATTCTCTGCTGTGTGGGTATAGACTCATAAAGAGGTGAGTGATAAAAAATTGAATTGTTGTACAGACAAGTTATCTTTTTTGATGAAATTTTGAACGAAACAAGATTCAATTTTTCATTCGTATCCCAAAAGCCGATTTCATTTAAAATATAATTAAATAAATTATTTGCGGGCAATATTGCGCTTTTGATATCGCCGTAGATTTTACACAATATTCATGGACGTGTCTGGACAGGCAAAAAAATCGCCACGACCGGCATCGCCGTAGTTCACGGGTAAAAATTATGAATGATTTACCTACATAGAAATTATAAATGATTTACCTACTGTGACGGGCAAGACCGACGATTGGGGTGGGGGTTGGTTATCGAGGTCAGCTGCGTGCACAAAACAGGCAATCCCACCGTTTGGTAAATTTGAGATTTGACAGTTAATAACTAATTATTCAACCACGAAATCTACGTACAATATAAGGTTGGGCGCCAGGTACCTCAGGTACCGCGGTAACAAAAAGAATAAAATAATGATAAGAAGGAAACGTAATTCTCAAAATTCAAATAACGCAATCAATTTGATAACACCAGACGAGATTACTCGGCGAGTTCAGGGTGAGGGGAACGTGGGGGCGAATAATATAGGCGAAACGATACAATTAAGGTTTATGGAAAAATCACAAAGAAACCCAAAAAAATTTATTTAACGTAAAATAATCAAACAGGAGGGCTGTGACCCAGTGACCGAAATTGACAAACAAATGATAGTTACGGGGTATGTGGGTCACCAGCGAGGAGGTATTGGTTATGGTAATATAGAACAATTCACACAAAAAAAAAAGAAAGAACTACCTTAGGATACAGTAGGAATTATTCATAGGGTACAAAGAAAATAATAAGATCCGGTTGATAACATAGGGGGATCTGGGGGAGCTAGGGTCGATACTTTTTGGAACTAATTAAAATCAATCAAAAAGACGTCGATAAAGTAGAACAATTAACCGAAACATCTAATGCATCGGGGCGAACCCGTACGAACTTTCACGAACATGCACGAATACTACTACACAAGGCACGCCATGCCAGGAGGCAACACACAATAATAATTAAAAAATTACTGAAATTCACCAGAAGGGAACACAAATAATACTATCTAAAATCTTAAATAAACCAGCTCAGATTTTCAAAGGATTTTTAGGGGATTTCTACTCAGGATGAGAGGGATGTACACAAGTTTGGGGAAGAATCTTATCGAGAAGGCGTTGGTCGATCTTTCTAGAGACACGTGGCTAGGTAACGGCTCAAACAATAATAAAAGACTAAACCCAAGCTTTTAATGCAAGGATAGAAAGGACGCTATATCTTGAGGCCAAAGGCTTCTTAGAAAAATCGATCTAACGATACACAATTTGTAAATATAATGATTTTTAGGGGATTTAAAAAGGAATAAGGAAAACTAAAACGCAATAATTCGATAAGATTTTAAGAGACGTTAAAATCAGGCAAATTAATTTGGGTAGTTTCGGAAGGTCGATTAGGATGAGAGCTTACCTTAGATATACGGACCCAACGGCACACAACACAAATAATAATTAAGAGTCAATAATAAAAAAATTTAAAGAATAGACCAAACGAACAAATACAAAATAACACACACAAGAAAAATATATGAACAAAAGAACGGAAACAACAACAAAAAAAATCAGTAATGGTAATCGTTAAGATAAAAATCGCGAAAAAAGGTAAGATAATGCTTTCGATGCAACGGTATCCAAACAAGAAGTGACGTGTTTTTCGCCGGTTACTACCCAAATCAGAAAAATAGTAGGAGGGGGAAGAGACAAATGCATGCGATGCATTTAATTGGTGGACGCTTTTGTTCTTCTTTCTTCGATGACGAGGTGGCGGGCCTGACAGGGCCTTTGGCACTCAGAGCTTTTGCCAGGGGGTTGATAGATGGCATCTCATGTTTTCTCGATACCCTGGAAGGCGGAAATATCTGCATGTGGACCGGTGGACCAGGCCGGTACGAGACAAAGGGGGAGGGGAGCGGGATTTTCTTGGAGATAGGAAGATCGTAATGTAGCGCGCTTCCAGGCGTATCTCAGGATACGATGATCTTGGCCGCCCCGGCTACTGACTCTGAGGCTTCCAGGTGACCTGCCAGGCGTAGTGGGATTGAGGGATGATCTCCCTCGTTGATCCGGTCGAGACGGCACGTACGATAATAGAGAGGAACGGGAAAAATAAAGGGTTATAAACGATAGAAATTAAATTAGGGAACCTTCGGAACCTGAGCTGGGGACCTCTTGTTTCGGTTATTTCTAATTTTCTCGGGGTCGCTTTCGTCTGAGGAGGAGTCGATTGTTCTATTACGAGGCAAATATTTTGCCTCGTTACACTACATAGGTAAAAAACAATTGAGTCTACTGTTATACCGTAAAAAAATACGAATTTTTTCGTTTATAATCGAATTGGTGCGAAAAAAGTCACTGTCATACATTATTACACGCGAATTGGTTGATTATGATTTCGCGAATATTATGACCTTTACTCGTGAACCACAGCGATGCCCCTGATGACGATTTTTCCGTACATTTCGCACATGTCTATGAATATTGTGTAAAATTTACAGCGAAATGAAAAGTGACTTGTTAGAGGAAACCAATTGATTTCGTTATTACTTCGCTCAAATCGGCGTTGGAGATATCAACAAAAAGAAGTACCTTCTGTCCCAGACAAAAGTGCATAAAAAAGATAACTTTTATGTATACAACAATTCTGGGATGTATACAGTTTTAGCGCCTTATTTTTTTCTATTTCAGAACTGTGAGAAATGCCGCGGTGCAATTCTTATTAGTGGTTCTGGATATATTCCGTAAGATTCAATAAATTTTACCAAATGCCTATAGGTATTTTATTGGCCAAAAAAAACATTCGTGATAATTGTTAGCAAAAGATGTAGCGTGTATCATGACAATAGAATAATGCCTAAAACTGCGTTGAAAAATTCAAGTTTGGGGAATCTATGCTTTTCATGATATGATCAATTGTAATCAGAGTGCATCTCCGAAATAGTTGACTTTAAAAATCGGATAACCTTCACAGTTCATTTTTCAAGTAGTATTGCAAACTGGCTAAGTCTAAAAAAAATATCCGAGCGGTTGATAGAAATAAGTGTTTCGATTTACAACGAATGTCCCATATGCAAGTTCCATTCTATTCTATTCGATGTTGAATTATTTTCATGAATTTTCAACAACAGTGGTCGAGAATAGAGTTTACACAAGGATGAGAATGCTGCATAGCCCCCGTTGTTACAAAGTATTATAGATATTTCATTCGTCAAGGGACGTTCGGAGGAAAGCGTATTAGAATCGGAGTAATAGAAATGGTTCAATGTTTGATTAATTGTAAATTGCATAAAGCGCCCTATACCATAATATCTGAACGCATTTCAGGGCTGTAACTTATCAATATTGTACACAAACTCAAACGTGATATTTTGATCACGTGACAGCTTACTTCAGTAAAAAAAGAGTATCACGTACTGGAAGTACAACCTCAGAAGAATTGTCAGGAATTATCGGAATTGTATTTCTGATTGCTTTTATGAAAAATAATGTAGCGACAGGAAACACTTACCCATGCAATGTACGACTCGTTCTTCGGGCGGATAAATGCAGCTTTTTTTTCTTATCATCTCTTCGACGTTGACAGTACGTACGATCCATTTTTTCACTCACTGAACTACCGGTGTTGCACGTAACAAACATACACGGCTATGCGTCCAAATTTTATCGCTAGTCGAAAAGCGAATATAAAGTTGTTTTGAGGGATACAGATGCAACGACGCAGAGCGATCAAAATCGAATCTGCATTTTCTCGCGCGATAAGTGTATGGGACCGGCAAGAGTGGCAACCACTGGGCCCGGCCGCTGTGACGTAGCGCGCAAGCGCTGATGCCACGAAAGTGTCTTTCGTTCGCAGTCGTTCACCAAGTCTCGACGAGCATGAATCGTAAGTATTTCATTACTAAATGATCTAGCGCGTAACACAATATTTGTATCGGAAAAAAAATTACTGTACCGCATATTTTTTGTTCCCAACGTCAACAATTAGTACACTTACCGAAAGATTAATGGTTTAAATTAAGGGGGTATATACACCTTTAAATTGGTTGAAATTCTCAAAAATATATATATTTTTTTCTGCAACTTGCATACTCAGAACGAATTGAAAAAAATCATCATGTTTGGGGAGGGTTTGACCCTCATTATCCATATTTTACATCATGTATTACTTTCAGTCTAATCGTAGTTACGCTGAAGATAGGAAAATACAGAATCACTCGGTTGTCGTAAAGAATCAGAACCAGCGTTGGACAGATTTTGGATTTTTTGGTCCTCAATTGTTCATAAGAGTTGCCTCTATGGAATGAACATAGAACTTTTTGATATTCCAAAAATTACTTGAGTTATTCGATTTTTTCGATTTTTTTTTTGAATTTTCAAATTTTGTTGGCTTATTTTTCCAATATCTCAGAGAAAAATGGGTTTATCAAAAAGTTCTATGTTCATTCCATAGAGGCATCTCTTACGAATAATTGAGGACCAGAAATTCGAAGATCGGTCCAACAATGCTTCTGATTCTTTACGACAACCGGTCAAAATAGTGATTGTTCAGAAATTGACTTTTAAACTTTTTTTCTACGTTGAGGGTTTTGGATTCCGATAACTACTGTGATATTTCTCTGTGTTAATCTATCATGTCATTTAATGATGCAAAACAACTTTCCATCCTTTTTTTTAATCTGGGCTTTGGAGCGACACGGGTGAAGTTAAAATTTGTTTTGCGACGTGGCCTACGTAGCGAGCCGTCCTATTTCTAGAGAGCTCCTGGCTCATAGCTACAACCTTCCATCTCAATGGCTTCCTCCTGCTGGTTCATCCGTAGTTGCCTCAGAGCAACACGGACCTCGTCCTCTGCTCCGCTCGCCTATCAGCACCTTTGATCCGGGCCAAGTCCTGTAGTTTTGCCGCAGCGAAGGCGTGGCGTCTTGGCTCGACTGAAAGTTTTTGCATAATTTTCAACATACCTCGCTTACCTTTGGAAAAGGTAATCGCTGCAATGTTGGCTCCAACTTGAAGGACATTACGACCTGAAAATAAAGTCTTAGGACAAAGCTTCCAGATGACGCTGCCCAGACCCACGCTCCTGCTCGCCAATACAGATCGTCGATTTATTCCAAAGACGTTGTTTTTCTTTCCGACCATTCTGGAGGTGTTGAACTTAGAGCTGATGGGACACTTACCGCACTTGATTCCATAGGTTCCACCTAAGCAATGAATCCTAACCTCTCCCATGCGGATAGCACTCCCACATCTGTTGCAGCTTAGGTTGTCCTGCAAACTTTGAAAAAGAATAGCCAAATCAAAAAGCATATACCCCTGTGCATCGGTCTCGCTGTAGCCGTCATCGCTGATCTTACTGCACGATGCAATAATGTTAGCAGTCAACAACAGAATGACAGGATCCAGGCGGGATGCGATGCGTAAAACGTCATGAAATCCGTCTGCCAGTTGTGCTTATAGCGTGCCGTGCTGCGCGCTTTTGTACTTCGGGATTTAAATGGCTGTAACTTATTCATTTTGACGTATTTCCACATGATGATTTTTTTACAGATAGTTTAGACCCCTAGCGTTCCAAAAACGCAAAAAACGAAAAATCGATTTTTTCAAAAATCAAAGGTGTATATTCCCCCTTAAATTACTCCGAAAAAATTCCTGTGTGAACACGTTATAACCCGGTGAAGGGTTATAATAAATAAATTTATAAAAAAAGAAATTTTAAATGTCTGATCGAATATGGTATTCTCTGTATTGGTCTACAATTTTTGATTTCACTCACGATTAGCCGCGATTGGCTATGCCGGTTAGAGTAAATAGGCATTCGAAACCCAATTTAAAAAAGATTATCTGTAGTACGGAAGTGGAAACTTGAAATCTTTTCTTCATTCCATACAATTTTACAACTTCCCACTGAGTTATAACGTTTAAAAAAAAAGGCATTGTTTCGGCGTAAATCCGTAAAAATGCTGGACTCACATTGTCGCGCATATTGTTTTTCATAATTTGTAACATTTATAAACAATACCTATACTCGAAATGCAATATCTCTGATTCGTTATTTATTTTATTTTTCAGCGAATAATAGTCAACAATTTTCGTGGGGCATTTCGCTGAATGCCCTCCAACCCCAACCACCACCTCCAGGCCTTGCGCCGTTACCACCTCAATACGGAGGTGCTGGTCCAGGAAGAGCCGCGATGCACGGGCTGGTGCATCCGGGAATGATGGGGGGCATTCAGCCGAATGTCCCACTTATGAATTACCAAGGCTTGGGCTTGCCGCCCCCACAGCAGTGGGCCTGGCGCCAACCCCCTCCCCAGCTGCCGTCGCCGGTGAGTAAAATTTGTATTTTTTCATTTTTATATAAGCACAATCACGCGTATTTACTATGCTTTTGTTGGGTAGATTCCATATGCCCGGGGGCTTGTTGTGACGGTTCCGCCACCGACACAACCGCCACAACCGCCACGGGCACTATCGCCGCCACCGTCTCCGGCGAGTGCCACCCCTAGGCCGGTCAGCCCGACCCTCGAGGTTCGTGAATATCTATATGTTATCGTATAAAAAATTTATTTTGACTTGTCTGCTCATCGAATAGTTCGTGCAAGAGTACGTCTTTAGCGTCATTTGTAGCCTTTCTTCGGATGCGAAATGTATCTTTCAGACAAGTTTTTTGGCGCACAGAGTTCACTTATGAAAAAGGGGTTTACTCATTTAACAATTGTTTAGTTGTCTATAGGAAAAGATTGCAGCGATCGTCGCAAAGATGATGCCCGCGGCCGCTGCGACCACTCGAGGGGGAGACAGCCGCCGGGATAGGCACCGCCGGGGCCGCGGTAGAGGCAAGAGGGGCGGCAGGGGGGGGGGGGGGGGGGGGGGATATTTTTAACTTTTTTAAATAAATAATTTTAATAATAACCTTTGTCGTTGTCATTGATCTCTAATCATCCCGCCAGTTCCCATAGTCCTGCTATTTGTGAATTGTACATGAGTAATTTTTCACAAATTTGTACACTTTTGAACGTTAGAGTCTACGATTTTCTTCTAACTGTATATGATATAAAATTATGTTGATAAAATGATGCCTGGGATTTCGTCACATTTTTCATCTCACTTGGTTTGATATAGCACGCGGTTCGCTGTGAATTTTGTATTATACAAATTGAAATTCATCAAATGTACAACCTCTAGTAGAGAATTCTTAGCTTTTCAAAAAATACATACAATATATTATTTTTCCACATTATTATTGCTTTCATTATCTTCTAAACACGTAATGGTTAGGTCGGATTGTTCTATGGAAAACTATTACTGAAGAATGTTCAAACATTGTTAACGACTAATTGAAACTAGTGATAGATTATAGAATAATAGTTCAGATAATAACGATTGAATTTGAGATATACCTACAATAATCTATAATGATAGGGGAAATTAATAGATAAAAAGTATTGGTCTGAAGAGTGAATAGTCAATACAGAGATGGTCTATCTTATGGCGCTTTCTATAGCATTTTAGCTGATCATTATCCTAGGCCAAAAAACTCATACCCGACGTGAATAACATCAGGGAATATAATAGAAATATTCAATTCAATATAAAATGTGTTAGCTTGGATAAAAGAGCTTATATTTGTAAAATATTCATGTCTCCCGTGGTATATCAGCGTAGTTTTAATCAAGACCCGAGACTTCTTTATAAAAGATTTTATATTTGATGAATTTCAATCAGTCAAAAAAACGTAAATTTTTAACGAGTGTACATGCGTGCCGCATCAACCCGGGATGTACATTTTCATATTATGTGGTTTAGAAGAAAATCAGAGACCGTAAGATCAACAAGTTTCGAAGCTATAAGGAATTATCCATACATAACGGGTATTCTCGCCTTCGTTGCAAGAAGACAGTATTCTTCGGTACTGCAGATTGTTACCTTAGGAGTAAATGCGCGAAATGTAGGATAAGTCGGTATTACCGCTTTACTCGACTACAGCGCTCCTAGGTGCTGGCTGGTAAACTAAATTACAGACTTCTTCTGCGTCGTGTTCTGCCTCGTGTCACCTGGAAATTTCGTCGACAAATGCAGCCTTATTTACGGAAAGCAGATGGGTGAAATGAGTTTTCCCGAAAAGTGTGTGTATTTCTACAGGGCGCTTGCCCCCTGTGCTGAATGATAAATGTTCTCGTCTCCCGAACGCGGTGAAAATACGAAAAGTCGGTAATTGCAGGGAATCTAATGCTGCCATCTAGATTGGACAAGATGGCGGCTAGAAACAGTGTCGCGAGATGAATGTAAGCGGCGCGGTAATTGAAAATACCTTTTTCGTATATTTCACTTCAGTACTCTTTTCTACCAACAGCATTGCGTTTTGATAAATGATCTGCACATATCGATCGATAATCTAGATATTTCATTTTATCAACAGATTTTTAATATTGGCGCATGATCCTGTGCTGCCTTATCAACGTGTAATTTTATGATTTGTGGCGTAGTATGAGCTAAATGGCTAAGGGTTGGGCTGCGGTATACGCAGTGACCCTCAAGTAATACATATATAATATTACATAGTATCATTTCAAATTTGACTTGATCACCTGAAAGACCGCGGTTTTTGACTTGAAGACTTCGAAATTTTTGATGTAGCCTGGAACGGATTTCGTGTCCGAAAAAATCGACCTGTCTCACGTGAAAAACGCGTCGAATGATTCTCTCCCGCGCTAAGGGCAGGACAAGAAATTGAATGTCACAGTGAATGCGCTCAAAGTGAAAAGACTGATCAACGTCTGGAGCCAGAAAACTTGTGCGATATTTACATCTCAGTAAACACTTTAGAATATCAACTGTAACATTGGCTGTGTTCCAATTGGTAAGTGTGCACACTCGTACCCTCGTACTCTCGTGCCCTCGTACACTCGTACACTCGCGCACTTGCTTTTCTACCATGTGGTTCGGATTTTTCATGGTAGAGGGCACTCTCCTAAACCGTAGGTATACGGCAATATAAAGGTGCCTTTTCACTACGTCGCGCGTCGCTCATCGCTCCGATTCAGCGACAAATGGGTAACGTGAGGGTAGTAAATATCGCCACGATAAATTTGATCCATGGCTGGGTGGATTTCACGAACACAATTCAGTCTTTTCGTATCAAGTCGGATACTCCTCGTGCTACTAGTGAACGAAACATTTAAGGTAACAAAAAGGAAGAAGAAATCAACCATCTAAACAATGGATATGAATGAACATGACGTACCAATATATGTCTGTAAGTACAGTTGACTTTTACATTTATTCTGAACCATTCTAATATGCTCATGTCAGCATGTTCGACAAACAGCCGTAAAGAAATATTTGGGTAAGGCACGTATCAATTCTCATACAAATACATTTTTTTCAAAGTAACTCGTATGTCACCGTGGCCAGGGTAAAGAAAAGAGTGATTGTGATTATATTTTCTAATAAATTTGCATTACACATCTGTGAATAATTCTGACAAAACCTGGAAATCGATTACGTTCTTCTCCCTTTCGAATAAATGAACTCAATCTAGAGAATCGATGATGTTCTTCACATTCTGAAATATTACTGGAACGTGTTAAAATTTCGGAACATTTTCGTGAGGGTATTCTAGGGGGACGTATGGTGATAGTATCGGCACAGACACGTGTACACACCTATTAGTGAATCTCGCTGCCTATAAATCTTATATACTCAAATTTATGAATCTATGATACTTGACCGAGAATTACCCCTATATGTACCCGAAAATCGCGGGATTACAGGATATCCTCAAAAGTCTGTGATCATTTTTTTCATTTTCCAGGGAAACCTGACGACGTTATTGGTTTAATAAAAACAAGGTCATCGTTGAACCATTTATTCACCGGTAAGCGTGGGTCCAGTAGTAGTGGTTGGGAAATCGTGGCGACCCAATTAAGATGCGGTGCTAGTGCGCTCCAGTGTAAAAAAAAATGGGAAAATCTGCAGATAAAATATAAAAAAATAATGGTTCCTCCAACAGGAAGTGGGTTGGAAGAACGGTCGCATGGAGCCCATAACTGGCCCTATTTTGCCCTAATGAACAAGTTCATGTCAAGCCGACACACAATGAACCCTCTCTTGTTGATACAGTCGTTTACTCCAACTCAAACTGCGGCATCACCTAATCAAACTCGACTAACTTCAGTGTCTGATCGCTCCATGTGTGATCGTACTTTGCCGGAAGATCTGCTATCTTCTGAGGGTGCAATGCTTTCCGGGCCGTCTTCATCTTCGGCTCCATCACCTTCTTCATTTCCGTTTCCCTACTCTCCCCAGCCATCTACATCCTACTCCCCTCGGCCATCTCCTTCCTACTCCCCTCAGCCATCTCCTTCCTACTCTCCTCAGCCATCTACTTCCTACTCCCCTCAGCCATCACCTTCCTGCTCTTCCCTGCCATCACCATCCTACTCTCCCCGTCCATCTCCTTCTTACTCTCCCCAACAGTCTTCTTCCTATTCACCCCAACCTACATCTTCCTCGGTACCTTACTTATCATGCGTTGACCACCCAGAATCAAGTAAGAAAAGAAGGCGTCCTGCTTCAAAAAACACAGATGCCATTACAGACCTGATGAAAATAGTTACCGAAGATCTCGGTAAACAGGACCGCGATCGAAAACAGGCCCGAAAAATTGAAGAAGACCTCTTAGAGGTTCTGCGAGAATTTCTCTCAAAGAAATAAAAGTGTAATATATTCAACCATGTTTAACTTATAAGCCAGTGATTCTATTATGTATTGAAATGCAATATAGATGTGATAATTGACATTGTACAGTAATGTTCATTAATGGGTTCGCGGTGGCTAACTTTTTTTTCTGACTTTCTCGGAAACGAAACTCCATTCTAGTCGTATTTCATGTGCCGATGGCCAAAATTATAATAATAATAATCATGACCCCTTATAAAAATTATATAATACTATTTTATTTGATCGTATCCCGAAAAGTCCGAAAAAAACAGTTAGTCACCGCGAACCCATTAATGAACATTACTGTACTACGTGCGTTGATCGCTCCTCAGAATAAGATCCTAACTTGCGACGCTCGCTACTAAGATCCTAGCTACTAAGACCCTACTAGCGAGCTTTGCTAGTTAATTTATTACTTTTTGGGACAGTTCTTGTGATATCGTGTGAAACTAGTTGTAGAAGAATATAATATTAATACATAAATATAGTTTTTTTCAAAGTACTTCTTTTTATTACAATGTTTTGTGGGATTCCGTCGCCCTAGGCGGCTCGGGGATCTAGTTTCATTCTAGCTTTAAGATTATAGTGGTTAAGATGGATTTCAGGTGAATGAATGAGACTTCAATTTTGGGAAAAAGCCTTGCGGCATAAAAAACCCAGTTTATTTAATAAGTAAAAACGCATACGATGTGTCTCAGTAGCCACATTAGTCATTATTTCACAGTTTAGGTTGATCACAGAAATTATTCAAAATCAAATGGCAGTATTTGAGTATAGCGAAACAATACCAATTCCAGTGTATTAGACAGCACCCCATAATGGAAACGTCGATTATTGAAACATTTGTGCTTGTTCAATTGTAAATAGTCGTAGGAATAAGTCACGTAAGTCGTTCCCGTGCTGTTCTTCGCGGGGAACACGTCGTGGAGGAAGTGGTTCTAATAGGTGATCTTCGTTGATTCGAATAATGTCACCTTGTGTAATACAAATATTGTGCATTACTATGCAAGCTGCTATAACTTTGATCGCAGTTTCGATTTTCACTTCCAGAGCTTTTGTAAATATTATTCGCCATCGTACCTTCAGGAGACCGAACGCTTTTTCAACTACTATCCTTGCTCTGCTGAGCGCACGATTGAATGCTCTCTTCTCTGCAGTGAGAGGTGCTTTGTAAGGTGTAATGATGCTTACAGGGTGTCGTCTACACGGATAGCCACTATCACCTATTATGAAGTACCCTTCTGGAGGATACAGACTATTCTGAAATAATGCGCTGTTCCTAAAAACTCGACTATCATGAACAGAGCCAGGGAATCCGCTTACAATATCTATAAACAACCCCGAATCGTCAACTACGCCTTGTAAATTTATAGAGTAGAACTGTTTGCGGTTGTAATATTGATCATGCAAATTGATAGGACAAAGGATGCGAACGTGGCACCCGTCGATGGCTCCAACACACTGCCTGAATACAGCGCTGTTTGCTTTCCTACCAAATGCTTCACCGATATTTGGCAGTCTTTCTTCGGATGGTAGTCGCACAACTTCGGGTAAAATGGCAATAACTAAGTCCAAAAATTTATGGACTATGCGAAAAACAGTTGACCGTGGGATATCGAAGCTGAAGGAAACAACTCTGTACGATGTACCACAAGCTAGCCAAAACAGGAAGGTGATTGTCTAGAAAATAACAAAAAAAAAAGTAATGAGTGACTATTTCATGTCTGTTTGAACAAATTGTTCACTCATATGAATAAGCAGGTGTAATCAAATCATATTCAAACAAATACAATACTCACTTCGAGTTCGATACACCAACCGGACCGCTTGTGATCCCGCCTACACAATTCAGCAAGTCTGTAAACGCTCTGCGGCGTAACTCTTAAATGCTCCTTAGTTGGGTTTCGATCGCCCCTCAGTAGAGCTCCTAACAGTCGTTCGTTGTACCCAACAATCGCCTGACAATACAAGGTTCTCTGGAAATTTTAGGAAAATGATTCTGCATTAAACTGCATCGTGAAAACAAGCCTCAGTTAGCTTAGGTAACGTGACTTTACTCAGTCTAGTGATTCTTAGTACGTATTATAACCTCACCTCTTCATGATTTTGCTGCAATAATCGCAACAGCAGCGAACAATACATGTGTGTTCTAGCTGCGTGTCTCCTTTCCATTTCCAGATTCCTTTGGAATATACGATTTGTAACCATCCAGACAGCTATACGCAATTCGTCAGTAATCATGATATACCACGCTTTTCCCGATTTACACTTGTACAACTTGCACTAACAACTCGTTTTTTACGCCAGATTCTTTTGTTATTTTTATACTTCATAAAACAGTTCGTTCACTTCGCTAGTAGCACGAGGAGTATCCGACTTGATACGAAAAGACTGGATTGTGTTCGTGAAATCCACCCAGCCATGGATCAAATTTATCGTGGCGATATTTACTACCCTCACGTTACCCATTTGTCGCTGAATCGGAGCGATGAGCGACGCGCGACGTAGTGAAAAGGCACCTTTATATTGCCGTATACCTACGGTTTAGGAGAGTGCCCTCTACCATGAAAAATCCGAACCACATGGTAGAAAAGCAAGTGCGCGAGTGTACGAGTGTACGAGGGCACGAGAGTACGAGGGTACGAGTGTGCACACTTACCAATTGGAACACAGCCATTGCAAGGTGCACCTGCCGTTACAATCAGCTCCCGAACCCTTAGGCGGCCGTAATTAAGGAATGTCGCGTGAATGTGGGAAGCACGAATGCGTTAGAGCAGCCGCGAGGCTAGGACCTACTATCCGAGAGGCGACCGTGACTGTACTGAGACTGTGGACTTGATTTCTTATTCTGTTTTTTTTTTTTTCTCTTTCTCTATTATGTGGGAGACATGGCCAAACTGTTGGTGGAGTACGACACGACCCGACCGACACACACTTACGTGGACGATCCAGACCGTATGAGGCCCACCTAAACTGCAGGCCACTATGCCCCTGGGGGCCTAATCCTACGTCGAGCACCGAAAAAGCCAGCGAGAACGCGGGGGAGTGCCGAGGGCACTCAGCTACGAGGGAACCCGGTGGTGGAGGTGATTCCCGCCACCCCCAAGAGCCAGCGAACCGCGTTCCGCCAGAAGAATCCTCGAGGATCCCCCTGTACGAATTTGAAGTTTCGCGCGTAGGGCGGCCCGACCGCCATAGTACGATCTAGCAGTCGATAGGCAAATCGATAATTGCCTGACTGCCGAGGGTGCGCAACACCGGCGCCATGCGGTCTAGAGAGATCACTCTGCGTTAGGCCGGCGATATAGCGAGGCGTCTAGAGAGCTTTTAGTTGTGTTGTAGTCATTTGGTTTTCTTTTTTGGTTTGCGGTTTTGAGTGTGGCATTTGGAGTGTGTGTGAGCCCGCGAGGGATATACTTGAAAAAAAAAAAAACAGAGAACAAGACGATGGATTTTGCCCACGAGGCGGAGGCTTTCATGAGGTGGCTGGAAAGCGGTAAGCGTTAACGAACTTTACCCATGTTCAGATTTGAATCCGGCAACGGCCGTCTGCCATCTTGCCTTGAGTCAAGCCACGAGGCTTTTTAGCTATCCTTGGGATTCAACGAAAGACGACCCCCGAGTCGGTAGGCCGTCACCAGTGTCCTCACCTTAATAGAGAAGTTTCGCGTTGTCTTTTAAGTACTATTTTTCGAGTCGGAATCTGTAGTTTTGTCGCTTTACGTCCTGCCGCACACGAGTGCGAGAAGGACAGTCTTAGTCCGTCACTGTCGCTGTCTCTCTTTCTCCTACGAGGAGACTCAGTCAGTTAGTTCAGGCGTGAGCCTGTTTTGTTCGTGCGTCTTTCTTGCTTACATTATTTCAAATTTCCGTGAGCCTACGCCTGCAGAGTTAGGTTAAGTTAGGGTTAAGTTCAAATTTGTAAATAGTCAATTAACGAAGAGGCCTAGCCTCCCGTAGGCTCGCCGGTCGCCTATACACGACCGACGGCCGAGCGATTTTCTTGTTACTGTTAATTTATTAGATGTTAGACTGTTATTTATGAACACCTCGTGGTGGCTATTCTGTTTGTAAATTGTAATATTGTTCCACGAGGGACCGATTTGCCGAGTTAATTATTAGCTCTTTATTTTTCTGTTATTGCTATCCTACGTGGAAGCTCTAGTTTTTATAGTCTTGTTGTGAAACTCGCAAATCGAGGCGAGGCCGCCTTTACACGGCCTGCAGCCGACTAGTACCCGAGGGGGAGTTACCCCGGGTACGCACGATTTTTGTTATTAATTTTTTAAATCCGGTTTCTATTTTTTTTTTTTGCTTAATAAATTTTTATATTCTTGTTACACGCAACTCCACGAGTAATTATTTAACGCCGAGCTAATCCTTAATCTGATCCCGACCCCTCTCCGCGGTACTGTTGCTAGCCGCCGCTTAAGTTTCCGTTAGCCTTTTGTGTGGTGGTTGAAATTTCGAAAGTGGCGAAGATAGTTCGCCTGGCGCCCAACTTATTAAAGTTTAGATCTCGGGTATAGCTGTGTGCACGTCGGATTGACCCCGGAGGCTGGCTATCCGGTCCGGATCCGAGGGTCATCAAAAATCCACGTCACAAATTGGCGCCCAACGTGGGGCCCTGAGAAAATTAAATTGAACTTCTGTTAAATAATTATTCGTTTCTTGGTGACGAGTTTACTGTTGCCAAGGGACTTCTGGTCGGTTGTTTGTTTTCTTGAGACACCGGAGAAGGATTAGCTACGCGTATGCTCGTGGAGACATTGTATTCCTTTGTGGTTCTCGGGAGTATTTTATTCAACTCAGCTTGTGCGTCGCAAGGCTAGAGTTTCTCTATTTGCATTTTTCTTTTTACCTTATTTATTTATTTATTTATCATTTTTGTTTGTTTGTTCTTTCTTCGTTAGTGTTTGGCTCTATTGCTTCCGAGAAGTTTTAGCAGATCACTGTTTGGTGGTCGTCCTACGTCGAAATTCGTTTTTTTTTTTAGCCGTGATTTCCTGCCTAGAGTTCGAAACATAGTATCTGCCGACCACGTAAGTCGTGTGGCTACGTACTTCTATTACCGTGGGACACTGGAAACGACCCTGACAATAGTATTAAGAACTGTTGGCATATTATTGCTCTGCCTATTATCACCCTGCTATTGAATTGTTTTTTTTTGTTTTTTTTTGGGTACTTTCTCCTGTGCATGCATTTTGGTGGCGGATAATTGTACTATAGGTGATCCTGTAGTTAGCGGACAGCTGTAGACAATTATACAGAGTACCAGCTGAGTCCCACCTCCCGATCACCAGGGGAAATATACAGCGAAATAAAAACATCGATAGCTAGCTAGGTAGAGGAATGCTTACCATCGGGTGAATAGGCCGGCGGATAGTGTTGTTTTCGCGATCTAACAACCTAGCGGAGGAGAAACATAGTCCTTGTTCGACGGACTTTTAGCACACCCTATATCGAGGGAATATTTACGTGTTGTCTCGAAAAGTCGACTCGAAATAATCCTCGTTTACTTCGGTTTAAATTTTGATTTTCGCGGTCGGCAGTGGTGCTCAGGCGTGGGTTCTGAGTACCGAACGAGGTTCTACAGTGGTTGTCATAACAACCCGCGGTAGGCTCGAACAGCTGATGCCGCGTACGTACGTAGGAGTACGTGCTAACTAGGCCAGTATGTTCAGAATGTAGACTTTATTTGTTTTTCGCGTTCGGGTTCGGGTTCGAGTTCGAGTTCGAGTTCAAGTTTGAGTTTGCGTTCGCGTACGAGGTTTAGTTTTTGTGTACGCACCCCTTCGAGTTTAGAACATTTTTCCGTCTGCATTGTACGCGTTTGAATTTTCCGAGTTGTGATTTTTCGCGTCTGGATTTTTCGAGTTGCGACTTTTCGAGTTTTGAGTGGTTTGTTTTTTTTTAAGCGAGCGCGTGACTTTTATACCCTGCAGGAGATAACGTGCGTAACACGCGCGGATTTCTTCGGGAATTTTATACGCGCGTTCGTATTTTAGTATAGTTTGTGGTGTTGACCGAGTTCGAGATTAGGCGCGCGACCATGGCGTCTAACGATACCCCGTACGGCGATACTTTATGGGCCTTAAGTCAGTCCGAATTAGCTCAGCTGCTAAATTCCCTGCACCTAAGCCCCGAGGGCTCGGTGATCGAGTTGCGAGATCGCTATCTACGATATTGGAGGCGGAGGCATGGAAATAATGCGATCCCATGGGAACCAGAAGATGAAACAATCTTCGTTTCCGGGGGAGCGTCCCAAAGCCCGAGTCCCCGACGTTCGAGAACCCCCTCACCCCCTCGTGTCGCGTTCGCGACTAGTTTTGAGGCACGAACGGTGACCACGACGACCACGAGCACTGCGTGCTCGGTAGCACGGCCGGTGATGTCGACAATGTACGGCACCCGACCGACGGCGTACGCCCCGCGACCAACGGTCAGTCGGGTACCGAACGAAGGCCCGCGTAGATTGCCGGAACTGACCAGAGTAGATCAAGACTACGAAATATTGCGCGAAATCTTCCAGGAGGAAGAACCTGGTCGTATGCCGCGAAGGTCAACGGCTCACCCGCGCGAAATAGAGGAATACGGGCGGGAATTCCGTCACCTTCCTCGCGAAGGGTCTCCGCGAGACATTAGGTCGTTTGGTTACCACCCCGAGGTGGCGGACATAAATGCGCTGCCGAGCAGAGGCCACCCAGAAATATTTCGGGAACCAGTCTATAATGCGACCGAAATAATAAATCCTCACGTACGAGGGGAATACCGCGACTCTACGAGAGTACTTGAAGTGCCGAGGGAAAGACCACGAGGCCAGATCCCGCGACCAGAACACTGGGATCGCGAAGAAAGGAGAAGGGATCGTAGCGTCTCTCCCATTTATTACGATAGGAATTACCCGAGTAATTATCCAAGGGATTCCCACCCACCCACCCAGCGGCAAGCACCGCCTACGCGTTCATGGATAGAGACCGTAGCAAGTCTCCGGTTTATGCGCGCTCAAGCTGCAGAGATCGAGCGAAAGAGGTCGTAGAGGCCCTGCGTAGATGGAACGTGAAGTTCGGCGGCGGAGGTGAGCAAAGCGCAGAAGATTTCCTCAGCCGCTTGGATGACTGCAAAAGATTTACACCATTATCCGGTAGAGAAATCATACAGTCGTTACCGATAATTTTAACGGGAATTGCCTCCGAATGGCTACGTATCGAACGGGACAGCTGGTCCAGCTACGAGGACTTTCAACAGGCGTTCAGAAGCTGGTTCGGGGACGAGACGGTTAACAAAAGATTCCGTCAACAAGCAGCAACCCGTACGCAGGGAGAGAATGAGTCCGTCACGGACTATCTCACTTGCATCCGAGGGTTGCTACACCGAATGACCCGACCGTACGCGCTGGAGGATCAATTAGACCTAGCTTTTGAGAATTTACGTCCGAATATCCGCGAGACGCTAGACCGGAATAGTATTACGAACTTTCACGAATTAGCCCGGGCAGCTACCGCAAGGGAAAGGAACTTAGAGTTGTCGCGAGCGTACAGACCACCCCCATCCCCCGAGGATTCGTTTATGTCAGAGCTCGCGTGCAAGGCTAAGGCCAAGCAAACAAAGAAGACTCCCGCACTCGCGGCGGTAGAGGAGCAAAACTTGACGACAGAACCCGCGAAGGCTACAGCCAGGCCCAAGCCGAAAGGAAAGGGTGGCAAAGGTCAAGGGGGGGGGGGAGGATGGCCTTGGAAAAGGCCATAAAAGAACAATTAGCGGCGATACAAAATTTAGAAAAGAAAATAGAGACCGTGGCCGAGGCGACGCAACCTCGACAGGCTGCACAAAGCGCATCGGAGCACCCGACAACCGCGAGGGTGGCCTCAGCGGAGGCTCACCCAGATGCACCGCCCGCGAGAAACACCACTCCAGCAAGGGATGGTGGACCGACGGTCATATGCTTTAATTGCGATCGGAGAGGTCATGTCTGGAGGGAGTGCCCGGCGGCGAAGACGCGTTTCTGCTACCATTGCGGTAGGAAGGGCGAGATTGCGACCACGTGTCCTCGATGCAATGCGGGAAACGAACCAGGGGAGTCTCGAGCAGGGTCATCGAGTCACCCGCGGTAGAAAATTCGGGGCCCAGCAATCTAACCGAGCAAGATGCAGAATGCTTCCCGTTGCAGACTCTAGAACTGCAACCACGCTGGTTTTTAACGGTAAAGATCGGGGAGTCAGAAGTTCGCGCCCTAGTAGACACCGGGTCTTCTAGAAGTTTCTTAGGAGCTTCGGGTAGGAAAATCGCCGAGGAAAATGGTCGTTCACTAGGCCAACCAGCCTTTGAACGAGTCATATTAGCGAACGGCGAAACCGAGGCCGTATTAGGGGAGGTTATCCTGCCAATAGAACTGCAGGGAACAATTCACGAACTCGCGATTCGTATTCTTCCATCTTTAGCGTGGGAATGCATCCTCGGCATGGATTTTATTAGATTATTCGGGTTAGAGATGTATGGTGGAGACGATACGTGGCGGTTACAAGATGGACCAGATGTTTCGAGGTCTTTTTTTTGAGCCGATAGCGATGACCACGGGGTCGACTGACGCGTGCTATGGAATAGCAGAGCTAACATCGGCAGAGAAAACGGTGCTGGGGGAATTTCTCGAACGGGAATTGCCCGCGGTGACAGGGCCACTAGGGCTTACTAGCCTAGCTGAGCATATCCTAGATACGCAAGGGCATGCACCGATTAAACAAAGATATTATCTAGTATCCCCAGTCGTACAAGCCGCGATCCATGCCGAGGTCGATCGTATGTTAGCAGAGGGTGTGATAGAGCCTTCCCAAAGCGCGTGGTCCAGCCCCATAGTTATGGTAAAGAAGCCGAATGGCACCTACCGTTTTTGCCTCGATTTCCGTAAAGTGAATAGTGTCACAAAGAAGGACGCATATCCGATCCCATATATCAACGGGATATTAGATAAATTACGTGCCGCGAGGTATATTTCGACGATTGATTTGAGTCAAGCATACCATCAGATTCCCTTGCACCCGGAAAGTCGCGAAGTGACTGCATTCACTGCACCGGGCAGAGGATTGTTTCATTTTACGAGGATGCCATACGGACTCACCGGAGCCCCGGCAACGTTTCAGCGTTTAGTCGACAAATTAATTACACCCGATATGGAACCGCATGTTTTCGCGTATTTAGACGACATTATAGTAGTAACCGATAATTTTGTGAAGCATATGGACTGGCTCAAACGCGTGTTTGATCAAATCGCGAGGGCTGGTCTAACCTTGAATCCGGATAAATGTGAATTTTGTAGGGACGAAGTAAGATACTTGGGGTTTAGAGTTAACAACGAGGGATTACAAATCGACCCCGACAAGATCGAACCAATCGTTAGTTATCCGGCACCCCGGAACTTGAAACAATTGCGACGGTTTTTAGGGATGGCCTCGTGGTACCGCCGATTTATTCCAGCGTTCGCGGGTTCTTCGGAGCCATTAACGCGGCTTTTACGCAAAGATAGACGGTGGGAATGGGGGGAAGCTCAACAGCAAGCTTTTGAAGAATTAAAATCCGCGTTAACCTCCGCCCCGGTATTGTCATGTCCCGATTTTAGCGTTCCGTTCGTAGTGCAGACAGATGCCAGCGACTTTGGAATAGGCACCGTACTGACTCAGACGGTAGAAGACGTCGAACGAGTCATTGCCTACGCGAGTCGAACGCTCTCCGAAGCCGAGAGAAAATATTCGGTGACGGAAAAAGAGTGTTTAGCGGTGATCTGGGCTATTAAGAAATTTCGCGCATATCTCGAGGGGTACCATTTTACGGTAATAACCGATCATAGCAGCCTTCGGTGGTTGCACAATTTGCATAATCCAACGGGTCGTCTAGCAAGGTGGGCATTAGAGCTCCTGGAATACGACTTCGAGGTCGTACACCGGAAGGGAGCGATGCACCATGTCCCCGATGCGCTATCGCGGATGTACGAAGATGAGGTCGAGGATCTCGCGGCCGTGCATTTAGCTGCGATTAATGAGGCCCAGGACCCCTGGTACACCAATCGAGTGCGGGAGGTGTTAGCCGCGCCGAAGAAATATAGAGGGTGGTCGGTCTTCGAAGGCCGACTGTATTATTATCGCCCGAATCCCGTAACGGAACCGGTGGTTGAGGAGCTCAACCCGTGGAAATTAGTGCTGCCGGTAGAACACCGCGCACGAGCGTTTGCCGAGTCCCACGAGGACCCACAGGCCGGACATCTCGGGGTCGAGAAAACGTACGCTAGGATTCGGGAAATATATTATTGGCCCGGGATGTTTAGAGACGTGGTAGTCGCGGTACGTAGGTGCCAACAATGCCAACAATGTAAGGTCGAACAAGCTCCGCCTGCAGGCCTATTAGGAGGTCGCGTCGTAAGCCAGCCGTGGACAGTCGTTGCCGCAGATGTAATGGGTCCGTTTCCTCGCAGCCGCGCAGGGTACGAGTACCTGTTAGTTTTTGAGGACCTATTCACCAAATGGGTGGAGTGCACGCCATTGCGAAAATCGAATGGCAAAAATATTATCGCGGCGTTCGAAGATTTAGTATTGTCAAGGTGGGGTACCCCCGAGGTATTTCTCACCGACAACGGAACCGAGTTCGCGAACAAAGCAGTCGATGATATGTGCGCGGAATATAACATCGTACACGCCCGTGTGCCCCCGTATCACGCGCAGGCGAACCCTGTCGAGAGGGTAAACCGGGTCCTTAAAACTATGATCACGGCGTATATCGGAAAAGATCATCGCGACTGGGATGTCCACCTACACGAGTTTAGGTTCGCGTACAACTCCGCGGTGCATAGTTCTCTGAAAGTGAGCCCTGCCTTTTTAAATTTCGGGCGAGAACCCTGCCCTAGAACGCGATTCCGACGCCAGGAAGAAGGTCCCGCGACCATTCCGGAACCGTGTCCGGAAAAGTGGGCCGAGAGAATGTCGCGATTGCAGGAGTTAAGAGACCTGGCAACTAAGCACTTACAAAGTGCACATACGAGGCAGGCACAGTATTACAACCGACGTCATCGAGACGGTCATTATCAGGTGGGAGACCGAGTCTGGAAGCGTAAGCGGATATTATCTTCCGCAGCGAATTTCGTAGCCGCGAAGCTAGCCCCCAAATTCGAGGGACCGTATATCGTGACGCAAGTCGTATCCCCGGTCGTCTACGAACTAGAGGACGAAACAGGTAGGACCCTCGGTCGACATCACATAAAAGATTTTAAACCCTACGTCGCCCCCGAGGTCGACAACGAGCTTAGCGAGGAGGAGGAGCAAGTTGCATCCTCGGATGAGGGCTAGAATCAATCATTTCGCGTTGTTTTCCGTGTTCCTGTTGTACCGTTTCAGATTCGTTTCTTTTTTTTTTGTAGCTCGAGGCGAGTCGATGTTGTAAGCCGTTTAGAGTTGTAGGGCCATAGGTGTCGTGAAGGTCGACCAAACGAAGTTGTTTTTTTTTGGTATTTCTTTTTTATTTGGGATTCGTGTTTTTCTTATGGTCCGCGGTTCGCGGACATGCAATGGCATTGACGCCTGGTTTTAGTTTCGTTTTATTTAGTTGGTTCGTAGTCTCTTATTTTATATTTTTTTTTTGTTGTCACGATTTAGCATGCCGTTCGGTTTTATTTTCGGTTAACTTTGATTCCCCGTTTTAGTTTCGTTTTCTTTTGTTCTTTTTGTTTGTTGTTTTTTTTTACTTGAGTTACGTTCTGTTGGTCTCGTTTAGTCTTTTTATTTCTTGAAATTGTGAAAAAGGGAGTCGAACCCTCCCTCCATTTTTTTTTGTTCTTCTGCCTTCTGCAGGAGGAGAGTAGCGGGTGACGACTTAAAATACTCGAGGGATTACCTACTGGCAAAATTTGATCATTTTCCCCGAGGGAATACAGTTTCAGTGATATTCTGCTTTAATTAATCGGACTCTTAGCGGTCCCTAGAAATAAGACACACGGTGTGCGGCCGCCACTCGGAGTTCGGTCCATGGGTCAAGTTCGCTAGTGCTTCCGCCCCAGTGGTCCGTCTAAGGGGGGGGGAGTTGTAACATTGCAAGGTGCACCTGCCGTTACAATCAGCTCCCGAACCCTTAGGCGGCCGTAATTAAGGAATGTCGCGTGAATGTGGGAAGCACGAATGCGTTAGAGCAGCCGCGAGGCTAGGACCTACTATCCGAGAGGCGACCGTGACTGTACTGAGACTGTGGACTTGATTTCTTATTCTGTTTTTTTTTTTTTCTCTTTCTCTATTATGTGGGAGACATGGCCAAACTGTTGGTGGAGTACGACACGACCCGACCGACACACACTTACGTGGACGATCCAGACCGTATGAGGCCCACCTAAACTGCAGGCCACTATGCCCCTGGGGGCCTAATCCTACGTCGAGCACCGAAAAAGCCAGCGAGAACGCGGGGGAGTGCCGAGGGCACTCAGCTACGAGGGAACCCGGTGGTGGAGGTGATTCCCGCCACCCCCAAGAGCCAGCGAACCGCGTTCCGCCAGAAGAATCCTCGAGGATCCCCCTGTACGAATTTGAAGTTTCGCGCGTAGGGCGGCCCGACCGCCATAGTACGATCTAGCAGTCGATAGGCAAATCGATAATTGCCTGACTGCCGAGGGTGCGCAACACCGGCGCCATGCGGTCTAGAGAGATCACTCTGCGTTAGGCCGGCGATATAGCGAGGCGTCTAGAGAGCTTTTAGTTGTGTTGTAGTCATTTGGTTTTCTTTTTTGGTTTGCGGTTTTGAGTGTGGCATTTGGAGTGTGTGTGAGCCCGCGAGGGATATACTTGAAAAAAAAAAAAACAGAGAACAAGACGATGGATTTTGCCCACGAGGCGGAGGCTTTCATGAGGTGGCTGGAAAGCGGTAAGCGTTAACGAACTTTACCCATGTTCAGATTTGAATCCGGCAACGGCCGTCTGCCATCTTGCCTTGAGTCAAGCCACGAGGCTTTTTAGCTATCCTTGGGATTCAACGAAAGACGACCCCCGAGTCGGTAGGCCGTCACCAGTGTCCTCACCTTAATAGAGAAGTTTCGCGTTGTCTTTTAAGTACTATTTTTCGAGTCGGAATCTGTAGTTTTGTCGCTTTACGTCCTGCCGCACACGAGTGCGAGAAGGACAGTCTTAGTCCGTCACTGTCGCTGTCTCTCTTTCTCCTACGAGGAGACTCAGTCAGTTAGTTCAGGCGTGAGCCTGTTTTGTTCGTGCGTCTTTCTTGCTTACATTATTTCAAATTTCCGTGAGCCTACGCCTGCAGAGTTAGGTTAAGTTAGGGTTAAGTTCAAATTTGTAAATAGTCAATTAACGAAGAGGCCTAGCCTCCCGTAGGCTCGCCGGTCGCCTATACACGACCGACGGCCGAGCGATTTTCTTGTTACTGTTAATTTATTAGATGTTAGACTGTTATTTATGAACACCTCGTGGTGGCTATTCTGTTTGTAAATTGTAATATTGTTCCACGAGGGACCGATTTGCCGAGTTAATTATTAGCTCTTTATTTTTCTGTTATTGCTATCCTACGTGGAAGCTCTAGTTTTTATAGTCTTGTTGTGAAACTCGCAAATCGAGGCGAGGCCGCCTTTACACGGCCTGCAGCCGACTAGTACCCGAGGGGGAGTTACCCCGGGTACGCACGATTTTTGTTATTAATTTTTTAAATCCGGTTTCTATTTTTTTTTTTTGCTTAATAAATTTTTATATTCTTGTTACACGCAACTCCACGAGTAATTATTTAACGCCGAGCTAATCCTTAATCTGATCCCGACCCCTCTCCGCGGTACTGTTGCTAGCCGCCGCTTAAGTTTCCGTTAGCCTTTTGTGTGGTGGTTGAAATTTCGAAAGTGGCGAAGATAGTTCGCCTGGCGCCCAACTTATTAAAGTTTAGATCTCGGGTATAGCTGTGTGCACGTCGGATTGACCCCGGAGGCTGGCTATCCGGTCCGGATCCGAGGGTCATCAAAAATCCACGTCACAAATTGGCGCCCAACGTGGGGCCCTGAGAAAATTAAATTGAACTTCTGTTAAATAATTATTCGTTTCTTGGTGACGAGTTTACTGTTGCCAAGGGACTTCTGGTCGGTTGTTTGTTTTCTTGAGACACCGGAGAAGGATTAGCTACGCGTATGCTCGTGGAGACATTGTATTCCTTTGTGGTTCTCGGGAGTATTTTATTCAACTCAGCTTGTGCGTCGCAAGGCTAGAGTTTCTCTATTTGCATTTTTCTTTTTACCTTATTTATTTATTTATTTATCATTTTTGTTTGTTTGTTCTTTCTTCGTTAGTGTTTGGCTCTATTGCTTCCGAGAAGTTTTAGCAGATCACTGTTTGGTGGTCGTCCTACGTCGAAATTCGTTTTTTTTTTTAGCCGTGATTTCCTGCCTAGAGTTCGAAACATAGTATCTGCCGACCACGTAAGTCGTGTGGCTACGTACTTCTATTACCGTGGGACACTGGAAACGACCCTGACAATAGTATTAAGAACTGTTGGCATATTATTGCTCTGCCTATTATCACCCTGCTATTGAATTGTTTTTTTTTGTTTTTTTTTGGGTACTTTCTCCTGTGCATGCATTTTGGTGGCGGATAATTGTACTATAGGTGATCCTGTAGTTAGCGGACAGCTGTAGACAATTATACAGAGTACCAGCTGAGTCCCACCTCCCGATCACCAGGGGAAATATACAGCGAAATAAAAACATCGATAGCTAGCTAGGTAGAGGAATGCTTACCATCGGGTGAATAGGCCGGCGGATAGTGTTGTTTTCGCGATCTAACAACCTAGCGGAGGAGAAACATAGTCCTTGTTCGACGGACTTTTAGCACACCCTATATCGAGGGAATATTTACGTGTTGTCTCGAAAAGTCGACTCGAAATAATCCTCGTTTACTTCGGTTTAAATTTTGATTTTCGCGGTCGGCAGTGGTGCTCAGGCGTGGGTTCTGAGTACCGAACGAGGTTCTACAGTGGTTGTCATAACAACCCGCGGTAGGCTCGAACAGCTGATGCCGCGTACGTACGTAGGAGTACGTGCTAACTAGGCCAGTATGTTCAGAATGTAGACTTTATTTGTTTTTCGCGTTCGGGTTCGGGTTCGAGTTCGAGTTCGAGTTCAAGTTTGAGTTTGCGTTCGCGTACGAGGTTTAGTTTTTGTGTACGCACCCCTTCGAGTTTAGAACATTTTTCCGTCTGCATTGTACGCGTTTGAATTTTCCGAGTTGTGATTTTTCGCGTCTGGATTTTTCGAGTTGCGACTTTTCGAGTTTTGAGTGGTTTGTTTTTTTTTAAGCGAGCGCGTGACTTTTATACCCTGCAGGAGATAACGTGCGTAACACGCGCGGATTTCTTCGGGAATTTTATACGCGCGTTCGTATTTTAGTATAGTTTGTGGTGTTGACCGAGTTCGAGATTAGGCGCGCGACCATGGCGTCTAACGATACCCCGTACGGCGATACTTTATGGGCCTTAAGTCAGTCCGAATTAGCTCAGCTGCTAAATTCCCTGCACCTAAGCCCCGAGGGCTCGGTGATCGAGTTGCGAGATCGCTATCTACGATATTGGAGGCGGAGGCATGGAAATAATGCGATCCCATGGGAACCAGAAGATGAAACAATCTTCGTTTCCGGGGGAGCGTCCCAAAGCCCGAGTCCCCGACGTTCGAGAACCCCCTCACCCCCTCGTGTCGCGTTCGCGACTAGTTTTGAGGCACGAACGGTGACCACGACGACCACGAGCACTGCGTGCTCGGTAGCACGGCCGGTGATGTCGACAATGTACGGCACCCGACCGACGGCGTACGCCCCGCGACCAACGGTCAGTCGGGTACCGAACGAAGGCCCGCGTAGATTGCCGGAACTGACCAGAGTAGATCAAGACTACGAAATATTGCGCGAAATCTTCCAGGAGGAAGAACCTGGTCGTATGCCGCGAAGGTCAACGGCTCACCCGCGCGAAATAGAGGAATACGGGCGGGAATTCCGTCACCTTCCTCGCGAAGGGTCTCCGCGAGACATTAGGTCGTTTGGTTACCACCCCGAGGTGGCGGACATAAATGCGCTGCCGAGCAGAGGCCACCCAGAAATATTTCGGGAACCAGTCTATAATGCGACCGAAATAATAAATCCTCACGTACGAGGGGAATACCGCGACTCTACGAGAGTACTTGAAGTGCCGAGGGAAAGACCACGAGGCCAGATCCCGCGACCAGAACACTGGGATCGCGAAGAAAGGAGAAGGGATCGTAGCGTCTCTCCCATTTATTACGATAGGAATTACCCGAGTAATTATCCAAGGGATTCCCACCCACCCACCCAGCGGCAAGCACCGCCTACGCGTTCATGGATAGAGACCGTAGCAAGTCTCCGGTTTATGCGCGCTCAAGCTGCAGAGATCGAGCGAAAGAGGTCGTAGAGGCCCTGCGTAGATGGAACGTGAAGTTCGGCGGCGGAGGTGAGCAAAGCGCAGAAGATTTCCTCAGCCGCTTGGATGACTGCAAAAGATTTACACCATTATCCGGTAGAGAAATCATACAGTCGTTACCGATAATTTTAACGGGAATTGCCTCCGAATGGCTACGTATCGAACGGGACAGCTGGTCCAGCTACGAGGACTTTCAACAGGCGTTCAGAAGCTGGTTCGGGGACGAGACGGTTAACAAAAGATTCCGTCAACAAGCAGCAACCCGTACGCAGGGAGAGAATGAGTCCGTCACGGACTATCTCACTTGCATCCGAGGGTTGCTACACCGAATGACCCGACCGTACGCGCTGGAGGATCAATTAGACCTAGCTTTTGAGAATTTACGTCCGAATATCCGCGAGACGCTAGACCGGAATAGTATTACGAACTTTCACGAATTAGCCCGGGCAGCTACCGCAAGGGAAAGGAACTTAGAGTTGTCGCGAGCGTACAGACCACCCCCATCCCCCGAGGATTCGTTTATGTCAGAGCTCGCGTGCAAGGCTAAGGCCAAGCAAACAAAGAAGACTCCCGCACTCGCGGCGGTAGAGGAGCAAAACTTGACGACAGAACCCGCGAAGGCTACAGCCAGGCCCAAGCCGAAAGGAAAGGGTGGCAAAGGTCAAGGGGGGGGGGGAGGATGGCCTTGGAAAAGGCCATAAAAGAACAATTAGCGGCGATACAAAATTTAGAAAAGAAAATAGAGACCGTGGCCGAGGCGACGCAACCTCGACAGGCTGCACAAAGCGCATCGGAGCACCCGACAACCGCGAGGGTGGCCTCAGCGGAGGCTCACCCAGATGCACCGCCCGCGAGAAACACCACTCCAGCAAGGGATGGTGGACCGACGGTCATATGCTTTAATTGCGATCGGAGAGGTCATGTCTGGAGGGAGTGCCCGGCGGCGAAGACGCGTTTCTGCTACCATTGCGGTAGGAAGGGCGAGATTGCGACCACGTGTCCTCGATGCAATGCGGGAAACGAACCAGGGGAGTCTCGAGCAGGGTCATCGAGTCACCCGCGGTAGAAAATTCGGGGCCCAGCAATCTAACCGAGCAAGATGCAGAATGCTTCCCGTTGCAGACTCTAGAACTGCAACCACGCTGGTTTTTAACGGTAAAGATCGGGGAGTCAGAAGTTCGCGCCCTAGTAGACACCGGGTCTTCTAGAAGTTTCTTAGGAGCTTCGGGTAGGAAAATCGCCGAGGAAAATGGTCGTTCACTAGGCCAACCAGCCTTTGAACGAGTCATATTAGCGAACGGCGAAACCGAGGCCGTATTAGGGGAGGTTATCCTGCCAATAGAACTGCAGGGAACAATTCACGAACTCGCGATTCGTATTCTTCCATCTTTAGCGTGGGAATGCATCCTCGGCATGGATTTTATTAGATTATTCGGGTTAGAGATGTATGGTGGAGACGATACGTGGCGGTTACAAGATGGACCAGATGTTTCGAGGTCTTTTTTTTGAGCCGATAGCGATGACCACGGGGTCGACTGACGCGTGCTATGGAATAGCAGAGCTAACATCGGCAGAGAAAACGGTGCTGGGGGAATTTCTCGAACGGGAATTGCCCGCGGTGACAGGGCCACTAGGGCTTACTAGCCTAGCTGAGCATATCCTAGATACGCAAGGGCATGCACCGATTAAACAAAGATATTATCTAGTATCCCCAGTCGTACAAGCCGCGATCCATGCCGAGGTCGATCGTATGTTAGCAGAGGGTGTGATAGAGCCTTCCCAAAGCGCGTGGTCCAGCCCCATAGTTATGGTAAAGAAGCCGAATGGCACCTACCGTTTTTGCCTCGATTTCCGTAAAGTGAATAGTGTCACAAAGAAGGACGCATATCCGATCCCATATATCAACGGGATATTAGATAAATTACGTGCCGCGAGGTATATTTCGACGATTGATTTGAGTCAAGCATACCATCAGATTCCCTTGCACCCGGAAAGTCGCGAAGTGACTGCATTCACTGCACCGGGCAGAGGATTGTTTCATTTTACGAGGATGCCATACGGACTCACCGGAGCCCCGGCAACGTTTCAGCGTTTAGTCGACAAATTAATTACACCCGATATGGAACCGCATGTTTTCGCGTATTTAGACGACATTATAGTAGTAACCGATAATTTTGTGAAGCATATGGACTGGCTCAAACGCGTGTTTGATCAAATCGCGAGGGCTGGTCTAACCTTGAATCCGGATAAATGTGAATTTTGTAGGGACGAAGTAAGATACTTGGGGTTTAGAGTTAACAACGAGGGATTACAAATCGACCCCGACAAGATCGAACCAATCGTTAGTTATCCGGCACCCCGGAACTTGAAACAATTGCGACGGTTTTTAGGGATGGCCTCGTGGTACCGCCGATTTATTCCAGCGTTCGCGGGTTCTTCGGAGCCATTAACGCGGCTTTTACGCAAAGATAGACGGTGGGAATGGGGGGAAGCTCAACAGCAAGCTTTTGAAGAATTAAAATCCGCGTTAACCTCCGCCCCGGTATTGTCATGTCCCGATTTTAGCGTTCCGTTCGTAGTGCAGACAGATGCCAGCGACTTTGGAATAGGCACCGTACTGACTCAGACGGTAGAAGACGTCGAACGAGTCATTGCCTACGCGAGTCGAACGCTCTCCGAAGCCGAGAGAAAATATTCGGTGACGGAAAAAGAGTGTTTAGCGGTGATCTGGGCTATTAAGAAATTTCGCGCATATCTCGAGGGGTACCATTTTACGGTAATAACCGATCATAGCAGCCTTCGGTGGTTGCACAATTTGCATAATCCAACGGGTCGTCTAGCAAGGTGGGCATTAGAGCTCCTGGAATACGACTTCGAGGTCGTACACCGGAAGGGAGCGATGCACCATGTCCCCGATGCGCTATCGCGGATGTACGAAGATGAGGTCGAGGATCTCGCGGCCGTGCATTTAGCTGCGATTAATGAGGCCCAGGACCCCTGGTACACCAATCGAGTGCGGGAGGTGTTAGCCGCGCCGAAGAAATATAGAGGGTGGTCGGTCTTCGAAGGCCGACTGTATTATTATCGCCCGAATCCCGTAACGGAACCGGTGGTTGAGGAGCTCAACCCGTGGAAATTAGTGCTGCCGGTAGAACACCGCGCACGAGCGTTTGCCGAGTCCCACGAGGACCCACAGGCCGGACATCTCGGGGTCGAGAAAACGTACGCTAGGATTCGGGAAATATATTATTGGCCCGGGATGTTTAGAGACGTGGTAGTCGCGGTACGTAGGTGCCAACAATGCCAACAATGTAAGGTCGAACAAGCTCCGCCTGCAGGCCTATTAGGAGGTCGCGTCGTAAGCCAGCCGTGGACAGTCGTTGCCGCAGATGTAATGGGTCCGTTTCCTCGCAGCCGCGCAGGGTACGAGTACCTGTTAGTTTTTGAGGACCTATTCACCAAATGGGTGGAGTGCACGCCATTGCGAAAATCGAATGGCAAAAATATTATCGCGGCGTTCGAAGATTTAGTATTGTCAAGGTGGGGTACCCCCGAGGTATTTCTCACCGACAACGGAACCGAGTTCGCGAACAAAGCAGTCGATGATATGTGCGCGGAATATAACATCGTACACGCCCGTGTGCCCCCGTATCACGCGCAGGCGAACCCTGTCGAGAGGGTAAACCGGGTCCTTAAAACTATGATCACGGCGTATATCGGAAAAGATCATCGCGACTGGGATGTCCACCTACACGAGTTTAGGTTCGCGTACAACTCCGCGGTGCATAGTTCTCTGAAAGTGAGCCCTGCCTTTTTAAATTTCGGGCGAGAACCCTGCCCTAGAACGCGATTCCGACGCCAGGAAGAAGGTCCCGCGACCATTCCGGAACCGTGTCCGGAAAAGTGGGCCGAGAGAATGTCGCGATTGCAGGAGTTAAGAGACCTGGCAACTAAGCACTTACAAAGTGCACATACGAGGCAGGCACAGTATTACAACCGACGTCATCGAGACGGTCATTATCAGGTGGGAGACCGAGTCTGGAAGCGTAAGCGGATATTATCTTCCGCAGCGAATTTCGTAGCCGCGAAGCTAGCCCCCAAATTCGAGGGACCGTATATCGTGACGCAAGTCGTATCCCCGGTCGTCTACGAACTAGAGGACGAAACAGGTAGGACCCTCGGTCGACATCACATAAAAGATTTTAAACCCTACGTCGCCCCCGAGGTCGACAACGAGCTTAGCGAGGAGGAGGAGCAAGTTGCATCCTCGGATGAGGGCTAGAATCAATCATTTCGCGTTGTTTTCCGTGTTCCTGTTGTACCGTTTCAGATTCGTTTCTTTTTTTTTTGTAGCTCGAGGCGAGTCGATGTTGTAAGCCGTTTAGAGTTGTAGGGCCATAGGTGTCGTGAAGGTCGACCAAACGAAGTTGTTTTTTTTTGGTATTTCTTTTTTATTTGGGATTCGTGTTTTTCTTATGGTCCGCGGTTCGCGGACATGCAATGGCATTGACGCCTGGTTTTAGTTTCGTTTTATTTAGTTGGTTCGTAGTCTCTTATTTTATATTTTTTTTTTGTTGTCACGATTTAGCATGCCGTTCGGTTTTATTTTCGGTTAACTTTGATTCCCCGTTTTAGTTTCGTTTTCTTTTGTTCTTTTTGTTTGTTGTTTTTTTTTACTTGAGTTACGTTCTGTTGGTCTCGTTTAGTCTTTTTATTTCTTGAAATTGTGAAAAAGGGAGTCGAACCCTCCCTCCATTTTTTTTTGTTCTTCTGCCTTCTGCAGGAGGAGAGTAGCGGGTGACGACTTAAAATACTCGAGGGATTACCTACTGGCAAAATTTGATCATTTTCCCCGAGGGAATACAGTTTCAGTGATATTCTGCTTTAATTAATCGGACTCTTAGCGGTCCCTAGAAATAAGACACACGGTGTGCGGCCGCCACTCGGAGTTCGGTCCATGGGTCAAGTTCGCTAGTGCTTCCGCCCCAGTGGTCCGTCTAAGGGGGGGGGAGTTGTAACATTGCAAGGTGCACCTGCCGTTACAATCAGCTCCCGAACCCTTAGGCGGCCGTAATTAAGGAATGTCGCGTGAATGTGGGAAGCACGAATGCGTTAGAGCAGCCGCGAGGCTAGGACCTACTATCCGAGAGGCGACCGTGACTGTACTGAGACTGTGGACTTGATTTCTTATTCTGTTTTTTTTTTTTTCTCTTTCTCTATTATGTGGGAGACATGGCCAAACTGTTGGTGGAGTACGACACGACCCGACCGACACACACTTACGTGGACGATCCAGACCGTATGAGGCCCACCTAAACTGCAGGCCACTATGCCCCTGGGGGCCTAATCCTACGTCGAGCACCGAAAAAGCCAGCGAGAACGCGGGGGAGTGCCGAGGGCACTCAGCTACGAGGGAACCCGGTGGTGGAGGTGATTCCCGCCACCCCCAAGAGCCAGCGAACCGCGTTCCGCCAGAAGAATCCTCGAGGATCCCCCTGTACGAATTTGAAGTTTCGCGCGTAGGGCGGCCCGACCGCCATAGTACGATCTAGCAGTCGATAGGCAAATCGATAATTGCCTGACTGCCGAGGGTGCGCAACACCGGCGCCATGCGGTCTAGAGAGATCACTCTGCGTTAGGCCGGCGATATAGCGAGGCGTCTAGAGAGCTTTTAGTTGTGTTGTAGTCATTTGGTTTTCTTTTTTGGTTTGCGGTTTTGAGTGTGGCATTTGGAGTGTGTGTGAGCCCGCGAGGGATATACTTGAAAAAAAAAAAAACAGAGAACAAGACGATGGATTTTGCCCACGAGGCGGAGGCTTTCATGAGGTGGCTGGAAAGCGGTAAGCGTTAACGAACTTTACCCATGTTCAGATTTGAATCCGGCAACGGCCGTCTGCCATCTTGCCTTGAGTCAAGCCACGAGGCTTTTTAGCTATCCTTGGGATTCAACGAAAGACGACCCCCGAGTCGGTAGGCCGTCACCAGTGTCCTCACCTTAATAGAGAAGTTTCGCGTTGTCTTTTAAGTACTATTTTTCGAGTCGGAATCTGTAGTTTTGTCGCTTTACGTCCTGCCGCACACGAGTGCGAGAAGGACAGTCTTAGTCCGTCACTGTCGCTGTCTCTCTTTCTCCTACGAGGAGACTCAGTCAGTTAGTTCAGGCGTGAGCCTGTTTTGTTCGTGCGTCTTTCTTGCTTACATTATTTCAAATTTCCGTGAGCCTACGCCTGCAGAGTTAGGTTAAGTTAGGGTTAAGTTCAAATTTGTAAATAGTCAATTAACGAAGAGGCCTAGCCTCCCGTAGGCTCGCCGGTCGCCTATACACGACCGACGGCCGAGCGATTTTCTTGTTACTGTTAATTTATTAGATGTTAGACTGTTATTTATGAACACCTCGTGGTGGCTATTCTGTTTGTAAATTGTAATATTGTTCCACGAGGGACCGATTTGCCGAGTTAATTATTAGCTCTTTATTTTTCTGTTATTGCTATCCTACGTGGAAGCTCTAGTTTTTATAGTCTTGTTGTGAAACTCGCAAATCGAGGCGAGGCCGCCTTTACACGGCCTGCAGCCGACTAGTACCCGAGGGGGAGTTACCCCGGGTACGCACGATTTTTGTTATTAATTTTTTAAATCCGGTTTCTATTTTTTTTTTTTGCTTAATAAATTTTTATATTCTTGTTACACGCAACTCCACGAGTAATTATTTAACGCCGAGCTAATCCTTAATCTGATCCCGACCCCTCTCCGCGGTACTGTTGCTAGCCGCCGCTTAAGTTTCCGTTAGCCTTTTGTGTGGTGGTTGAAATTTCGAAAGTGGCGAAGATAGTTCGCCTGGCGCCCAACTTATTAAAGTTTAGATCTCGGGTATAGCTGTGTGCACGTCGGATTGACCCCGGAGGCTGGCTATCCGGTCCGGATCCGAGGGTCATCAAAAATCCACGTCACACAACATTACAGACAAATCGAAACTTCGGCCAGATATCTCACAGATAATAAGTAGACCTGCCCACATGTATACGGGGCACTCTTCGTTAATCAAGCCACTCCTTCCTACCGACTTAACGAATATTTTTCAAAATTTGCCAGCTCGTAGTACTACCTGAAAAATCCCTTCGTGGAATGTAACGTAACTTGTTGTTAGGCTAGGACATAGGCGAGTATATCCCCCGCTACGCTACTCTTCAGCGCTCGCCTTAGGAGGTTTGATACAACGAAATTCACACCCGTTGGGTGCCATACGCACTTGCGTCAGCGTTTAACGAAAAGTGAAAGTACGATAATCAGAGAACTTGCGAACGACAAGTTAGCTATTTGAGATTCGATACTTTATGATGAAGGGACTGGGTAGAGCATTCGAACTTAAAAACTTTGCATATGCCTTCCGGCCGTATATTCTATGAAATTAATAAATTGCATAACAGGCTCCTCGTGATAACGAGATGAAATACTATAAATACAATATGCATCAAGCGAGAAAGATATTATTTTAATAATTTAAGATGATCAATACATTTCACGTACAAAATTCAGGTTCATCGATAATAATTTTAAAAAGTAAGAATAGGCAATTTCAATTATACTACCACATGATATAAACCATACTACAATAGAAGTTAGTATTCATAGATGTTCTGATAAATCTTATCCGGTACGCGTTAAGACACGATTAATTCACGAGGCATAATCGACAGCGAACATTGAGCTGTTTCGATATAAAATGAATCAATTAAACTGTACGGTATTACAAAGCGATACTCGGTACTTGTCAAGGAAAAATTAGATAGGCTGTACTTGATCAATGATCAAGGGAAGACCCCACTACAATTTTGGAGAAAGCCGGTACGCCAAAAATCTCCTGTGGAAGGTTTCCCTACTTTAATACACATACTACCATAATCTAAAAGTTGTAGTATATGTGTCTCTTTATTCGACCATTTTTAGTAATTCTAAAAAATGAATTGTATTTTTTGATTAGTCCAAAATTTAGTAGTGGTTTTCCTTGACGAAAAAAAAAGCATTTCACAGCGGAAAGAAAATGAATCAATAAGAAAACAATGTCATATCATACGGTTACACTACCTAATAACGCTAATGCTATGCTGAGTATCGCGGGCTTCGCGGCATCTATTCACTCGGGGTTTACTCCAGGGAAGGTTTGGCAGAGAATTATACTATACATATAATGCATAACAAAGTTATATCAAAAATATTACTCAATATCTATAATTTGATAACGGTAGGCGTTATGAAGTTACCTACAGAGATTTCACACAGCGATGACAATAGTTTCGGCGGGCCACGAGGTAGTTCAATGAATACGAAATAAAACACGGAACCGCAAGGTATGCAACGATATCACAGACAAAGGCGATATTCAATCAGAGAACCACCTCGAGCCTTTACAATCAAGTATCTAGAGCTTATCGCAAAAAGTGGAATTCATAAGCATGAAACTTGTATTTCATATCGAACTTGAGACGTTTCATCACTTATATATTATTGGATGCCGCATAGATGCCTATATTAATCGGGATGAAAGAGATTACAGCTTCCACTATAATAGCAGCGATACTTTCGACGCGGGTAGAAGGTGAGCGTAGATCGAGTAAGCCGCGTGTTGAGCCCGACTTGAAGAACTGCCCGTAATGCGTTATGAGTGTTGGCACGTATCCTGGTCATCCTTAATCATCTAAATAGGTTATACGACCGGCTGCATACACTGCTTCTTTCTCCTTGGTTGGATTATGGTTATAAGTCGTACGAAGCAGGTACCAAAATGCAAACACCCATGACATGGCTGCGTACTGATGATTGGTTGTCGCATGCGCGACGGTAGTCGACTCTACCACTGCACGTCCGATGGTGAGCGCAGGATTAAACCATCATCTCTGGCGCAACCCCTGTTTTGGTACCTCTCTGTTCGCCTCCGATCTCCGGTAGCACCCCGGTGCTGGATTGCCTTGGGATTCCGCTCGTCGCAAAAGACTAGCTTCGGAGTAACGGCCTGACTGCAGTCAATCCGCCGGAGTCTCCACTGGGATTGCAGTGCTAGGCAACTAGAGCATCGCTCATGATAGGGCTCCTATCAATGGAACGTCTACACTGATAGTCTTCTGTCACAAATTAGCCGCAATAACGATCGTTGAGACGATAATGGCTCGGAGTTTGATTCGGAACCAGGCTGATAAGTCGGAGAAGAGAAGGCTATGAAGGCACTCTTGCGCTGCTCGCTAAGCCACTGTCAGGCATTCAGAATTGGACGAGATAGGTTCGTGAGGGAAGCGAAGCATTGTTGACACATCCCCGTACGTCATCGATCCACTGGTGAGCCAAGATGATCCTCTTGACCGGAAAGAAACGATGGCTTTGGCACTTTTTTGGTGAACCAAAGGTGCACGCATTATATCTATGGTGCACGCTATGAGGTATTTCTGGAAGTCCAAAGACGACAGCCATACGGCCTCAACATGATGTTGCTGTCCCTTTTCGTGGTTCTTCCTCGACGCTAGAAATCTCAGTGTCTCCAAAGCCTCGGTGCTCGCTTTTGCATGGTTCCACACGATTAACAATTATACGAATTAACAATTATATGAATAAACAATTATAGTTACATCCTATAGTTTTCCTGTTTGTTTGCTATTTTCCCTGGAGTCTTACCTATCATGCGTATCGCACTTATTACCCGTATGACAACATTCTTAAATTCTACGTCAAAATACACACTATTCTGATCCATCCACTTTGCGTGGATTTTATTTATGACTTTGAATCTTAAGTCCTACCGCGCTGCTATTCCTTTCATGCATGAATTCCGGAATATGCTATATAACTAGCAAAAAAATCAACCTTGTTTTATTGCAAAAAAAATTCATCTGTTTTGACAGAACATGAACTATACTATGCCGCGGAATTATGGCTAAAATTTTATTGGAATTTTCACAATGAACTGAATTTTGTATCGGCCCGAACCGGGATTTTTTGGATTCAATCGATTGTGCAATTCGATAACACTAATTGGCTAATCGGGAACATTTAAAAATTCTAAAAAAAGCTGTGATTAGAATTTTGAAATGCTCCACGCAATTAATTTTTTTACAATCTCTAAAATCGAGAAAAAACTCTCAAAAAATGATTAAACTTCGACGGTCCGACTGGTGGTTGTTGCCGTAGTAAAATAAAACCGTACTTTGTTGCACGCTGTTTTCGAGCGCTGATTTTTTTGCATCGCATCCGATTCCTCGTGCGAATTTCGCAGTGACTATTAGACTCGTCGAGGCAACAGTCGTTATTTTTCTAAATATTTCGAGAGTAAAACCAGATCACAGTGTACCATGACATCGACCACCAGTGATGTGTGTTTTTACAAAAATTGTGCTTCGACCCGAAATAGTCAGGGCATATACCTATTTTGTTTCCCAAAGATTAAAGACTCTAGATATGAGCTATGGATACGACATGCAGGTATGTCCATTTATTTTATCAATTTAATTATTTATAAAGTACTATAGATACGACAGCGGAATTCCACCTCACTTCTCGTTATTTTGTTATTTAGAGCCGGATATGCAACCCTTAAAAAAGAACATTGGTGGAATCCCACCTCAAATCGGTAGCAATTTGTAGTTTTTCTGAGAATATATTTACTTGAATGCGGGCTATTACTTTGTTTGTCCAAAAAAATCCGCGATTATTTCAGAATTTGTTACGAAAAAGCTTATACACACATAATTCTGAAATTGAGTATCCTCATTGAAAGGCTTGCATTTAATACCTAAGTGTCCTTTAATATGGATAAAAGTACGGAACGGAGATGCGGGGAAAGACGTGAGGAGATTGTGCCGGCGATGACATCGCTCGTTTGCGGGAGTTTTAGGTTTCCGGCAGATGATCTGGAATAGAAAAATCAATCATATATTTAGTGTATATGAAATTGCGCATGAAATGAACTCGAATCAGAAATAAAAAAAGATTCACTCGACAATGGTGAGCTATCGAAGATAAAGTTTCACCAAAGTTTCACTTCGATAGCTCAGCATTTACTATTACAATAGTTTTTCTGCTTGGTTCTAGTTCACTTCAGATGCAATTACATATATACACTAAGAATATGTTTCATTTTTTCATTCCCGATTACCTGCCGATTGTTTAGGACTTCCGCAAGCAAACGATGTTATCGCTGGCGCACTCTCCTTACAGCTGCTTCCCCCGTTCCCTTCTGTTCTTTTGCACCACAGCGTCGCGTCGCACCATATGAAAATCTGTGAAATAATATGCACTAAGAAGATCTTATGAAAATAAAATGTCTTATTCCACAGAATTTCATGAGCATATATATTTCATATTCTTTCCAAAGTTAAAATTTTTTTTCTGAATACTAGTAGAAAATCTCTGAAGGTTTTAATTGCCTTTGACAATCATAAATTGCAATGTTTCACTTCAGAAATTTTGTCGGGAAGCTAATGTTTTTGAGAATCAAAACGGAAGTATAATAGAGCAGCTAGTGACATTCTGAAACCGCGAGGTAACATGTGAATGTAAAGTAAAAGCACCTGTAAAATAAAAAAATATGCAATGAATAAATGAAGTTTATTGATTTTATCATTTTTTATACACTTATACTATATCTATGGTATACCTAATCTGAAATTTTTTTTTGAATCCTAAAGCACGAGAACAGGAAGTTTCACACTATGCCAACTTGAAACATCACCGACTGTGCTCACTACACTTCACAGCGAATAGCTTTTTAACACCTATGCGCGACAAGTTAACTAGACGAGCTATTCCTGTAGATTATCGTACTGTTGTAAGCCACTGTGACATGCAATTGTTCGATAAGACGAAGGTAACAAGGACTTACGGTAGTCCGCGGTTATCAACAGCTGAAGATCTTATGGCTCATGATCAATTATGCCATGTCCCGTCATGTGCGAGACCTGATGATGATGACATTGAGCAGCTGCGATCCGATAATGACAGATTGCGTAGTGTCATTCTGAAGTTGGAAGTTCAGGTGCAACAATCTACCTCTAGTGCTTCAAGCCCATGCAATCTGGAAATTGAAGTTCAGAGTGAATCTGTAGACTTGAACAAGCAAAAGTCACCTAACTACGTCGATATCAATGAGGTAAAGTCCGTTGTCAGTCGGACTATGATTCAAATGCAGTTGCGTCCTGATAATACCACGATGCCGTTCCCTGAAGATCAACGTGACCTAGCAATGAGATTGCACTATCATTCGTCATCGGCCTATGGAAAGTTGCGTGACATGGGGCTAAAATTGCCAGCAGAGAGGACGGTCCGAAGATGGGTTGCGGAAACCGAAGTTAACGTTGGCTTTTGCGATCACGTATTCTCAGCGCTGAAACAGGCCATGAGTGACATTCCACCCGATGAAAGGTGTTGTGCCTTGAAATGGGATGAGATGTCCCTTATGGAGCGCGAGGAATACGATATGAAAACCGACGTTATCGAAGGTTTTGAAGATCTCGGACCTCTCGGCCGGACTCATCGGCGTGCAAATCATGCGTTTGTGTTCTGCTTGAATGGACTGCATCCGCGAAACCAGTGGCGAACTCTTTTGGCATATTTTCTGCCATGCAACAGCGTCTGTGGCGCAGATATTGTCAAGTTGCTGGAAATATGCATAGACAAGATCAATGATACTGGAGCTAGCTTGAAAATGACGGTGTGTGATCAGGGTACAACAAACGTGAAAGCATATAACATATTAAAAGTAAGCGAAAGTCAACCATTTTTCGTACATCGGGATATTAAGATTCATGCTCTCTACGATTTTCCGCATGCGGTGAAAAACGTTCTAGGCATGCTAAGAAAGTGGGGTACAGTCAGCGTACCAGGTAAAGTTGTCAAATATTCGGACTTTACCGCAACATTTCATGGGGATCAGCGATGCGGAACATCCAACCTTCTTGGTCACATCACGGAGACTCACATGTGGCCTGATAGATTCCAACGCATGAACGTATCCAGGGCCTTTCAGATATTTAGCAAACGGTTTGCTTCTGCGCTAGAGTTAGCACACCATTCCAGAAGTGTCCGTTCTGAAACAATTGTCAGCACAGCTCAATTTTGCCGAAGTATGGACACAATAATCGATGCTTGTAATAGCTCAAGTTTGTACAGCCCGAATCCCGCTAAGCGACCATTGTGCATCGAGAATCCCGGCGTCGAGCAGATCTTGATAGACTTTCTGGCCTGGGCACCGGACATGAAAGTACTCGCCAAAGGACGATGGAAGCGACCGATATCGTTCGTCGGAATCTCACAAACTGTTCGCGGGATCTTGAACCTTTATTACGAACTGCGCGATCAATTCCCAGACTTCAAGTTATGCACTGCACTATGTAACCAGGACTCTGTGGAGCAGCTATTTTCACGATTCCGAGGGCGTGGAGGATTCAATCCAAATCCGACATGCAGGCTGTTCCGATTTAGCGCGCGACATCTAATTTCAGTCCGTAATATTATTTCTTCCAAACGAGGCAATGTTATATGCACTGACTTACCATACCTTGCTCTTGTGCCATCGAATGAAGGGCAAAATCCGGCAGATGATTTAACAAATCAGCAATACGAAGCCGCTGTCAGCGCTATCGAATTTTTCGAGGATGGAGAGTTCGCCCCAGTCCATGTTACCGAAACTGATACTGAAACCGACGGCGACTCAGATACTAACAGCGACAGCGATATCGAAGATAACGATGACATGGATTTGGCTACACGTATCCGTTTCTACGAAGCTGCAGCAGCTCCTGTAAATGCAGGATCATATGAAGCAAACGCTATTGCCTTTTTCGCCGGATATACCATAAACAAAACATTGAAAGTACATACCTGTGAACGCTGTCAAGATATCATGTCTAAAAAAATATCCGATACTGCTAATACAAATGAAAAATACATTGAATGCCGAGAATATATCAGTAATGACGAATATGCAGTCATAAATTTAAAAAGGCCAACTGATAGATACTACAGAATCGTTGAAGCTCAGCTCCAGTCCTTCCACAGTATTTTTATTCGGCGCAAACACAAGGCTAATATACTCACGAAGCTTGTCAATCACGCGGTCCTAGCAACGAATAGGATCGACCTGCAGTGGTTCGATGAATCAGACGCATGTCATGCCCATCGATTATTCACTCTACGCTTCATGCTGAGAGTAAAACTCCAACGGCATTGCACATTCGAAAACCGGGCTGCGAAAATGGCTAAAACAAAGAACCGTGCTGAAAATGCAGAGAAGCGCAGAGCGCATAAGCCGTCCAGAAAAATGCGAAACATTCTCCATACGTAGTGGTAAGTTGTATACTGTCCATAACTTCGCATATATTACTTTCACATATAATTCATTCCATGTGAAGCGGTACACCTTATCGACTGCATGCGCTTCAAAATTGTCGTTTTTTTTTTTTACATATTCTCGGGGTCAGTTAAACGCATCAAACATTTTTTTTTTGTTTCAACTTTGTTGGTTCAGAAGTTACAAGGGGTTGAATTTCCGAAAAAACGAGATAAAGTCGGAATCGCGCTCTCTTTCAAATCATACGTTAATATATCCGGTTCCCTTTGTCGTACAAACGCCACCATGAACTCACTTTGAAGCTCTTCTATTGTATTGTCATTATTCATTTGAAATTTATCGAATAAACAATTTCCCGATTTTCGAGATGATAACCCATGTCGAAAATTCTGAAAAAAATTCGAGCGTGTTCCTCGATTCATCCGAAAATCGCGTCAAAAAATATAATCATTCATAACAAATAGAAAATTGTTAATTTGATGCGATTAGAATGAATAAAATGAAAACGTAATTCAAGAGCTTCAATATGAGTTTTTGCTGGCTTCTGTACGACAAAGGAAACCGGAGATATTAACGTTTGAAGGAAAGCGCGATTCTGATTTTTTCTCGTTTTTTCGAAAATTCAACACCTTGTAGCTTCTGAACCTTTGAAGTTGAAAAAATAAAATATGTTTCACTCATTCATTTTTCCCAGATAATATGTAAAAAAATCAGGAACATCGAAGAACATTTTTAGCAAAATCCGTCTCGCTTGACGTGGAATGACCCATATGTAGGGTGAATTAAATGGAAATGAATCAAGACGTATCAACATAGTTTTCAATTATTCAGTTACCCATAAAAATGGAAATGGAATAGAAACTAATACCGTTTTGTGTTTTCTGATTAGATGGCACGTGAACTCGAGGATTTACACAGTTCGATCTTTGACTACCTATTGATTTTTTTTTGTTATATTATATTTTTATGTGTCATATTAATTTTATATACTGTATCTATTTATTGATGTTCCTTTACGGTTCCTTCTTTGTTTTTTTTATTATATGAAAGGTGTAACGCCGAAAGCGACTAAGCTCATTTTTGCTTCATTATTATTATTTCATGTCTCTTCTGTGTACGTGTTTCTGTCGACATGTTTTCATACATTATTATATTAAACGTATACGTGCTATGGGTGCCCACGTACTTGACGTATGTCTCTTGCTCTTCTGTAATGTAACTGTGCGAATACTCGTGAGAAAATTATGCTACATTCTTCCCCTCAAACAGTAATTTACTCACCGTGTACATACATTCGCATGTCAGCGAAAGACTTTGAAGGTGACTTGCTAAGCCTGTTGATACGCACTTGCGTGCGAAGTTCACATGATTTTCTCGCTAGTCTACGCACAGCTAAAGTTTCGTATTTTACTTACAATTTTCTACTTACCTTTGCCATTGATAATAATATCGTAGCATTCCTGCAAGTACGGTTTGAAAGCTGTTTGTCCTCGATATAATCAGGACACAGATATGTTATCTGAAGTAGATATCATGGTTGATATTTATTCACACACTATGTTTCGTCCCGCTTCATAATAATTGGCTACACATCACAGTTAAAATAAACACAATCGGACGTTCACTGCCAGCATGGCTATTGATGAAGCACGCCATGTGGATACTCAAAAACATGGTTGCCACTTTGCCACGGAACATGCGTGTTCGAGCGTGTCGAGCGATTGTGGCGCTTTCGTATGGATCGGGATATATCTATGCAGCCACCTATACAGCCACTAAGGAAAAATAAGACTGGTGGTCGCTGAATTACACAGATTTTAGACTTTAGCAATGTATTTTCGTACACTTTTGAAAGGATTGAAGTCAACATTCTTCTTCTGAACGTTGCTTACTAATTATTTTTATGAGCGCAGATTCATCATGCGATTTCACGTAAAACATCCCATATGTGAGTCAAACAAACAAAAAAATTAATTTTTGGAAAAAGAATGATAATCATCGTGTCAACACAAAAAAATTATATAAGTTCCTAGCCTAACGAAGCGCATTGCATTTGTAGAGTGTACACCATATATAATGTATAGCTGTAGTAGATTGTCAGCGCGTCTGAAATTCGGGATTCAAAATGAGGCCACGTGGTGTTTTTTGTTGGTAAAAAATTCGGATGATTTGACCAACAGAAGATTTAGATGATTCAAGCACACGGGTATATTTTTTTACTATATCGATAAATGTTCTGTTTTACCATTGAATATAGGTGGCAGCATTCGTTGTCACTATTATTTTGTGACATATTGCTCTATGACCCCGAGTTTTCGCAACTTGTCCAATCTAGTACAGTATATCTATGGTAATACATATTACTGGCTAATCTACGTTGCAAATCACTAAGCAAGCGCCCAACACTTTAATTTTAGCTTCTATAAAAAAATCATTCCTGTGAAATTCATCTCTCCGTTTAGGCTCAATTTGTCGACGAAAATTTATCGCTTCTGACGTCACAGAATATATATAGGACATGCCGCTTCTGTGGCACCTTAACTTTGTCAAAGGGTGTACAAGTTCGACGTATGAGAGCAAAGAAAAGAGCGGCGAATAAATAAATAAATAAATAATAAATTAGAGTTTGCAGAAAATCACAAATACTACATTATTAAATTTATAGTAGATTTTTATGTGAAAACTAAACTAAGTTATTACGGTAAGGAATTGACACGCGGAGAACAAGGCCGTGCTGTAAGGCATTTGTTAAATAAAACAATTTTATTCAAGGGACAATGAAAACACTGTCAAGACATTGCATAATAATAAAGAGTAATAGTTATACGACCACGCTGTGCTGTTTGCTGTAAAATAAAATAGAAGCGAACGGATTTTTAACAAACTAGGGCTTATGATTGTTTTTGGCATATACTTCCATTCTTCTAACCTTTTTCTAATTAATAAAACAAAAAGATTAACGTAAAATGTTACGCCATGATGAAAAATCAAGTAACAATACTTTGTACCCTATAAACTCTATACGTTAACTTATACGTTTTCGAATGAAAACAGATTCGCGCCCGTTGCGTAGTTCAGAGGACAGCCATTACCTCGTGGGGTCGCGTCAGATGTTGGGACATGGTTCCCCTCACAGGCTGGGATAAAAGCGAGCAGTCCATAGGTATACATTTAGTCAAAGCAGACAACCATTTGGACTCTTGTAAGGCTGCCGTCCCATGTAGGCTCGAATCGCCGGAATCCGGAATGACGGAACGGAACGTTGTATGGTCAGTGTATACATACACGCAATACATGATAAAGGTCACTAGATTCCGTTTCGTTTTTGCGTTCCGTCGGGATGTATTCCATTTCCGGACCATGGGACGCCGGCCTGACAAGTGTGTTACGTCCACTGAACTTCTTCTTCTTCTTTTCCTGTTACGGCTTATATCCTAGCGGAAAGTAGCCAGCTTGGTTTAATTATTCTGAGGTCCAGACACTTATAATTTTCTGAAATAAAGGTAGCCTTCTGAAGCAAGATCCAGCCCAAAAAACGCGCTTCAATTGAGGCGTCACCCTGCCGAAACTTCAATAATGCCAGCACCAGGTAGACGCACTCCAATGGCGAACTTGAATGGGCTCCGTCTATGTTCCTCAGTCAGGACTAATCCAATTCAGCGTTTTTTTCCCTACAAGTCGTAGGTCGTGATATTTCCAGTGTTATAGTTGAGTCCGGCATTCATTATGTTTCACGCCAAGGTTCCATACAAGTCGTAGGTCGTCAACCTATATTTCCAGTGTTCAAGTTAAATCCGGTACGCGTTATATTTTACGTCAAGGTTCCTGTTCATTAAGCTGGGTCATTCTTCCATCTAGAAACATACTCCGGTGTAGCTTGTTCGTGTGTGACCGACCCGGGCCCCCCAGGGGCTCAACTGACTGACGTTGGATTATCCCGACCCACCAACTTCATCAGCACCGTCACCGTGCTATACCCTCCCGGCGTCGTTGAAGACTAAGTCACCTTAGCCCGCGAGCCTTTTGACATAGAATCAGAACCCAAGCCAGTCGACACACAAGCAAGCAAAAAGAAAAGCAAAAAAAAACAGGAAAAAGAGAAAAAAATTAATTAGTTATTGTCCAGGAAGCACCCAATTGCAGACTCCACCTTTCCTGACTCAATCATTCAATTCAATGTGGATCGGGGGTAGGCCCCGTTTCAGATATGGCGGAGGTCGTAGTAACAGAACTGATCGGCTAAATGAAAATATCAGAAGACGACAAGAAAGACAGGATGAGACTTCTGGTTTCTGGAATGGAAATGAACATTTGGGATATGGTGAAATCAGGCGGAACCCCGAACCCCACCAGGCTTCCCCTCAGGTTCTCCCTCTCCGAGCACTCCCGTATGGGACAGCGCCAGATCAGGTGATCAAGGTTCTCCCTGTCCATACCACATTCACAGCTATCGTCATCTACAATGTTCATCCTTTTAGGTGTTCATTAAGTTGCAGATGGCCTGTCATGATTCTATTAGCTTAGACTATCCATTTCCTATTGTAGTCGTAGGAGAGAAACCATGCTGATAGTTTAAACTTTCCAGAAAGGTCCAGGTATGATCTACTCTTTCTGTGGATAGGCTCCCCATAAGATTGGAATTCTTCCTCTGTGATGCTAATCATTTTTTGTTTTAGAACCGAGAATAGGTCTGAGGTCGGGATTTTCTGGAATAAACTAGAATCTAGTGACGAACCCTCTTTAGCCAGCTCATCAGCTTTTTCATTCCCCACGATTCCCAGATGGCTAGGTACCCAAAGAAGGACAACAACAATTTTGGACATATAGAGCATATGAATTTTTTCCCGAATATTTTTGGTGATGAAGTTTAGGTTACTATCTAAACCATCCTTGGCTACTGATGCAACCACACTCATAGAGTCTGTACAGATCAGCCAGTTTCTCTTTAGTGGATAGTCAGAGATCAAATCGAGAGCTTTATCGATAGCCAAGGATATCCAGAGTAAAAATAGATGCATTGGGATTGCAGCGGTATTTAATTGCTTTTCCAAGAGACTCTGACCAAATCCCAAACCCCGCAAGGTCGCTCTCCCGATATTTTGAACCATCCGTGAACACAGCTTCATAATCCTTATAGTCCTAGCTTATTCTATTAGAAAATATCACCTAAGGATTTAGAGAATGTTTAATTTGGTTTCCCATAGTCATGTTGCAATTTTCACTAATAAGGAAAAGAGCTCCATAAGCAATCAAGTAAGTCTCCACAGAGTCTAACCTAGGAGTCATAGCTAGATGTGATTCCAGGGCCCTCCAACCCTTAAGAATGAAAGGCAATTTTTCCGGTGGCCTCAGTTTGACATCGCATGCAAGGGTTTCGAGTTTCTTTAGGCTGTCTAGAACTAAATTCTCCCTATAGGACCAACATCGGCAGAGGAACCTATCAAGCATGTAATTCCTTCTAATAGATAGAGGGGTAATTCCGTTTATATGCAGCAATGAGTTTATCGGAGTGGTCCTGAAGCATCCCGATACCCTCCTCAGCGCCTCGTTTTGAATAATTTCGAGTTTATAGAGATGTTTTTTTGGAGCATCTGCAAACAGGAGGTAGCCCCATTCCAAACAGGGTCTAACCAGCAATTTGAAAAGAGTCAACATAGTTGAAGGATGTGAACCCCAGGAATACGATGTAATACATCTAAGGAGGCTAAGAAGTTCTTTCCCTTTAAGGACCATATGTGTTTCTCCCACTTGAGTCTGGAGTCCCAAATGACTCCCAAATACCTCACCTCCTCCACATTTGAGACCGACCGATTATTAATCTCAATTGAGGCAGCGCCCGGAGGGAATATTTCACCCTTGGAAATGACGAAAAGTTCCGTTTTGTTAACCGATACCCTTAAGTCGAGTTTAGATAAATAGCGGTCTAGTTTGGAAGAGTCGTCGGAAATAATTTTAGTAACATCAGCCAAACAGTTAGAAGTAGTGTAGATGACCACGTCGTCCGCAAAGATTAAAGCCCTCGTCATTCTAGAGAATACACTGTTGATTTTCATAATGTAGATATTGAATAGGAGAGGGCTGAGGATTGAACCCTGGGGTACTTCTTTATTCGTACGCCCTGTCCCTATTTTAAAGCCAAAAGCATAAGCTGAAATTTCCCTGTTGCCCATTGAAGATATGATGAAATTTATGTATTTCGCGTGTATTCCTACATTTGCAAGCGTGAGGCAAAGTTTTTCAGGGTTCACATTGTCATAGGCACTCTCAATGTCTATGAACAAAATGCCAGAATGTTTTCCTAGTTCTTTAGCACGTTCTAGGTGGATTCTGACCGAGGCAAGACAGTCGTAGCAAGACCTTTTTCTTCTAAAACCAAAGAAGCTATTTGGTAGAACTTTCGCATTTTCTAGGAACCAAGTCAATCTGTCATTTACAATTCTTTTCAAGATCCTGCATAGGGCAGATGATAAGGCTATGGGTCTAAAGCCCCTATTTCCCGGTTTGGGAATAAAAGCCACCTTGTATCGAGTCCAGGATTTCGGGACCTTGCCCAAATTTAATACTAAATCAAGATTCGCGGCAGCGAATCGCTGCAAAGTCCCCGATTAGCCCAATTATATTATATAAAGTAGGTAGGCGAGCGCAGCAAAGAATTATTTACCCGAGGCAACGCTTTATACCTGTAATACAGCGTTATATCTCCCGAATGCGTGAATATTATTGGATGGAATTTGCAGGGTTAATAGTCCCAGCCTAAATGAGCTTGCCGTACAACTTTGAACAAAATCGGTCGTATGGTTCCGGAGTATTAATAAGTCAAAGTTGATCAAAAAACACAATCTTCTTCTTCTTCTTCTTCTTCTTCTCCGCCCCATTTTTCGCAAGACGCTTGCTAGGGACCACGATATCAATCGAACGGCTGTATGTATCGACTTGAGATTTGAAACGTAGCTATTTTGCATCGAAATCTAACTCCCTATGGATTTTGGACTCACACTCGATCGGTAGATTTGAATAAAGTCACGAAGCGCTCAGTACAGCAAAATGGCCGCCCGACGGCGTTGATTGAATTTTATATATTTTTCACGGGGTGATTCAGGTTGGACACGTTACTTTAGGTGGGTCTATTCCTCCTGAAAATCTAATAAGACTCAATTTCCTTTACCAAAACTTCGAGGGGCTATTAGTTTCGGAGCTACAGAAGTTGACTAATCACAGAGCTTATGAGTGACCAAGCAGGGCCGGTTCATTCAAGAGTGTAAGTCGAGCAGTGCCGCGGCGGATCGATTTTTATTGTACGACGTTTCAGTTAGATTTCTAAATGAGTCTGACGACGTCGTCTCGCGGAGATGTCTTCGTACGGCATTCACCTCCGTCTCGTCGTCCAGATCCTCTGATTCATAGTTCTAGGTCCCCCACGCCGTGATTCTCGTAGTCCAGACCCTCGGAATCGTAGTCTCATTTGTCCAGGTCCTCGGCTGCGTAGTTCTCGTAGTCCAGGTCCTTCGCGCCGTAGTTTAAGCCGTCCACGTCCTCGGCTTCGTAGTTCTCGTAGTCCAGGTCCTTTACTCTGTAGTTTGAGTTATCCAGGTTCATTGCTCCGTAGTTTGAGTCGTCCAGATCCTGCACTCCGTAGTTTGAGTCGTCCCGGTCCTTCGCTCCGTAGTTTGAGTCGTCCAGATCCTGCACTCCGTAGTTTGAGTCGTCCAGGTCCTTCGCTCCGTAGTTTCAGTCGTCCAGGTCCTTCGCTCCGTAGTTTCAGTCGTCCAGGTCGTTCGCTCCGTACTTTGAGTCGTCCAGGTCCTGCGCTCTGTAGTTTCAGTCGTCCAGGTCCTTCGCTCCAAAGTTTCAGCGGTCCAGGTCCTCAAACTACGGAACGGAAGACTTGGACGACTGAAACTACGAAACCGAAGATCTGGAGAAATGCGACTACGATTCCGAGCATCTGGACTGCGAGAATTACGGAGTAAGGGATCGTATATCAGAGAGCAATCAATAACGCGTTGGGAGAACTGAGATATTCTTTCGCGATTGAGTATTTGGATGAAGTTCTTATACCCGGTAGAACTAAGCAACAAGCTCTGGATAGATTGAAAATCGTGATGGCAAGACTAGCCGAGAAAGGATTCTCGTTTAATTTGAAGAAACATAAATTCTTGAGAACCGAGATTGATTATCTGGGGTACACTGTATCGCATGGAGAGCTGAGAAAAACTACAGAGTGGAGGACCCAGACAACTGAAACTATGAATTCAGGGATCAGGACAACAAGAACGAAGGTGAATGCCGTGCGAAGACATCTCCAGGAGACGACGTCGTCATACTCATTTAGAAATCGAACTGAAACGTCGTTCGATAAAATTCGGTCTTGGTCACTCATAAGCCCTGTGACTGGTCAACTAATTTCTTCTGTAGCTCCGAAACTATTAGTCCCTTGAAGTTTTGGTAAAGGAAATTTAGTCATTGATTTCCAGAAGGAATACGCCTGCCTAAAGTGGTGCGTCCAACCTGAATGACCCTGTATATAAATTACGATTCTCGATCGATAAGATCAAGATTCGCGGCAGCGAATCGCCGCCAAGTACCCGTAGGCAGGCGATAGCTAGCCGCGTATATTTTCTCGGCGGAACTAGTTATACCTGTAGGCACGGTGTCATAACTTCGGAACGCGTGAATGTTTGTCGATAAAATTCACACGACAGGAACTCCCTCCCCACACGACCTCACTGTACAAATTTGATTGTAATCGGTACACTGGTTTCTGAGATAATAGTCACGGAAGATGATAAAGAAGCATCTTTTTCTCCTTCCCGGCATCATGGATTTTCGGTAGACATTTTGCTTGAGACCACGATATCTATCGAACTGTTGAATAGATCGACTTGAAATTCGAAACGTGGGTACAAGCCACTGAAATCTCGCCCCCTATTGATTTTGGTATGAATCAGAATCCGCATTCGGTCGGTATGTGCTGATGAAGTTACAAAGTGAGCTACAAAACGTCTACTAAACAAAATGGCCCTCGGCTCGCGTTATTGAGTACTATTGACCGTTAAAATATACACAATTTTGTACATAATAAATTATCCACAATTTTATATACAATTATTTATATTTATATGATGTGTTATCTTATTATTATTATTATTATTATTATTATTATTATCGTACTTGGTGAAAATCGGTGAGCAACTTTTCGTAGAGACAACGTCCACCTACATATACGTATGTATGCATACATATGTATGAAAGATTATATAACTTTGAACAAGAACTTTATTGTAAATCAAAAGCTACAAAGCCCGATTAGCACTCAAGGCGACTCTTTTAAATCTGCTGTAGTCCAGTCGAATTAAATTAACTTCTATTCTGGCATAACATAGGTTAGCCGATTTTTTTATAAGTTCATTAGAGCCCCATGAACACACCCTGAAAAATGCCCGGAAAGCTAAGTCCGGGTTTGGCCGTAACAAATGGTTAAACAATTGTAAAGCAACATTTCGTAGATTAAACTTTTTCCTATGGGTTATACACGAAAAATGTTTGAACAAAAGTTGTTCGTCCCATCATTCTCGAAAAAACAAGCCCTCTTGCGATTAATTATCATTATTCGTTTAGCTGAAAAATGCAAAAAACCATGGAATTTGAGAATTTTCATTTGTTGTTATCAATCGATGAATAAACAACGTATGGCTTTGGAACTCATAGTACAGGTCATATAAAGTGCCTTCCAGAGAACAGTGCAAAGTTCTTTTGCCTGTGTCATATAGTTGAGCAACAATCCGCGACAAGCCAAAATCCGTAGACCGGCTGTCATTGTTGGCCATCTTGGCCTACGGGTTGCTAAAAAATCATGTTGTCAGTTCATTACTAGTGCTTCCTATGAATTAAAAAAAAATATATCATACTCAAAAATGACCATTTTTTGGCGGTTTAAAAATTTTTGCTTTTAAACAATTATAGATATCTCCGGAAATTTACATATCATCGTAAATATTATAATGGATTCTTCTTCCCCTTTCTTTGACGAGTCATTAAAAAAAAAAAAAAAATGAATATCTCAATTACAACCGGAGATAACGGTGTTTCAGTTTTATTTTGTTTATCATTTTTTCAATTGATATTAAGAAAAAAAAAAAATATCAAATTTCTCTCAACACCTCAAGGAATCGCCGTGAATTTTTTCAGATCTCTAGGTGCGTTCCATCCGAGTCATTTGAGTAAATAAAAATGATTTAAATTCGTCGAGCGCCGGTAGCCCGTGAAAATGATGCCGGGCGGCGTGGTGGGGGGCTCGAGGCTTCGCGCGCCGGGCCGTACTCACCGCTTGATCAACAAATAATTAACTCCGTTAATAATTATCGTAGAATGAATTTTTTTTTTTAAATGTCCTATTTTTTTATCAACAATTCGAATATGCAATTGGATTTCCAAATTTTATTATATTTAATTTTTTTTTTTAATACTTTATTCATATGCTTTGTACAGATTGCTAGAAATAATTTAAAATATATTGGGTAATGGTAAGAAAAATAAAACTCATTGAAGCCTCGATGATATTTAATATTAGAATATTTAAAATTATTGCGAACACGTATACTACGCCTGTAACCATAAATATACATACATATTTAGTCTTATATTATATATTACATTATTTTAAATCACAAGTACAAGTCTGAATATACGGGTGGGGTCCGAGATCATATTTTTATATAATATATTATGTCGCATATTTCATTTTTTTACAATCTGGCGAATATTCCGTAATTAAATCGTCAGTCGTTGTTTCCATATCGTTGGTATCCAACGTATACGTAATATAATATGAAATATCGATGGGATTTTGTTTACTGTCCGTTTGTTACTGTGTATTAGAAGTTTGCAGAAATGCGTAATAATTGAAAATTAAACATCAACTGTATCTATAAAAAAAAATGTAAACTATAATAATCATCATTCAAAACAGACAATTGTGTTTTGGAGTATATGTCATACACTTTTAATCGAATTCAATATAAAACGAACATATTACTTTATATTAGGTTATCTGATCATGGACGAAGATTATTGTGTCCTGTGCGCGAAATATTTAGATGAGGGCGAAACTATTAACCTTAAAGAAAAAGCGATTCGGACATCAATCAGTGCAAGTATTCAGAGACAAGATAACAAGTATAGACAATTTCGTGGCAAAGATTGTATAATACTTCATAGTAAATGCCGTAAAGAATACTGTAACGTGTTCGGACTGAACAGCTACGCCGAACGACCGAATCACGACCATACGACTGCGCAATTAGCCACGCGCTGATCATACGAGGTACGCGTGACATCACAAGTACTATATAAGGGGGCTCATCCAGCCAACGATCAGCGTTCGTACTAGAGCAGTCGAGCGACTCACACTCAATTCAGTAGAACAGAGCGATTCGTACTAAAGCAGTCGGTCGACTCATAGCCAGCATAAAATAAACTCAAACATAACCTCAAATCAATAGGAAATTGGCTAAAGCAGCAATTTACCAATTAAATTCAAGAAAAGGACAAATTGTACTTAGCCAAAACGGCATTTATAATTAAAAGAGAAAAAAGAAAAGAAATAGATCAAAGCGATTTATAAAAAAGAAAACGAAAGAAAGAAAGAGAGAGAATATCAAATTAAATTATATCGAGTCACATTTTATTTTATTTTATAAATATTGTTAACCACAAACAGAACTTATTATTTTTGTAAATAAATCTATCACTATTAATCACATAAGCGACAGAATCCTTGCGTTTCATTTCGAGTTGTGATTACTTTCTTTAATTAACATAAATTCTTTCAAAGTAAATTCACTTGTATTAAAATCGTGTTTAGCTAGCTAACAGGCAGCTTCGGTGCGATACACTCAGGCAGCAACGGTATAGCTTTAATCGGTACCCGAGTCTGAGAGTGTATCATATCCCAAGTCTGTAACAGGCAGCTTCGGTGCGTTTACCTAGACAGCAACGGTATAGTTTTAATCGGTACCCGAGTCTGGAAGGTAAAACAATCCCAAGTCTGTAGGGAGGCAGCTCTGGTAGATCTAAGTATCTATCCGAGTCTGTATTAGGGCAAACAAAAGGTTTTTCACATTTTTTCCAACGAGGAGCTCCAAAAATCATCCGTGACCTGAACTCACGCGGACTAGCGTAATTCCACCAACTTTCCGTTGACGGAACATACGCGTAAAAAGTTACAATACATTCATGCCGACAATATAGAAGCATGTATCAGTGCCAATAAATTGAAAATATGTCCTGCATCCAGACGCTCCGATACTGCAACGGATTTTGATTTCGAGAAGAATTGTTTATTTTGTTGTAAAGATGCGTCTGAGTCATTTATAAAAAATCAATCTAAAAAAGAAAATGTTTCGAAACGTGAAATTGTAAGTCTCATCAAATATGAAAGGCGGAGAGAAGATATTTTACGACAGGCTGCAATGCGATCGGATCAATGGGGCATGGGCCAACGCAGTTGTGGACCGCATACTTTTGACAGAAGATTTAATTGTGGTAAAAGCTCGATACCACAGTTTCTGCCATATTAATTTCATGCGCGAGCCCTCACAATCAACAAGAGATCAATCTCTACAAGATACTCCACAAATTGTCAGCCTTATCCAACAATTTATTCAAGATCATCCTGACGAACGTAATTTTTCTCTGAACAAAATCACCGAAAATTTTATGGGATCAGTTCCAAACAACCAATGGCTCAAACGGCAATTATATGAAAAACTTGGTAATGAAATAATAATTACATCCAACTCGGGTGCTGAGCCAATAATTTACTTACGTGGCACGGGTCATAAAATCTTACTAAAACATTTTCAAGAGTCCGAAGATAATGAATCACATCGCTCCAATATTGTAACTGCAGCTGCGAAAATCATTACACAAGATATCCGTTCTCAAGATTACGAATTAAATAATTATCCGTCTCCACATTCATTTCTCGCCAACGTTGAAAAGGTGATCCCAAATTCATTAAGAATATTTCTCGAAACTGTTATTTTGGGTTCTAAACGAGAAAACGAAAACAAATACTTATCGAAAATAGTATCGATTGCACATGCAATAATCTCTTGTGTTCGCCCACGCAGCTTTTTATCATCTTTACAAATTGGTTTAGGTGCAATGTTAAATAGAAAATTCGGCTCAAAAAGTTTATTAAATATTTTATCGTCATTAGGATTCTGTTGTTCTTAGGACGACAGTTTGTTGTTTGAGGCTTCGATATTAATGGAACCGAGCAATGCAAGTATCACTAACGATTCGTTTTCACAATTCGTTTTTGACAATGCCGATCACAATATCAATGCTATTGACGGGTTACACACATTCCACGCTATGGGTGGCATTGAATGCGTTACTCCGGGTTCTGCTGTCTCATGTGGTTCTAGCATTCCCAAATTGAAGAAACTTCCATCAGCAGATAATATAGGCACGTTCGGCGCAATTTCTTTAAAAAATTTTGCCGGATATAGAAAGTCAGGACTCGGAAATGTTTTAGTTGAAAATCTCAATATAAAAAATCCGACTGTACGATATGAATTCAATATATCTTTAACAGATTTTATATGGCTCTATAATTACAAAACGCATTGTATTGACGTCCAAGGCTGGAACGGATTTATGGAAAATGTTAATAGAGATAAACAATACCAGATGTCACGCATGGTATGCCTTCCTTTTTTAAATAGCCCTCCTGGAAATTATGACACAATTTATACAGTTCTTAACGTAGCAGCAGAACGAATGAAATCTAAGAATCAAAAAATAGCCTTTGTAACTTTTGACCAACCTCTTTATATGAAGGCAATGGAAATCATATATTGTTCAGATGATCCAAATTTGAAAAATGTTGTAATAAGACTAGGGGTCTTCCATTTGTTAATGTCCTTCTTGGGCACTATCGGCAATATAATGGATGGAAGTGGTTTAAAAGAACTGTTTTCAGAAATATACGTACCCGCTTCTGTCGACAAAATGTTAGCAGGGCATGCTTATTCTCGAGCTATACGAGCCCATATCTTATCACATTGCGCATTGGCCCAAATTATACTTTCTTTAACAGACTTTTCGGGACAAGATATTTTGAAGCTAACAGCACTTCTCGAAAACTCTCATACTATTTTGGAAAGTATTAAAAATGACTCACAGTTCAATGCTATTAAGAACAAATTTATTGAAACTGTTGAAAAACTTTCGATAAATAGTGGAACTGCAAAATTATGGACTCAGTACTTCCATATGGTGTCACTTGTGAAAATGTTTATAGAGGCAGAAAGAAGTGGTAATTGGCAGTTACACCTCGAAACGGTTCAGAAAATGCTACCATATTTCCACTCGAGCGGTCATTACCTGTACGCGAAAACTGCTCATCTATATTTACAAAATATGTATAATATACCGGAGAAAATGGATAAAGCAGAATACGATGAGTTTGTTGAAGGGTGTTTTACGATTAGACGTACAGATAAGTTTTGGAGTGGTATTTGGTCAGACATGACTATCGAACAATTCCTCATGAGATCAATGAAGGATATAGGAGGGCCAACACGAGGTAGAGGAATGTCTGATAGTGTTCTGTCCAAATGGGTATTAACAACGCCAGCGCTAGTTTATCTGACCGAGTCAGTCACCGAGTTTTGTAATGTTTTTTTGGCTACCACTGAGCAGCATGTCGATGCGCGTGCTACACGTATTTCACGAGATGATGCGGATGTTAACAAACTAAAAGAATGGTTCGATAATCATAATCCGTTTCCGCAAATGGAGGGAATAATTTCTTTAAGTAGTGGATTAAAAGGTGATTGTAAAATTAATTGCCACGAAGCTTTAAAAATTGGATTAACTTGCTTAGAAAATACGTGGCAAACAACTGATGATCAGTCTCCCAAAACTTTCAAAGATATTAAATTTAAAAAAATTAATAAGATTCCGTCTCTTAAATCATTAGTTTCTTCGGTGAAAATTGCCGATAGAACCGTTACCATTGATCCTTCATTAATATTTCAACGAATTTGCGTGCTTCAGAAATCCGAAAGTGAATTAAAATCTTACTTTAATCACGAACTAGCGCCGTATCCCCTGTCACTATTTGACGATAATGGAATGCGAAAAAGCCAAAAGTCGAAGCTATATAATTTTTTCACCCCAGTTGAACCGCGAATGAATGCGCCGAATGATGCGTATGTCATCGATGGGGGATTTTTATTGCACAAGGTAGTATGGCAGCCGAAAGAGATATTCAAAGACATTTTGGAGCGATATGTGAATTACCTTGCGAGTAACTATTCTCCGAACTGCATAGTAGTTTTGGACGGCTATCCCGAAAAAGCAGATGAGAAGTTTACGAAAAGCGCTGAACGGCAACGTAGAATGAGGGCTAATTCTGCTCCGGAAGTGAAATTCGATTCAAATATGCCTTCAACTCTGACACAGGACAAATTCTTGTCAAACGAGAAAAATAAATCGCATCTAATTCATATGTTATCTGAAAAACTAAGAAATATAAGCTTCGGGGTAAAACAAGCAGACGAAGACGCAGACTATTTAATCATACAAACGGCAATTTCAATTTGTGATCAATATCATTCGGTATTTATTGTAGGCGAAGACATTGATCTGCTCGTTATACTTACGCAAAATGCAGATTCCAAAAATAACCTATATTTCATTAAGCCAGGTCGCCGGACTGTTGAAGAGAAAATGTTTAGTGTAAATAGTTTCATGTATCCTGAAATAAAACACCTCATCGGCTTTATTCATGCGTTCACTGGTTGTGACACTACGTCGGCGTTATATAAACAAGGCAAAGCTAAACTAATTAAGTTGTTAAAAAATGATTCGAGTGGTTTGATAATGGATGCTGAAGTGTTCAATAATCCAAACTCTAGTAAGAGTTCAGTAAACGCTGCTGGCCAGAAAATAATCATGACCATGTATGGTGCTAAAAAAATTGATGACTATTCATTTCACGAATTTCGATATTTGTGTTTTACAAAATCTACGCTCAAAAGTACTTTCAACTTGAGTGCTCTTCCTCCGACTGATATGGCCGCCAATGAACATTCACACAGGACTTACCTTCAAGTTCGTGAATGGCATGGCGATAATTCCAAAGATCCCGTGAAATGGGGTTGGAAAAAAGTAAGTAATATATTAGCGCCAATAACTTCTATAAAAGATCCGATTCCTCAAGAACTCCTTGGGATTATATCATGCGGTTGTGATAGAGGAAATTGCGTATCAAATTGTACGTGTAGGAAACTAGGGCTTAAATGTACAATTCTCTGCAAAATATGTCACGGACAAAGTTGTTCGAACACAACCGAACCTGATTTGATTGTAAGCGATGACGAAATTGACGATGATCTTCAAACGGTAACAGAAATGATAGAAAGCAACGAAGATATTACATATACGTTGGATACCAACGATATGGAAAGTGACTGACGATTTAATTACGGAATATTCGCCAGATTGTAAAAAAATGAAATATGCGACATAATATATTATATAAAAATATGATCTCGAACCCCACCCGTATATTCAGACTTGTACTTGTGATTTAAAATAATGTAATATATAATATAAGACTAAATATGTATGTATATTTATGGTTACAGGCGTAGTATACGTGTTCGCAATAATTTTAAATATTCTAATATTAAATATCATCGAGGCTTCAATGAGTTTTATTTTTCTTACCATCACCCAATATATTTTAAATTATTTCTAGCAATCTGTACAAAGCATATGAATAAAGTATTAAAAAAAAAAATTAAATATAATAAAATTTGGAAATCCAATTGCATATTCGAATTGTTGATAAAAAAATAGGACATTTAAAAAAAAAAATTCATTCTACGATAATTATTAACGGAGTTAATTATTTGTTGATCAAGCGGTGAGTACGGCCCGGCGCGCGAAGCCTCGAGCCCCCCACCACGCCGCCCGGCATCATTTTCACGGGCTACCGGCGCTCGACGAATTTAAATCATTTTTATTTACTCAAATGACTCGGATGGAACGCACCTAGAGATCTGAAAAAATTCACGGCGATTCCTTGAGGTGTTGAGAGAAATTTGATATTTTTTTTTTTTCTCAATATCAATTGAAAAAATGATAAACAAAATAAAACTGAAACACCGTTATCTCCGGTTGTAATTGAGATATTCATTTTTTTTTTTTTTTTAATTACTCGTCAAAGAAAGGGGAAGAAGAATCCATTATAATATTTACGATGATATGTAAATTTTCGGAGATATCTATAATTGTTTAAAAGCAAAAATTTTTAAACCGCCAAAAAATGGTCATTTTTGAGTATAATATATTTTTTTTTTAATTCATAGGAAGCACTAGTAATGAACTGACAACATGATTTTTTAGCAACCCGTAGGCCAAGATGGCCAACAATGACAGCCGGTCTACGGATTTTGGCTTGTCGCGGATTGTTGCTCAACTATATGACACAGGCAAAAGAACTTTGCACTGTTCTCTGGAAGGCACTTTATATGACCTGTACTATGAGTTCCAAAGCCATACGTTGTTTATTCATCGATTGATAACAACAAATGAAAATTCTCAAATTCCATGGTTTTTTGCATTTTTCAGCTAAACGAATAATGATAATTAATCGCAAGAGGGCTTGTTTTTTCGAGAATGATGGGACGAACAACTTTTGTTCAAACATTTTTCGTGTATAACCCATAGGAAAAAGTTTAATCTACGAAATGTTGCTTTACAATTGTTTAACCATTTGTTACGGCCAAACCCGGACCTAGCTTTCCGGGCATTTTTCAGGGTGTGTTCATGGGGCTCTAATGAACTTATAAAAAAATCGGCTAACCTATGTTATGCCAGAATAGAAGTTAATCGATTTTATGTCTAATTCGACTGGACTACTGGGAGAATTGACCAACTGCCCTCGTTGGTTCTCCCTTCTTGACTGCCTCAAGCCCTGTACTTTGTTTCTTCGGTAATAATATCAGTTGTCATGGTATAAAAGTCAGTTGTCTGAATCGGCTCTTAGCTGTTCAGGACAGCCACAGATCGTGGTGCGATGGAATCATATTCCGCGCTAACACGGCCACCCTAACCTGTACCGCGTTCTCGAGGTACATCCTCTCAATTTTCAATAGTTTCGTTTTCTGGAAATAGTCAAAAGTCAATCCGCTTAGAAACCATTTACTCAAAAGTTTTAACAGAATCATGTTCTGCAGAATTCTTTCTCAATTGAAATTATTACAAACAACATGTCATTAATTTGCACCAACTACAGCTGTATTCCTGTATTTCTCAAAACTTTCGAATTTCAATAATAATAACTTCAACAAAGTTCTGTGTGTCTCGGATTTTGACAATATCCGTCTAATACTTCAACAAAATTCTGTGTTTCTCGGATTGTAATAGTATCCGTCTAACACTTTAACAAAATTCTGTGTTTCTCGGATTTTAATAGTATCCGTCTAACACTTCAACAAAATTCTGTGTTTCTCGGATTTTAACAGTATCCGTCTAACACTTCAACAAAATTCTGTGTTTCTCGGATTTTAACAGTATCCGTCTAACACTTCACTCAATCGAAATACAGCTAACACGGTTCATCCACACCCAAACGAAAAAGAGCGACTTACCATCATTTTCTTCAATAAAGTCTCCTGACCATTCTCCTGGCCAACGCCTCAGCCTATCTTTTGGTGCAATTTGTTTTCGTCCACTGGTTTTACACTTTAGTTCAAAACGATCGCCTGGTAACGAGGTCACAATCTCGAAGGGGCCCTTGAATTTCGGATCTAACTTGCACATTCTTGGATTTTGTTGTTGAAGAAACACATGATCTCCCACATTGAATGTTTCGTTATCTCGTCTTTTTTCGTCAAATCGTTCCTTCTGTATTCTCGCATTTTCACACATACGTTCGTATGCAAGATCTCTTTCTTTTATAACATCGACTTTACTTGAATTTTCAATCACCGAATCTACTAATGATTGAACTTGAGGAATATTTGCGTTTGTTCCAACTAATAGACGTAACGGGGCGAACCCCGTTGTTTTCTGAATAGTTGAGTTTAATGTTAATTGAATTTTTGGTAAAGCGCTCGTCCATTCTGACACTTTTTGAGTTTCGACCGCCAAAAGACTAATAACTGTGGCTACATATCGCTCTACCTGCCCGTTGGCTCTAGAGGCAGCTGTTGCAATCATATGGTGTTCAATTCCAACCGATTTCATCAAATTCACTACCCTCTTATCCGTAAAGTTTGTACCTCGATCCGTTATAAATCGCTTGGGAGTACCGAACATTATAATTCGCGATTCTAAAGCTTTTACTGTTTCAGCGCCAGTCAATGTTCTTAAAGGAACTAACATGATATACTTCGTGAAAGCATCTATTATAAGCAAAATGTGCTTATACCCATCACTTGTAGCCTTGAATGGCCCAAGACAATCTGCGTGAAGCGTGTGAAAAGGTATCGGGACTTTGTCAATTGAGTGCAAGAACCCTTGCTTAGGACCACTCGGTCGTTTAGTCGCGACGCAGGTTAAACAATGAGCAATGTATTTTCTTGTAATTAAATTCATCCGTGGAAACCAAAACTGTTCTCTAATTTTGTCTAGAGTTTTTTCTAAACCTACATGACATTGCTCATCATGATATATTCTAAGTAAGAGACCCGACACACACAGCGGTTTGTGCCGACTCGGTGGCCGAGTCGGCACCCGCTCGACGATGGCACACACAGCGGTTTGTGCCGATTCGGTTACCGCTCGACGATGACACACACAACGGTTTTTTCTCAACTAGGCAACCAGACGGCCGGGAAAATTGCACAACTATGGCAGAACGAGTGTGTCTGCCTAAGTGACAAAATGGACGAAAATCTAGAGTACGTGATACTTTTGGGCTTGCAATATTTGCGTTGGAAAAGAAAAATCAAGAAGAATCGCCGAATGTGGGTGCATCCAATTGTAAGTGACCGCCTAACCAGAGGACATTTTTATACTCTATTTGCTGAAGTACGAGAAGATGGAGAAAAATTTTTTAATTATACTCGTATGTCAATGGCTTCTTTTGAAGAACTACTTGGCTGTATAAAAGAAAGAATAAAGAAGAAAAACACTCGTATGAGAAATTGTATTCTACCAGAAGAAAAATTGGTTATTACTCTCAGGTAAGAAAAAGCATGACTTATAAGTTATTTTCATTTTTGATATTATTATATGTAGGTAGTTATTCCATAGGTATTCCTAGGGAATCTCATTACAATGAATTAAAAATAATTTATTGGGTAATCTCATTACATGAAATAAAAATATGGTTTTCCAAGAAAAATATAACAAATTTTTTATTGTTGTGATTTTTTCGCAAACATAGAAAGGAAAAACGCGAGAAAGATAATGCGTATTGCAAAAATCAAAAGTGTTAATCAACCCAAAAAAATGGAAAATAATGGATTACACGCCAAAAATAAACTGTCTAAAATAATTTGGTAACAATTATAAATTACTCAGTTGTGAATCATATTCGTCGGTAAAATTAGACACATAGGATGCAGCGGATTCGGCTGGAGATGGTGTTGCCCTCGGAGTCACAAATGTTTTAGATGGATACTGTTGTGATTCAGATCGCTGTTGATTTGAAGTATATGATGATAATTGCAGTTGATTTGGGACGTACATTTGTGTGTGGTGTGTTGGTTGGAAATGGTGTAACTGTTGCGATTGATGTTGCTGCTGAGGGTGAGTGAGTGGATATGAGTGAGTTGTTGGTAGATATGTTGATGGTTGCTGCTGCTCCCGGCTCATAATTTCGTACTTGTTAATGCATTGCATAATTTCAATTCTGCAACTTGTATTCAAATGTCGTGGTAATGATGCAAGACTTTGCACCAAAGACAGCAAAAAGTGCCGATTATCATTGTCTTCAACCTTTTCTTTCTCTTTGTCCATTTTTGCTCTCTTCTCGCACATGTCCAATGAATGTAAAATCTTCTCTTCAACAGGGTGTAGTTTTTTTTTGCCCACCTGTCTTACATGTTTACGTGAAACGTTTGGTGTAGAAGAACGGGTGGAAGACGCAGATGTAGCTTCCTGGAGTTCGTCTTCTTCTTCGTCATCTTCATGTTCTTCTACTTCACGTTCTTCTTGAACTGATGCGGATTCGGCGCTTGTTCGTTCTAACGAACTGACTGTTCTTTTTGGTGTCACAGTGTCCCTTAGAAATTCGAGTTGCTGTGAATACATGTAGGGAACTTTTTTACGAGCTCCGTCTCCAGACTTGCCTTTTCGCTCTTGAACGTCCCTTGTAAACCGATCTCTTATGTTTTTCCATTTTTTATGTAATATGTCTCCTGTAAATACAAAGCGTTATATTGGGTTAATTATGCAGCAAACATTTTTTTTTTTAAACTGAAAACTGAAAGTACTTATCTCCTTGATTTCGACCCACATATGTAACATTAGTAATTTATTTCAGATATCTGGCTACCGGGTGCTCGCTAACTGAACTACACTACACATTTCGAGTAGGAAGGTCAACTGCCAGTTGTATTATTAAAGAAGTTTGTGAAGCAATATGGTTTTCTCTTGCTGAAGCTACTATACCTCCACTAACTACTCAAAAATTCTTAAACATATCAGTAGGATTCGAAAAATGTGCAAATTTTCCTAATGTCATTGGCGCTATCGATGGAAAGCATATTCGAATTAAACAGCCACCTTATAGCGGTTCCATGTATTTTAATTACAAAGGGTATTTTTCTACAGTGTTATTTGCCATGTGCGACGCCAATTACTGCTTTACATACGTAGAAGTGGGGTCTTACGGCAAATCGAGTGATGCTGGAATTTTCAAAAATTCCATACTTTTCGATAAGTTATGTGACAATTCGCTCGGAATTCCACCACCACGTTCTTTGCCAAATTCGACTGAAAAGTTTCCGTATGTAATTTTGGGCGATGAAGCTTTTCCCTTGTCTGAAAACTTGCTGAGACCGTACGGCGGAAAACAATTATCAGAAGAGAAACAAACTTTCAATAACCGATTATCCATTGCCCGACGATACATTGAATGTACATTTGGGATTTTAGCAAACAAATGGCGAATATTTCATCGACCTATAGATGTTCAAATCGATTTTGTCGATAGTATAATCAAAGCTGCCTGTGTGCTACATAATTTTGTAAGAACAAGAGATGGAACGCGTGAAGAATCATTTTGTCACACAAATATACCACAAATCCATGGTATGGAACGTTTACAACCTCATACGCGCAATAGAGGAAATGCCAGGGCACTGTCAGCCAGAGATAAATATGCACACTATTTCTCAAACAAATGACTATATTATGTTCGATTTAAATATTACTGCTCTTGTATCTGATAATAAAAAATCTTACTTACCCAATTTCATTTTATCATCTGAACGCATATCACTAGCAGAACTAAAAAGCTCTGTAATTTCTTCCCAGCAGTGTTTTCTTTTAATTCTATCACTGTAGTCTTTTTGGGTCATGTCCCATAATGCCGGACGATGCTGTACTTCGCTTATTAATTTCTCTATATCGAGATTCGCCTCTATGAACTGCAACGCTTGTTGCGAAGTCATATTTGATGCTGAATATCTATAATTGTGTAGTTGCAATTGTGGAAGGACGCGGGATAAACCGATGTGTGTGTCAGCGCTCATACAAAACAATGTAAACCAGCGCCGCTCCAGCAATAAAACCGCGTGCGTTTCTTCCAGTGGACGACGTGTCGAGACGGCTCTTCAGCCGCCAGGCAACGCTTGCCGCAGTGTGTGTTTTGCATGATTTGAAAACGCAGACATATGTGCCGACTCGGCGGCCGGCTCGGCGACCGAGTCGGCACAAACCGCTGTGTGTGTCATCGCTCTAACCCCAACCTACTCCTTTTGGGTACAAAATAACGCAGTTCATCATGACTATCTTTTTTTTTTGAATTTTTCTGTACAAAATTTGATCTTTTATTTGAAAGTCGCTAACTATAGAATTTCCAGCTTGCACTTTTTCAATAAGTGCCAGAGTTTCAGGGTCTTTGGATTGTTCAACTTCTAACCAGGCTCCTTCACGGATCTCGTTGACGCAATGCGTCTTCTTCGGAGGGTTACGACTAAGATAATCAACATGTGCAACATATTTGCCTTTGCGATATTCGATATCAAAATTGAAGTCTTGTAGATATATCCACCAACGTGCGACGCGAGGGACCAAATCTTTTTTGTGTGCCGTAGCTTTGATTGCATTACAATCAGTTACCAGCCTAAATGTTATTCCCAATAAATAAACGCGAAAATGTTTTAAAGCATTTACTACTGCTAGAGTCTCTAATTCATAAGAGTGATATCTGGATTCTTCAATAGTTGTTCGCCTACTAAAATAAGCGATGACTTTCAATATCGAATTATGTCTTTGAAAAAGAATTGCTCCGTAGCCAATAGAACTAGCATCTGTGTGAAGTTCGGTAGCTAACGTGGGATCAAATATTGAGAGCAACGGTCGGGTGCTCAAATGTTTGATAACATAATCTTTCGCATCATTGTGTTCTTTATTCCAGACCCAATTTTCATTCTTTTTAGTCAAACATGTTATGCAAGCAGTGCGAGGGGCAAATTCTGGAATAAATTTCCGAGAATAACTAGCTAACCCCATGAACTGGCGTACTTGTTTAACGTTACAAGGAGCGGGTGCATCTAATAAAGCCAAAACTTTATTCTCACCTGGACGAATACCTTCAACAGAAATACTTCGGCCTAGGTACTCAATCGTCGTTTGAAAGAATTTGCATTTCTTAATGTTTAAAGAAAACCCGGCTTTTGCAAGAGCTTCTAAAACTCGCTCTAACGATTCAAGACCTTATGAGACAGAAATGGACGGAATAAGAATATCGTCGAGATAAACTAGAGCATCATTATCCTTCAACACTCCTAATGCCTTATTTATTGCCCTTTGAAAAACAGCTGGTGCATTTGCAAGACCGAATGGCATACGTGAATATTCGTAATGCCCCTCGGGCGTAACGAATGCAGTTTTGGAAATTGAATCTTGAGCAATAGGGATCTGATGGAATCCCGAAGCCATATCGAGAGTAGTAAAATATTTTTCCTTCCCTAACCTATCAAGCTGATCATCGATCAACGGTAACGGATATCGATCTTTAATGGTAATACGATTTAAAGCTCTAAAATCAACGCACATTCTGTCGCTACCGTCCTTCTTCTTAACAAGAATTATAGGGCTCGCATATGGAGACTCGCTTTCTTGTATTATCTGATTTGCGATAAGATCTGAAATAATTTCACGAACCTTTTGACGTTCTACAGGAGCTAGTCAATAAGGATGATAATTAACTATTTGTTCATTTTTCAGGGTGATTTTCAATTCAGTAGTATTAATTTGCCGTACAACGTTTCCAAAAGTGATCATATCTTGATATTTAATGAGGAGAGAGCGAAGGCTTACGCGATCGTTGCCATCTAAGTGTACAACAGCGGATGTCAACCAATCTGTTGAGACCATGTTGACGCGGTTTGTTTCAGCTTCAACACGAACTAAACGAGTTCCAGCCCTATCAGTAAAGATACAGACATCTTTATGCTGAACAACGTTTCGTCCAATTATTGCTTCATAACTCAAATCACTATCCCTTACTACAAAGAAATGTAATTCAACGGAAACATATTCACTTTGAACTACAACTAAGGTTTTGGCAAATGTGTTTACATATCCAGTACCTAAACCTTTCAGGTGGGTGATACAGGGCTCCATATGACAGCCTATAGATAATGCGGTCTTTTCTGACATCAATGAGCACTCGGCTCCTGTATCAACTAAACAATTTACTGGCTTGCCCCGGATTTTAATAAGAGTAAGATTAGTAAGAGAATGTTGAGCGCAAGTATTTACTTTGAATTTTTTTGTTCGATCTGCACGCTGCTTGCTCCAACAAGCTTCAATATTGTGGCCCATTTTGTGGCAATACTCACACGAAACATTATATTCGGTTTTAGTTTGAGGACTCTCTCGTGGTTTAGCAAAATTATCTTTACGAGGATACGTGCAGTTTGCTTGTGAATGGCCAAACTCTACAATTGAAACAACGTTTTTGCTCATAGTAAGGTCGGGTGTTGCGATTGTTTAATGCAGCAGTTTCGTTAATCCTTGAGGGTCGTTTATTGCTAGCATTAGTGCTGGATAATGCATCAGATTCTTTTGATTCTAATGGTCGTTTACGCGGATTCTTAGAATAAGCTGACAACAGAATTATCAGATCACTGGTTGTCTGTACGCCACTATTGGATGCGCCCATTCGAACAGATAGGGTAACCCGACCAATAGATGGACGGTTAAGCGGATTCTTATGTTTCCTTAACGAAATATTATAATAAAATATCAATAAATTTTAATAAAATAAGCCATACCTACGTAGAAATATCTAATGAATCGAAAAACAATAATAAAAACCTTGTATAAAGTAGTAGTATATATAGAAAAAAGGAAAATTTGAGAAAAAGTGAATACCCCCAATAGATGGACAAGACATCCAGTAGATGAACGGCTATCCCCCAATAGATGGACGTTTGTTAGAAATATTGTTTCCATCTTGTTATTTATGTTAAAAAGAATCAAACTCTTAGATTCAGTGGCGAATAGTTTAAATTCAATAGCAATAACCAGTAAACAATCAACAGATGTGATAATAATTTACAAAAAATATATGAAAAAGTAATTTTATTGAGTTCTTTATAAATCTCAACAACAAAAAAAAATTTCATTTGATGAACAACTTAATAATATTTATATATTAATTATAAACTAAAAAATTATGAAAACATAAACATATAATATATTTCTTTAAATTTTACGCCTTTTTGTCGGCCTATCTTCTGTTATTTTAGAATTTTTTTCTTTAATTTTGCGTTTTAGTTCAGCTTTTTCTTTTTGTAATTTCAACTTTTCTTCCTTTAATTTTCGCTGTTCTTCTTTTTTTTTTTCTTGTTCTTCTTTTTTTTTTTGCTTCTTCATTTCATCTTCTTCTTTTTTTATTTTTCGTCTTATCATTCTTTCTTTGGATTCTAACTCCTTTCTTTCTTTTTCTTCTCTCACTTTTTGATGATATTCTCGCCATTTAGGAGCAGTTATTGCAAATGGTAATTTTTCTTTTTCTTTCTTGTTCTTTTTTTTCAAGTCTCCAATCGCTGGCCAGCTCAAATGCTCATACCAAACATCCTCAATGTTTTTGGTTGATTTAGACGAATTACATTCGATTAGAGATTCATTTTTCTTTTCAATTTTATCATCAATGGCATTTGATATAATTCCGTTACTATCATCAGATAAAATGTTTTCAATGGAAGCAAGACATGATAGATCTTCGAAACTAGTGATAACAGGAATATCCATTATATCAATCTCATTACATACAGTATTCGGTAATCCATTAGAATTTTTATTTACATTTCCTGCCAACAATTCCATGTTCCCTGTTTTTGTTATAACAGTTTCTCTTGTATCTACATCATCAGGCAAAGGTTTGGAAATTGAAATATCAATATTCATGGTGTCATTGACTGATGCAGTATCAAGTTTATCAATACAAGTTTTCCATAAAACATATACAGGATCATCACAGAAATTTCCTTGGTCTCTTATTTGTATAAATTCGTTTATTTTTCCTTCTCCCAGGACGTGACTGAAAAACTTTTTAGTTGATAAAAGATCATTGTTCGTTAGCAATGCAGGTTCTTCGCAGTCATCATTTACTACTTCACTGTTAATATCTTTGCGTCTTTTAGATATACATTTATCATAATTAACTGCATTTGCATCAAATGGATACAGCCCACATACCCTGAAACCATTGATTATAGTTGATTTGTCAATTTGGTCAAATGCTTTTTGAAACAATGGTGCAAAAGTAGCTTTAGTGATGTTTTTTTGTGTGCTTTGCTTATGGTTGCGAATGACTTCTTTCCATTTATATTTTAAAGCTCTAAATATTGCAACATCACACGGTTGCGTTATATGGGTGGAGTTAGGATATAAAGCATACAAAATTATATCATGCTTTAAGCAAAAATCACTGAGCTCGAGTGTTAAATGGGATTTATGTCCATCAAGAAAATATATAACTGGAAATTCAACTTTAGTTTCAATACACCAGGGGTAGAAAACATTAGCTATATATTCGTAAAATGTGCTAGATACCATCCACCCAGTATCTGATCTACCAATTGGCCAATTATCGGGTACTGATTCAGATAAATGAGCTGGAATCCTTTTATAAGGAAACATTATCATAGGAGGTAGTGCATCACCAGCAGCAGAAAACGTACAAAGAACTGTAATCATTTCTTTTTCTTTACCCAATGATATTTCGTAAAAATCTTTTTCACCTTTTGGCCCTAATAATCGACCACTCTCAGGACAAAGCTGCATTCCAATTTCATCTCCATTAAATATACTACCAGGTTTCGTTAATACAATTTCTCTTTCAAGTTCTTTTAAATGAGTCTTGACATCCTTAGACCAATCTCTTAATTTTTCTTCTGTTACAGATGCTCGTCCTTTGGAAATAATTTCCGCATTTTTTAAAGTTATATTCTTGTGTCTATTACGAAATAAATCCATCCATTTCTCTCCAGGTCTATCATTAATGAAATTATTCGGCCGAGGTACTTCGTGAAGTACTTTTTGGACTGCATCTTTCACTTCATCAGGGTGCATTGGAAACCCAAGTTTTGCTTTGTCTAAAATCCACTTTTCCAAACGACTCTCTTCTTCAGTTGTTAGAGTAGTTTTAGGACCTTTTTTACATTGTTCAGGAACTTTACCAATTAATTTTGAATGTAATGTAGATTTTGGAATCCCATAATTATTTGCAGTTCTCGATATACTGCTACCATCTTTGACATCTCTTAAAGCATTTTTTAAATCGTCAGATGAATAACAATGCACTTTATAACATTTCTTCTTCTCGCCCATCTTTAGAAAAAATTTAATTATTAATTAGTAATAACTAACAAACAATTTGATATGAATGTGAAAAATACAAATTAAAAACTTGAGTGATAAATTTAACGTCCATTTATTGGATTGAGGTCGAAATTTCATACCAATAGATGGACGACGAATTTTCTCATATTTTTCAATTTTTATTATTTAATCAGTTGATTTATTAGATTATTATCTAAATGTAAACATAAAAATATAATACATACCCTATTATATTGTTCCACTCTCTTAACAACGACAAAACAATAAACGCTTGCTGTGCACTACGCTTGTTAGCTGTCGCGCTACTGAAGCAAAACGTTGAATGTCAAATGATAATAGCGTTTTAAAAATAATAATACAAAATATACAACAAAAAATATCATTTCCACAGAATCGTAAATATGTATATTTAGAAGAAAAAAATAACTGTTTACAATATTATTTTTTGATTCGATGTAATCATTTATGAAAATAATATTTGTCCATCTATTGGGGGGTGTCCATCTATTGGTCGGGTTACCCTATCTCGCAAATCTCCCCAATAACAAGTTCTATCAACTCAAGCTCAGTGAATTTAATTTTGGTGCGATTGATAACAACAATTTTTCTTTTGCATACTCACAGTATGTGTCCGCTGCTTCACTAGTTAATAAAGTAGCTGTCTTCAATCTTTCATTCGAATTTCGCTTCGGCGGAAATAGACTGACAAGTTCTGCCTTAAATGTCTCCCAGTCTCGCTGCTCAAGATCCCAGTTTTCAAACCAAGTGTGTGCTTCACCTTTCAACACTTTACCTGCACGGGCTACCATTTCCCGTCTATTCCAATCAAATTCAAGACCATACTGTTCAATTTCGGAACACCATACCAGAGCTCCAGAGTTGGCTCGTATCGGATCAAACACCGGCAAAGCCATATCGTCATGGTTACGACGAGGCGGGCGTAAAGATTCTTGCAGTTTTTGAAACATCTCTAAAAGAGCACTTTCCGTAGCCATGGCTGATATTACGTGGTTGTAGGCCTATCCCACTTCTGATGAAAGATTATATAACTTTGAGCAAGAACTTTATTGTAAATCAAAAGCTACAAAGCCCGATTAGCACTCAAGGCGACTCTTTTAAATCTGCTGGGAGAATTGACCAACTGCCCTCGTTGGTTCTCCCTTCTTGACTGCCTCAAGCCCTGTACTTTGTTTCTTCGGTAATAATATCAGTTATCATGGTATAAAAGTCAGTTGTCTGAATCGGCTCTTAGTTAGCTGTTCAGGACAGCCACAGATCGTGGTGCGATGGAATCATATTCCGCGCTAACATGTATATGTGTAATCGAACGCGTGGCAGACGTGCGAAAATTGGGATAGTTGATACGTAAATCCAATCGAAATCATTACTAATTCGGATTATTATGACCGAGAGACAACGACTGTGTCACGCCTAGGATGCGCTAAATAGACTACTGATGATACACTTGTAAGAAATACCATGAGATTTTTATTGTACGACGTTTCAGTTCGATTTCCAGATGAATATGACAGCGTCGCTCCTGTAGATGTCTTCGTACGGTATTCACCTCCGTTCTCGTTGTCCTGATCATCTGATTCATAGTTTCAGTCGTCCAGGTCCTCCACTTCGTAGTTTGAGTCGTCCAGGTCCACCGCCTCGTAGTCTCAGTCGTCCAGGTCCTCCGCACCGTAGTTTCAGTCGTCCAGGTCCTCCGTTCCGTAGTATTCGTAGTCCAGGTCCTCCGCACTGTATTTTGAGTCTCCAGGTCCTGCTCTCCGTAGTTTCAGTCGTCCAGGTCCTGCGACTACGAGAACTACGAAGCGCAGGATCTGGACGACTGAAACTACGGAGAGCAGAACCTGGACGACTCAAACTAGAGTGCGAAGGACCTGGACTACGAGAACTACGGATCGAAGGACCAGGACTACCGTGCGGAGGTCCTGGACGACTGAAACTATGAATCAGAGGAACAGGACAACGAGAACGGAGGTGAATGGCGTACGAAGACATCTCCAGGAGGCGACGCCGTCATACTCATCTAGAAATCGAATTGAAACTTCGTACAATAAAAATCGAACCGCCGCGGGCACTGCTCGACTTACACTCTTGAACCGGCCCTGTCTTGGTCACTCATTAGCCCTGTGATTGGTTAACCAAGATCTTCCGTAGCTCCGAAACCGTTAGTCCCTCGAAGTTTTGGTAAAGGAAATTTAGTCTTAGATTTTCAGGAGGAATACACCCACGTAAGGTGGTGCGCCCAATCTGAATCACCCTCATATAACAGCGATATCAATATTCTATACTTGCAAAAACGAGTGAAATCCCACGGAAAAACATCGTAGATGTAAAAAAAGCCGCCAAGTACCTACACAGAAATCACAATTGCCTTATAAGCAGAACGTTTCGCCAGGCTCCGTCGTGAAATCAAGAAAAAAGCCAAGCACCGAACGTACCCCTGCGATCTCTGGGCAAGTCTACGTCGCGAAGGCGAGTTTCGTGTAAGGATATCGAAACATCATTCCAAGAGCTACGTACTTGGCGGGCACATTCGGTTTTTTAGAGCTATACGGACAACTCGCTTCGTTTTACTCGAAAATTGAGTTTTTAATTGAATAGCAATGAAATACACTGGAAAACTAGTTATTCCAACCAATCATCGTATCAGAATATACTTCTACGTGTCCTTAATTATCCGTATAACTTTAGAGACATAAATACCTTGCATAATAAATAAAAATCGTGGTCGGTCCACTGTCATTGAATTATCTGATCAGACTTGGTACTCTGAAATCACGTACCTTACTATGGAAGACAATGAATTAAGTATGTAGTATTAATTTTTGGGGAATAAACTTATTCACTTGCAAAACTGTCAAATCGAGAAAATCTACTTTGCCATTTCGGCATAAAACCTAAAACTCGCAGCTACGGTATACGTGTATGCATACGTAGTACGTAGAGTATGACGGTTGAATATAATGATGAATATGAAATTCAGTTGATGATTAGTTTAGTGTACCTATACTACTATGTCATACAATCTTGCTCGCGATGCATGCGTATGCGGTGCACAAGTGTATACACGTAGTGGGAAGAATCGTTTACAGTAGTACCTCGATAATCCGAACCAATTGGGACCGGGCCCAGTTCGGATTAGCGAAAGTTCGGATAATCGAACAATAATGTTGGGTGAAGCGATATTTCAATTGTGGGAAATATCTAAGACACATGTAATACACACACGTATGCTATAATATATACCTATATATAATATATATAACATAAAATTCTGAAATTTATGTGATGGTTCGGATAAAGCGAGTCGCGGTTCGGATAACAGAGGTTCGGATTATCGAGGTTCCACTGTACAATACTTGCAACTCTTCCTCGTAACAGTTCGGCCTCACTTTATTGCAAAAATATTTTGTTGCTCATTCGTTTGTGAAAAATAATCATTCGCAACTATACTATACACATTAGTACAAGAAGATGAGCGCGTGCGAGTTGACGGAAGTGCTGTAGTGCGGGCGCCCGAAGGCGTCCAATCATCTTCCAACTGCCACGACGAGGTCGTGCCACGAAATCGAAGGATGCATTTTGAATGAGTGTGTATGGAACCAATGTTATCTGCGAATCGGATATTCGTCAGTCGATGCAAGATTCACGACGTGTAGGTACACATATATCTAGCGACCGGAAACATAGTACTTTGAGACATCCATCAGCTGCCGAGTACCGATACAAGCGACTGTTCACAGTTCGGAATAACTGTTAGACAAACAGCCAAACACAAAATGAAACTGCAAGAAGTCGCGTTCTATTAATCTATAGATTTTGGATGCCAGATTTGATGAATAAACAATATGAAAAAAGCAGTCATCAAAAAATAATTCACAAGATACGCGAAAGTACTATCAATCCAAAGCAGAAACAACAAACACAAAGAAAAAAAAACCGAATGTGCCCGCCAAGTACGTAGCTCTTGGAATGATGTTTCGATATCCTTACACGAAACTCGCCTTCGCGACGTAGACTTGCTGAGAGATCGCAGGGGTACGTTCGGTGCTTGGCTTTTTTCTTGATGTCACGACGGAGCCTGGCGAAACGTTCTGCTTATAAGGCAATTGTGATCTCTGTGTAGGTACTTGGCGGCTTTTTTTACATCTACGATGTTTTTCCGTGGGTTAAATTCTCTACAAATAAGGTTTCTATCAATTTTTCCATAAAGTTCATATTTATCAAGATATTCTCATTAGTAAACTCATAAACTTTATTAAGTCAGTCATTTTAGCATTAAAAACTTTATTTTTCCTGAAATATGAACAATTTTGTAACTTCTATCTACAATTATTTATTTAAATAGGTCTAGTGAATGACTACCAAATTATATTTAATATTATTTATTTATTTTCAAAACTAAAAAGTGCAAATTTATTTCTCATGAACTGATTTATCAATTCCAAGGTTTGAGTAATCTTTCTTTGGTATTTTTTATGTTTCGAGCTCTGTAATCATCCAAAATTTGAATCATAAACTGCTTCTGATCTTCATCTTTCGTGAACAAATCATTGTATTCTTGCATCAATTTTACACCGCGTTCAGCAACATCGTTCACAACTGATAAATTATTTACAGCGTTCAAACAGATCTGGTAATTTATATTTTCTCGCCAGTTTTCACAATCATCTATCAACCAACTTGTATTCAAACCCAGTTTAAAAAAGAAATTAATCGAAGAAGGATTAACGAACTGTTCTCATCCTTGGTCGAATAATTTTGGTACATCTTTTTCAGCTATTACCAATTTTTTGAATTATAGATTTGACTGTCATCTGAAGAATCAAGTTCGTCATTGGAAGTATCAAACAATTTTAGAACCATTATTTTTTTTCGTTTCTTTATCAACACCGTCATCGAATAATGCCATTAAACAGTTTTCTGGAGCTAAATGATATAAATGATTCAAAATTTTTTTCAAAGCAGCAGAGGACAGTTTTTTGTCAATTGATTGGAAGTTGTAAATTGATTGTATCAATTGAAAATCACAATTGGGAGCTTTGATCGATGATGATGCCATAAACCATATTTTTACATAAATTTTTACAATAAAAACACAAACCATACCAAGGCTTTTTTTTCGTTTGAAGTCAGCTTAAACGTAGTTTGCAAAAGAAAAATTTTTAGAGAGTAAATTGCCTTGGCCATCCACCTTGCTTGATGCATAGCTCCAGGAACATGAAACTTAACATTATCGGGTACTACTCCAATGAATATCAATGTCAACTTTAAAAATTCTAAATAATCATCTCTGTCGTGATTTAAAGTTAATTGTGTCTCTGCAAACTCACGGATGTCGAGAATATCATTTTTCAGAATATTATAGATTATCGGATCATTTATTCCAGATTCAAACTTTGTAAGGTCCGATGCGTCCCACTCTTTCCTGAACCTTACAAATAAAGGCACGGTCGGCCCAGAGGAATTGAAAATTTGACAATCGAATACAGCTTTCAGTATAACTTCAAATATATGGTGTCGACATGGTAATAGAAGGAGATCTCGTTCCAACGATTGTTCAATTAACACTGCTGCACCATTAAATTGTCCCGTGTTTGAAGCTGTAGTATCACAACACAAACCAACTACGAATTCACTAATCCCGTATTCTTGCAAAGCATCAAAAACTGCATCGGCCATTGCACGACCGGTGAAATTTTCGAGTTTGGGTATTGATAATATTTTAGTTTCTTTTCCTGCTGAAATTATGATGGGAAGACGCTCTACGAAGTTTCTACCAGTAATGTCAGGTAAATGTTTGCCGTCCCAGTGGATAATTAAGGGGGTATATACACCTTTAAACTGGTTGAAATTCTCAAAAATATATATATTTTTTTCTGCAACTTGCATACTCAGAACGAATTGAAAAGAATCATCATGTTTGGGGAGGGTTTGACCCTCATTATCCATGTTTTACATCATGTATTACTTTCAGTCTAATCGTAGTTGCGCTGAAGATAGGAAAATACAGAATCACTCGGTTGTCGCAAAGAATCAGAACCAGCGTTGGAGAGATCTTGGATTTTTTGGTCCTCAATTGTTCATAAGAGTTGCTTCTATGGAATGAACATAGAACTTTTTGATATTCCAAAAATTACTTGAGTTATTCGATTTTTTCGATTTTTTTTTTGAATTTTCAAATTTTGTTGGCTTATTTTTCCAATATCTCAGAGAAAAATGGGTTTATCAAAAAGTTCTATGTTCATTCCATAGAGGCATCTCTTACGAATAATTGAGGACCAGAAATTCGAAGATCGGTCTAACAATGCTTCTGATTCTTTACGACAACCGGTCAAAATAGTGATTGTTCAGAAATTGACTTTTAAACTTCTTTTCTACATTGAGGGTTTTGGATTCCGATAACTACTGTGACATTTCTCTATGTTAATCTATCATCTCATTTAATGATGCAAAACAATTTTCCATCCTTTTTTTTAATCCGGGCTTTGGACCGACACCGGCGAAGTTAAAATTTGTTTTGCGACGTGGCTTACGTAGCGAGCCATCCTATTTCTAGAAAGCTCCTGGCTCATAGCTACAACCTTCCATCTCAATGGCTTCCTCCTGCTGGTTCATCCGTAGTTGCCTCAGAGCAACACGAGCTTCCTTCGTCCTCTGCTCCGCTCGCCTATCAGCATCTTTGATCCGGGCCAAGTCCTGTAGTTTTGCCGCAGCGAAGGTAACGAAAGCCTACATATAGGTATATAGATACAGGTATAAATATATATATAGGTTGTGCGTGAACTGTCACGTGTGTGTTTTGGTGTGGTGGGCAGTCGTCGGCAACGAGCGAACAAGAAATATGTGTAATCGTGATGTCGTTGCGCTGTGAAACGGATGTAAGAGGCACACGAGAAAATTGTTTTTTATATATTAGTAATTAAAGTTCATACTATTCATAAAATATTGGCAATATAAATTTATTCATATCCCTAAATATCAACAGGCTCCAACTTGAAGGACGTTACGACCTGAAAATAAAGTCTTAGGACAAAGCTTCCAGATGACGCTGCCCAGACCCACGCTCCTGCTCGCCAATACAGATCGTCGATTTATTTCAAAGACATTGTTTTTCTTTCCGACCATTCTGGAGGTGTTGAACTTAGAGCTGATGGGACACTTACCGCACTTGATTCCGTAGGTTCCACCCAAGCCGTGAATCCTAACCTCTCTCATGCGGATAGCACTCCCACATCTGTTGCAGCTTAGGTTGTCCTGAAAACTTTGAAAAAGAATAGCCAAATCAAAAAACATATACCCCTGTGCATCGGTCTCGCTGTAGCCGTCATCGCTGATCTTACTGATGGACGATGCAATAATGCTAGCAGACAACAAGAGAATGACAGGATCCAGGCAGGATGCGTAAAACGTCATAAAATCCGTCTGCCAGTTGCGCTTATAGCGTGCCGTGCGGCGCGCTTTTGTACTTCGGGATTTGAATGACTGTAACTTATTCATTTTGACGTATTTCCACATGATGATTTTTTTACAGATAGTTTAGACCCCTAGCGTTCCAAAAACGCAAAAAACGTCAAATCGATTTTTTCAAAAATCAAAGGTGTATATTCCCTCTTAATACGGACTCATGAGCCCTAGCTTTTTTTAGGGGTTGAGCAGACGACGAAATCTTACAGGATGTGTCTGAAAGAGTTTTCTCAAATAATCCTGCCAAGTTTTGTCGTTTGTTTACGTGAGAAGGTCATATGCCGTTTTATCCGGAAATTATCGTATTACTATCGCCTGCAACCCCCTAGCTTGAAACGGTATCCGTGGATATACGGGAGAGCGAGAGCGACGGAGAATACAAAACAACAGACCGGCCGTTGTCTAGCACATATACAAAGATGCTCGCCGAATGTTCGAGACGTGTGACGTCAGTGGTAGGCAGAAGTAGGATATAAAAGCAGCTGAGCACTTCGCTCAGCAGCGATACTTGGCAAAGCGCTAGTTCGACTCACTTGGCATGTTAGATCCAAGGTCTACTTGGACTAATAACTTAGCTTCACATTTCACTTAAATTCCAATTCAATATCAAATTTAAAAGTCTATTACTTAAAAGAAAGAATAGCAAATATTATATTTTTTGAAGAGGCAGTCGCTAAAGCAGGGCTAACACTCAACAAAAGCATTACCAAATCAAATTGTATCTCGAATACCGAGTTTCAGAATTAGGAATAATATTTAGGATAAGAATAGCAGTACGGTTTTTTTTTTTGTTACACTGTTGGAAAAAATATGTCAATTTTAACTCATTTCGCATGTCCCATTAGGTCCACTAACTTTTTTTAGTTAATTTGACAGAAATCCGATATGTAAATAGTTGACATGGGATTCAAGTTGAAATTTTAACATATTTGTAGTTCCATTCGACGCAAATCATGTGTCAATAATACATAATTAATCTGTTAAATTGAAAACAATTGAATGTTCATAATGAATGACAGCTGAGTCAAATAAACTGAAAATACAGTTGAAATTGACAATCAACTTATGTTACTGTAACATGCAGATTTACTCAAATTTACTCATTTCAAATGTTGAAATAATCAAATTTTATGTCAATTTTGAATTACTTTTATTGTTAATCCTAACTATGTGAAAATGTTAATTTCACTTCTTCTTTATGTTATTTAATTATTATTGGAGAGGGGTGCAAAAAATAGTACGGAGCATTTGTATCAGGCACTGAAAAAGTATGATCTAGTTGAAAAAGTAATAATTTTTCTCCATAGTAATACAATACTTGACAATTTATTGTATAACTATGTTAAATAAAATTATTTTTACTAGATAATATTTTTCAATGACTGTTACAATTGCATTGTGGTACTTTCGACGTCCCTCTCTCCTAGGTTCAATTATTCATAGTAGAAGAGTAAACGAATTTGTTTAAGAAAAAGATCCAAATTTTGTTATTTGAAGTATTGTTTATTACGATTATTTTTTCTTTAACTGAAAAATTGCTTACAATGTAATGTATTTGCATTACTTAAGGGTACAAAAAATATTCGGTTATGATACATTGGTGACCATAGGCATCGTAGACCTCTAACGACTTACAATACGGAATACTTGATATATCGATTACACTTAAACTATCTGTCTGTAGAGATATATCATATCCTACATGATCTTTTGAAGTTCCTAATGATTTATACGGTTGAAAAACACCATAGGTTTTATTGTTAAAAGAAAAGAAACTAAAAGCTTTTGCAAAAACAGGTAGTTTATTTGCAAAAGCTATACACACAAACTTGTTTATAGACAAAGTAGCTCCACGATAGAGAATATTCTTACCAAAGAAGAAAAGTGTTTTCTCTGGTAGTTTTATATGTTTCGATATTAATTCACAGTGAATATTAGTTTTCAAATATTCGCACCTGAAATTTTTTAACAAAGGTGGGTTGTCGAGAGATGTTGTGTTATTCCAAGTATATAACATATGTTGTTGATGACGTACAGAAAGACTATAGCAGATGTCTTTGAAATTTTTGAGTTTCCGAGCTAAATCTTTAAAGAACTGATATTTCCCTTCAAACCGCATGGTCCAGCTAGCGCGCACGGGTCCCATTTTTTGAATAATCATCGGGTAATGCGTAATAAAGTGATGCTTGGGAAGTAAGTGAGTATTATACGTCTGCATGTACATCGAATGGTGCTCTTTTATGAGATTTCTAAGATAGTCTATAATCTGATGATCTATTTTTGGGGCTGACACTATTTTTAAAATTTCAATCAATAACCTTCCACTTTGAATAAACTTCATCATTTATTCTAACTGTATCTTCAATTAATAAAGGTAAGAAAATCATCAAACAATGAGTTTGTGCAGCTGTTTGACCAATTCCGCTTTTAGTGGAACTGACTGGACTAGGTTTGTTTTTCATATTTGATAAACCGTAATCAAATGCAGCAATCCGCTGGTTCAAGTCGAATAAGGAAAGGTATTTGAACTTATCTAAATACTCGAAGAAACTTTTTAATTCACGTTGTCCGACCCCATGTAAAATATCGTGCAGAAGATCTACACTGTGATTTTCCCATAAATTAAAACAATTTAAATCGGTTAAACTACTTCTATTCATAATACCTACGGAGAAATTTATTCCACTACTGGTTGGTTCGTTATTTTTTTCAAATTCAACATTGAACTTGGAACGTAATAATGAGGCTTCTTCAGTGGATGCATGTGCTGCCTGATTTTTATGGATTGTACAAAATCTACAATAATAATGGGATTGAAATGACTGTGTCATACCATATAGAACCGCAGCACCCAAGTTATCATGACTCATAAATGCAACAGTACCTCGAATATAAGTATTCATGCTCTTAATGAAGATACCACATGTTTTTAATACTCGAATGTCTCTTACGATAACATCCAAGACGGGATTAATTCCAAATTCTTTGATATCAACATTATAACAGAGTGCTAGTAAGTGGATGTTATCCAAATTGGAATTTACATGCATAGGCAAGTTATTTAAAGAAAAGTAGAACGCACCGATTTTGTGAACGCCACTCTTACTCCCTAGGGGATTACACACTTCAAACTCATCATAATATAATATAATTTGGAGAGCATATTTATTTTCTTGGAAAAAGGAACTATTCTAGTACAAGCTTCCATCCGAAAAATGAGCGTAATTATTTCGATCAACAACCGTGTTTCCGAACACGTAATTTTGAACATCAGTGTTTTCTAATAAGAATTTTAGTGTGTCTAATATCGGAATATATGAAAACGTACAAGTAACGGGCACTTGCTTATAACGTTGAATTGTTGAGTCATAAATTTGATCTATTCTGATCCCATGAGTTTTACGCACAGGTTGGATAATTAATGATTTGATGCTTTTATTTCTACTGTATTTAGTTAAGGAATTTTCAAATGGACATTTAAAACTATCAATAAGATCTTTGACTTGGTCCGAATCAGTTGATTCCAAGATATCATCAAAAAGAGGGGAAATTAACTCAAATGTGCACTGTAATATTGTTGTTATCGTTGTGTCTGGAATCCCTAAGGAATATAATTTCATGATATAGTTCGATATCTTATTCTGCATGTGATCATCATATTTTTCATTCTCTATTGAATCCTGTTCATGTATTATTTTTTCGACACTATTTTCAAAACTTTGTTGCATATTTCAGAATCATCATAACTTACTTCAATATCATTGTTTGCACGGTGTTCTAATATGTTATTAGATTTACACTTTGTTATATGTTTTCGAAATCCAGAATAAGTCCTCAGAATTGAGGGACAGAACATACATTTTAGGTTCAAATGCGATCCCTCTAATAACAAATGTTTATTTTGCAAATGCTTGCAATAAGCCTTCACTTCGACTGTTTCAAAATCACATAAAGAGCAGTTAAAAACCATTTTTAAACCTTTTTAGAAATCTAATTATCCGAAAGATGATAATTGTATTAATATGTAGTAAGAATAGTGTGCATAAAAAAAGAAAGCATAAAATATCAAAACCATTTAGACCTCTCTAGAAATCTAATTTTTCAATAAATGATAATTATGTTAATATATATTATAAAGCTATGGTCATATTTGTGATAATATATACCTATTTATGGTATGCATGTGACAACTAGTACGTTGGTTTTCATTGAGATCCTAACTGGATTCTAATCTTCTGGATTTTCCTTCGCATCTTCTTTGGTAGAATGTATTTTGGTATGGATTTCTATCATCTTCGGTGTTAATTTACACGATATTTTATAGTAAAAGTGCTGGATGTAATACCAAAAGCTTTGCAGATCCACATCAAAGGTAGTATTAAATGCGAAGTGCGATTTGAAAAGATAATCTATCGCTCCAATGATATCCTTTGAAGGTAATAGAATTTGTTTGACATCTAATGACAGAAAATACTGGTCTACAGCAGCTTTATTCGGACCCACAGCAATTATATGGGGTTGTGTGTTGTCCCCAGTAGATTCAGCAATAGGTGTTCCAGACTGAATGAACATAAAAACAAAAACAAAAATGTCGAGGGTTTTGTTTTGCAACTTATGGAATGTGAGAATGAATTTTTTCAATTATAATAATACCTTCTTAAAGACGTAAAGTTTATTTATATTCCCAATAGTTTTCCCTCTTGCAGCTCCTTTTTTTCCTCTAGCTACTGGCGGTAGGATTTGCGTTAGAGCAATTATTGAATTTGTCATTCGATCCCAGTCTAAACCAAACATATTTCAAAGACAAACAATGAAAAATTTGAGAATAATTAGAAAAATAAAACATGGAAAATAAGTCATAATTAAATAGAAACCTAATATGTCTTCGTTTCGACCTTCTTTTGAATATAGAGTCAAAATCGCATTTGCATCATCTGGATATGATCGAATAAAAACGTCAGAACTGAGTTCTGGAAAGAGCATTCCAAATTCAATATCAATCTGGAAAAAATAAAATGAAAAACTTTTATAAAATGTACAATGAAAAGATTTTGGTTTATAACCTTAGCGAATGGAAAATTACCAGCTCTGGAACATCTATAAATCGGGGGAAATGTGAGAAAAATTCTTCATTCATATAGTTTTGTCTTCTGATATCAAAGGTCTCCCTTGTCTTTTGTATTATCAGTTCTCTTTGTTCATGAGGAACTGCATTTTTTAGAAAACAGATGGTATCTTTTACTGCTTCTGTTTCGGGTATCTCTCCAACACTTTTTTCAGGAATATCTGTTTGTTTTTTCTTCGAAGAAGCTTTAATGGAGGTCCGCAGAGCGTTGCATAATCGTGTCGACAGATATCCAGTTTTGTTGATTGGATCGTAGTACTGTTCCTGGAGAAAAGAATCGACATCTATATAAGTACAATTCCCAAATGTACATAGTATTCGATGGAAGTATCGGTTGGCATATTCAGAGTATCAAGGATGTGCTCGTTAGTGAGGACTTACATATCCACGAACTCCGTTAGGGCTTCGTAATTTTGGGAAAAGTTCGATTATAGCTTGTGCATAGTCACACTTCTCTGAAGAGTACAGTTGTCTCTGTACTTTTTTTTGGTACTGTAGCATGTGCTCAACAACAATCTTAACTAATATTTTTCTAAATTTATCCGTTAAAAATTGGTTTTTTTTATAATCGTCAAATATGTCTTCGCCACAGGGATTTTTCTTAATAACAGCTGACAATATCTATAATAACAGAAGCAATCGACCCGTATGTAAAAGCATTGAATGTAAAGCATGTGTGTTCTGCGTAAGTAAAATCGAGCAGAGTCTAGATAAGGATTTTATGAACGGAAACCTTGTTAGTTAGGAATTTATATCCACGGAAATGAAAAAGTAATGATCACCTCTTTGGTTATAATTCCTTTGGCATCGAGTTTTAAATCTGCCTCGAAATCTGCACTTTGTGTAGCAACAAGTCGAGGTCGTTTTTCTTCTATCTCTGAAGCTTCGCTGTCAGAAATTGTGTTTCCAGTATCTGTAGTTAGAGTCGAAGAGGCTCGTGATGAGGGCCTTGCCAAAGATTGTGTGGTCTCTAAACTATATATTTGGGAAGCTGAGGGATACAAATATAAAGGATATGTGATTTTACTGTATACACTGTAGAAAAGTTTATAAAATTTGTTTGAAAACAAAACGTACATAGGTCAAAGAATTCAGATTTGACTTCTTTGATTTTAATAATGACTCCTCTCTGACTCATTTGTATGTATTCGCACAGAAGATCATCTCGTAGTAATGCGTTATTCACATCGGTGAAGTCAAATTCGATATTTTCAAGTATTGGATACACTTCTCGAGCTGTGAAATTCGCGATTATAAAGCAGATTGAATATGGGTACAATATAATTTGAATGGTTAATTCGGAAATCGTGAATGAAATTGTGGTGCATTTAAAAAATACATATGTTATTCGAATATATGTTGTTAAAATGGCAATAAGGAATGCGACTATAAATCCGAAAAAGTACAGTAGTTCCATGGAATCGCTTCCTAATTAGTACGGTAGGCAAGTATATTGTCAATGAACCTCTGAGTAATTCTCATGTAATTTGGGAGTTTAATACATTGTATGTATGTAAATACGTACAATGTATTTGATTTAATTTTCGTATGATTAAAAATGAAAAAATATGACCTAATTATTTGTTCTTGTGCTACTAAAATATATCATTCAAAGAATCATACAAAATAAGGAAACGAAATCAACAAGCACTACGTGTATTATTCAGCAACGTTGAAATGATTTGTCGGCTCTGTATCTTATGAACACAACAGGCGATAAACGTATTCTCCTTGAAAACAAGTATATTTTATACTTTTGTTGAAGAATAACACTTTTTAAATTTCAGTTGTAAAATATGTATACCATGTTGAAAGTAGAACTAATAAATAAAGTGCTAACGTGAATAAAGCTATACCTCTGAGTACAAATCTGGGATATTCGTGAGGTGGGGCTAGTTTGACCCATTCTGTTCGTTCGCCGTATTGGAGAACGAAAAATAAAGGTGGTACCGGCGTCGGAAAAAACCCGTCAGAAGATTCCATCTGATAATAATAATACATTCGAATACAATTCTACAATCACTGATTTTCACACTGGGAAGAACTGAAGACTTACCTTGTGAGTCCTTATGTTTCTTTTCGTTTCTTATGATTCTTGCAAAGATGTTGCGCGCTCACGTCCGACACTACGACTGAGGTTTTCACTACCCCCACACCCTACTACCAGCTCCCGAAGTCGACCGAACAAACACGGGTTTGTCCGAAGTGTCAACTTTACTTCCAAAATATGTCATTTTAACACTTTTCTTCAGTGATGAACCAAATTTTGACAGTATAATTGTGTTAATTTAACTGGCCTGATAACGTAATAAAAGATATCAACAGATCTTCTTCGTCAAAATAACATATAAGAAGAGTTGAATTGACTTATATTTTGGATCGAATTTTTCCGTGAATCTTTAATTAAATGACATAAATGTTTAGTTCTTGTATACATAACCCTGATGTTATTTCCAAGATTTAACATGAACATAAAGTTATTTCTTTATTATTCTAAAGTTAACATAATAGATGTATCAAGTTCTGCGTGAATATGTAAATAATGAATTTCAACATATAATACCACCTTAACTCAAATCGAATTCGTTGAATTAACATTCGAATATGTATTGAATTTGACATAATATTTTTAACTCTGAATTTTTTTAACAGTAATACACAATTTTTCCAACAGTGTATGTTAGGATTAGGCAGGAAAATAATGGACTAGTGCACACGAATATAATTGGCTTAAGTAATTTATCGCATACGCGATATCTGGTCTGGTGGATACTGCTAAATACATTAAAGCGCCTATTAAGCTTTGGTAGGGATATTTCCCCATTGCGTCTCTATCTATGTTTTCAGGTTTTTCTAGTTTATTGTTTACGTCGATCGGTGTTGGTGCTACCTTGCATTCTGTCATATTAAATCGTTCCAGAATCGTTTCCGCATACTTCCTCTGGTTAAGATAAACACGTTGGTTCCCATCGCGCGAGAATTCAATTCCTAAACATCTATTTATCTTACCGAGGTCCTTCATCTCAAATGTTTTAGATAGCTCTCTTTTGATCTCATCCATCCACTCTACATCATTCGCAGCAATCATCATGTCGTCGACATATATCGCAATTAATATAATTCTACCATCCCTTTTTGACATAAACATACAGGGATCTTGCACTAATGATTCTAAACCTAATTTTTGTAATTTTTCGGTCAGTTTTTTGTGCCACTGTAGACCTGATTGTCGCAACCCATACAACGATTTCTTCAGTAAACATACATTATCTCCACTTCTAATTAAATCCGTGTACCAGCGCTTGGCTGTTTCGTTTATCACTTCCTCGCGAACAGTTTTATCACTTGATCCAACCTTCTTGGCTGAGTTTATTTTGCACACTTCACGCAGCTGGTCTGGCTCTTCCATATACACTTCGTCCTCTAATTCTCCGTTCAGGTAGGCCGTGACCACGTCCATCTGGTGGATCTCTAGGCCAAGCTCCGCTGATATCGCAGCTAATAATCGAATTGTAGTAGATCTCGCAACAGGCGAGTACGTCTCGTGGAAGTCCTCTCCTGGGCGTTGCGAGCATCCCTTCGCGACAAGTCTAACTTTCTTTTCCTCGTTGTCGCCTGTACTTTTGGTACAAAACACGAATCGACTACCGATTACTTTTCTATCTTTCGGTCGCGGGACTATTTCCCATGTACGGTTCTTTATTTGTGCTAAATACTCGTCTTCCATGGCAATTTTCCAAGCCTGCATATCCTCCGTTTCCATAGCCGCTTGCCAGGTCAACGGATCTTGAATTGCGATATTTGTCGTGAATACGTCATCCTCTGGTTCGGCGAGTTCCTCATTCTCATCTTCTTCGCTGTCGTCGCTAATTTCGATTGATGCTGATCCATATTGTTTGCGGGGTCTTCCTCGCGATCCGGTACGCATTAGTTTTGGACGACCTCTTCCCCTTTTAGCTGGCTGTACTAACTCTTCCCAAGAAATAGTAGCTCCTCTCTTTCTACTTCGTTGTGGTTGTCTTATTGCTTCAGTGTTGCCATCATTTTTGGCGGCTGTTTCTTCCGAGTTTGGTTCATTCTCTCCGCTAGCACTCGGAGCTAGGCTTAAATCGACTGCAATTTCATCGTGAATACTATTTTGGTCTTCGTCGTATATCTCTTTGTATTCGTGGCGGAATGCAGACTCGTTCATGAACTTCACATCGCGGCTTACTACTGTGTTTTTCGTTTTCGGTAAATGCACGCGATATGCTTTAGACTGCACATCGTATCCTACAAAGATCCCTTCCGTCGAACGCGAGTCGAACTTGCCTATATTGTCTCTTTTATCTTTCACAAACACTCTCGACCCAAACACTTGCATAAATCCCACAGTGGGGGTCTTCCCCTTCCACAATTTAAATGGTATTTGTCCCTTTAACGCCGTCGTTGGACACCGGTTTCGCACATAGCACGAGGTGTTTATAGCCAGTGTTGCCAACTAGTGGATGAGATATGTCTCTGTACGAGGTTTGAAAAATCTCTAGAAATCTCGAGATGCATAATTCTCTGAAATCTCCAAATATTCACCAGAAAATGCTTTTTTTGTCCACGTAGTACGTAGATTTTTCATATAACGAGCCTTTAACTTGCAGACATATAAAATATGTCCAGTGCGGAATGTAACATAATAAACTATTATATACTCTTTGATAAATATTTATTAATTATATTTCAGTTCTGTGCATATGCAACGTCTTTGGCATATTAGAAAAAATAATAAAGTTAAAAATTATAAAACAATGAAGTATGAAACATATTAGAAAAAATAATAAAGTTAAAAAATATAAAACAATGAAGTACATTCATATATGTCGGCTCGCACAAATAAACGTAGCGTTTTACGTTACGCATTCATATCGTATTAATATATGAAGTCCCGGCCGAGTGATCTATATATTATAGCAACAACTGGCATATCTCTTCCGCTTCCGGTTCGTGGGTTTCGTGAGACTCTGGCGCTGACTTTTCGTACGTTTTCATATTACCGATGCTTTTCAATACTCTTTCTGGTAGAGTGTAGTTATTGCAGCAAGCATCGAGCCTTTTCAGTCCGAATCGAATATGCAATATATTGTTCAATAACGGGAGCTTCATTCTGTTCCGTAACTTCGTCTTAATCAAATTCATCTGGCTGAAAACTCGCTCAATGTCAGCATTAGAGTGAGGAAGACATAGAACCTTGAAGGCCAAATCAACTACGTGTTCAAAAGGATTTTGTCCACTAGCGTCTCTGAAATTTGTTACTTCGATCCAAAATTTTTCGGTGTCCTGTGTTTCACCCCACATAACGTGACGAATATGGTCCCATTCCAATTCGATTTGAGCGATAGTAGTCGCATCTTTTATGCCGCGATACAAAGCCAAATCTGTGATCGGAAGTTTGTTTGCTTTTAAACATTCGGCCACAGAAAAAGCATTCATGCGCTCCAAAATCTTGACGTTGTCGGGTGAACGATTCTTCAGTTCTCTCGCTAGAACGATTAGAAACGAAACGCATCTTGATTTCAAATTTTCTTTTTCTTGTCCGACGATTCCATTCTCTGAGCACGAAGATTCAAATGCGTAGCCCAAAGCAGGCGAAGGATCTAAGTATTTTTCAAGGTCATGCTCAAAAATATCGATTCTCGCCGTCGGAAGGATGATCTTGTTGGCAACAATCGAATAAAGTCTTTTTATATCAGAGAGGAGCTTCGTCGGATCAGCCACTTTCGACTCGAAGTTCTTGTTTGTTGTTTGCACCAAGTTCAAAATAGGGTGCAAAAAACTAAGATAAACGAAGTTTTGCTTGTCGCGATACATTGAATGCAACATCTCTGCTGTATAACAATTGTCTTTAACTCGGGTAATTTCGAAATGAGTTTGTAACTCTGACCATTGGTCCAAGATTCGCTTGACAGCAGGCTCGATCGATAACCAACGCGTTTCCGCGACTCGCAACATTTTTAAAGGCTCTTGGCCATCGTTTAACGTTTGATACACCAGCGAGTAATTCAATTGTCGTATGGACGAATGTGAAAACCAGTTATATGTCTCTTTAATCAAAAACTCAATGTTTCGAGGCAGCGTATTTTCGGTCGCCTTCGAGACGGCAAGCTGGAGTGAGTGGCACACGCATCGAATTAATATTAGATGCGGTACATCTTTCTTCAATCGCGCGTGAACGCCTGAGTTCACCCCTACCATCGCCGATGCATTATCGGTACCAATACCTTGCATATTGATCAATTGCAATCCTACATCGATTAATATTTTCTTTATTGCATCTACAATAGTCTCCGCCATGCCATCCTCGATGTGAATCAAACTTAAAAAGGTCGATACGATTTTCTTTTGTACAACGCTATAGTATCGAATGGCAATACCGAGCATTTTGTTTACCGTAATGTCGGTGGATTCGTCGATCAATAAACTGTAATACCCATTACAAAATTTATCATTACATTACATTATCGCTTGCGGCGATCGTCGCGCTACCGGTTTACCCAAATAGGTGGCGCGGCCTGCATGATCCAGAAATGTATGATATACACTGAAATATAGAATTCAGTGATGATATACGATGTACGTGCATTTTCATGGTCGTCACGTAAGTATAAATTGAAAAATTCTACGACAGTCTTTAACTATCCTTGAAAATCTCCATGAATCTCCAGTTATTTTTAAAAATAAAAATCTCCAGAAATCGGCAAACATATTTTGAAAATCACCAACGTTTCGACGTGTCGCAAACTTCTTGCAAAAGTCTCCGCGGGCTCTTCGAAAACTCCAGATCCAGCGACAAAATCACTAAATTGGCAACACTGTTTATAGCCTCGGCCCAGAAAACAGGGGGAACGCCAGCCTGACGCATCATACATCGCGCCATCTCAACTAGCGTCCTATTTTTCCTCTCGGCGAGTCCATTCTGTTGGGGAGTGTGGGGAACGGTCAGTCGTCTCTTAATTCCACTTTCTTTTAAGAATGCGTTAAACTCATTGTTTACATATTCTCTCCCGTTATCTGACTGTAACATCTTTATCTTTTTACCCGTGAAGTTTTCCACCTCAGCTTGGTATTCTTTAAACGCACTAAAAACGTCACTTTTATTTTTTACAAAATGCACTTCGCACCATCGCGAATAATCGTCGATGAACGTCACGAAATATTTCTTCCCCGACCACGATGGGTGTCTCATAGGTCCACACACGTCAGTGTGTACGATCTCTAATAGTTCGCGTGTTCGCCCCTCGCTTCCCTTCGGAAACGGTTTACTTGTTTGTTTTTCGCGTACACATATTTCGCACTCGGATAACTTTTCGTTTTCACTGAACTTGAGACCGTATACTAGACCACTTTTGGCCATAGATTTCAAGTCGCGTTCATTGACGTGGCCTAATTTTTCATGCCATTCATCTATCGCAGTCTTTTGTATTTGCTTTGCTTCAACTACGTTCGCGCTGTTTTCATGTTGTCTAACATAGTATAAGTTCCCCACGCGATCCGCCCGCATTATCACCTCATTGTTTTTGTCCACAATAATTGCGTCTCTCTTCCTGAAACACACTTCGAAATCGTGATCTGTTATCTTCGACACGGATAACAAATTAGTGCGTAGATCCGAGACATAGTATACCTTTTCGATATCTATTGTGCGTTCGTCCTTACCCGTGTCGGCAAGGATACTTACTTTTCCCACACCAGTTATTTTTGTACTTTCATTATTTGCCAAGTTTAACTCATTGTTTACACGCGTGAAGGTTTCGAATATCTCCTTCTCCTTGCACATGTGTCCCGTGCATCCGCTATCGATGCACCACCCGGCTTTATCTTGTATTCCATATATTGCATCTTCGGTGGTTGTAAACATCGACGTCCTGTTTCGATCGTTCGAGTTTGTCTCGTTATCCTTCTCTTCTACATGCCTCGCACTTTGTTTATTTCTAGGATTGAACTTCGTTCGACACTCTCTAGCTATATGTCCGAAGCGATGACACCTGTAGCACTCTATTTTGTTTTTGTGTCTTGGTTCTTCGCTTGGTTCTTCGCTTCGTTATTCTCTTTCTTCTCGCTTTCTTTCGCCTGGGTGTGTATATACTTTTTCTTCACATACATTGCTCCCTGGCCTATCCCTGCTGAGTCTCGCGATTTTCGGCTCTCATAATCCTCTAACACCTTGACTTTCAGCACGTCTATAGATGGTAGATCATCGCGTGATTCCATTGCCGTACGGAACATTTCAAAAGAATCAGGCAAACTGTACAACAGGAGGATCGCTAATAGCTCCTCCGGAACTATCAATCCAATCTCCTTGAGTTTCTTATCGGCCTCAAAAAAATCCGCGAGATGTTTCTTAATGTCTTCGTCTTCTTGCATTCGGGTCAACGCCAATTTCTTCAAGAGGGTTGCCTTGCGCGCTGGACCACTCGATTGATATAGGGATTTTAATTTATCCCTAATTTCTTTGGAGGTATCCAAACCGTCCAACGCGACTAATTCACTGGCGCTTACGGCTAGCAAAATGTCTGATTCCGCTTTACCGTCCATCTTGGTCCAACTTATGTAATTCGACGCCGTTGTTGCCGGCTTTGGAATTTCTCCTGATACGTAACCCCATAAGTCGTTCTTCTTCAGAATTGCTCTCATATGTATTTTCCAAGAGTCATAATTTTCTCCCGTTAATTGATCAACTTTGAAAGTTGCGGCCATTTTGTCACAGTACTTTTATTTCAAAAATGTCTTTTCGAGTCTCTTTTCCACAACGGTTTTCCCGTCACGTTCACTCACTCCGCGGTAATTCTCACTCGAGAAATTTTTCACTTGTCTGCACTTTTTGTCACAAGCTCTACTATCTCGCGATCCTGGGCCCATAACCTGTTAGGATTAGGCAGGAAAATAATGGACTAGTGCACACGAATATACCTTTAAGTATACATATGTAGAATTTTATTACGTATCTTCGAGTACAGTGGGCAACACGACCGTCGACTACAAGCAACGGCTTAAGACTGCTTATTATTATACACCTGTGCATATCATCATACATACATCACATACACTAATACGTTTATCCCTTCTGTGTATATGGCGAGTTTGGGCGCTTCGCTAATTTCAACATGTTAAAATTTCAAGTTTGATTTATTGTTTTTGGGCAAATCCTTTATTTAGTGAACAATACATCAGTTTATTTATTTAATGTCCCAATAAAATTCGAGAATTAAAAATATAAAGTTCTTTGTTCGACATTTCGCCTAGCCGACTTTTCCAGCACCTTGACGCCACATGAGCCAATGATAGGTTAGAGTAGAGACAGCTTTGTGGAGCAATCCGCCGAGTCTGGTGAATAGTCTAGGGATCGAAATTAGTCAGGAATAAAGAACTGATAGGACGCCAGGCTTGTGCGAAAGCGCCGGTTCTGGATAGCAGGTGGCTTTGTTAACTCCGAGTCCACGAATATACGGCTCTGTTAATTCCGAGTCCGTCATAGCTAACAAAAGGTTGATTAAAACAGTAAACAGGTGGCTTTTTGTGGCATAACCAACTTTTCCCCACCAAGCGCGTTGAAGAGTCCCGATTTCTCAAAATTCATCAAAGCTCCACACATCCGAGACAAAAAATCCACAATAACTACCGGATTTCCCTACAGCCTTCAGCCCGGGAAATTCCGGAATGTTACAAGCTATCTAACTATTTTCTGAAGGTGAGCAAACGATAAAACTTGGCAGGATTATTTGAGAAAACTCTTTCAGGCACATTCTGAGATTTCGTCGTTTGCTCAACCCCTAAAAAAAGCTAGAGTTCATGAGTCCATATTACCTGCTAGATTCACTGTCATAGTAAAAGTGTGATAAAGAAAAAAACTAAAAACTATATGAAGCGATAAAATAAAATACGTGTGTGTATTGGTGTTTATATTTGTACTATTGTTGTGGTTGTTGGTGTTGATGTGGTTGTTGTTGCTGTTGTCCCGACTGCTTCTCCAACTACTGCAGCTGCGCTTCAATCCGCCGCTTTGCCACATTAAAATTTTTCGTGCGGATTCCGTCCGCAGTCTTTTAGAGTGATTTTTCTCGTGCCAAAGCTTGTTGGTCAGCTTCTGCACGATTTCATTGCTGTCTGCGAGCGCTTTTTGCGTTTGCAATGGCTTATCCCACAGACTAGCAATTATTATTTCCAGTGGCTGTTCCGCCTGTTCCGGCCACAGCAGCTGCTCTTGCGGCTGTTGTTGTTGCCAATAATTTAGCGGCTATTGTTATTGCCACAGTGGTTGTGGCTGCAGCTGCTGCGGCGGTGGCTGCTGTGGTGGCGGCTGATGCGGCTGGTGCTGTGACTGCGGCGGTGGATGTAGCCGTTCTGACTGCCGCCGCCGTGGCAGCTGCTGTTGTTGTTGTCGGTTAGACATTTGTTCACATTATTACATACAATGTTTGATGAGGTGGTATCAATTATTTTTTCAAACGATGGCTGATTTGATAGTATACATGACGACGCGAAATATTCTAATATTGGGATCTGGCTACAAATTTGGGGGATTACCGCGCTTTGTGCACTACGATTACCTGATTGTGTAAGAATTATGTACTACTGACAATGTCGATGAAAATATACGATATAAGAGAATGTATGCCGTAAGCGGAAATCCGAAATCGGCACCAAAGCTAGAGGAAAAAGAGAGAGACGATTAGAGAACGTGAGTATAGTGCTATCTTGCTCTCACTTTCGCTGCAACCAATTAGTTAAAAGACTTATAATCAAAGATAAATTATTGTATCAACAATGCATGGCTGCACGCGGTTTATACACCTGTTACGGGCAACCGAGCTAAAGGCTTCGGGTGTCGAGTTCTTATATAATTTAAGAGAATAATCTCCGAGCGGCTGAAGATTATCCTCCTGGGTTCGCTTGAACTGAGTCCTGAGGACACCTGCACAATCTGTGATTTGACTAGGAGGTAGTGATATGAATCCAGGTTTATTCAAATATAACAATTAGAAAATATTACAAGATTGATAACACGATATAATAATCTGTGCTAAACACTAATTCCGGATAAAATGTATAACAGAGGTAAATTCAACACAAGGAAAGGTACATATATAACATAAAGTTTGATAATAAAGAGGAAGATAGAGTGGGAAATGAGTCTACCGAATTTACTCCTGGGCGTCACCCGGGCCAACTCCAAGAACCCACCGGCAGGAGACTTCTAGCTCTGGTTACTCCGTGCAGCTTATGCCGGGCGTTTCGGTCAGCGTCAGCTGTCTTGTTGATGGACTTTCAGCTGTTCCGCGCCCAAGTCTGCTTTACTTTACACCTTTCGTCCTTCCGCAGAGTCCCGTCGTCGATTAGGTGTGGCCGGAGGTGACGTTGGAGGGTGCGCACTTTGCGTAGCCTTCGGTAATTTAAAATCGACTGATTGGCAATTACCTCGGTTTCGATAAGGAAACCTCGGATTGCCTTAGAGTGGGATTTTTTGCAAGTCGCGAAATCGGCATTTTGGTGGTCATCGCGCTCGGACTCACTTCCTGCTCTACCTTCGGTTGAGCGCGCGCGTATAGGAATGCGCTGACTGCACTTTATGCAGTGTATTAGAAAAAAATATAAAAATCGGCAGCAAAATGGGAAAAAAGGGCCGTTCGTAACATCCCTAACCTAACTTATTCTAAAGGATCGATCGCAGAACTATGGGAAGGACGATTATACCTCTTCCTCAGCACAGGAAATAACTACGTTTTTCTCAGGAATACTACAATGGTCCCGGAAAGCTGGCACCTGAAGAACATCGGCCTGTAAAGGACCACCAGAACGAAGAGAAAGGTTCTCCAGCGACGGGGCCGGCGGAACGCTAATTTGTCAGATATGGAAGGTCGGAAACAATTTGGAAAAATGGCAAAAAATGAAAAATGCCTTTATATCCGAATAATTTCGAAGCGTTTGATATTGTTTATTAGTAGAGCTCCCTATTTATAGATATAACATAATACATAGAATATAACATATAGGTAATATAGGGTAGAATCAATTTTAACTAATTGTAAGATAGGACTACGTGGTAACTGGTATGTCAGGTACGTGATATCACTCGAGTCGCCAAATAATATGTCTATTTTGGCGCGCAAATAGCAAACATTCCCTTTCTTTTTTTATTCCTTGTGATAAATTCGTCGATAAGACAATCTAAGTCTAGCTGCTCTGCAAGATCATTATGTATGTGCATGATTGCAACGTGGTTCAATCTTTTCTGCAGCATTGTTGACCGTAAATATGATTTTAACCGTCTGAGAGCGGAAAAGGATCGTTCACTCGTACACGACGATCCTGGGATGGTTAGTAAAATTTTGATGAATTTTTTGAATTCAGGTAAAAGATCACCGACTGAAGGATTATCCTATAAAAATGAAATTACATCTTTGAGAGATTTGACAGTTACATTTTGCCTATTAACAACGTCAATGAACATATCACGATGTCTGACCAATGAGGATTCGTCGAAGTCTTTACAGTTGATTCCGTCCTCTTCAGAATTATTATAAACTCTGGTTATTTTTTGGACATCTACAGTTTTATTGCCCAGCACAAATAATTCACATTTTTGTAAAAAGTCCATTCTGTTAGACTGAAATCGAGTATCTAGGGACATCAGAACTCTATCGTAAATTTCGAAATACATCTTTCGGTAATAATCCTCAGGTTTACTAAAGGCGTGGGCATCACTTGAATTGACAGAACTTTCAAGACGTTTAGACACCTTTCGTGCCCGTGGTAACTTTGGTTCTTCTACTGCAAATACCGACATATTCACGATTGCTGTTTCCCAAACGGACTGAAATTTCTGATCACGTGTGGCAGCAAAGATCTCTTACATAATTCTGACCTTTTCACATGATTCGCTGACACATAGGTCTTTTTTTTTTAAGCTCGGCATTCAAGATTTCAATTCTTTTGAAATATCAATTGACAAGGACAGTAAAAAGAAAAAATCGAAGAATTCCATGTGCTTCAGAAATCCTGATGCCTTCGCTGTCACACTACCATCAACGTCACGGTCGGCCTTGCACCCATCAAAAAACTCTATTGCAGCGGTGTAATTGGCGTTAATCGTCTTTAGTGACTTCACTCGAACACACCATCTTGTTGGGCAAAATGCTGTTAATTTCGAGCTGATTGCAGATTGAAACTGTTTGAACGTCGCTAATCGTTTTGGAGAATCGCGAAGAAAATTAATAAGCTCTTTCACAATGCCAATGAAGTTTCGTGCAGACGGAACTTGCTCCATCGCATCCTGTACCACGAGGTTCAAGGTATGTGCTGTGCAATGGACATACAAGGCACGAGGTTTAACGTATTTCTCGTCTCGTCTCGAAAAGATCTCGAGATTTATTTCTTGTCTTGCCTCGATAGATTCTTGAATAAATATCGAGACAAGACAAGACTCTCGTCTCATCTCGTCTGTTTTATGTAGGTTCATCTAATTAATGAGACACTGTGTTTTAGGATCTAATGTATTTATTAATGTGAATATAAACGGTTACAACGACAGCGTGTTTCTTCCAGATAATGGATGCTCGGTCTCTCCCTGTTTGTTAGCGGGCGCTTCTCTGTACGCCACAGCCTTATAGGTTAGGTAGATGGCAGCACCATACAACACCTCCCCCTTAAGCGTTGAGATATCGGGCTGGTTTTTTACTCACCCGACCAGTTCTAGTAATTGTTCCTTCTGAAGCTACTGTAGCTTGTGCCTGTGTTTGATCATCATCTTGAACTAAATTCTGGACATTGTCTTGAACATTGTCAACATCCTCCTGAACTTCATTGTGTTCTCTTTCAGGCGCAAGGTACAGCGGCTGATTATTAATACCAATTTGATCATTCGTTTTCTCACTTTGTGACGGGAGAGTGTAGTCATATTCATAATCTGATTCGTTACCATTAGTATCTCGGAACTTCCTAATATGCTGTGAAGTTCTTCTGATAAGACTACCTGATTGCGTGTTCACCCAATATGACCTTGGTGCTTCATCTTTCTTTATAATCTTTGCTTTTCTCCACTCTTGACCCTTTACCCCTTCATTAATTAAAACCATTTCTCCTGGACTAAATTCATCCAAGTTTTGCTTAGCCGTTTTGTTATACCATATAGCTATTTTTTCTTGATTTTTCACTAATCTTTCTTCTACCTTTCTTTGAACTTTCGGCTGCAAGGCCTGAATAGTTACAGGTAAACTTGTCCTAAGTGCCCTGCTGAACAATATTTGAGCTGGTGAAGCACCAAGGTTAGGAATTATTGTATTGCGATACCCCTTTAGCAAATCTATCCAATCTGAGCCTTCATCCAAAGCTTTTTTCATTAAAGTTTTTGCAATTCTTACTCCCCTTTCTGCCCTACCATTACTTTTTGGAAAGTGCGGACTAGACGTTTTCAACTTAGCATCAATAGTTTTTAGGTACATCTTAAACTCAAATGAATCAAATGGTACATTATCACTCATAACCTCTCTCGGATCTCCATGTGTTGCATTTACAAGTTTAAATGCTTTTATTACCGATTGAGCTGATTTGTCCCTTAATGCTATAACTTCTAACCACTTAGAGTATGCATCTATGATTGCCAAATAGCTTTTCCCCGCAAACTCAAAAATATCAGTAGAAACAATTTCCCATCGAAATTTAGGTATTTCATGTGATTGGATTATTTCTTTTTGTTTTGCAGGCATGAATTTTTGACAAGTTTTGCATGAGCTCACATACATTTCGATATGCTTAGTCATAGCTGGCCAGTAGAACACCTGCTGAGCTCTACTTATACATCTGTTCACTCCTGCATGACCTTCGTGAATTCTTTTCAACATATTTGCTCTTAGTGTCACTGGGACTATGACCCTTGGCCCCTCCGAACCATTATAGAATAGTAATCCGTTATCTACAAAGATGTCATTTTTGATTTTCCAATATGTTTGACACTCAGCTGACACTTGACCCGCTTTCGGTGGCCAACCTATCATTACAAGTTTCAAAATTTTTTGCAAAATCTCGTCCTGAGCTGTGTGGTCTTTTAGTTCTTGGACTCTTTCATCCGATATTGCTAGAGTTATACCGTGTATGACATCATTAACAGTTTCATCTTCATCCCCAAACTCAGTACAGTAGGATCTAGATAGTAAGTCCGCTACATACATTTATGAACCAGGTAAGTATTCTAACCTAAGATTATATTTGTACAGTTTAAGACGTAGTCTTCTTAATGTTGCTGAAGGTACTTTATGTAATTCTTTTTTCATTACAGAAAGAAGCGGCTCATGATCAGTTAGAACTTTAACTGGATATCCATAGACCATGTTGTGAAACTTTTTCATGGCAAATACAATGGCCAGTAACTCTTTTTCTGTAACAGCCTAAGTGGTGCTGCAATGGTTGAGAAATTAGGTATAAAATCTCTAACATAATTGAACATACCCATAACTCTTTCTAATTCTTTTCTACTATTTGGTACAGCTACTTTCAATAATGCATTCACTCTGTCTGGGTCAGGTGCCCTACCTTCTTTGTTGAACACCTGCCCTACGTATTTTACTTGAGCTTGCTTGTACTGTAGTTTTTTCTTGTTAAATCTAACATTATTCTCTTTAGCTTTTTTCATTACCTCATCCAGGGCTGCATCATGCTCCTTTTCAGTAGCTCCACTGACTATTATGTCATCAATATACACTTGCACACTAGGTATTTGACCAAATATCTGCTCATTCTTAGCTTAGCACTCCTCTGGCGCTGATGCTACTCCAAATGCTAATCTTGTAAATCTTTTCAGGCCAAATGGAGTTGCAAAACACAGTAAATTTCTGGATTCCTCATCCAAGTCTATATGATAGAACCCATTTCTGACATCCAATACTGTGTAACAGGATTTGTTTGCAAGCTTTTCTTGTATTTCCATAACAGTTGGGATTAAATGCGGCTTACGTTGAATCACTTTATTAAGATCAGAAGGATCCAAACATATTCTAACTGTGCTGTCAGGTTTTTCTACAATAACCATATTGCTGACGAAGCTACCTGGTGCTAAATCATGCACCGGTTCTACAAAACCCTGTTTCTCCAATTTGTCTAACGCTACTTTAAGTCTTTCATTGATTATCTTTGGTTTACGCAGCGCTGGTCTTATTACCTGTTGTGCATTAGGAGTAATGTTAATGTGATGTTTACCAGGGTATTTTCCTGTGCCTATAAACACCTCTGAGTGTGTCTTTACAAACTCTTCCTTATTTTCTACAAGATTGTCTGATTTTACATTATGAACTCTTTTTACCAAGTTAAGTTCCTCACAGGTTTGCTTACTTAACAGTGGCGTTGAGTATTCCTGCATTACCAGGAACTCTATCTTTACTTCTGACTGATTTACTCTACATGGTAACTTAACCTTACCTAGTGACTTAAGAATACCGCCTCCCCATACTTCAATATTGTTTACTACCTCTTGTATCCGTATCTCACTATTTAAGGCTTCGAATACCTTTAGAGGCATTACGTTGACGTTCGAACCTGGGTCCAACTTTACTGAAATACAATGCCCGTTCACAAACACGTCTTGCCTCCATTCTTGACTCTTCTTCACTTTCATTGATGATATAGTCAGATGATCGCAGTAGAATGCTTCTTCTTCGTCAGAATCCCCCGTCGTCTCCGCTTCGACCTCGTGGATCTTCTTCGAACCATTGTTTTTGGGACAACACACTTGAAAGTGGTTCTTAGCGTTACATTTTATGCAGGTTTTGCCATATGCTGGGCACATCCCATATTTATGAAATCGGTTACATTTACTGCACGGTTTAACTTGAACACCTGAATACTTTGGCTGATCACCATTACGTTTACTTTCACTATTATTAAACTGTGATTCCTTCACTTTGGTTGTATTTAGATTAGTATTCTTTTTATAGCGTAGGGCGTCTACTTGCGGCTCCTTCGGTCCCGGCGTTCCACTTTGCAGTGTCTTGCTGTATAACTTGCCGCGCTCTGCTGCTCTACAATCAAGGACAGCTTGTTCGAGTTTCAAATTATCCACTCGAAGGAGGGAATCCCTTAACTTTTTGTCTCTGACTCCAATAACTATCCTGTCTTTTAGCAGCGAGTCCTGTTGATCACCGTAGCCGCAGCTTTTGATTAGCGTTTTTGCCCGTGTGAGAAAATGATCAAACATTTCTCCCTCTTCCTGTACACACTGGTTGAATACAAAACGCTCATACGTTTCATTGGTTTTAGGCTTAGCATAGTTATCAAACGATTGGACTAACTTATCATAATCGTCAAGCTCCTGCTCGCTCAAACTGAAGGTCGACGCCACGTCGATTGCTTCTTCGCCTGCTACATTTAGCAACGTCCTGGCCTGCATCTTTTTGATGGCCTTCACTTGTTCCTCTGATTTTCCTGTTAAATCAGGGTCCTTGCCCGTAGCTCCCAAATATACGATGAAGTGGCGTTTGAACCGTTTCCAATTCTCATGGACGTTACCCTCGAACGATAGCCTGGGTGGGAGGTTATATCCACCCGTTCCTTCCATTGTTAATTCTTATCTTTTAACTATAAATCACTAAATATTTACGTGAAACCACTGTTTTTAATGCTTATTTCGCTTCTTATACACTGTTTACTACTATCACTGTGAGCTATTTTACTGACTCTCGCCACGACTCTTACCACGCTGCCCGTTCGATACCATAAGTCACTGTTTTTATGTTGCGCTTCTTACCCACGTCACTGTTTTTATTTTTTGTGTCCAGACTGCGCCATGTTTTATGTAGGTTCATCTAATTAATGAGACACTGTGTTTTAGGATCTAATGTATTTATTAATGTGAATATAAACGGTTACAACGACAGCGTGTTTCTTCCAGATAATGGATGCTCGGTCTCTCCCTGTTTGTTGGCGGGCGCTTCTCTGTACGCCACAGCCTTCTAGGTTAGGTAGATGGCAGCACCATACAACATCGTCTCGTCTCGAAAAATTTTGGTCTTGCATGTACAAACTATATGTGAGTGTTTTAATTGTGAATTGATTTTGATCGGATGGCACACATGCCATCGAGTCACAACTCGGCATCGTTTGTAAAATACCGCGAGATTACGGTTAAAATGAAGTACGACGTTCGTATGCGCAGGTTCTTTGAAATTTGAATTGTCGATGCCAAGAGCCTGCCCCGAGTGTGAGTTCAGATTCGAAATTCATGAGAATCGGACATGCGCAAGGGCGCGCAACGATATTCAATTATTTTCCCTTTAGCACAGATTCTCGACTTACATGGAAACAAAACTCTGTGCACGTGATTAATACGATAATAGGTATGTATCGTAAAATACTGGTAATTACGGGTACTTCAGCAGAGCTAGGTTGAATAGTATATGAAATAGAATTCAGTATATTCAAAAATTGATTTCCATTATTATGAGAAGTCCTGCGCTGCGTGAAATCTCTTTATTCTTGAAATTAGGTGATTTTCAAATCCTATTCAAAATATAAGTATCATCAGTTTAAATCAATATTTGCATTATTTTGTCATAAATTAATTAAATATACGTCTGATACCGTTTTGAGGTTAGACTATCACTACGTAAGTTTTGAAATATGTACTGTTGGAAGATATTACACCCGAACCTTAGTCATTTGATTAATTATTGCTATCATTATTACTATTTGCCACCGTTGCAAATTTTATATCTTCGCAAAAATAATTTTTCTCCGAACATTTTACAAAAATTTCATATTGTCTCAGAAATCACTTCTATCAAATTTTTTTGAAAATTTCATATTTTCCCAAAAATCTGTCTTCATTGAAGATTAAAAATCGAGTTTTTTTCTCCAAAAATCTCATCCTGTAATCTTTCCATGAAAATCAATGAGTTGATGTAGGTTCGAGATTTAAAAAAAAAATATTTTCAACAAACTTTCGAAGGAAAAAGATTTTAAAGAAAATATGAAATTTTCAAAATTTTAATGATTAAAGGTAGGACAAGAATATTTTTTGCTGTAAAAGTGGCCCATTTACACCCAGAGTGCTCATTTTACCTCGGTCTTCCCTATATTATACCTATGAAAAAAAAAATTGATTTTCTATATTATTCGCGATAATTTGTAAGAGTGAAAAAGAAAAAATACAACCTACTCATTTCGTATTACTCAATGATTTTTCTATACGAAAATTGACCAGCAAATTTTTGATAAAAGTTGATTATTAATTCCGAAACACCGCTCTTTAATAACACCACACATTTGTTAATTGAATAGGTATATATATGAAATCAAATCATATTCGGCTTGCCCATATATAAGTACTTGACATTCTCCTATTCTCGACTGTACCTACAAAACGGGTTTTTTTTTCAATAGTGCAATACATCAGGACTGTTTCTAAAGTGATCGAATTTGATAGTCTGCAATCAAGGCGCTAAGTTTCATGGTAGATGACTGATGAGCTTCAATTGGATTTTATCGAAATTTCATCAAGATCACGATGAAACGTTGCACATCAGCAGAAGATACCGGCACTAAAAGTAAACGGAAACGTATTATGAAGAGTTCTGGTCAAAGTTTAGGAAGAAATGTTCCCAGCATTGAAGACGACGAATCAGATTCTGATCCAGACAAAGTGAATTCTAATTTGCTTTACAATTCCTCAAGTACACGATCGATGGTTCATCAGATAGACGGCGTGGATATGCGACTTCCGTCCACTTCCTCAGGTATATCAGAGGTCCATCAGGCAGACGGTAAGGCAGAGAATAAATACAGCCAGTTTCACAAAATTTGTCGAAACGTCAACGGAAAGTACGGCGAATGTTTATTATGCCTAGAGAAAGGTGTCACTCGACAACTGAAAATGAAGAATTCTAATACGTCAAGACTTCAAAGACATCTGAAAAATGCTCGTGGCAATGAATCTTCGGTTCAAATATTAGTAAACAAATCCAAAAATTCTGTGACTAAACAGCAACATCCAAGAAAACCATTTGATCAGAGACTTATTGAGTGGCTGGCTATGAAATACCTACCGTTTTCATTTTTTGACGACAATGCCACTCAGGAATTTTTTTCATTCTTAAATAAAAATGAGACGTATCCAAAGCGAACAAGTATGAGGGAAAAAACATTGCAGCACTTCAACAATATGAGGGCAGCTGTATTTAAAACGGTGAAGGAAGTTCCCTCCAAATTTGCCTTAACAATTGATGGGTGGACATCTATCGCAAATCGTACTATGGCGTTACGATGCATTACATTGATGAGGAATGGATCCTGCAGTCTCTGCCATTGGACTTCATTCCTTCAAACGGTCGACACACTGGTAAAGATATCGCAATTCTCGTGCGCGATGTACTGGACGAGTTTGAAGTCAAATCAAGAATCCAAGGCATCACGATGGACAACGCTGCGGCAAATACAACGTTCATATAGGAACTTGCCTCAATTTTGCAAGACGATGACATCCCGTTCGATTCGGTAGATTCACATTTCCGATGTTCTGCCCACATATTAAATCTTGGAGCACAAGATACTTCAGCCGCTCTGAAGCCTGCAACGTGCTCTCAAGCAAACTCAAAATCAATCGATGATTTTGAGGATTCCGACGAAGAAGCTCTACATCTTCATTCAGAGCAATCCACCGAGGATGATGTTGTAAACAAAATACGGAGACTATTTCTAAAAATAAAAAGATCGGAACAGTGGACTTTAAAGCTGGCCAACTGCTGTGAAGCAGTTAACTCCAAAATCATTACACCCGCGATCGATGTTGCAACAAGATGGAATTCTACCCATAGAATGCTACAAGCTGCGTTACATTTGAAAACAGCTCTGAATGCTCTTCTTCATAGTTTCAAGGAGCTTCGTGGCCTGAAGATAAGTCCGAGCGAATGGGAGGTAATAGAAACGGTGGTTGCATACTTGAAGCCTTTTGATTCGTTGTCGACGGTCCTTGGAGGTCAGATGTACGTCACTTTACCACTGGTCATCATTGGTTTCAATATGTTAATAGACAGGATCGAAAATATTGTCAAACAATAGATGAAAAACCTGGCCGAAATAGAACCGACGAGAAATTGCTAGGTGCTTTTCAAAACGGGAGAGACAAGATGCTACGGCATTACAAGAAATCGAACTGGATATATGGGATTTTCTTGATTCTGGATCCTCGACACAGAGTCGAGACCTTTTCTATGACGTCTTGGGGACAGGAGTTGAAAGAGGGATCTATTAAGAAGTTTAAAGCTATTCTTCAAGAACAGTACTGCGCCAATTGTACTGCTGTGTCACCAATATCGCAAACAAGACTCCAATCACAACAAGAGGACTCCGATAATTCGTTCAACTTATTTGCGCTTTACGAATCAACTTCCGAAATTTCGGAAGCAACGCAAAGCAATGAGTGGAAGATTGAATTCGCGAAATATTGCAAAGAGAAACGGGCAGACAAAAATGCAGATATTTTGCAGTGGTGGAAAAAAAATTCGGCGAGGTTCCCAAAAATGGCAAAAATGGCGCAGGACTTTTTGAGCATTCCTGCGACTATTGTCCCGGCAGAGCGACTGTTCTCCAAAGCCGGCTTAATAATAAGAAAACACCGGAACAAATTGCACAATGAATCTGCACGTAGCTTGCTATGCATCAATGGATGGATAACATGCAGCCTAAAAATGAAAATACAGCAGAATCTCAACCAGCCAGTATGATCGATACGCACACACAATTGCAACATTGTAATTTTATTTCAATGCAATAAGATGTTCGCGAAATATAAATTAATAATACTATAATGGTATATCTGTATATCGACTACTTTAATATCATTCAAAATTATCAACTGTTCTCAAGATAAATAAGTTCTCACTCTTTTACTAGTTGCTATCTTCCTGCTGCCACTTAAAGTTTTTTTTGTAGCAGATTTTTTATATCATAGACATCGTATACTATACATAATACATATACATAGCGAGGTCACGTAATTTGGGTAAACCTGGTTGTGAATCGTATGTTTTAACCTATCCATCTTTACATCGTTCAATTTTCATACTTTCAACACTTCACGTACATTTCTCAGTAATTATCTCTCAACTTTCAATTGTTTTTGTACAGTTTTCTTACTTGTAGTTTTGCGTATCGATTGGAAGAAAGCTTAGCCAAATCAATTGATTAACGCTGAAATGGAAGCATATTTTGTTGGAAGACCCTTGTGCGTGGTTTATGTAGGCGAAAATATGCGTAGTGATATAGGATTAAGGAAAAAATTCGGGTGATCAAACATCAAGATTTCTCGATTTCTCGGTCAAGAATCTTGTCGGTCGAGACCAGAGTCTTGTCTTGTCTTGACTCGTGAAAACATTTCGAGACGAGAAAAGCCAATGTTCGAGACGAGAAATTTCTTGTCTCGTCTCGTATCGATGAGAAATATCTCTTCTTGACGGCATCACTAGTTCAACGGCTTGTACACGTGCTTGAAGACCGTTTACTCGTCCGCTGACGTTTGATACACCGTCATAACATTGTCCCCGTCAGTTACTAATCTTCAGGTTGAATCGAAGCAAGGCATCTTCCACAACTTTGAAAAGAGTTTCAGATTTCGTGTTTTCTGTTGAGTGGAAGCCCATAAAAATTTCATCTACTGAAAGATCATCTTGAACGACTCTGAGGCATATTGATATTTGCTCTAGTCGTGATATATCCGATGTTTCATCGAGGATGAGAGCGTAATACTTTGCAGCCCGGATGAATTCTAAGTTCTGCCGCAGTACTTCAATTGCCATGATCTCCAGAATTTTATTGACAACGTCATGATGTAGCCATGTTTGACGACTGCGTCCCAGCCAAGTTTTCAGTTCCTGAACGTCTTCTGCCCTCATTTTTAGAATTTGTATAAAGGTTGAGTGCTCGTCATTGTTATTACCGCGTAGAGCCATTTCTTGCCGCTCAATACACTAATGGTGCTGAAAATCTTTTTCAAAGCGGTCCGAGAATCCATCATTTCTTTTTGCTTCACACTAGAAATTGGTTGCAAGACGCTTTGTTTTTTTATATCGTTGATTGCTCCCATGGAATTGAGATGGAGTTCACTGGCTTCATGGCTTCGAAAGGTTGCGTTTGCATTTTTCCAACAATTAACTCTTGTATCAACAAATGCTTGACGAGGAATATGGCAACTTCGACTTGATCCACTTGCTAATAACAACTTTTTTTCCGTAGCCAATGTGCTGTAACATTGCAAGGTGCACCTGCCGTTACAATCAGCTCCCGAACCCTTAGACGACCGTAATTAAGTCATTTGGAGTGAATGTGGAAGCAAGAATGCATTAGAGTAGCCGCGAGGCTAAAACATACCTCCGAGAGGCGACCGTGACTGCACTAAGACTGTTGGCTTTATTTCTGATTTTGTTTGTTTTCTTTTCCATTTTCTCTATTATGTGGGAGACATGGCCAAACTGTTGGTGGAGTCCGACGTGATACGACCGACACAACTTACGTGAACGATCTGGACAGTATAAGGCCCACCTAAACTTAAGGCCACTACGCCTCTGGGGGCCTAACACTACGTCAGCGAACGGAACAGCCATCGAGAACGCGGGGGCTCAGCTACGAGGGAACACGGTGGTGGAGGTGATTCCCGCCACCCCCAAGAGCCAGCGAACCGCGTTCCGCCAGAAGAATCCTCGAGGATCACCCCTCACGATTTTGAAGTTTCGCGCGTAGTGCGGCCAAACCGCCATGTAAGGCGATCTAGCGTTCGATAGACAGATCGATAATCGCCTAATTACCGACGGTGCGCAAGATCGGCGCCATGCGGTCTCGTAAGATCACTCTGCGTTAGGCCGGCGTTATAGCGAGTTATAGAGAGAGCTGTCGTAGCGTTTGATTTTTTTTTGTGGTTGAGTTTGTGTGGTTGAGAGTGTGGGAGCCCGCGAGGGAAATAATAACTGCCCGAAAAGCCATGGATTTTGCCTACGAGGCCGAAGAGTTTTTGAGGTGGCTGGAAAGCGGTAAGCGTTAGCCAATTTTACCCAGGTTCTGGTTCGAATCCGGCAACGGCCGTCTGCCATCTTGCCTTGATCTAAGCCACGAGGCTCTTTAGCAATTTTTGGGATTCAACTAAAGACGACCCCCGAGTCGGTAGGCCGTCACCAGTGCCCCCGCATTAATAGAGACCTTTCGCGTTTCCTTTGGTGTACGATTTTTCTAGTCCGGATCTGTAATTTTGTCGCGTTATGTCCTGCCGCACACGAGTGCGAGAAGGACAGTCTTAGTTCAGCACTGTCGCCGTCTCTCTTCCTCCTGCGAGGAGACTCAGTCGTTGAGTACAGGCGTGAGCCTGTTTTGTTTTTTTCGCGTCTCTCTTATTATTATAATTTCAAATTTCCATTAGCCTAAGCAGGCAGAGTTAGGTTAAGTTAGTGTTAAGTCCCAATTTTGTAAATGTTCAATTAACGAGGGGGCCCAGCCTCCTGTAGGCTCGCCGGTCGCCTATACACGACCGACGGCCGGACCAATTTCGTGTTATTGTTAATTTATTAGATTTTAGGCAATTATTTATGAACACCTCGTGGTGACTATTCTGTTTGTAAATTGTGATATTGTTCCGCGAGGTACCGATTTGTCGAGTTAATCATTAGCCCTTTAAGTCCCAATTTTGTAAATGTTCAATTAACGAGGGGGCCCAGCCTCCTGTAGGCTCGCCGGTCGCCTATACACGACCGACGGGCGGACCAATTTCGTGTTATTGTTAATTTATTAGATTTTAGGTAATTATTTATGAACACCTCGTGGTGACTATTCTGTTTGTAAATTGTGATATTGTTCCGCGAGGTACCGATTTGTCGAGTTAATCATTAGCCCTTTATTTTTCTGTTATTGCTGTCCTACGTGGAAGCTCTAGTTTTTCTATTATTGTTGTAAAACTCGCAAATCGAGGCAAGGCCGCCTTTACACGGCCTGCAGCCGACTAGTACCCGAGGGGGAGTACCCCCGGGTACGCACGATCATTGTTATTATTTTTTTACATCCGTTCTTTTTCCATTTTATTAAATAAATTTTTATATTTTCGTTAAACTCAACTCCACGAGTAATTATTCTACGCCGAGCTCATCCTTTACTTGATCCCGACCCCTCTCCGCGGTACTGTTGCTAGCCGCCGCATTAGAGTCCGTTAGGCTTTATTTTGTTTAGGGAATTTGGAAAGTGGCGAGAAGTCGCCTGGCGCCCAACCTATTAAATTCGAGATCTCGGGTATAGCTGTGTGAGCGTTGGATTGACCCCGGAGGCTGGCTATCCGGTCCAGATCCGAGGGTCATCAAAAATCCACGTCACAGTGCATATCGAACAAATTGCTTTATTATTCGAGTTCGATGCTAACCAAGGAAATGTCTTTTGCCAGTTAGAAAACGCGGGTGGCAGCGGTTTAGCTTGAGATTCCAAATTATTATTAACGATGTCGGTGATTGTCTCTGTATTCGTGGGGTTATTGTTGCCTAACTTTTGTTTGTTCCTCTTTGGCGACCTTGCAAGTTTTTTTGAGGTTCTATCATTGGAGGTGTTGGAGGTTATATTCGCAACGCTATCCTTTTTACACCCAGCAGGAGCCGAACTACCTGAGGCCACTGCGGAATTAGCATCTGCAATGGGCTTTCTAATTATAAACTTATCCATAACACAGGCCCGATCCAAACCGATCCTCGACACACATTCACACGAAACGACGTAGATATACACAAGTCACAACAAGACATTCACGTGTGCGTGCAGCTCGCGTCGGTAACGACGCGCGAGTAGCCAACGAACGTCAGTCGATCGTATCATACAGACTGCAGCGTCGGTAACACTGATAGTATTTTGACCGACTCGCTTTATAGACTAGCACACACGGGAAACCATATGATACGACTCAGTTAATCAGTTACTTAGTTTAATTTCAGTAAAAATATAAAACGAGTAAAAATTTAGTCGATGGAATTCCATACCTGACAAATTACCAGGTATGGAACTCTCCATATCTTCCACTGTGTTTCCGCCGGCCATGTCCAGCGACCGACTCCCTACCCGATCCACTTCGCAAGGCCTATTCTAATCCCTTATATTAACAAGAGGACTAACTTCTTCTTCCAGAGATGCGAACACAAGAGCAAGCGTACCTTCCTCGAAACGTCCAAATGTATCGCGGAACCAGTCTTTCACCAGACTACTAGCCTGGAAAGCATGGGCGCCGGCAGCAGGGTGCAAGGGGGTGCACTTGAACCCCCCCTGTCAGAAAAAAAATACGCAGAAAAAGATTAAGAAATTTTTTTTTATAAATTATATTTTACTAGTTAATAGCATAGTGTGTAGATACAGATGGATGCACCCCCCTGACAGTAATCCTGGCGGCGCCCATGCTGGAAAGTGTTGTTTCCCAATTTGGCTTTAACTAAATTAACTTGACTATGAAATTGATAAAATAGGCACTTCTGACTAGATGCAAGATGAGGAGCTTTGCAATTGGCACAAGAATCGTCCGCGGGGCATTCGTCTTCGCGAGAGTCACCGCACCTAACTCAACGATTCGGAAAGCGGCAGGATTAATCTGCGTGCCCAAAGCGTTGGCAAGAATAACACCGCCGAGTAGGGAGCACAAAACTTACAACCCTAGAGGGAACCTTAAAAATGTATATAATCTTGGGAAGAGGGCCCGAACAAAAGATTCCGATTCGATCCTGTGAGCAAGCGACATACGTACTCATAAGTCAATTCGAATTTAAATTCATAAAAAAAAAAAATTTTAATCGAAGTGAAAAAAAAAAATTCCGAGGTAGTGGTACTTGACGGGCTATTTTATTCATTTTTTTTCGTAATTTATCTACAAAATGGCCCGCCAAGTACCACCACTTCCAAATTTTTTTTCACTCCGATGTTTTTAATTTTTTTTTTTATGAATTTCAATTCGAATTGACTCATGAGTACGTATGTCGCTTGCTCACATAAGTACGCTACCAGTTCATACGCTGGACACATGCGTAGGTCACATGTTGAGGCTTAGTTACACACTCAAGAGCGAATAAAGCTGTCAATGCACTTGGCATCAGTATCTGATTTCAATATTTTTTGTATGAATGAACGCATTAATGTACTTGGCGCAAGGTTTTCGCACGGCAGGTGCTTTCGGGGGGATTTCACTGCTTTTTGTACCATTTCATTTGATAATTATTCTTGTTTGTAATTAATTATAAACAGATGTTCCCAACATGTATGTGATTAGATCTGCCGTAAGAAGAACATACATGCATCTTGAGCACTTCTCAGCCATTTCTGCTTTGTAATGTTCGACTCCGCTCGCTAAAACTACCCGTACTGTCACTATGTCATCGGGATCAATAGTTTGGGATATTGAATTAATTGTACCAATTTTACCATTAACAAGACCCAACGTCTATGTTTCGTCTGATCATTATTTTCGCACCAATTTTCATAGTGACCATTTTTGCCAGACCTGCAGTTCGAGAACTATCCTCGCCATCTGTATTCAACATCTTCTGCACCTTTTTTAGAAATACAGAAGACAGTCGATTGTGTCGTGAGCTAACAATTGTATTTCTTCAGTTGGAATTTCATTCATCATAGCTTCGTTGAAAACATCACACATACGACAAGTGGGAAATAGACAAACTGTGTCGTTCGATAGATTGTTTATATAATCACATAACTCGCGTCGTCTATTTGCGAACTCCAATGTGTTGAACTGTAGTTTTCTTGAGTCTAATGTAGTTGTATCCGAAACAGTAACGACCCGGAGACGTATTCTCGTAAGCATTTCGCGATACGATTGATCGTTTTGTTGCCGCATATTAATCTTTAGTTCATCATAACTGAACAAATTGGACGAAAGCTCAACACTTCCTATTGACCCTAGGAGTTTATCCATACGAGCACTCGATAGTTGTACAAAAATAGGCCCTTCGTGAACAGGTGGATCACCAAAGAGCAGAATATGTTTTTTATCTTTGTTTGCACCACAGTCTTCTGTTGTTTTTCTATCCTTCATGGCTACATAGAGAACAAGAGAGACAGAAAACTGTGGGGCCAACTTCATACCGGTCAGAATCAAACACGTTTGGTGTACGCTTGGCGTGTTTGATTACGACCGATATGAAGTTGGCCCCACTGTCTTCTCTCTCTCTCTTTTCCTATGTAGCCACGAAGGATAGAAGAGGACAGAAAACTATGGTGCCAACTTCATATCGGTCAAAATCAAACACGCTTGGTGTACATAAGTGTAATATTCGAAATCATCAAGACTTCGTCGATAATAATGAGTGCAACATCTCCGAGTTGTTTCCTTATAATTTTCAGAGCTACATCCGACAGTTGTTTGTACTTAGGAAATCAAATGCTAATTCTTTCACATCGTAAACATCTGTACAAAATTATCATTCCGAAGTAGATCAAACAAAACACCCATAACTGTAGCATCAGGAACGTTTTTTAAACAGCGTTGCTTTGACTTGGAGAATATGATGTAATTGCTATAGCTCAATGACATTTTGTATGAAACTTGGTTTCCATCTTCATGAAGCTATGCTGTGATTTTCAAGAAAACATGAATTTAGTTGTGAAAAATCTAGTTTGCAGTCTTGGAATAAATGTATCAGCATGGTATGAATCTTCCAAAATGCCCTAATTACGGATTTTGCTCATTGCTAATTGAACTAGGTGACATTCTCTTGGTCCTGTCGATGCACTTTAAGTACAGTATTCACGAATGTTGTGGTATAATGATTCTTATTTTATACGGAACACTCAAACACATTCCACGAAGGATAATGTTCTATAGTGACATAATGGCCTATACGCTGTGACGTTGCAGATTTTCTGCCGTCACAGTAGTCCTTCCGGCGAATTCTTTTAGCTACCTATACCGCGAGAGAGAGGTGGAGCACGTCTCAACCTCGGGATAATAGCGACACACCTAGTTAAGGAATATTAGAATAAGACTAATTTGATGTGTTTTTTTGTTAATGTACGGCGAGAGAGAGAGAGAGACGATTTAGATCAAGACTTCCGCTTCGAGAACTTCCGCTCCGAGAACTTCCGCTGCTGAGATGACCACGACTATCGCCACTGAGGCCTCACGGTACGCAGCCCGGGACCTGTACCTTAGAAAGTACCGAGGGTAGTACCGCAACATCTGGAGGGAAGGTTGTTGACCTTGGACGAAGATGCCGCTGAGAGTGAACAGGGCCTGCATACGGCTCCCTGTCAGCTGATGTCGCTTACCGCCGAGCATCTGGCCTGCAACGACGGCGTACAGGGTTGTACGCTACGACGCCGCAACCTCCCGTCAACGCACCAGCTTCCATCTACCGCTCCTGTTATTATTACCGACGCCACGTTTGATCCAGGAAAGACTCGTGGCGTAACGTTATCACCGAAGGATGAGCCACGTGAGAGTGGGTGAGAATTGCGTCCCGCGTGCTCCTGGCAGATCAAGAGAGGTGTAGATCCGGTCCAGGGACATCCAGATTCTGTCAGGAGGCTGCAGCGAGGTCGACTTCAGGTGAGTCTGCCGCTGTGGAGTCATCCTGAAGAGATTAGTAACGCAAGGACGGTACCGCTACGTAAGAGCCAAGGTCACACCTTCCTCCACGTCATCCCGCAACCCCAGTTTCGAGGAACAGCTGAGATACCGCTGAGAAGCGCGGAGCCCTACGCCTGATGGTCCGCTACAAGATGACGCTTCGTAGACAACGGCTGACGAATAATTGCTACGAAGTCGTCGGTTAAGGCTGTTCAAGGGGGTCCGGCCATTTTTGTCGACCGTTCGCAGCGCCGCTACGCGTCAAGTTTTCGAACTAAACTTGTCAGGACCGTGCTGATACAAAATATGGGTGCAAATTAGGGGGCCCCAAATTTCACACAATTTGTTGGCAATTAAGAATATTTCCTGAATCTAAATTCTTGCGTATCTACAAACAACCTCGCAGCCAATATTTCACAATACATGAATTATCTGTGAACTGGGTACATCAAAATTGATGGTAGACGTGACACATTAAACTTTGATCCGGTAATTCTACTTGCAATTATCGTCCACAGAATTCTGAATTTCCAATCAAACGTCTGATTGTTTCAATAATTATAATTAAGAACATTACAGTAATTGCGAGTATTTAAAAAAATAGTGACATATCATTTTTAGTTTATTTATCTTGACTGTGACGGCAGCTACTCTGCAGCGTCAAAACTAATATGAGGTTTTGAATGATCCACATAGTCAAAATGAATAAAGGATACACTACATTACACATTAGATGATAATAGCTTAAATTTCCATGCATTTTAACATATACGAGCTCTAATTACATAGATTCAATCGAGGAGTGCAATATGTTATGCGAAGACAGTGCATACACAGTGTTGCGCATGATAACGCATTTGATAATTTATCTGGACACGAATTCGTTCATATGAGATTATACCTAAACTTATATGACATTTTATGCATCGAATTCTATAGTTTGTCTACACGTATCATGGAAACGATGAATAACCGAATGTTCAAGGCATGCAAAAATTCTGTCTCTGAATTGAAAAAGAGTTGTGCGAAGATACTTCATTATTTATTCTATCACTTATGTCAGTTGAACTCGCGAGTTTATTATCTTCTCAGGGGGAATTCGAATATTTGAATCGATTGAGGTGATCATAATTATATGTAAACTAGAAACTCAGTCAACTTATCCTCATAAGAGGGTCTGCGACTGAAACTTTTACAAGAACCATTTAATTTTTCGCAAATTAATAAAAAAGGTCCAGTGGAGTAATGTTTTTTACAATTTTTAGAATATGGAAGTATATGTACTGGAACATAAATCTCAATTATCTGCAATGCTATGCGCAGAGAACCTTTTGCAGAAAGTCTCCTATGTATTGCTGCGAAGGTTCCCTGCGCTGAAATTTCACCGCAGAAGGTTGAATTATTTTTTGCATACAAATAGGTACACTATGAAGTGAGAATTGCAATAAGTGTTTCTTGATCGGACCGTTTATAGTCATTTGTAAAAATAAAAATTTACTTTTATCGAAGTTTCAGTGGCGTCTTCCCATTCTTGATAAAGAATGAAAATGCACAGCAGTTTCATCTGAAGAAGATATCTAACATTCCTATGTTACGTAAACTTAGGTAAAAAATGCGCAACACAGTTCATACACGTTCACATTATTGAGCACGGACAGTTTGTTTACGAACGAGTATGATTCTAACCTACCAATTAATTATTAAGTAGTTTAATTGGCAGCTAATTATGCCTACGATTCGAGTATACTACTAGTGGTGCCTATCCCGAATTTTTGTCTGATTTTCTGTGCTTATCATCAACGATAATCTGCAGAATTGATTTTCATAACTTCTGAGCAGATTGCTAATAATCTTGGAACGAAATCCAAATTCTGTGGCATATTCACGTAGCGCACTGTTTCAAGCCGCCACAGTGTGCGTTCTGTATAAGATGGAAATGTGTGTGATTGTGTGAGTGAAACAGACGGGGCCCTCGGAAATTTGTATTCGGCTATGAGTCCCGACAGTTTCAGTCAACGAGCCAATAGTAGCGCCATCTATTGGCGATAAATTTTCGCCTGCTGAATTCTCCGATTGTAGACAGTTTCACAACTTGGGACGGTGATTGAACTATTTCTACTGTAATATTGTTGTGGGTGAAATAGTGCTCAGTACTAGTCGAGTGCGAGAAATCATTATATCGCTCAAATTAGATGTCACTCGTCTCACTCGGCAGCCATGTTTACCGTGTCAGTGTGTGTATCCATGTGCCAGCTGTCACGAGGATATTATATAAAGATTTTATTAGAAGTTCAGACTTATTTGTGGCTAACCTCCGCTATTTCACCCAAAACAATTTTAATCAAGGAACATTTTGTACACATCAGATTCTCGAAATAATTCTTTATTCTCGAGAATTTAGCAGGCGAAATTCACTCGTAGGTGTGTACATGTGTATGTGCCGTTACCCCCACCATGGGACCCCCTCGGACAGCCTTAAGGGAACCAATCAAGTAATGAGATGTACCTCATAGGTTCCCCACCCCCTAGGCGTAAGGAGCAGCGAGGAGACCACCGAAATCCTGCTAGAACTCGTCACTTCTACGTTCAATTGTCGCCAGTCACAGACGCATTACAACCTCTCTCTTGCCAAACTGAATCACCTAGATATCGCTGTTAAGTTTCGTAATATAGCCGTTAAGTTTGATTATTACCTTGTTGAAGTTTTTGTTAGTATCGCTGTTAAAGTTAAAAGTACCGCTGTTAAATTTCAGTGAGTGACGACCCACGTCTTTAGTGAGGTAAGGTCTCTATGCTCTATTTCTTTGTAAAGCCACGAGGTCTCGCTGAATTTTCCGCTTTATCATATCGTTGTGTAGCGTGTAGCCTACGGGCCACATGATTAGTTCATTTTCTTCGAGGAAATTCAGCCAAAGGACTTCGTGACTGACTGTAGCTATTTTCTCTGGCATATTTGAGTAGATCTATCTTTTCTGAATATTTCCGATGCTTATTATCTGATACCTTACCGCTTACTTACTACTTTACCGCTTGATTAATCTATTTTCTCTATCTATTTTCTCTATCTATTTGCTCTATCTATTTTCTGTATCTAGTCTTTTGATCTATTTTCGTAGTTAGTATTATATTATTGTGCAAGGTGTGTCGCTAATTAATTTCCAACTCCCCGAGGGTTGGCTGAACGTAGATGTCATAGGCTAAGTTAGTTAGTACGTAATTTCTTTTATCGTAATTCCTTTATCCGAATCCCGCAGCATATCTGCGAATCTACCGTGTATCGTTGCTGCCTAATTTTTTGTACATTGCGAACCCCTTCCTTAATAATTTCAGTTAGTTTATTTGAATTTAATCTGTTATCTAAGAAAATCAGTTAGAGTCATTTGTCAAAGTATTATCGCCAAAATCATAGTTAATATCGCTAGCGTGCCACCGTGTTAGAGGACTTGCCAGAGTATCGTATCGCTCGGTGATACGTAGTCTAAAACGTAGTATAATAGCTTGTTTTGTATCGCTTCCAAGGCGCTCGCTAGCCGACCGGCGTGTTATTGTTTTTTTATACCGCTGCGTCGAAAATAAGGCGTAGTTAAATTATATTATTTTCTTGGTAATTTCGTATTTATCCCATATCATATTAAATCAGATCATATATCGTCTCTATTATATGAGTTTTAGTAGCTTCTTCCGATCATATTATTTCGTTATATTGAGTCTATCTGTTACCGCTAACTGATTGTTGACGCTGCAAACTTGAATATACGGAATCGTGGATTCCCTTGAAGGATTTATCTGGTGTACGAAACTTTATTTTATTAATTAATTAAGGCGAACCTACCCACTCTACCATTATCGCTGTACATTTGAGCTAACCGTGGGCTTTGAGGCCGTCGTTCGGCTAAATTTGTCTGCATCGTTGTATCTGAATTATCGTAATTATCTGTGATCGACGCAGCAAAGGAAATTCAGTCAGAAATTATAGGTTCAGCTACGCTACGATCCTACAGTCGTTATACAAGTTATTCAATTAGGTCGAAAAACAATTATCAATTGGAAATAAGAAATTAATGGAATAAATCAAATAATATATCAGAAAAAATCGAATCTACTACGTAAAGCACCGCTATGGCTACTTCCGTCTCAAACAAAGTGAATCTAAAGAGTACCAGGGCGCTTTGCCTGTCAGGTCTCAGAAAAATCGAGGCGAGTCAGTGTGGCGCTTTGCCTAACACTGCTGCTGGAGCCATGTTAGCGCTGCGCTTATATAGTCACCGATTGACGTCACTTGTTGTGCGCGGTTGATGGTGCGCGTTGTGACGTATTGTTTCGGGCTTAGATCACCCGATCCGTTACAATATACATGCATGGTTATATTAGAATTTTGTTTTTTATGAGAAAGTCGCAAATCGGGAAGATTACTGACAGATCCTTCCCAAGGAAAAGCCTGCTCAAGTCTGCCCCACTGGGAACATTCGACCTCCTTAGTCTCTGTATGGCCCTACTTCTCCCGATTAACCTTGTCGGGCAATGCCAGAATAGATGGTTAGCGTCCATAGTAGGGAAGCCGCAATCACACTCTTGGACCGTTAAGATTTTTTTCCCAAAGAGTTGGGCCTTGGTGAGGTTGTGATTTGACCTAATTCTATTTATTAGTCCTATTCTGACTCTATCTAGCCCAAGGCTGTAGGCACGGAGAGGGTTTCGGGGGTTCAACCCCCCCCCCCCCCCCCCCCCCCGCCGCCCCCCCCCGAAATTAATTCCTGGCTACGGCCTTGCGGGCCGGTACCCGGAGAGACCCTAAAGCTATTGACTGCCTTTAATATTGCGACTGCCTCGGCCGAAAAAATCGAGGAGCGATTATTCAGCTTGATTCTTGAGTACCTCCCTGAACCCCACTCCAAACACGCGCAGGCGCACTTCGATGAATTCTCGGTTCTGGACCCGTCAGTAGAGTTTGGCCCCGGGGTACACCCTGGCCACATACTGTATAAAGGTAAGGTTTGGGGACCCTGAGTCCCTGACTTCAATGCCTATCTTAAGATTAATGTCAACTCCGGAGAACTGGATAGAGTAGCTATACATATACGAAGCATGGAGGGCGAGAGTAGCGAAATATTTGCTCAAATGTTTCTGAGGTCTTGACCCAGAACCTAGAGATCCTAACCCCTGGCTTACTCTTTACAATCTCTCTCATCAATTTGAGCTTGGGGAATAACATATTCTTTCTCGCCGCAATCATTTTAAGCAGGAACTTTTCTACGAGAAATCTTCTCCTCAGTGCTAGAGGTGGCTCCTCGGCTAGGTGAAGTAGAATATTCGTAGGAGTGGTTGCAATACACCCCAGGGCAGTTCGTGGGGAGGAGTATTGTATCCTATCTAGTTTTTTCATAAGGGCCCCTGGCCCATCGTTAGTAAAGTAGCACCCCCAATCCAGCGTTGCACACACTCAGGGGCGGTTTATACACCAGGCCCGCTAGGCCCAAGCCTAGGGCGCCATGGCAGAAGGGGGCGCCGCGCGTTGGCGAGATTCGCAAGTTTGCGCGCCCCCTTCTCTGTCCCGCCAATGCCGATCTTACGCGCACTGTGATACGTCCTGACACGCGAGTTCACATTGTTTTCCGTACGCTAGTGCACATGTAATGATCGACCTGCAATTTTCAATCATAAATTTGTTCGATTCTATTTTTTTTTTTTGTCAGACACCCACGCCAAGTTATTTTGTACATAGTAGTACAATTGAACAGGAATCGCAGGAATAATACGTTCTATTAATAAAATAGAAAAATAAATGAGTCCTAATAAAATGAGTGGCGCCAAGCGCCGTAAATTAACTAAAGAAGAACAAGAAAAAGAATCGCTTATAGTTAAAAAAATTCCACGAATTGACAATTTTTTCATACATCACGAAACAGTTGAAACGACGACGCGAGCATCAAGTTCTGTTACAATTGAATGTTCGGGCGAGGTGAATATCGACACACCCTGATAATTAAATATATATTTCCTGCATTACCGTATCCTGCAATTCCTTATTCCTCTCCTCATTCTCTGGATTTCAGCAAATGTTGCGTTCGCATGTAGAATCCATTGTCGGAAATGTAGAGGAGGAGGAAATAGTCAACGAAGTCACGAATATAGCAACTCCTGCAGCTGAAATTCGTGATGATGATGATAAAGAACATTCTCAAATCGTAGTCGTGAATCCCACCGATTCCGTATTGGATTCTGGAGATTTTTCTGACCCTGGTCTATGGCCAACACGGAGGTCGGAAATGATTGATTTCATTTTACGGAATCCGTCGAAGCAACAGGATCCGAGAACGAAGAATTTCACGGCTTCGAAACGTTTCTATGGATCTAAAACAAGATACTGTACTGCACAAATATTTTTCCAAAAAACATAAAATGGTGAAATGCACCGACGAGAATAAATAACATATTCCCTCTCGAAAGGTTGCATATATTGCATACCTTGTAAGCTATTCTCGACATCGGCGAACGCGTTTACAGAAGGCTTCAACGACTGGAAGAATGATGTGCGAATAGCAGAACACGAAAGAAGTCTTGGTCATCGGGAAAATACACGGAAGCTTGTGATGCGAGAAAATATGTTGGGAAAGATTGACAGCAAGCTGCATATGCAATACATTCTAGAATGTAATTACTGGCGACAAGTACTGACTCGCGTTATAATTGCTATAAAGTTTCTTGCATCCCGAGGCTTAGCTTTTCGAGGAACAGACGAGAAATTTGGATCGGTCAGCAATGGCAATTATTTGGGTATTCTTGAATTGATGGCTCGAAACGATCCGTTTCTTCAAAATCATATTGATCGATTCGGAAATCCAGGAAAAGGAAACGTATCCTATTTTTCCAAAGATATTTGCGAAGAGTTTATTGCGATGGTTTACGATGATCTTCTCAAAAATTTGATGTTGGAAGTAAGGGCCTCCAAATATTATGCAATAAGTGTAGATTCGACGCCTGATATTTCGCATTCAGATCAGTTAACGTTTGTTATGCGGTACGTATGCGAGAACGGAGAGCCCACTGAACGCTTCTTACAATTTATACCAATCGAAGGTCACAGCGCAACTGAGATAGAGCGGGTGATCATGCAGGTATTGTTGGATAAAGATATTGACATAATGGATTGCCGTGGACAATCATACAACAATGCCAGCAATATGTCGGGCTGTTATGGTGGGGTACAAGCCAAAATTATTGGACGTAATCCTCTGGCGATTTACGTCCCGTGCGCAGCGCATTCCCTTAATTTAGTGGGCCAAGCAATTGCCGAATGCTGTTTGAGGGTAACCAAATTTTTTATGTTCGTGCAACACGTCTATACATTCCTGAGTGCATCTATGTCCAGGTGGGCAAGAGTAAAATCGAAGGTCGAGAATCAGCCTGGAATGCTGCTGCCAAAAAGTTTGTCCGGTACACGATGGTCAGCTAGAGCGGAAGCGTGCCGAGCACTTGTGAAATCGTGGGAGAGCTTGCGAGATGCTCTTGATGATATTACAGAAAATGCTTCCGAAAAGCCATCCACAAGAGCCGAAGTCGAGGGGCTGTCGCAACAATTTGGATTGCTTGAGACTGCTATAATGGTTGTGACTTGGAGCGATATCTTGGAGCGTTTCGAAAAAACAAATAAAAGTCTTCAACGCGTTAACATCGATTTGACAACATTGTACAACTGTATGATGCGCTCCAAACATATGTCGTCGGTTTGCGTGATCGACCACTACGAAGCCAAAGCGAAAGAGCTGTCTCAATGCAACGAATATGCGCATGAAAATCGGCGATGCAAAAGAAGGACCGTTCAGTTCGACGAGGTAAACGATAATGAAGCGATATTTGATGGGAAATAAAACATGCGTATAAATACGTTTCTCGTCATACTCGATAGATTGTCAGGCGAATTAGATAGAAGAAGTGTAGCATACAAAAATGTGAACGCTCACTTTGGCTTTCTCAGCCGTTTGCCGTTACTCACAGATGCAGAGATAATCACCCGATGCGAAGAATTACAGACGACATACTCTACCGATCTCAATAACGATTTTGGAGAAGAATGCTTGCACTTCCGGCATTTTATCCGGGAAATGGAATTGACGGAGGATGACACCAACGTTCGAAAATTCTTAATGATTATTCGCGAGAAGAATATTGTTGCGACATTTCCGAATATGGATATCGTTCTGCGAATGTACCTTACTCTTTTCTCGAGTAACGCTAGCGGGGAACGTTTATTTTCGACGTTGAAGAGAGTAAAAACTTATTTACGGAATACGATGGGTCAGAGCCGTCTGTCCAGTCTCGCCTTTTTATCTGCGAACGCAGAACTTGTGGATCTGGCAGAGATCGATAGAATTATCGAAAAATTCGCAAGCTTAAAAGCAAGAAAGCGACCGATTTAGTCCGGTGCGATGAATCTCTCATATAATATATATATATATATTGTAACGGATCGGGTGATCTAAAGCCCGAGACAATACGTCACAACGCGCACCATCAACCGCGCACAACAAGTGACGTCAATCGGTGACTATATAAGCGCAGCGCTAACACGGCTAATTCAGCAGTGCTAGCCAAAGCGCCACACTGACTCACATCTTTCTCTTCGATACTAGGAAATAACCAGATCACTTATTAATTCGAGCAGTGTTAGGCAAAGCGCCACACTGACTCATACCTATTTTCCGAGGCCAGACAGGCAAAGCGCCCTGGTACTCTTTAGAATCATTCTTTGCTTACGGAAACGACCATAGCGGCGTTTTACGTTTTAGAGTCAAACACTTTCTTTATTTGCTTTATTAATAAAAATTTATCTCATAATTTGATTTGTATCCAATCACTAGTATAACTAAAATTTGATCTACATAACGATCGTAGATTCGTTGCTTTGCTAAATCTACAATTCTTGACTAAACTTATGTAATATAATTTATAGACTAATTTTCCGGTTGCAACCATTTCAATTTATTATGAAATTATTTGATTAATTAAACTTTGTGTTAATCGGGACGGTTTCCTTTTCTTCAAAACCTTTTTCTCCGTAGGCTGAACTGACCTGACTAACACCTTATATTTAATTAGCTAATATACAGCTTCGGTGACGACTGCACTGCCCAGTTCAGATACTCGCTTCGGTGCGCTTTGCGCATCCAAGTCGAGATACTGTCTCGGCAGGTGCGTCGAATCCCAAGTCTGATACAGCCTCGGTGCTGCTTGCAGCATCCAGGTCTGAGGGAGGCAGCTACGGTGTGATTCGCTCCACCCTAGTCTGTATTAGGGACTAACAAATTGATTACCTCTACCAAGGAGCCCTAGAAATTAATCTAGAGTAAAGACACTCACAAGTAACTAGCCATACGCGACACCTTCTGTGTCGCGTAAAGCACCCGAAAAGTTACAATATATTGTAACTTTTTTGGGGTTGCTCGGATCGCGGCACTGAAGGTGATGCGATCCGGTAGTTACTTGTAAGTTCTTTGTCTTGAAATTTTAATCAGGACTTCCCGAAATAGGTATATGTTAGACCCTAATACAGACTAGGGCGGAGCGAATCTCGCCGTAGCTGCCTCCCTCAGACCTGGATGCGGTAATCCGCACCAAGGCTGTATCAGACTTGGATCGGCGTTATCTCACCAAGACAGTACCCTGATTTGGATGCAGCTAGTGCACCAAAGCAGGCATCTGATCCGGGCAGCGTTTGCCTGACCGAAGCTGTATGTTAGCTATGGTTTGATTAGTAGAATAAAGGAAAGAAAGATGTTCTGAGATGGATTTTAGCTGATCAGTTAAATTATAATTTAATCTATAAAAATTACGAGCAAAAATAATACAAAAAGAAAATCGTTACAAAAGAAAAATATTAACCTAAGAGTTAAGTACTAAGAGAAACCTAAGTTTTTACAGTGTTTTGTGTTTTGGCTAAGCCACGAAATTATCGTTATAAATGTAATAAGCAAATAGTCAAGATGTTGAATGATAGAATATTAAATTTGAATTGAATAAATTGATTCTAGACGTAAGTTCCTGCTGTAGGAAACTCCGTTTCGCAAAGTGATTCTAATAAGGCACCTGGGCTCTATGCCTGTCAGGTCCTGGCTAAGTGAAGAGTAGTGAGTCGCACCGGTGCTATACCTGGAATGCGCTGCTCTGCCGAGCAGCACCGCTCATTTTATAGCGCTTTGTGACGTCAGTTGTTATGCGTGAAGGGGGATGCGCGATTGTCTCATGTATTCGTATCAGGCATAACACCTGATACGTTACATTGCCCCCTTCAATCATCAGTTCTTCGGATGACGCTTGCAGTCAGATGTTCGGACGATGATTGACCAATCTTCAATAGTGAGTGAACTCTATAATCGTTTTAATCCTAGAGGATCGGTGACGTCGATATCGGTTGGTATCTCTATTTCCTCGCGTCGTGGTTCTTTGGCCGGTGGTGTTGGTGTCTCATCATCAGATAAGTCCAGTGTCCCAAAAAGTCGCAGCATGGATATTTTCCTACGATGCTCCTTTTTTTGCATTTTGGTCCCTTCCGGTACATCAATTGGAGTCAATTTCCATGGAAGGTAAGTAGTTACTGTACCCGTCTTTATTGTCTCATCCGTGTTGCTATTGTCTGGTATATCCGTCATATTTGGTTGTTTTGTTTCAGGTCTAGGTAATTTCGTCATATTTGGTTGTTTTGTTTCAGGTCTAGGTAAATTCGTCAACTTCAATGGGATGCTGATCGGCAGTGAAAATTTAACTGGTATCGGCTGTTCCTCCATTTCCATTGCATTTATCAGGTGGTCGATTGTTACCGGCGAGTTTTCCAATAATAATTCTGTGCTACCAGATAATCCAGGCAGAGTAAGTTTTGTTTTATCATGCCTTAGTCTTCTGTTGTTAGTTGCCGTCTGTATTCCTCTCCCTTTCACGTATCTTCCTTTTCCTGACAAAAATTTCCCGTTTGACGTGAGTAATTTATACTGATTGTTGTTTTCGTCTGAGTTTTCTAGGTCCTCCGTTTGGATACCTTTATCCTGCACACTGGTGTACTCATACCGGAAAGAACTCATTTTGGCGAATACTTTCTGTGCTTCGGGGTGACTTTATTTATAGTCAACCAATGACATGTGTGACATCGGTGAGTATTCTTTTTCATTTCGTGTTTAGTGTCGTCAAATCGATTCGTTTTGATTGTGTGTTCTTTATTTGTCGTTTCTATTCTTCTCTCGAAGGTTCCAGATATTTCTTGAACATGTTTACATGGAATCTTCCACGCTCTTGCCCAGTAATCGGATTTTCTAGTATAAACGTTGCTTCCCCTATTCTGGTTTTTAATTTATATGGACCCTCCTACAAAGTAAAGAATTTGGCTAGTTTTTTTGTTTTTTGTATCTGATACGTTTAAAGCTCGTACTAAAACCATATCTCCTACGTGAAACTTAATTATTCTATGTGTTTTATTAAATCTTGCGGCTCGCTTTAGCCCTTTACGCAATATATTACGTCTAACTAAACCTAGCTTTACTTCTTGTGATATCCTACATTTATTTTTTATCAACCACTCTTCCCAAAATCTGGTTGGTGGTGTGCCTAGTTGGATTTCGCACGGACAGAATCCAGTCGTGTCATGGTACACTTCGTTTACGCAACACTCGATTACCTGGATCCAGTTTATCCATTGGGTGTGTTCACCTGTGAGAAAAGTTCTAAAAAATCTCCCTATTTCGCGATTGACTCGCTCAACGATATTGCCTTGAGGATGACGGATGGATGAGAAAACTGGTGTAATCCCTTCCTCCTCTAATTTGTTCAACCACTTTGCCGAGGTAAACTGTGTACCATGGTCGAACTGGATCCTGTCCGGCTTCCCTAATTCTGGTATGTGTTTTTCAAATATGCACCGAATAGTGGACTCCGCGTTCGCCGTTCTCATAGGGTATATTCGCACAAACTTGCTAAATGCATCGCATGCAACTAATATCCATCGATAATTTCCGCGACTCGCAGGTAACGGTCCAAAGAAATCTATAGAGACTAGGTCCCCTACGCCTTCCGGTACTATGTTCTGCATACTTGCATAACTATACGAATTAGGTACCTTACACCGTTGACATCGATCGCACCTCGCTAATTCTTGTCTAATTACTCGTGCAAATTTCGGTATGTAAAAGCTTTCTCTCAAGATGTGGTAGCATTTATTTGCTCCCGTATGTCCGTATATTTCATGACATTCTTTTATTAGAGTTTTTATCAAGGTATTGGGTACGTAAGCCTGCATGCGGCCCCCTGGTTCTATGTGATATAAAACCCCGTTAATTAATTTAAACCGTTTTTTGATTTTAATGTCCTCTGAGTTGATAATGTCGCTGATCTTATTATCCTGTCTTTGTAATTCACCCAGTGACTCTAAGTTAGTCCTTAACTCGTCTGTCACCTCTTTAGCTAACGGTACTATAATTACGATCTGACTTATCGACGCAGTACTTTCTTCTGTTTCAGGTGGATATCGACTCAGTATATCGGCAACTATATTATCCTTTCCCTTGATGTACTCAATATCAAATTCATAGGTTTGAATAAATAATATCCATCTAGTCAATCTTGAACTTAATAACCTACACGTGTACAAGAATGTTAAAGCTTTGTGGTCGGTACGTATTGTCAATTTAGCTCCAAGTATGAACGTTCTAAATTTTCCCAGCGCGAAAACAATAGCTAAGAGTTCTTTTTCGGATGTAAAATAATTCAATTCTGCTCCTTTTAATGTCCTGCTCGCGAAACCGACAATGCGTTCCTCCTGTTGCTCTGATAGCTGGTATAAAACTGCACCGATTGCATAATTACTAGCATCGCATTGTAAATAATATCTATGCTTCGGGTTTGGGTGGTGTATTACCATGCTGTTGCAAAATAAATTTTTTACTATTGTGAAATGCGCCATCATATCTTCATTCCACTCCCATCTAGATCCTTTCCTCACTAATTTCAAAAGTGGCGCGGTTGCCTCAGAATATTCTTTTGTAAATTTACTATAATAGTTGGTTAAACCCAGGAAAGCTTTTAACTGTTTTACGTTTTTCGGTACTGGGAAATTTTGTATCGCTTCAACCTTATCAGGTTGCGGGCTAATCCCATGTTTGGTTATTCGGTGACCAAGAAAGTCTATTTCTTTTCGAAAGAACGTTGATTTGTTAAAATTTACAGTTAAATTATACTTTCTGAATGTTTCAAATAATGATTTTAAGTGATCTAGATGCGACTGGAACGAATCAGATAGACACAAAATGTCGTCTACAAAATTAATTGTAAATAACTCATTTTCTTTCAATATCAAGTCTAGTGTTCTAATTAAACTGGCGAAGCTCGTGCTTAATCCATATGGTGTTACCGTGAACTGGTAGGTTTTCCCCTCGTGCATGAACGCAGTGAATTTCCTTGAATCTTTGTGCAACGGCACTTGCCAGAAACTAGCTGTTAAATCTAAGCTGGACATTACTGATGCATTCCCGCACTTCTGGAATAAAACCTCAGTTGATTGCGCACATTCATGGTCAGGTACTATAAGTCGATTTATGAATCTTGCATCTAAAACGAGACGAATATCACCTGATTTCTTTGCTACGACTACAACTGGATTGACATATTCACTGTACGACCTTTCGATTACTCCAAGTTTCAGCATTTTTTGAATTTCTTGATTGACTTTATCACGGTACATAATCGGTATTGGATAGGATCTTTTCACGAATGGTCTATCTTCGTATATCTTGATCTTATGCTCGTAAACCGTGACTCGACCTGGGACTTTCTGAAACACGTCTCGGTACTCCAGGATAAGATTCTCAAAAGATTTTAACTCATCGACTCCTAGTACCTGACATTCAGATAGCTTGCACATGATCTCCTCATCGGTTACACCAAAATTGTCCTCCTCTGAGCTTATATTTGCAATTTTTAACGCTACAGCTCTGTTTTCTTGCTTGTGACTAGGTCCGTAAATTTCAATGCTGTGTTTTTTACTGTTTATCTCGATGTTCAGTCTACCAAGTTTCAAATCAATATCCGTTTTCCAGCGGTGGAAAATATCAATTCCTAATATGACTTCATGTTTTAATCCTGGCACGACGAGAAACCCCACCAGATCGTTTGTAATTCCAATCTTTACGCTAGCTAGGAACTGTTCCTTGATTTTTATCGGTTTGCCCCCTGCCGCTCCGGTAATCTGAAAGTTTACGACCGGTAGTTTTTCGCAATTTGTAAGCTGTTCACGAAATTTGTTATACCAACTATCCGAGACGCAGGTTACCTGACTGCCCGTATCAATCAAGGCTTTTACCTCTATGTCCTCGACCCTAATCGCTACTTTCGGACATGTGTTTGAATCTGTCGTTTCGTTGGATTCTTCCTCCGACAAGTATTCTTTCGGATCTTCAAAAGTATTTGAATTTGAACCGTTTATCGCAAAAACTTCCATTGTGCGCTGTGTCGGTACCGGTGTTATTGTGACCGGCACAGCGACATCTAGTTTTCCGATTCCGCGTTTGTTTCTACCGAATTTTGTTCGTCTATTGTCTCCTCACAATCTATCGAGTTTACATGACGACTTGTCCAGTTATTCGGTCTTGGACTCTGTGTTTGCGTACTTGGCTTATTGTTTTCGACCGTGTCGCCTAGCTTAGGTGTTATGCTATTGTAATCCGTTCGCCATGACACCTGTTTATCACGCGTTTCGCCACCTCGATAGTTTGTTGGTGTTTGTCTATTTGTGACCGTGATTCGACTTCGTGGAGCGTTTGATCGTCCACCAAATTGCAATTCATCAAGAAACGAGAGTAACGAATCGATGTCTTGGATGTTACGGCACCTAGCTGCTTCGACTACACTTTCGTTGAAATGTCGGGTAAGACTACGTACGATTTCACATTCTGGCATCCGCGGAACTAAACCCGTGGCTGATGCAAACTTACGGTTGGCGTATTCTGACCATGTTACTTTCGAGTCTTGGTTATAAAATCCGAATTCTATATCTTTTCTTAATTCTCTTTGCGTTTCTTCCCCCCAATATCTATTTAGGAACCGGGTCTTAAAAGAATCCCATGTGTTGATCACGTCGCGACGCGCAGTCCACCAGTCTTTTGCATCGTGACTTAGACTTTGGCCTACAAACTTTAAACATAGATCATCGCTGTCTGCGCCTATAACGGTAAAGTATTCTTCTAGTTCTTTAATAAATAAAGCAGGTCTCTCCCACGCTTTTCCACTATAATTTGGCATTCTAATATGTTTGCTTATGATGCTATTATAGTCGCTAGCTTGTCCATTGCTTCGAGTTCGAATTCGCCTAACCTCTAAATCAAAGTTTGTTTTCAAACTATCTTGTTTGTTTTCATTCTCTACAAACCTATCGATGTTAGCCTAATAGTTTTCTTTTACTTTATTATTTAGTTTATTCAAACTACCATTAAATTCGCTTCTTATATCTAGTTGACATGTTGTTAACTGTTCCTGATATAATATTAATTCTGAACAGTACTTCTCTTCTATTCCTTTGACGTTATTTTCTACTGATTCTATTTGTCTTTGATTCGTTTGCTGTTGTTCTTCTAATTTTCTAGTGATTCTAGTTTCGAACTTCGAATTTTCTTTTTCTACGTCTGACTTAAATATCATCATTTTACGTTCAACTGAAGCAAATTTCTCATCTAATTTTTTGTTTATCTGTTCTAGGATTTGAAGCATCATCGAATCGTTTGGACTTGCGGCTATTTTCTTTTCAGAGCTACTATCGGTCGGTTTATCAATAAACGCTTTGTCTAACTCAAACATGCCTCTGTCTTTGTCACGCCTACCTACGTTCTTATCCGTACTTTTCATGCTAAAATCCTTCTCTGAACCCTTTTTGGACATTGCTCCAGAATTTTGGCTTTCCATTTTAGTTTTGAAGTTAACTTTAAGATATTGTTGATTCTAAATTTTTCTACTTTGACAAAGAGTCGTGCGTTGGCTCTAACTTTTACTTTTTTAACAAAGGAAGCCCCACGTTGGGCGCCAAATGTAACTTTTTTGGGGTTGCTCGGATCGCGGCACTGAAGGTGATGCGATCCGGTAGTTACTTGTAAGTTCTTTGTCTTGAAATTTTAATCAGGACTTCCCGAAATAGGTATATGTTAGACCCTAATACAGACTAGGGCGGAGCGAATCTCGCCGTAGCTGCCTCCCTCAGACCTGGATGCGGTAATCCGCACCAAGGCTGTATCAGACTTGGATCGGCGTTATCTCACCAAGACAGTACCCTGACTTGGATGCAGCTAGTGCACCAAAGCAGGCATCTGATCCGGGCAGCGTTTGCCTGACCGAAGCTGTATGTTAGCTATGGTTTGATTAGTAGAATAAAGGAAAGAAAGATGTTCTGAGATGGATTTTAGCTGATCAGTTAAATTATAATTTAATCTATAAAAATTACGAGCAAAAATAATACAAAAAGAAAATCGTTACAAAAGAAAAATATTAACCTAAGAGTTAAGTACTAAGAGAAACCTAAGTTTTTACAGTGTTTTGTGTTTTGGCTAAGCCACGAAATTATCGTTATAAATGTAATAAGCAAATAGTCAAGATGTTGAATGATAGAATATTAAATTTGAATTGAATAAATTGATTCTAGACGTAAGTTCCTGCTGTAGGAAACTCCGTTTCGCAAAGTGATTCTAATAAGGCACCTGGGCTCTATGCCTGTCAGGTCCTGGCTAAGTGAAGAGTAGTGAGTCGCACCGGTGCTATACCTGGAATGCGCTGCTCTGCCGAGCAGCACCGCTCATTTTATAGCGCTTTGTGACGTCAGTTGTTATGCGTGAAGGGGGATGCGCGATTGTCTCATGTATTCGTATCAGGCATAACACCTGATACGTTACATTATACATATATTTTTAAATGGATACCCCTAATTTTTTTTACAGATTCGTATTTTATGTGAGAAAACAAGCAGTTTTTGTTTCAACCATTTGTTTGTTTGGTCCAATTGTTTGCCAGTGATTGAGCGTTTAAAAAAACGAAGTTGACCTTCATATGACGATGAACTCCTCCACCGATCTGCAAAAACTTATAGCCATTAAATCCCGCTCCAAAGATGATGAAACTTTTCTCTGAAAGATTTTTCTCTACAATACTTCATTTTCAAGTTATTCGCGTTTGCCAACTTAAATGCTCCACCCTGTATATATATATTGTAACGGAATGATCTATACCAGGGCGCATCAATACCCACAAAGAAAAATCGAAGATCGAACCAGTAAGGACACCTAACGAGTAGAGGAAGAAGGGACGCTAAGCCACAATACGCAGGCGCATATAGAAAAATCTAGTAGGAACCGAGCCTATAAAAGTCCGAGCAACCAGGAATCACTCTGAATCTTTTCCAAAATCCTCACTCCTTAATCCGGTTCGAATATAGCACTGCGCTAGATTTCGAACAATCCTCTGAGCATAGCCCAGGCTCGATTAGTAGTGAACAAACAGAATAGATTCAACATAATCAAGACTCGATAGATAAAACTTAACTTTAAACTCACCTGGAATCACACAAAATATCCCGGAGTAATTCCGTTTAGCCTACGGGCATTATAAAACCAGATTGAACATAATCAAAACTCGTTAGATAAAATTTAACGTCTTTAACTTACCTAGAAGAACACAGAATATCCCGGAGTAATTCCGTTTAGCCTACAGATATTACAGAAATAGATTGATATAACCACGATTTACACGACATTACAGGACTCCAATGATGAAAGCCACCTAAATCAGTAAATGCTGTACAAGGTCGTCTGAGGAGTCACACCTACACAGTGCTAAACGCAGGGTCCAGTACACGAACTAACTAGAAATACTAGAACGAACAAATTAAGAGAGATCTCCCTGAACATCGAGAAAAATATAACGTTTCAACTGGCGCCCGAACGGGGACCCTCGCAGTAAACACTGGGTAGGCACGCGAAGCAAAACAAAAACAGATTAGGCAACGAAGAAGGTAGACGTAAAATGACAACCAATAGTACCCCTACAAATACAACCACGACAACTACGCCGTCGGTAATGTCGATGGGAAACAAAAACGACCAACAGTATCCTAAATTACCACGCGATCCGAACGCAATCGGAACAAATGGGAATGAATCGGCAATGTCCCACGTTGATAACGGAGTCGGTAACGCGCAGGTAGAGCCGATAACGGAGAATAATTTTACGCGAACCGATTTTAGGCCGATAACGCAGATTATGGAACAACTGCAACTACAACACCGACAGGAAGTAGAGAAAAACGAAATTAGAATTACAAATATGAATGCGGCAGTATCACGTAGGCTAGATAACATGCAACAGTATCTCGAAGAATCCTCATCAATGATGCGTGATGAGCTAATAAATCTCTCTAGTGGAATAGGAAGTCTAGGAATGGGGGGTAACTGTGCATCACAGCATGCACGTAGGAATATGCAGACACATGGAGGTACGAACCAAGGAGCTACGCGAAACGACCGAAGAAGCGAAATCTTCGAAAGAAATGCAGAACTCCAAAGCACGCGCATAAACATCGAAACGGAAGCTCGCGATATCATCGAGCCAGTGGGTCTGATACCACGGCGATCAAGCTACCGGACCGAGGGAAATAGATGCCCGATGCAGGCATCACCGCGACTTTCAAGAGAACTCGCAATAACTAACAATAACACAAAGACATGGGGTGCACCCAAACTTGCCGCACCCACGTTTAGAGGAACGGCAATCGAGCGTCCTATGCGTTTCTTGGCCGAAATAACGAAGTACCGGGAGGCACTAGGACCACAGTATGACTTCAAAACGATTATCGAGCAAAGCCTATCTGCCTTCGCGAAAGATTGGTGGAATCTAGTAGAACCAGAAGTGTTTGCATGGGAAGACTTTGAAGTGCAGTTCCGCCGACGATTTTGGAACGACGACGCACAATACCAGGCACGCGAGAGACTCGAATTTGGATTCTATGACCCTGAGTCGAGGCAAAAGCGATTAGCATACGCATCAAACCTAATAGGAATTGCTAAAGAATTGCGACCCCCAATGACAGACGCACAAATCATAAACAAAATAGCCCGACACTTTACGGAAGAAATGCGAAGTGCAATAATAGCACGCGGGATATCGACTATCACAGTGCTACTCGATCTGTTAGAGAAATATGACGTATCCGGGGAGGTAAACAGTAATAGAAGGCGCGACGAAAAACGGTACGGAGGGATGAAGGGTAACGAACTCAGGGTGAATAACCGATCCCGAGGACCCGAAAACGCGAATGCAAGCCCAAATGCAAGCTACGGGCCAAAGAGATTCGATAGAAACGATCGCAACTACCCGTATAAGCCTCGCGAAAATGCACCAAACATTCGTGTTATCACCCAAGAAGAAGAGGAAGATCAAGAGGAGCCAAAAAGCGAAGAGGAAAAGCCCGAAGTAACCGAGATATCGGGAAACGAGGAGGCATCGGTTTTAAAATCCTTCGATTAGCCGAAACGCCTACAGACGGGGAGGACACGCGGGAAATGTTACTCCACGAAGATGCAAAGTTAAGATGTCCAACTATCGAAATAGAGATCGAGGAACTACACATGCAAGCCCTGCTAGACACCGGAAGTGAAGTGAGTGCCATTTCGGACCAGGTATATCGAAACCAGCAGGAAACCATGGTTAAATGTCCAACTCTGCCATTATCAGGCGTCACCGTACGAGGAGCGATGGTTTCGAAAGCTACCAAAGTTACCAGACAGATTTATACCCCGATTACTATAAAAGGAACAAAAATATACGCGACACTGCTAATAATACCAAATCTATCAATAGACTGCATTATTGGCGTTGACCTTCTAAACAAACTAAAAGCCTGTCTCGATCTAGGAAAGTATCAACTAGCATTTCCGGATCCTGACAATGCCCGAATAACGCATAAGATACCCTGCTGCCGGGCAAAACCAATTACACTCGAGAAAGAAGCCCAGAACATAAGGGAGGTAAAGAAAAGCGTAAAAGAAGAAGAAGCGGAATACCGAATCTCCGACGAAGAAATAAACGCAAAAATCGCCCTGACAGAATGGACACGGCAAGAAGAAGCATTCTGCGCTTTGTTAAAGAAGCGTCGAGAAGTTTTCAGTAAAAGACCAGGTTTACTTAACACCTACACACACGAGCTAAAGACAATTCCGCACACACCGTTTCAAGTAAAATCATATCCGGTGCCGTTAGCATACAGAACTAAGGTCGACGAGGCAATAGAGGAAATGCTTAGGCATGGCATTATTCAATCGTCCAAAAGTCCATACAATAACCCGCTAGTCGTAGTCATAAAGAAAGATGGCAGTGTCAGACTTTGCCTAGACGCACGCAAGCTCAATACTATCTTACAACCCGATAACGAGCGAATGCAATCGACAGAAGAATTATTCCAAGAATGCACCGGCCTGAGATTTATGTCATCATTAGACTTAAGATCCAGCTTCTGGCAGATACCCCTTACTAACGAGTCCCGACAGTATACAGCTTTTATGCATCGCGGTCGATCGTACGAATTCCGCGTGACTCCCTTCGGATTACGCACTAGTACAGCCAGTCTGGTGCGCGGCCTGGCGACAGTGCTAAAAGGTCTCGAAAACGTTTTGAACTTCGTTGACGATCTCCTATGCACTTCGGTAACCTTTGAATGACATATGGAGGACCTGGACGAGATATTCTCACGATTTGAGGATCACGGGCTCACATTAAATCTCGAAAAGTCATCATTCTTTCGTCAACGCGTAAACTTCCTAGGACACATCCTTACTCCCGAAGGAGTGCAACCCGATCCAGAAAAAGGAAAGGCAATCAAAGAATTTCCGACACCAAAAACAGTTAAGCAGCTGCGCGGTTTCTTAGGCCTTGTGAATTACTATGGAACATTTACGAATAAACACGCCAGAGCGACAGTACCACTACTCAAGCTACTGCATAAAGGAGTCAAGTGCAACTGGGGAGAGGAAGAATGCATCGCGTTTGAGGATGTAAAAACAAAATTCTGTCAGGAAGTGATACTCCATTATCCGGACATGAAACGACCGTACTACGTACAGACGGACGCAAGCGATTACGCCCTAGGCGCAGTGATATACCAAATTAACGAAAAAGGATTGCACGAACCGTTGCAATTTGCTAGCCGAACCTTAAGAGGCGCTGAGATAGGCTATAGAACGACAGAGAAAGAGTTGTTAGCCGTCGTATGGGCGCTGATAAAATTTCGGTCATACCTACTGGGTGCACAAGTCATAGTAGTAACCGACCACGCAGCCCTAACATTTCTCCAAGAATGCAAGTTGGCCCATGCCAGACTCACCAGATGGACGTTAGCAATACAGGATTACAATGTTACTATCCAACATTGTAACGGGGACCGGAACATAGTTGCGGACGTTCTCAGCCGACCACCCATATCCCGACACCTCGAGAGGGAAAATGAGATAATAATTGCAGAAATAACCCGAGACACCAGCGAAGAACTGACATCGATGTTAAACGACCTGAGAAGAATCCAAGGAGCCGATGAGAATATGCGCGAGCCACAAAAAACAGCAGCCACTAACGACGAACACGCTCAATATATGCTACGAGACGGAATATTATATAAAAAGATTAAAAACGAATATCGCGCAATGATTCCACAAACGCATGCACTACTCCTAGTGCAAGAGTGTCACCAAATATACGGCCATATAGGGGCAAGAAAGTGCTACCTCTTATTAAAAGAAGACTTCCACTGTCGACACCTATACAAAATAGCAAGGCGTCAACTCGTATCATGCGATTCATGCCAAAGAAATATAGTGTACACAAAAGGAATGTTTGCGGAAATGAAAAACATCCTGCCAAAAGAACCAGGAGAGCTAGTATCACTGGACTTTTACGGAGCTTTACCTACCGCCAGAAACGGTATGAAATACATTCTGGTTGTCATCGACGTTTTTTCCAAATTAACGCGACTATATCCGTTAAGAAAGGCAACTACAGACGCAACACTAAGGTGCATTCTAAATGACTACGTACCCAAATATGGAAAACCACAAGCCATACTATCCGATCAAGGAACACAATTTACGGCCAAACGATGGCAAGCAACACTCGAGGAGGAGGGGATACGAAAAATATTAACATCAATCAGACACCCCCAGGCAAACTCGGTAGAGAGAACAAACCGAGAACTCGCCCGTTTCTTCCGTACCTTCCTGGATCAAGATCACAGCCAGTGGAGCCAGTGGATTACCACAATTGAAACATGCATAAACGAATCTTATCACGAATCCACGGGGTGCATACCTTTAGCATTACACACGGGAACGAAACCAGTAAAACTCTGGGAATTTCTATTAAATAGACCGGTGGTCCCACCTGACATACCCCGAGAAGAGATAATTGCACAAGCAAAGAAAAACATGCAACACAATAGAAGCAGAGACGCACGTAAATTCAATACGAAGCATCGACTAACGGAACTAAACATAGGAGACCTCGTACTAGCAAAAGCCTTAAACGTCTCGAATCCAGCTATGAAACAAACAGCGAAATTGCTCGCACTATACGAAGGACCATATGTCATCGTAGAAAAAAAAACAGGGAATACCTCTTACGTGTTGAAAGACAAACGCACGAACCGTATACGGGGATTATACCATGTCCTTGTCCACGACCTACGGCCATACAACTGCCAAAACAATGAAGGACCAGAAGAAGAGCGAGCACCTTAGTCACACGGGTAGGATCGGACGTGTGAACATCGTCTAGAATGAATTCAAAAATCGACACGAGTACCTAAACCGAAGAAAGCGGAGAGACAGCGGAAAGCGTGCAGAAATGCATCAGAGCCAGGCCGTACCATAAGTGGCTGCAAGCGAATCACAACCGCCCTACGGGGGTGAGTCACAAGCAATCCCAAACGGAAGAGACTTTCTTACAGTGGATGAAGGATAAAAGAGAAGTAGAGACAGCATTGGGAATACCCAAAACCACCATGGGAAGAACTAAGCGCATTCCCATGAAGTTCATCCCTAGCATTCAAAAAATACCCCCAATGCATAGAGGACCATCCGTGAGAAGCATCCAAATATACCCGGCACCCGTAAAACAGATACGTAGCCGTAGATACAACTCAACGACAACAACAATCTCGGAGAAAATGATGCAAGCCACACAAACCAAGAAAGGAAGAACGAAAACTATGGAAGAGGAACTACCGATGTGTGTAAGGACACACTCAAGAACTAAGCTACAAACCGGAAGACCTCGTAACACACCCCAACAGACATCGCAAAACTGATCAGCGATCCTGATATCATATCAATAGTCAAGGAACTCGACATTAAGATCTTACCATAGAAAAAAAAAAAAAAAAAAAAAACGGATAAATGAAAAGAACCTCGATAAAAACATTTACTCTCGGTCTGCTCATTTGGGGGGACGATGTAACGGAATGATCTATACCAGGGCGCATCAATACCCACAAAGAAAAATCGAAGATCGAACCAATAAGGACACCTAACGAGTAGAGGAAGAAGGGACGCTAGGCCACAATACGCAGGCGCATATAGAAAAATCTAGTAGGAACCGAGCCTATAAAAGTCCGAGCAACTAGGAATCACTCTGAATCTTTTCCAAAATCCTCACTCCTTAATCCGGTTCGAATATAGCACTGCGCTAGATTTCGAACAATCCTCTGAGCATAGCCCAGGCTCGATTAGTAGTGAACAAACAGAATAGATTCAACATAATCAAGACTCGATAGATAAAACTTAACTTTAGACTCACCTAGAATCACACAAAATATCCCGGAGTAATTCACTTTAGCCTACGGGCATTATAAAACCGGATTTAACATAATCAAGACTCGTTAGATAAAACTTAACGTCTTTAACTTACCTAGAAGAACACAGAATATCCCGGAGTAATTCCGTTTAGCCTACAGATATTACAGAAATAGATTGATATAACCACGATTTACACGATATTACAGGACTCCAATGATGAAAGCTACCTAAATCAGTAAATGCTGTACAAGGTCGTCTAAGGAGTCACACCTACACAGTGCTAAACGCAGGGTCCAGTATACGAACTAACTAAAAATACCAGAACGAACAAATTAAGAGAGATCTCCCTGAACATCGAGAAAAATATAACGTTTTAATATATACATCATATATATATATATATATATATATATATATATATATATATATATATATATATATATATATATATATATATATATATGTCGGAGCGGATGACCGAAAAATGAACTACTACGAGCGCATGGATGAATCTGATCAGTTACGAGCGTATTTGGCTACTCTTGCAGGATAATCATTTAAACAACTGTTATTCAAACAAGCAATGGCATACACTCCCAATAATCGCAATCCGATATAACGACAGCATTACTTCATAAGCTTCAGTAACGCGAAGGGAGACATGATAACGAATCCACGAGCCGTTCTAGAATCTCTTAGAGGTCTTTTCTTGCAACCAGTTCTCTGTTCGAGATCAAAAATGAGACTGCCTCTTCCAAATCAACATTTCTAGGGCTGTGGCTACGTTCGACAAAGGCACCACCATAAGTGCCTCTATCTCGCATCCCCCTCTGCGCCACTTGCAGAGATCTTAGACCTAAGGGTCTCAATACTAACAAATATGTCTGGACGTAAACACATAAGCTAAATATCAACCATCGATAGGAATCCAGACTAAACTAAATTATAATAGTCGCTCGAGAGCAGCGTCCAAAATATCACGCGCCGACATATATATATATATATATATATATATTGTAACTTTTTTTGTGTTGTTTGCGTCACGGGAGTGGCGCAAACGATAAGTTATTGTGAGTTTTTTATCTAAGAATGTTTAGAGCCGCTCTATCGAATCTAGTGTGACTGGTTTCTAATGCGGACTTGGGAGTAGAAGACCCCGAAGCCGCCAATGCATACCTGGGTGTGCAGATGCACGCCAAGGATGCCAAGTTTCCCTGCTCGCGGACTTGGGAGTGGAAGACTCCAAAGCCGCCTTTACATACCTGGGTGTGCAACTGCACACCAAGGATGCCTTGCTTTTCTAATTGCGGACTTGGGAGTAGAAAACTCCGAAGCCGCCTCCCTCAGACCTGGGTGTGCTTGACACACACCAAGGCTGTCACAGACTTGGGCAAGTAAACTCGCCAAAGCTGTCCTCTAGCTAAGGTGGTAATAAGCCGCGATAAATAAGAAAAACTCGGGGCAAAGAAGCCTGCGTCAAATGCTTTAACTTATATTTTAATGTAATACCATTTGCGTGAACATAAACAAAAATATAAAATAAGTATAAAAAATAATAAGAAATAATAACAAAAATTGTACTCTAAGGTTGCAACCGAAAAAACTTAAGCTAAATATAACCAATATAAACAGTGATTTTGTTTGGGTTTGAGTTTGAGTTGACTAAGTTTGAATCGTGTGTATAATTTGAGCAAATAGGAAAATGAATTCTAAAGATTAATAAAGTGATTCGACCGAAATAATATAATTTTAATTATTATTCCAAAAATGACGTGATTCTAATAGCTCTCCGGGCGCTTTGCCTCGGAGACTCGTTACTGAAGAGAGAATGAGCCAATCAGGCGCTATGCCGTGTATTGCTGCTGGTCCTGAGTGGCGTCGTGACTTATATATTCGTCGTGACGTCACTCAGGCCAGCGTAGTTGTTGACAGTGTGGTGCCGTGTGCACGCTCGCTTTGGTTTGAATTGTAACGGCACAGGCCTGGGTAGGCCTGGCACGTTACATTTGCCCCCTTCAATTGTCCGTGCATCGGTAGCCCTTCGGTGATCGGTGCATCGGATGATTAACCCGTGGAGTTGTGGTTCCGGCGTCCGTGACTCATCCGCGTTTTAGTCCGAGTGGATCCGTTGGATCGAGGAGTGGGATTTCTACCTCGATCCTCGGTTTCGATGCCGATGGTGGTGGTGGTCGTCTACCTGTCAGCTGACGCGGTCGTCGATTTTGCTCAGCTGGCCGGTCTGTTTTTGTGCGGCTAACTGGAGTATCTTCTTCATCCGAGAAGTCAATGGATCCAAAAAGCCTCAGTTCATTTAACTTTCGGAGATGCATTCGTCTCTCCGCCTCCGTTCTTTCCGGTAAGTCGATCTTGGTGAGCTTCCATGGACCTGTCCACGAAGCTGGTACTTCAGGCATTCTCTTCTTTACTGATTCTGTCTTTTTTTCAAGCGTCTTCACTGGTGCCTCCGTTATCAGTTCTTTCACCGGCTCCACGACCTGGTTGTTATTTTGGTCGGTGTGGTTTTTCTTCACGGTCTCTTCTGGTTTCTTCTCCCATAACAGATGTTTGTCGATCGATACCAGGATAGGTTTTGGCAATGGTATTAATTCCTGTTTTTTCTCCTCAGACCCAGCAACTGCAACGTCTGTCGGTGCACCCGTCTTCACGCTGGTTTCCGGCGCCTTCATGAGGTAAGCCGCTGTCTGGAAACCTCTTCCTCTCGCGTACCAACCTCTTCCTGATCGAAATCTTCCTGAAGGTTTTATAACTTTTTCGTTTTTTTTCAGGTCGTCACCGTCCTCCGTTTGAGTTGCCTTGTCCTGTACACTGGTATACCCGTAACCGAACATCGTGATGGACTAATGACAGGTGCGGCTGGAGCACGGGTTTATATTTCTTCACCCTTGACTCATTTGACATTCGCGAGTTTGCGATCATCTTCTTGCGCGTTGATGGTCGTTGCTGGCGGCGGTTCGTTACGTTTACAAATATTATATGAAATTTTTTTTTCTAATTAGCGCAACGGTTTCTTGTATAGCTTCAGCATATTTGTATGAAATTTGCCTCTCTCACGGCCATTATCTTCAGTTTCTAATACAAATGTAGCTTCACCAACTTTTTCTTTTATACGGTATGGTCCTTCATAGAGGGTGAAAAATTTAGCTAACTTTTTATTTTTAGTATCGGATACATTCAGTGCCCTGAGCAGCACTAAATCATTGATTTTAAATTCGGTCATTTTATGTTTTGAATTGAATCTATTTGCTCGACTTTTTCCGCGACGGATTATATTGTTTCTAACTAATTCTAACTTAGCCTCTTGCGTAATGTTATCTGTATTTTTGATAAACCAATCGGCCCAGAAACGCGTAGGGCGTTGTCCTAATTGTATTTCACACGGGCAAAATCCAGTAGTGTCGTGATAGACCTCATTTATGCAACTTTCTATTACCCGAAGCCAGTTTATCCATGAAGTATGCGCCTCCGTAAGGAAAGTGCGGAAAAACCGTCCTAATTCTCTATTCACTCTTTCTACCATGTTACCCTGAGGGTGCCTGATTGACGAAAATACCGGGGTTATTCCTTCTTCGTCGAGCTTACTTAGCCATAGGGCTGATGTGAATTGGGTCCCGTGGTCAAACTGGATTTTACCCGGTTTACCTAATTCAGGAATGTATCTCTCGAAAATGCAACGAATGGTGGATGGCGCGTTCGCGGTTTTCAAAGGATATAGCCGTACGAATTTACTAAAGGTATCAATAACCACCAATAACCATTTATAGTTACCTTTACTCGAAGGCAACGGGCCTAGAAAATCTATAGATATTAATTCACCGACCTTTTTTGGTGTGATTGTCTGCATATTTGCGTAACTGTACATATTCGGTATTTTACATCTCTGACATCGATCACAAGCTGCTAAAACTTTCCTGATGACTCGTGCGAATTTCGGATAATAGAATCCTTCTTTAAGGATTTGGTAGCATTTACTAGGTCCTACGTGACCGTACGCTTCGTGTGTTTCTCTTATTAGATTCAATACTAAATTTTCCGGGATAAAAGCGCGTTTTCCGCCCCCTGGCTCTACGTGATATTGAATTCCGTCAATTTCTTTTAATTTCTTTTTATGTTTACGCGCATCAGCGATTATCAATTCATTTATCCTTTGATCATGTTTTTGGTGATCGGCAAACGATCTAAGATCGCTTGACAGTTCTTCCGTAATGTCTTTAGCTAGTGGTGCCAAAATTTGCGCGTGACTAATGAATTCTGTTTTCTCTTCTTTTTCAGGTGGGTACCTACTGAGCGTGTCGGCGACTATATTGTCCTTGCCTTTAATGAACTCGATGTCGAACTCGTATGTTTGAATAAACAAAATCCACCTAGCCAGTCGCGAACTTACCAACTTACATGAAGTTATAAATGTTAATGCTCGGTGATCTGTTCGTATAGTTAATTTTGCTCCGACAATAAAGGTCCTGAATTTTTCAAGTGCGTATACTATTGCTAGTAGTTCCTTCTCTGATGTAAAATAGTTTAATTCGGCTCCCTTTAGCGTCCTACTCGTGAAACCTACTATCAGTTCTTCGTTCGAATCCGATAATTGGTAAAGTACCGCGCCTACTGCAAAATTACTAGCATCGCATTGAAGGTAGTACCGTTTTTTAGGATCGGGATGATGGATTATCATCTCTGCGCAAAACAAATTCTTTACTTTTGTGAAATGTGTCATCATTTTTTCGTTCCACTCCCACTTGGAATCCTTTCGAACTAGTGCCAATAAAGGCGAGGTTGCATCAGAATATGACTTAGTGAATTTGCTATAGTAGTTGGTCAACCCTAGAAATCCCTTTAATTGCTTTACATTTTTAGGCACAGGGAACTGTTTTATCGCCTCTATTTTCTCTGGCTGTGGCCTAATTCCATTTTTTGTAATTCTGTGGCCTAAGAAATCAATTTCTTCCCTAAAGAATTTCGATTTGTTGAAATTAATAGTCATATGGTGCTTCCTAAAAACCTCGAAAAGTCGCCCTAGGTGTTCCAAGTGGGACTGGAAAGAATCAGATAAACACAAGATATCATCAACGAAGTTGATGGTGAAATTTTCAGTTTCTCTCAACACTAAATCTAGTGTCCGGATGAGACTCGCTAGACTGGTATTCAACCCGTACGGTGTTACTGCGAATTGGTATGTTTTCCCCTCGTGCATGAACGCCGTGTATTTTCTTGATTCCGGATGTAATGGAACTTGCCAAAAGCTGGCTGTTAAATCGAGGCTAGACATAACCGAGACGTTGCCGCATTTTTGGAACAAAACCTCAGTGGATTGCGCACAATCGTGATCAGGTACTATCAGCTGGTTGATAAATCTAGCGTCTAATACTAATCTGACGTCTCCCGATTTTTTAGCTACCACTACTAACGGGTTTATGTATTCGCTGTACGATCGTTCGATGATACCGAGATCTAGCATTTTTTCTATTTCTAGTCGCACTTTGTCTCTATGCACTATTGGTATAGGATAGGATCGACGGACAAATGGTCTGTCTTCATAGATCTTTATTTTGTGCTCATAAATGTTGACTCTACCTGGTATTTTTGAAAATACGTCACGATACTCTTTTAATAGGTTTGAGAATGATTTTAACTCTTCAGCCTTAAGTACCTGACACTCCGATAGCTTGTCATTTATCTCATCATCGGTTAACTCAGCATTATGTCTAGCCTGATCATAATTTGAACTAACCCTTGAGATTATCGCTCTTTCCTTGACGTTATCATATGGCATACTCGGTTTATAGATCTCGACGCTACCGGTTCTTGCTCTTATTTGGATTTTTAATGTGTTTACTCTCAGATCTAAATCCGCCTTCCACCTATGCAACGTATCTACCCCGAGGATGACATCATGCCGTAATCCATGCACGATGAGAAAACACACCTCATCTTGCAACGGACCGATTTTTACCGAAGTTAAAATTTGCTCTTTTACGCGGGTTGGCTTGCCCCCTAAAACACCTAATATCTGGAAGTTTACTACTGGGAATCTCACACATCCGTAGATCTGGTCCTTGTACCTAGAATACCATTCTTCGGATATGCACGTTATTTGACTCCCGGTATCAATTAACGCCTTGACTTCTATCTGCTCGATATAAATACATACTTCCGGACATTGTTTAGTGGGTTTTTCAGGTTTCGACTCCTCGTCTATAAGATAGTCATACGGGTTTTCGAACGAATTATTTGATTCTATGATATTTTTGAAATTCGCCGCGAAAACATTTACATTTCGCTGTACTGGGTGTTGTAACGGCGTGTCCAGTACAGCGTCCGTTAGTTTCCCGGCAACTCATATTCTGTGTTATCGACAGCCGTGTTGACATTGTTTTCGGAAATCGCGCTTATCCGTTGCGTATTCCAAGCGCTCGGCCTATTATTCATAGTTTCTGCTTGGCCGTATTTTTGTTTTGAGTCCGGCTTGTCTGTTGAGGATCTACCTAGCGGATTGTCGACTTCAGTTCGCCATGACGTGGGCTTATCAGTGATGCGACTGACGGATGGACCCTGTCTATTCGCATACGAGTTTTTGTACCTGGGCGCATTCGACCTACCTCCGAATTGCATCTCATCAAGAAAGCTTAGCAGTGAATCGATGTCTCGGATATCGCGGCATTTGGAAGCTTCGACGACCGGTTCGTCAAAGTGACGCGTAAGGTTTTTTACGATCTCTGATTCTGCCATCCGCGGACATAACCCCGCTGCCGACGCAAATTTCCTGTTCGCGTATTCCGACCACGTTACCTTCGAGTCCGGGTGATAGTAGCCAAATTCTATATCTTTTCGTAGTTCCCGTTGAGTTTCCTCACCCCAGTACCTACTTAAAAATCTGGTTTTGAAATTTTCCCAGGAAGTTATCCCGTCGCGACGCGCGATCCACCAATCCTTGGCATCATGACTAAGACTCTGCCCTATTAATTTTAAACAAACATCATCGCATTCAGCGTTAACGAAGGTGAAATATTCTTCAAGTTCTTTAATATAATTGGCGGGTCTTTCCCAACCTTTACCGGAATAAGTCGGTAGTTTGATGTGCCTGGATACAATTTGATTATAATCGGTATTTGACATTGACGTTCGATTTTTTATTCTTCTAATATCAGCTTCGATATTACCTTTAAATTTTTCTTGTTGATTTTCTAATTCACTAATTTTGCTTAGACTGAGTTGATGGTTTTTCATAATTTTCGCATCCAAGCAGTTCAAACTATCGCCAAATTCTTCTCTGATCTCGAACTGACTTTTTACTATTTCCTTTTGACAGGCCTCTATCTTATTATCGTGTTTATCACTTGTGCTCTGGATTTTGTTTTCGATTTGGTCAAATTGCGACTTAGTCACAGAAGCATGTGCTTCAAATTTTGCATCTATTCGATTTTCATATTCTTTCTGATCTACTAAATTTTCTGACCTAAATTGTAACATCGTCCGTTCCATTGCAGCAAATTTATCGTCTAATTTTTTGTTTAATCTTTACTAATAAAACCTCTATCTAAATTTATTTGAGTTTTGTCTTTGTCTCGTTTAGATACATTCCTGATTTCTACATGCTGTTCTAAGACTCTATCGACGCAGGCTTCCTTATCCGTCATTTTCCTTATTTTGTTGACACTAAGGTCGTCTGGTCTGGACATTGACTCGATTGAATTTAAGTTTGGCAAAGATTCTACGTTATTTTAGCAAAGATTTTAAATTTTAGTTAAAGCAAAGGTTAAAGCAAAGGTTCTGAAATTGGTTAATGCAAATTTATACTAGATTTCTTTAACAGAGTGGCCCCACGTTGGGCGCCAAATGTAACTTTTTTTGTGTTGTTTGCGTCACGGGAGTGGCGCAAACGATAAGTTATTGTGAGTTTTTTATCTAAGAATGTTTAGAGCCGCTCTATCGAATCTAGTCTGACTGGTTTCTAATGCGGACTTGGGAGTAGAAGACCCCGAAGCCGCCAATGCATACCTGGGTGTGCAGATGCACGCCAAGGATGCCAAGTTTCCCTGCTCGCGGACTTGGGAGTGGAAGACTCCAAAGCCGCCTTTACATACCTGGGTGTGCAACTGCACACCAAGGATGCCTTGCTTTTCTAATTGCGGACTTGGGAGTAGAAAACTCCGAAGCCGCCTCCCTCAGACCTGGGTGTGCTTGACACACACCAAGGCTGTCACAGACTTGGGCAAGTAAACTCGCCAAAGCTGTCCTCTAGCTAAGGTGGTAATAAGCCGCGATAAATAAGAAAAACTCGGGGCAAAGAAGCCTGCGTCAAATGCTTTAACTTATATTTTAATGTAATACCATTTGCGTGAACATAAACAAAAATATAAAATAAGTATAAAAAATAATAAGAAATAATAACAAAAATTGTACTCTAAGGTTGCAACCGAAAAAACTTAAGCTAAATATAACCAATATAAACAGTGATTTTGTTTGGGTTTGAGTTTGAGTTGACTAAGTTTGAATCGTGTGTATAATTTGAGCAAATAGGAAAATGAATTCTAAAGATTAATAAAGTGATTCGACCGAAATAATATAATTTTAATTATTATTCCAAAAATGACGTGATTCTAATAGCTCTCCGGGCGCTTTGCCTCGGAGACTCGTTACTGAAGAGAGAATGAGCCAATCAGGCGCTATGCCGTGTATTGCTGCTGGTCCTGAGTGGCGTCGTGACTTATATATTCGTCGTGACGTCACTCAGGCCAGCGTAGTTGTTGACAGTGTGGTGCCGTGTGCACGCTCGCTTTGGTTTGAATTGTAACGGCACAGGCCTGGGTAGGCCTGGCACGTTACAATATATACCGTGCGTTTTCGTGGATGAGCGACATGCCTAGATCCGAAGATAGCCGGACGTACGCCCTATTATATGCAATTAAGAGTACATGTCATATGTATTGTGACGGGCAAGACCGACGATTGGGGTGGGGGTTAGTTATCGAGGTCAGCTGCGTGCACAAAACAGGCAATCCCACCGTTTGGTAAATTTGAGATTTGACAGTCAATAACTAATTATTCAACCACGAAATCTACGTACAATATAAGGTAGGCGCCAGGTACCTAAGGTACCGCGGTAACAAAAAGAATAAAATAATGATAAGAAGGAAACGTAATTCTCAAAATTCAAATAACGCAATCAATTTGATAACACCAGACGAGATTACTCGGCGAGTTCAGGGTGAGGGGAACGTGGGGGCGAATAATATAGGCGAAACGATACAATTAAGGTTTATGGAAACATCACAAAGAAACCCAAAAATTTATTTAACGTAAAATAATCAAACAGGAGGGCTGTGACCCAGTAACCGAAATTGACAAACAAATGATAGTTACGAGGTATGTGGGTCACCAGCGAGGAGGTATTGGTTATGGTAATATAGAACAATTCACAAAAAAAAAAGAAAAGAACTACCTTAGGATACAGTAGGAATTATTCATAGGGTACAAAGAAAATAATAAGATCAGGTCGATAACATAGGGGGATCTGGGGGAGCTAGGGTCGATACTTTTTGGAACTAATTAAAATCAATCAAAAAAACGTCGATAAAGTAGAACAATTAACCGAAACATCTGATGCGTCGGGGCGAACCCGTACGAACTTTCACGAACATGCACGAATACTACTACACAAGGCACGCCATGCCAGAAGGCAACACACAATAATAATTAAAAATTACTGAAATTCACCAGAAGGGAACACAAATAATACTATCTAAAATCTTAAATAAACCAGCTCAGATTTTCAAAGGATTTTTAGAGGATTTCTACTCAGGATGAGAGGGATGTACACAAGTTTGGGGAAGAATTTTATCGAGAAGGCGTTGGTCGATCTTTCTAGAGACACGTGGCTAGGTAACGGCTCAAACAATAATAAAAGATTAAACCCAAGCTTTTAATGCAAGGATAGAAAGGACGCTATATCTTGAGGCCAAAGGCTTCTTAGAAAAATCGATCTAACGATACACCAGTTATAAATCTAATGATTTTCAGGGGATTTACAAAGGATAGGGAAAACTAAAACGCAACCATTCGATAAGATTTTGGGAGAAGTTAAAATCAGGCAAATTAATTTGGGGTAGTTTCGGAAGGTCGTTTAGACTGGAAGCTTACCTTAGGAATACGGACTCGACGGCACAAACACAAAATAAATAGTTTTTTTTTTTTGAAATACACACAATAAAAAGGACACAAGGTGAATGAAAATAAAAGGAAAACCAAAAAGAATCGAAATTAAACACACAAAGCAACAAAAAAAATAAGTTTCTAGCGGTGGACACAAATCGCAAAAAAAAATATTATTAATTCAACAAAGCTCTCTTTCTCACGATATCCAAACAAGAAGTGACGTGTTTTTCGCCGGTTACTACCCAAATCAAAAAAATAGTAGGAGGGGGAAGAGACAAATGCATGCGATGCATTTAATTGGTGGACGCTTTTGTTCTTCTTTCTTCGATGACGAGGTGGCGGGCCTGACAGGGCCTTTGGCACTCAGAGCTTTTGCCAGGGGGTTGATAGATGGCATCTCATGTTTTCTCGATACCCTGGAAGGCGGAAATATCTGCATGTGGACCGGTGGACCAGGCCGGTACGAGACAAAGGGGGAGGGGAGCGGGATTTTCTTGGAGATAGGAAGATCGTAATGCAGCGCGCTTCCAGGCGTATCTCAGGATACGATGATCTTGGCCGCCCCGGCTACTGACTCTGAGGCTTCCAGGTGACCTGCCAGGCGTAGTGGGATTGAGGGATGATCTCCCTCGTTGATCCGGTCGAGACGGCACGTACGATAATAGAGAGGGACGGGAAAAATAAAGGGTTATAAACGATAGAAATTAAATTAGGGAACCTTCGGAACCTGAGCTGGGGACCTCTTGTTTCGGTTACTTCTAATTTTCTCGGGGTCGCTTTCGTCTGAGGAGGAGTCGATTGTTCTATTACGAGGCAAATATTTTGCCTCGTTACAGTATATCAGTATTTTTGACATTTGACTGCGAGCTGTCAGCTACTGTAGAGGCTACGTGCATTGGCAGCGACGTTTATGGGTTATTCTTTAATCATAAAACTAGCTGAATGACGCGGATCAGTGATCAATGGATTTCGAATAATTAAGTGTGGTTAAAGAATAACCTATAAACATTGCGGCCAATAGATATAGAGGCTCTACAGCAACTGACAGCTTGCCGTCAAGGGTCGAGTGTCAGAAATACTGATATATAATATGACATGTACCCTTAATTGCATATAATAGGGCGTACGTTCGGCTATCTTCGGATCTAGGCATGTCGCTCATCCACAAAAACGCACGGTATATATATTGTAACTTTCTCTGGTTATGCTTCACCAGCAGAAGGCTGGTGAAGTTAACCTAGTCCGCATGTGTTCTTTGTCACGGGTGAAAATGTAATTTTTTTGGAGCTCCTCTAAGGGGAAAAGTGAAAAACCCTGAAACCCTGATACAGACTCGGATAGATGTTACTCTACCAGAGCTGCCTCCCTACAGACTTGGGATATGCTTGACTCACAGACTAGGGTAGCAATTACAGCTCTACCGTAGCTGCCTTGAGTCAAGCTCACCGAAGCTGCCTAGTTACAGACTTGGGATATGTGTGTTCTCAGACTAGGGTACCAATTATAGCTATACCGTAGCTGTCCAACACACTCACCGAAGCTGCCTTCTAGCTAAACAAGTGAATCTAAGTTGCTGAAAATGAATTTAATTTTTGATTAGTGAAAAAGGAATCTTTGAAAATGAAATAATAATGATCAGATTTCTAGATTTGTTTAATTTTAGCTATCATTTCCATAGCATGCTAATGCAAAGCAAATGATAGTGTTTCGTTTGAATTTTGATATACAACAAAAAAAAAAATTATAACAGAAGTTATAAATCAAATAATAGAAAATAAATCGTAGAGAAAAATAAAATAAAATAAAACATAGTTTCGTTGTCTCGAGAAAATAAAGAAGATCAAAGAAGAAATTAAATCTAAACTAACCTAAATCTTACGACTACTCGCGCTCGCTTTTGTTTCTGTTCTTTTTCTTTGATATTTTGTTTAAATTTGAAATTGGTAATTTACTGATTTCAGTACAAGTGCTGTTTTAGCTAAATGTCTAAATTTTAATGACTTCGATTCTATTAGGCCGCTCTGGCACAAAAAGAAAGATATCCTAAATTTGAGGTTATGAGAAGTGAAAGTTAAATTGAGAAGAGAATAATTGTGAGTCGGTCGGCCGCTTTGGCTCAAATTCGCTGATTGCCGTCTCAGCGCTCCTCCTTATATAGGATTTGTGACGTCATCCGGTGTCACCTCATCTGCGCGTAGCGTATGTGCGTGGTACGACTATGTGATTATAGCCGTATTCGTTACAATATATATATACGTATGTTTAATATTATATTATATGTTTTTGTTATATTATTTTTGAAATATAAAAATTATTCATTTTGTAGTATGCTTCTTCGACTATTTTATGGGGAGGGGGGGCGCTGATTTCGTCAGGCCTAGGGCGCCAATTTCCGTAAACCGCCCCTGCACACACTAATCGTCTATATACTGCTATCAGGGTTTCGCGCAGGATGGAATTTGCTTGCCCGGCCTTATCCCGGACATAGTTAATATGTTGTTTCCATAAGAGTTTGGAATCCAATTGAACGACCAAGAATCTGCACACTGATCTAGCGTAAATGTCCTTTCCATACAACTTAAGCGAAATTACCTGTTCCGGCATATTTCTTTTCGCAAAGACGACCGCCTCTGTCTTACTCCTGAAGACCGACAATCCTCTAATAAGGAGCCAATTGGCTAAACGCTGCAAGGACTTTGATGTTTCCTCCACTGATTTATTTATATCTGCGTCGGTCGTATAGATAACAAGATCGTCCGCGAAGGTGAAAATCCTTGCTCTATCGCCTATATGGTGAAATATATTTGCCAAATATATATTAAATAGAATGGGACTCAGGATGGAGCCCTGTGGCAGTCCTCTATCGGTTTCTCTCTCGCCTAAGTTGGTCCCTGACCGAAAGGCGTATAGCCTTCTTCTGCAAATGATATTATAGACGAATATCAGAGCTTTGGCCGAAACTCCCATCCCTTCAAGATCTCTAATTAATATGTTGGGGACAACATTATCGTAGGCCCCTTCAATGTCTACAAAGGCCGCAGTAAGGTAGTGACCCTTAAGATAGGCCAGACTAATATCTGAGACAAGGAGTGAAACGTTCCAGACACGACCCATTACGTCTGAAACCGAAGAATTCGTTTGTTAACTTGTTGCTGGACTCTATCCAGTATTGTAGCCTATCGTTAACGATTCTCTCCATAAGCTTTAAGCTGGCCTAGGATAGAGATATTGGCCTGAAACCTTTATTTCCTGGCTTAGGAATGAAGCAAACTACATAACTAGCCCATTGCTCCGGTACTCTACCGAACTGAAGAATGCAGTTGAAGATCCCCAAAAGAAGGGTGAGCCAGTTCGAGGGGCAATGTTTCAGGACATGGTATGATATGCCGTCTGATCCCGGCGCTCATTTTGGTTTGGCCCTGTTAACTGCATTCCTCAGTTCGCCCATGGAGATAGGCGCATCCAAAAGTTCGTCTTGTGTCTCAATCCTGGATAGGTCCAGTCTCCGATAGCTGAGGGGTGCAGAAATTTTATCAAACGCGGCTTTAACTTTCGGGTCATCTGTGAGTGGCTTGATTTACTCATAGGGGTGTTTTTCCTACATTCAAAGGCTTTGATTTTATCCCAAACCGTCTTTATGTTCATGTTAGGGGCTAGGCTGGCACAAAATTTCTTATACTCTTTGTTTCTTTGGTTATCTAATGTCTCTTTGGCCTTCGCGGTCTTGAGTCTCAGCACTTCGTATGCTTCGTCAGATGGAGTTTCGAAATATTTCTTCAGGGCACTAGAGCGGTCTGACCTAGCCCTGGAACACTGTTCGTTCCACCAAGAGCTCAGGGGCGGCGATTTGAAACCCTCAGGGTCTGTTGGAACTTTCGCGCCATTGGTCCTGAGGGCCTCTCTGACTATATTTTCCGCCTTGTCATATAGATCCAGGTAATTATCCCGATTAGGGGTTATATGATTTACTGCTGTTATGTTTGATTCTACCGCGGAAGTGAATTCCCTCCAATCAACCCCGCTTAATAAGATTCTAGGCCTAGACTTCGAGAATGCCAGGTTGAAGTTGCCTACTCTTATCCGGATGGGCAAATGGTCGCTTCCCATGGTATCTTCCATAGTCTCCGAATGGCAAGAGGGGTATGGTCCCCTAAAGCCAGAGTCAAATCGGGAACGCTGATTTGATCAGGCCGGTAAGTAACTCTGGTTCTAGTCATATCGTTTAGAATTATCAGTTCCCCCACCCTTACGGCATTGAAATAGTAGATTACGCAACAGGGGCGGGAAATTGATGATTCCTGCACGAGTGCGCTGTTTGCCGCCCGAGCGCAGCGAAAGATTGTTTTTGACACAGCGTGCGGGAAGTTCGTTTTCCCATGCCTGTGGAGCGTGCGGGAAGTGATTGCTCCCTGTACTGAGCCGTAATGAGCCACAAATCTTCATTGTTTGCGTTGCCACGATCGTTGCCACGAAAGTTAACACTCAATCACAGCCAACTTGGCACCACGCTCTAGGTTTTTCGTTTATTTGTTGCAGACTGGCCATACGCTTTTTTAAACAGGATAATATTATATTATATTTCATGAACTTCCCGCACCTCGTGTCAAAAAATAGTTTTCCTACTATCGTGCGCAAAGTTCGATTTTGCGCACGCATTTGCGTTCGCAAAGTACCACTTTCCCGCACGCTTAGAAGAGCATGCGGGAATATAGTTAAGCGTGCTAGAATGTAGCCAAGCGTGCTAGAATGTAGCTGAGCGTGTGGGAATGTAGCTGAGCGTGCTAGAATGTAGCTAAGCGTGCTAGAATGTAGCTATTGTTTGATACATTTATAATGACTGTTTTTTACAATTGACTTTTTTTTATAACTTACTTTTTTTGAGAAAAATCAAACAAACCAGGAACCAGTGAAAAATAAAAATATATCTGTTGCTACAAATGAACTAGAATCATTGAAAAATGTGCCTTTCAAATTTGTCAATTGTCAAGTTCCGACTAATATTAATCAAAAATTAAAATAACAAATAAAAGTGGAGTTTTTTTTTCAAATTTAATAAATTTATAATAGTTTTTTATTTTGCTTCTTTTACTCCGAACCCCCCCTTCCCTGCGCCCTTACGCTACCGCTCTATACATTACAACCTTTTATAATAATTCTATAGGGGTTTGAACTTTGCGCAACTTGATAGGAAAAATAGTATTGTTTTTTGCATGGAAATATAAAAATTTGTTAAAATCAGAATGAATTATTTATTCATGTATGTATATATATATATATTCATATTTAATGTTTGATTCTTTTTTTACGCATTTATGTCAGTATTTTTTTGATAGTGTGGGGGGCTCCGCCCCCCCCAACCCCCCCGGCGGGGACTTCGCCCCCTGCACCCCCACCAGGGGCTGCGCCCCTGGACCCCCTTCGTCGGCCTATACATTAAAACCTTTTATGATAATTATAGTGATCGAACTTTGCGCAACTTGATAGGAAAAATAGTATACGATACTCGTACGCTGCGTAGGTGTACCCACACTCGCTTTTTTGTCGCCCTCGCTTCGCTCGGGCGACAAACTCCGCTCGTGCGGGAATCACCTACTTTGCGCACTTGTATCGTAATGTACTATTTTGACACAGCGTGCGGGAAGTTCGTTTTGCCATGCCGAGGTTCAGGGGATCGATTCTTGAGATCATGCGATCAATTTTCGTATGCGAAATTCGTCGTCCGGCCAATTGTGACGCTGGGCTTCTTAGGAACTATCACATGATCGGTCGAAAGTCGAATTTGGCAGACGAAAATTGATCGCATGATCTCAAGAATCGATCCCCAGGTATGCGAGACGCTTATCACCGCAGCCCTTAGAGTAGTGGGGAGCCTACTGGCTAGAATGACATAAATAAGGCGTGCAGTATTTTTGAAGTGTATTTGTGATTTGACTCTTCAACCATCCGAAGAAACTGCAGCAGCCATCATGCCCGGAGAACGGAAAAGTAAGTGTTTTCTGATATACATATACATGTAGTAGAGATAGAAAAGTGTATTCGCGAGTTTGCGATGAATATTCATGTTTACTTTTTTATACGAATTGAATAATCACTGTTTTGCATAATATACGGCTATCCATGCAATATTCGGACCTATTTTTCTTCACAGATCGAATAAATACATTATACCTCGTAGTATACAGTTCCGCATGGAATATTCGGGCTTATTTCTCTTCACGGATCGAAATAAATACATTATACTTCGTAGTATACAGTTCTTCACGCAGCAAACAATTTGTTTATTTGAAAAGATAACAAATCTTAAAACCATCCATGGATATTACAGGCAAATGATATACAAGACCTGCGTCGCAGTCACCCGACAATCAGGCGGGAGCAGGAGAATCAGCGGTATATATTTTTCTCTTTTACTTCTTACCTAAGTAATCTGAATCTAAAGTAGGGTGTACATTAACTTCGAATCGATAGCATCTATATCCATCGGCTGGCAAAAAGTCTAAGATTGATTAAAATAATTATTATTGGAAGTGCATGAAGTATCGTGAATTGAATTTGAAAAAGCATCTTCTAATACGAGACAAAACATTCTCATCAAATATTTGGTGTGTTACGAACGGCCCGTTTCCGTATTTTTTCCAAATTCCAATTCTGCTGCAAGTCATACCATCAGCGCATTCCTACACGCGTGCGCTCAACCAAAGGTAGAGCAGGAAGTGAGTCCGAGCGCGATGACCGCCAAAGTGCCGATTTTGCGACTTGCAGAAAATCCCACCCTAAGGCAATCCGAGGTTTCCTTATCGAAACCGAGGTAATTGCCAATCAGTCGTTTTTAAATTACCGAAGGCTACGCAAAGTGCGCACCCTCCAACGTCACCCCCGGCCACACCTAATCGACGACGGGACTCTGCAGAAGAACGAAAGGTGTAAAGCAGACTTGGGCGCAGAACAGCTGAAGGTCCATTAACAAGACGGCTGACGTTGACCGAAATGCCCGGCATAAGCTGCACGGAGTAACCAGAGCTAGAAGTCTCCTGCCGGTGGGTTTTTGGAGTTGGCCCAGGTGACGCCCAGGAGTGAATTCGGTAGACTCATTTCCCACTCTATCTTCCTCTTTATTATCAAACTTTATGTTATATATGTACCTTTCCTTGTGTTCAATTTACCTCTGTTATACGTTTTATCGGGAATTAGTGTTCACCACAGTTTATTATATCGTGCTATCAATCTTGTAATATTTTCTAATTGTTATATTTGAATAAACCTAGATTCATATCACTACCTCCTAGTCAAATCACAGATTGTGCAGGTGTCCTTAGGACTCAGTTCAAGCGAACCCAGGAGAATAATCTTTAGCCGCTCGAAAATTATTCTCTTAAATTATATAAGAACTCGACACCCGAAGCCTTCAGCTCGGTTGCCCGTAACAGGTGTATAAACCGCGTGCAGCCATGCATTGTTTATACAATAATTTATCTTTGATTATAAGTCTTTTGAGTAATTGGTTGCAGCGAAAGTGAGAGCAAGATAGCACTATACTCACGTTCTCTAACCGTCTGTCTCTTTTTCCTCTAGCTTTGGTGCCGATTTCGGATTTCCGCTTACGGCATACATTCTCTTATATCGTATATTTTCATCGACATTGTCAGTACATAATTCTTACACAATCAGGTAATCGTAGTGCACAAAGCGCGGTAATCCCCCAAATTTGTAGCCAGATCCCAATATTAGAATATTTCGCGTCGTCATGTATACTATCAAATCAGCCATCGTTTGAAAAAATAATTGATACCACCTCATCAAAGATTGTATGTAATAATGTGAACAAATGTCTAACCGACAACAACAACAGCAGCTGCCACGGCGGCGGCAGTCAGAACGGCTACATCTACCGCCGCAGTCACAGCACCAACCGCATCAGCCGCCACCACAGCAGCCACCGCCGCAGCAGCTGCAGCCACAACCACTGTGGCAATAACAATAGCCGCTAAATTATAGGCAACAACAACAGCCGCAAGAGCAGCTGCTGTGGCCGGAACAGGCGGAACAGCCACTGGAAATAATAATTGCTAGTCTGTGGGATGAGCCATTGCAAACGCAAAAAGCGCTCGCAGCAATGAAATCGTGCAGAAGCTGACCAACAAGCTTCGGCACGAGAAAAATCACTCTAAAAGACTGCGGACGGAATCCGCACGGAAAATTTTAATGTGGCAAAGCGGCGGATTGAAGCGCAGCTGCAGTGAGTGGAGAAGCAGTCGGGACAACAGCAACAACAACCACATCAACACCAACAACCACGACCACCACCGCAACAACCACAATAATAGTACAAATATAAACACCAATACACACACGTATTTTATTTTATCGCTTCATATAGTTTTTAGTTTTTTTCTTTATCAAACTTTTACTATGACAGTGAATCTAGCAAGTAATACGGACTCATGAAGTCTAGCTTTTTTTAGGGGTTGAGCAAACGACGAAATCTCAGAATGTGTCTGAAAGAGTTTTCTCAAATAATTCTGCCAAGTTTTATCGTTTGCTCACCTTCAGAAAATAGCTAGATAGCTAGGGGGTTGCAGGCAATAGTAATATGATAATTTCCGGATAAAACCATTTGATTATTCCGTGTTGTCGTATCTCTTTATTTAGTTCATATAACATTGGTGTCAGAAGTGATTAATAAAGAATCTACGTGCAAGGAAAGTAGGGAATAGAAGTGTGCAGCTGATGGTTCTCATCCTTCGCTAAAATGCCGCTACGAGGAGGAAGGAGAAGAAGAACTCCGAGTGAGTCTCGAAGCCCTCGCAGTGGTCCCTTGGCTTCTGGTTTCCGTCCACATTCTACACTAAGCGGACAGGACATGGGAGATCATTTACGATCTAAGATTATCAGTAGATATACAAGGCGGGTTCTAGGCCAACGCGTGTTAGTGCACACGTACACGCACACACACATGCGTGCGCCGTCCGTGTCCGTGTGAGGGTCTGGCCCGATGACGTCAGCAGATCTCTCGGTCCCTTAAAATGGCGTCGTCCGCCCTTGAATTGACGGCACACACCCTTAATATGACGTCACACACCCTTATATTAGCGGCACACACCCTTAATATGACGTCACACACCCTTAATATGACGTCACACGCCCTTAATATGACGTCACACATTTCCGAAATAAGATTCCAAGCCCTGGGTCAGGGAGTTCTAGAAGCTTCCTTCGGGCAGACAAACAGTTCCTGGAATTATTCGGCACCCTGTTCGGATCGAGTTACCTAGGAATGCAAAAATATGATTAGCCTAATGATTCTCAGAAGAATAGTTCTCGGAACAACCTTCGACTCCGGAAAGATCTTTTGGAACGTTCTAGAAAATTAGTGGAGGGATTGTCAGTTATAAAAGAGCGAAAAATTCAGGGGGTGCGAATCAGTCTTCAACCGATCTTCGAGTAGTAAAGAATCTTTTCTCACAATGGAAATAAAATTGGATGTGCAAGGTTTTCAAAGCTTTTACGACGTATTTGTACTAAAGGAGCTGGCTGCAATCACTGTTCAAGCGGATGACGCAGGTCGGTATGGTATGACTCGCATCCTATTCAAACCACCTTGTTCTTGGGAAACCTTACCGCCTAAATGTAGAGCTACTAATTCCTGGTTGACGCGAAATTATCATGGATTGGAGTGGAATGATGGTGACCTGTCATACGATGAAGTGCAGAAAGTATTAAAGAAAATTGTTGAACCTGCCAATTATATCTATGTGAAGGGAAATGAGAAGAAACAGTGGATCGAGAAAATTATCAACGACGGTACAAAGCCAGTGATCGATCTGGAAGCTTTGGGGTGTCCGAGTCTTGGATTCTTGCAATACATCAAAGTGGGTGGCTGGCATGAGGACTATCACGGGAACATTGTCACATACCGGTGTGCCTGGGAAAACGTTCAGCGATTGAAATCTTGGTTCCTGGAGAACTGTACCGAATCTCTTCATAAATCTTTGGAAATATATCTTCAAGTGGGAAGTTTGAAAAGAATGAGAAAAGAGGACATCGCATTTTTAACGAAACAATTCATCCTCATTTACGCATCGGATATCATTGACGAGGTGTGGAAGAAGCTATCAGAGGCTATGAAAAAGGACGAAGACATCATTAGCCTGAAATATCGAAAAAGTGAACATCGGCGGAAAGAGGACGAAGTCGATGGACCTATTACCAATGACAAATAAATTTGTATAACAGTAAATGGTTGAATAAATGATGAAATAATTTATAACAGTATTATTAACCCTCCTTTCTAAGCTTACTCTAGAGTAATAATTGAGGCGACACATATATTTATTGAAAAATCTTTATTTGTAGAAATACATAATTATACCAATTTCTTCACCCCACCACTTATGGGATTGTATTCAACTACTCGATCGTGTAAGATCAAACAGTATGCCGACGTATCGGCAGGGAAGTTGTCTTTAGCTTCAAACTCGAGACGAACATCTACAGGTCCAAACTTGAGCGACTCGTTTTGTTTCGAGCAGTCGATGACGAATAGGGGAGCGTACTGTAGAAATTCACTCTTTTTCAGCAACGGTTCAGGTTCCTTGCCGTAATAGGATGTTTGGAAATTGGCGTACATTTCATATAACAGAGCATACTGATTATGACTCATATTGAGATTCAGGTTACCATAGGGATAGCATTGAGAATTCAAGAAGAGTTTAACGTCGGTGATGTTGCAGTGATCGAAATGGCTAGCGTTTTCAGCTTATTCTTCCGACTTGTTTGGAAACCCAGTATAACGTAGCGAGGTTTCTCCAGCTGAGTCGATGTCTTCACCGTCCAAACGTGCTTCGAGGTAGTGGGAAGTACAGGATACTCGTACAATTCCCAATTACGAAAACTCATGGAGATCGCCGGATCTTTCTCGATGAAATTCAACAGCTGTATTTTCCGTTGATCCGCTAGCTTAACATATGGTAACAACCATTCGACTTTATCGATCAGGATTTTGAATTCCTCATCTTGAGTTTGTAGAACCGCGTTCGTATCGGTCGTTGAACGGGTCAAGATCAACTCGTATTTGGCGTTTACGATTATCTTGCGATAGTCTTCGGCGAATCCTAGCATCATTTTCAGTGGTACGCATACTTCGAAGTTACCAGTGGCATCCGCATGGGTTGCATTCACATTGAGCCAACCGGCATTCTCCATCATCCAATTCTGTCCAGGTCTCAGAGTAGGGTAGCCTTCGATAAGACTAGTGAGACCGACGTTCTTGCTCCTGTCGATCTCAATAGCATTTATCTCGTAACGCATTTCTTCGAATAGGTGACAAACAACGTTGTTGACCAGTGCTGCAGTAGTCGACGGAGTTCCATCAGCTTTGAGTATTTTTCCGTACACATGCAATGAACTCTTGCTTGGTAACACGCTCAGGTCTTGGTGTTGAACAGCGATACGAATTTCATTACTGTTATTGAAACTTGATGAGGCGTAAGGCTTGTGTGTATGAACCTCGTAGTGTGCGATAGACTCGTCAAAAACTACGGGTGTTTGAATGTCTAAGATTTCTTCCTCCATGGTATACAACAGATGATACAGATGCAAACGAATCGTCGTCTTATTTTGCGGAAATTTTTCTTCCAAAAGGTGTGATCTTGAGACCCAAGCTTTTCAGAAGCAGCACGTTCTGAGGTGTCAGCTCTTTGAGAACCGGTTGACGACTGACGTGTTCGGGGCATCTTACCTTATTATTATAACCACTTCTGTTATAAACTATTCCCATTATTGAGCCTTGATATGCAACCTTACAGTTATAACCTCTCCGCAGAAATTAACCAAATCCCCGTCTTGATCGACTATACGAAGTTGGATATGATCTATGATCCTTACGGTGACTGGAAGGTAAATGACGTGAGATGGAACTTCAATGATCTTATATCCAGGTGGAACGACGGGAAAAAACTCATGAATGGTGTGTACTTTACGCTCATTGACGTAGGCACCCGTTGTAATGTTACACTCGACTCGTAATGCGTTGACTTTGAGAATAGCTACAGGAAGGTCAGACTCGTGAACTTGATCAGCTTGCAAAACACGTGGAGTGAAACCCAATAGGCTGCCTATAGAATCTCTCGGCAGAAAATTTACAGGGTGACTACATTTGATTTCGCTACACAATGTATTATTATTCGGTTTGATGTTGATGGTGATACCCTTATTCGACAAGACACCCTGTACGTAACTCTATATCCTCTATTTCATAGCTACCAGTGGGTATAGTAACTACTTCTTTACCCACGTAAATCTTGTTGTGACCAACATCTACATTAGGAATCAAATTAAAAGTCAGTAATTCAACAAGACCAAGAGAATAATTCTTGAGATGGGAAAGTTCAATGGGAGGAAAGTATTGAGTCTCAAGAACCGAGGAGTTCCCCGATACGGTTAGCGTGAACGAATCGTCCATGACTACTGCGAAAATCAAACTGAGTTCGAGGAATTACGCTGCATGTTTATATAGAAACTCGAGACACAAGTGACCGCAGTTGAACGTATCGTAGTCTTGATATCTTTCATGGTTATATTTGACGCTACCAACGCCAAGGTATCTGACGAGGTCCGACGGTGGGCGAAGGTTACCGAAACTGTCAAAGTAGACTACTTCGTCACCGATCTTTCGGTAGTCGACCCAATGTGTGCCAGGACCATCCTTATCATCTAGATTGACGATCGCCGATTCGAGTCTACGCGGTCCGTCCTTGGGCAAATCGTTCCGCATAAAGACGCCGCGGGAATGTGGAATGTTGAGGATTGTCGCGTACTTTAACAGGTCCGCGTCAGTTAGCGCTCGTCGCGGTAGCGTCACTTTTAGTTTTTTGAGTGCGGTTTCAGGTGCAGACCTAACCCCTTCTTGTATGGTTTCAAGTGAAGTCCTTTTCCCAAAGCGATAGCTTCCATAGTCTTGTTATGCCGTTGACTCTCTTCCAGTTGCCTCTTGCCGGAGCTTGCGTCATTCACCGCTTTCGCAATACCTGCTGCACCACCAGCTAACGCGCCGGAGCACTCAGCCCAGCGAAAAGGGGTATGAGGAAGGGTAAGAAACCCCCAACTTTGGAGGGTAGTGGTAGAATTCGTGGAGAACGTACATTACGTCTACCACCTGCTTTCTTAACAGCTCCTCGCGCACCCTTCAAGGCAGACTTGATGGCAATTTTTGCAGTTTTGCCGGGAATCATGGACTGTTTAGCTGCATCGATAACCTTTCTCAATACCAACGGTTTCCCGATTCCCATGCCAAGCTTGGTTTTCGCTTTCATTGCGTTTGTTACAGCCCAAGCGGCTGTCTTTTCACCAATACCAGCGTCTGAAGCTAAAACCCGTCTCCAAGCTCTCTCGGCCAAGATCTTATCTGCCGCACTTCTAGCTTCAAGATTTTCTCGATTCTGCGAATAGGCGATATCGTGTTCTTTGCAGGCTGCGTCAAGAGGGTTGATACCTGTGTTACGTTCCCTATACCTCTCACTCTCATTACTTGATACCCAACATCCTCCATGCATCATATCCCATGACCCTTAATCAAAGGAGATCTCAACCTCACGATTCGAAGAACCATCATCCCTACCTAAGTACCTATAAACTGCAAACCTTGCAGTTTAACACGCTCACGCCCAAGAGACAAAGAACTCACTCTAAAACTGACACCATACTCATTATTGGCGCAAGACTCTTCAATTAGCCATCGAGCTATCAACACATCAATTAACTCTTGAACAATCAACTCTCAAACACTCAAATCCTACATCTAAATAGTTAATACCTAACTTTAGGAGATTACAGTTAACGCATACTTGTTTTCAACCATCAATATAACCACGTATCAATAAATAATTCTAATTGCAATTATATCAACGAGCACACATTATTCACTTCAACCATCCGCACGTAATCCGGTTACCCTCAGTTGTAAAAACGAGGTACGAACTCAACGATCTCAACAGAACTCACAACATCCACAACCATAACCATAACATTGGTGGCAGCGGAACCCCTCGTTTACCGAATTATAGTGCTAAAAATAAGTGAATTCTACATCATTACATATATACGTGACAAAAGTGATCCGCAACTTTTCACACTCCAAATCATTATGACAAGTCGTAAAAACCTACCGACAGTAATTATACTACTCCGAAAGCTATAAATTCGAACACAGAAATACTGAACGAAGACACAAACTACGAATACACAAATCTACGTAATACAAAGTGCATATATACGTATATCAAAGTGAAAATATAACAAAACCACATAAAATACCCCAGCAATAAGATCAAAGTTGCTAAAAAGAAGTGCCAACAACATCCTCAAAGGCATCTCGCCCCACAAAGATTCACCTGAATCCACCGATTAGCAACCTCGCTACAACGAAGTCCGTACTCCCCGGCCGACGGCAAGACATCGTAACTCATCACAACATCCTAGATCCAACGCAGTTCTACACAACAACTCCACCCCCGAAAACATCGACACAGATTCGTACCGAAAATGAAAATCATTCTAATTTTGATCATCAGCCTGTAAGTTACTTTTAATTTTACACTAAGCAAACAGTTTTAGATCGAAATAATCCAACACACAAATCGCCAAAATGACGGACAACGAATCCTCATCAGGAACGCAAACAGAAGTCCCATATTGGTCCCTTAAAGACATATTAGATACGATTCCATACTTTGACGGTCGAAACGTAAATATAAATAACTTCATTAGAAGCTGCGAAAATGCAAAACCTCTTGTCAAACCATCACAAAGTCCGATATTAACGCGAATGGTACGAACTAAAATTTACGGAACCGCAGAATCCTATTTAGGTAGTAAAGAATATAACACACTTGACGAAATTTTAGCAGTTCTAAAAAGAGCACTTTTACCTAAAAAGACCACATTCGAATGGCAAACCGAATTGAACAGCGTTAAACAAAAAAGCGACCAACGTGTTTTGGATTATAGCACTAAAGTCGAAGATATCTTGTACAACACAATACAAGCCATCAACAATTCACTCACCAACACAGACACGACTAGCATGATCTCGGCGATTCAAGACAACGTATTAAAATGCTCCGTTAGAGGCCTAATTCCCGATATAGAGTTCAGAGTGGCTGGTACACACCCGACCACTTTGACCCAGGCAATTGAAATAGCCCTCACAGAAGAACAAGAATTTTTAAATCGCAATCCCCTTGACAATAGTAATAATAGTAAAAATAACACTAACCGTAACAATAATAGTAATAACCAGAAAACACAACAAAACCAATCACAACCCCCAAACACGCAACCAAACAGACGATTCAACAACCACCCTCAAAATCCATCAACTCCTCGGAATCCAAACCAACGACCCGAACCTAACCAAAATCCTGTAACTTGTACTTACTGTAACCGCAGAGGTCACACAGAAGACATTTGCTATACCCAAGCCCGCGATATAAAACAAGCTAAATACTGTACATATTGCCAGAGACAGGGCCACACCCTAAACGAGTGCCGCTCTGCTAAAAATCAGCAACAACCTAACCAATCACAACAGTCAAATCAACAACAACAATCTGATCAACCACAACAGTCTAATCGATCAAACACGCAATATTCTTCAATATCATGTAATTATTGTAAACGCCAAGGACACACAATCGGAAATTGTAGAAAACTCGCCTATAATAAATCACGCAACCAACAATCACAGCCTCCTTTAAACTCGAACACCGTCCGCCGGGAGAACGCGCCGACGGATCCAGAACAAGCACAACAGCGTTCAACGATACAATAAACCATGTCTTCGAGACAGAATCAAAATCAATAAACGAACTATTACCAGTCATTGAAATCGATATAACAGAATTAAAAACAAAATCAAAATTTGTAATAGATACTGGTGCAGACATAAATATCATCAAACTCAATTGCTTAAAAGAGGAAACAAAACGTGACGAAAATAAAACGCGAAAAATGACGGGAATAACAGACGGATTTATCAGTACCTTAGCTGAAACCAAATTGAAAATCAACGACAATCACCACGAATTTCATATTGTCCTCGACGACTTCCCAATAGCTCAAGATGGCATTATCGGACAACCCTTGCTATCCAAAGAAAAAGCTCTAATTTCTCACAAATCCAATACGCTAACTCTGACAGATACAGTAATTCCCTTCAAACTCCAACAACATAATTCACATACAATCATCGAGACCATCACAATACCAGGCCGTACAGCTCAAGTAATCCCTATTAAAATCGCAAATTCAGAAATTAATCAAGGCTACGTAGATACAATCAATCTAGGTCACAATATCCACTGCGGTAAAGCACTCCTAACAAATAGAAACGGTCAAGCATGTATATACGCAATAAACTCAAATGAATCAGCTGTCGAAATAAGAGTACCGACAGTAACCCTAGAACCTGTCCTCGAAACATTTAGTACACTCACACGAGAAACTACTACAGATCGCCCAGCGCTTGAACGAATTTCAAGAACTCACGGTGATATATACAATTCTACAGGCGCAATCATCCATTTCATACCGCAAAAATTCCAAATATTACGAGGAATTTCAGTCAAACTACTAGAAGCTTGCAATCTAAATGAGTACGAACTCATCACCTACGCGAGAAATAGTATAATCGGAGCTACTATAAAAGATATAATCCCCAACACCTCACAAGTATTATACCACTCAATAATCATGGAAACATATTACAGTGACACAGACGATATAATGATTACAAAAACACTCGATGCCCTAAAAAACCATCTACTAACGCAAAACACGAAATCAATCTCAATTCTTGACCTATCTGACGAACTAGGCAAACAAAAATGGGATAACATTTTGAAAATAATAATCTCAACCTTTAACAACACAAATATTACAGTAAAAATCTACAATACTAAATCCCCTAACCTGACTCAAAATATTCACGAAAATCCAAACGTGTTAACAATAAACGACACAATCGAACCTAACGCTACTACGAGTGCCAATAATAATAACAATAAATCCGAAAGATTAACGATCCTTAAAAACTTGATGCATCTAGACCACCTAAACAACGAAGAAAAAGAATCCATACTCGCACTTACCACGGAATTCAACCACCTATTTTTCTTACCAGGCGACAAACTATCGCACACGCCCTTAACAAAACATTCAATTCCAACCACAGACAACATCCCAATTAACGTAAAACAATATTGATACCCAAGCATCCACAAAGACGAGATACAGAAACAAGTTTCCGACTTATTAGACCAAAATATCATCAAACCATCATCCTCTCCTTATAACTCCCCCGTGTGGATCGAACCTAAAAAACCAGGTGCGGAAGGCAACAAAAGATGGAGAATGGTTATAGACTTTAGAAAACTCAACGAAAAAACCATAGGCGATGCGTATCCCCTGCCAAACATAAACGACATACTCGACCAGTTAGGAAACGCTAAATATTTCTCAACCTTCGATCTCGCTTCAGGCTTTCACCAAATCCCCATGGACCCAATTGACGCCCATAAAACAGCTTTTTCAACTCCACACGCCCATTACGAATTTAATGACATGCCATACGGACTCAAAAACGCCCCGGCGACATTTCAAAGACTGATGAACCAAGTTCTATCCGGTCTAGAAGGAAACATTGCATTCGTATATTTAGACGATATCGTTATCTACGCACACTCCATACAAGAACACGAAACTAAATTCAGAAAACTAGCCAATCGACTACAATCAGCGAATCTAAGTCTACAAATTGGAAAATGCGAATTCCTAAGAAAAGAAGTAGTCTACTTAGGACACATTATTACAGAAAACGGTGTAAAACCAGACCCCAAGAAAATAATAGCAGTAAAATCATACCCAGTTCCTAAAACAGCCAGACAAATCAAACAATTCCTCGGTCTAGTCGGCTATTACAGACGCTTTATCGAAAACTTTTCTACACTTCTCAAAAAGAACGTTAAATTCCTCTGGACATCCGAACACCAAATGGCCTTCGAAACCTTACGAGACTTGATATGTATATCCCCTATATTACAATATCCTAAATTCGATCAACCATTTATCTTAACAACTGACGCATCTAAATATGCGATAGGCGCCGTACTCAGTCAAGGTAAAATAGGAGAAGACTTACCGATAGCCTATACTTCGCGAACACTAAACAAAGCAGAACTAAATTATTCCGTAATCGAAAAAGAACTACTAGCCATTGTATATTCAGTCCACCATTTCAGACCTTACTTATATGGACATAGATTTACACTTGTTACCGATCACAAACCTCTCGTCTGGGTCAGCAGCGTCAAAGACCCAACCTCACGATTGCTGAGATGGAGATTCAAACTAGAAGAATACGACTATGCTGTCGTATACAAAAAAGGACAAATCAATTGCAATGCAGACGCACTATCACGCAATCCACCTGTAGATGCTGATAAACTATTACCAATCAATGCAAAACGCGACCGAAATCCGAGCACAGATAGTACATCAAACCCTGACGCGAAACGAAGAAAAGAAGCACACCAATTCCCAACTCACCCGCGACAAAGTACAGACGAATCACCAAACCCCGCTCCCGTAAAGAAATATAAAGGCGACATCGATACAAATACAGAAAACGACGAACCTACTCATACCTCTATGGATTGCCTACCATCAGCAAGAGAAATAGTAAACTTCCCAAATAGACCCCTAACAAACTATTCACAAACCGATAGTTCTGTAGATAATCAAATACTCACAAAAAGACTAATTCACCTACCAGACAAACGCACAGGAAATAATTCATCAACTGATACCGAAATGGAGAGTCTCTTAGACAATCTGACTACATTTTCAGAAGATCCATCCACAGGCGACTCGACAGACAGTTTCCCGATGCCTAAAAAACCAATTAACGTTTCAAAATCTACTAAAACAATAAAAACCGATTCATCTACGGACACCTCCGCTGATAATTTACCATTGTTCAAGAGAATCGATCAAAAACGAAACGCTACGTATACAGATATTTCCCCAGACAATTTACCTCTAAATAAAAGATTACGAAATACCGAACGCTATTCGAACAGAAACACCTCATTCAGTAAGCCTAATCTCACTCCAAACAGTCCTAGCGATAACCCAGACTCAAGTAACACGCGCGAAGAAAAAACAACGTACAGCGAACGCACTAGCGCACGATCTCCAACACACGCATACAAATATAAACTACGACCAAGAAAACCCAAATCTCCTCCACTACCACTTGACACATCGTCAGACGACGACCATATCCCTTATTATAAACAAAAACTCCCTACCTCCAGTGAATCGTGGACCTCGAACCGCAAGAATCCTACTTCCAAACAAAAATCTCCCGTTTCCAGTGAATCAGAGACTCACAAAACGAATTATAAAAAATCATATTCAGACGCCGTGAAAGAAAAACAACGAACAACAATACCCAAAACTACCACCCCAAGACAACACACTACATGCCCAATCACAGAATCCATTTACCATAACCCATCCTACAAACAATTTCGAGAAGTCTCAAAACTCTTACCAGATCTAGAAAACCAATTCATAACAGAGATAACCGAAGATTTATTTACAAAAGACGACAATTTAGCACATTGCATCCCAGCTGACTGTCTAATCGGACAAGGTATAGCACAAGAAATGATTGAACGAAACATTATAAATCGCGACGTATTAGAATCAAAGAACCCCCGAGTAGGTGACATCATAGTAACACCGTACAATAATATCAAAGTGTATAACTTAATCACCAAAGCGGAATTTTTCAACAAGCCTACGTACGAAACTATGTATAATATTATATGTAAGCTCAGACAAAAACTAGAATCAGACAACGTACAGTCGATATCTATACCAAAAATCGGTAGCGGACTAGACAAACTAAACTGGAAGACCGTCCGATCAATGATCTACTTCGTTTTCCAAAATTCAGACGTAAAAATAACTATTTGTGATTTCAAACCAAGTCAAAGAACCGCACCACATTCAGATAATAACCCCGAAATCCAAACTCAAATAACGAAAATTTCATACAAACCGAACATACAAACATACCTGAAAACCTGGAAAACAACTACACAGAAACAAACATACACAAAAACCCGAATAACATTCCAGAAAATAATGATCCCCCTCCAAACGTTAACCAAAGCTCACACAACATCGAAGAAACGAGTTTAGATAATACACGACAAAATCCACCTCAAAACCCCATTCCACGTTTCAGCCAAATAGATCCAACGCCAACAGCGACCAATATCAAAGAAACAAACGACGATATTCTCATGAAAAAAGATAACTATGTACACTGCATGCCAGCTGACTGCATTATAAAAAAAGGAGTTGCTAAACAATTAATCGATATTGGCAGCCTAGATACAAATTTCCTAAAATCTCAAAACCCAGAAATAAATAGCGTAATCATAACACCAAATAATAAAAAATTCATCTTCAGTCTTGTAACACAAAACAAAAACTACGAAAAATCAACGGTAGAAGGCATACATAACACACTAATTATTCTTCGTGACATACTACAAGCAAAACACAAAATCCTTTTCAATTTCTAAAATAGGCAGCGGATTCGACAAATTAAACTGGTTCGCGATTAAAAATATTCTCAGAAAAGTCTTCAACTACACGGACATTACAGTTAACATATGCCTCAACGAAATCAACGTTCCTAAACCAGAACTACGCCAAGACATAATTCGCGAAAATCACGAATCCGTAATAGCTGGCCACAAAGGAATAACTAAAACATTTAAACGAATCCGAGCAATATATTTCTGGCCGAACATGAAAAACGACATAGGAAAATTTATAGAATCATGCGAAAGCTGCCAAAGACGAAAACTTTTCAGAAATAAAGTCAAACTCCCGATGGTAATAACCGACACACCGACAACCGCTTTCGAAAAAGTCTCATTAGATATTGTCGGACCCTTACCAACTTCAAACTCACAAAATAAATATTTACTAACAATCCAAGATAACTTAAACAAATATTCAGAAGCAATACCATTAAAAAAAATGACATCGACAACAATCGCCAAAGCATTCGCAGAAAATTTTATTTGCCGCTACGGAGCACCCGAATCAATCCTAACAGACCAAGGTCCAAACTTTCTAAGTCCCGTGATGAAACAATTAGCAAAAATCTTTAGAATCAAACAAATCAAAACAACAGCTTACCATCCCCAATCCAACGGTTCCCTCGAACGCAGCCATCAAGTCTTAATCGAATACTTAAAACACTACATTATTAATAAAAATAACTGGGACAAATGGATCCGCTTTGCAATATTCTCGTACAACACATCAGTACACGAAGGTACTGGTTACACACCACACGAACTCATTTTCGGAACGATAGCGCGCCAACTATCAAACATCCGCCGAGACAAAAACGTTTCAAACAAATATGAAGAATACCTCCAAGAAATAATAACCCGACTCAAAAAAACTAGACAAGACGCTATAAACAATCTAAAAAACGCAAAATCAAAATCAAAATTGAGATACGATAAACACATAAACGCGCACAGCTTCCAACCAGGACAATATGTCTATTTGATCAACGAAACAAAAAAGAAACTAGACGACCACTATAAAGGCCCATACAAAATAATTCGAATAATTAACAACATTAACGAAGAAATTCAAATAAACGACAACAAAACGAAAATAGTCCACATAAATAAAATCAAACTAGCCAAATGATAATTAACTAACAGAAATATAAACCAATAAACAAATATAAAAAGGAAAATAACAACACGAAAACAATCTCCATATCCCGAACAAATCAATACCTAACATTTATTAATATAAAACACAATAAACAAACTCAAAATTGAAATTAATTACCTAAGCTTAACTTACTTATTAATCTTACCTAACATATAAACAACAACTCAACTAAAACGAGAACTAAGAAAGAAATTCTAAATGCAAAAAAAAAAAAAATTAATAATAATAATAATAATAATAATAATAATAATAATATATATATACAACGCTACAACTAGCACGGACCCCCAAGGACCGGAACCAAAACTCCACCCGGATAACACACCCGGCCCTCCACGGAGAGGTACGCCTCGCAATTTTCCTTACACCAAGCACACCCCATCCGGGTGACAACGTCCAAGGATCGACGGCATCGACGGCACAACGAAACACCGTCTTGATGCAATGCCCAGCGATGGGTCCGGAATTCCTCATAGTGGACCAATGCTGAGCGATGGCGTCGATAGCAATTGTCGCACACCGTCTCTCCAGTGTGCAACACAAGCCACCCAGACCCCTTGAGACACGAACCGCCGTGGTTCCAGGCCTCACGCAAGATCTGCTCCCTCACACCCCAAGAATCGGCATACGGCACCCTCAGTTCGCGGATTGCCCGCCTCGTACCAGCCACCACCCCAGCCTCACTCAATTTTTCATCAAAAACTAAACAAAAAAAAAAAAAAAACAAACAAACCCGAGAAATAAGAATACCAACAAAACCGACATTTTAAACAACAACCACGAAATCCCTTACCTCTTTCGAAAGCCGCCATTTCACCAAATCCCAAACTCATAATGATACAGAATACAAAAACCTCAACCGGACGCTTCGAATACCAAGAGACGAATGAGACCGAACCACCAAAACCGACCGTATCAGCAAAATCTAAACTTATAAACACCAATCACCACCCCCACTCATAACAAAACCCAGACACACCATATACCGACCGTAAACGAATACATTTTCAGAGCTACATTAGCTGAGCAAGACGAAATCAGAAGCCTATACCAAACATCAATGTTCAAAGAAAACCCTGGCATCTACTACGAGCACGTACAGAACCTCAGAACCTACAACGACGAATGAACATTAATAAACTTTATTGATTTAGATAACCTAAACGAAAAATTCGAAACACTAAAAAAATATTTAACCACAATAAAACAATGCGACTCATACGTAAGCAGGTGCGACATGCACGAACATATAGGAATGATCCAGAATCGTAGATCAGTAGTAATAGAACAACAGAATCAAATAGGAACTCTTGTAGGCAAACACGACGACAGCAACATACAACAATATCTCACACAATACATCAACCACAAACATAAAAGATCACCACCATTCCAATTCATAAGTAAAATCAGTAAAACACTATTCGGAACTTTAGACGCAGACGACGCAGAATATTACAACGAACAAATCAAAAAATTATACGTAGACAACAACCACCTAGCTTCACTACTCAAAGAACAAACACACGTTGTAAAATCTACCCTAGGAGCACACAGAATACAACTCAAAGAACTTATGGACCAAATCAAAGAAATAAAGCTAGTAGAATTACATTACCTAGTCGACACTATAAACAAAAACGAGAGGGCTAATAAAGGAAATAACCTCCTCCTCAAACACCTCATACAACTAGACCAATACACCAACGAATATGAACTAGACCTCAATAGCGTAATCGACGCAATCTTATTTGCAAGACAGGGACTACTCCACCCCAAAATCCTAACACCCGGACAAATCATGTCAACAATTAGACAAATACAGAGCCACAACCCTACGAAACAATTCCCAGTTCCATTAGAAAACGAATACGCACAGGAATTAATAAAACTCTCAAGACTCGACATAACTTACATAGATACCAAAATTATATACATCATTTCAATACCACTACTAAACACCAATACCTTCAATATCTACCGACTAATTCCGATCCCAGTAAAACAACACTATGACACCACGGACGACAAGTTCGCATACATTAAACCAAGCAGCGACTACATAGCAATAACAAGAGACAGAACATTATATTTCAAATTAACCGAATTAAAATTCAATAAATGTATGATGTCGTTAGAAACGTACATCTGCAGACAAAATCAACCACTATTCCACACGAACAACCACATCACTTGCGAAATAGGATTATTCATCCAACCAACGGAAACAGATATCAAAACATGCGACGTCAGACTCGGAACCTTCAACGGAGTATACTGGACAGAACTAACTACATCCAACTCCTGGATCTATTCTTTGACAAAACCAGAAGTCATGCATATCGTATGCACAGATGAAAATCCAATCCAAATATCTTTGAGCGATTCCGGAATACTAAAACTAAACAACAAATGTACAGCAAATTCTAACACAATCACCCTATCCACAACCAAACACTACCAAACAACGGAAACCCACTCTTATGCACCGAAATTCAATTTAAATATCTCAGACTTCTATAACCCATCCGAAAACGAAGATCCCAAAAATTTATCCCTTATCCCTATAGCAACACTCAACGAGACCCCATACCTTAACTCTAAAGATTCAACTTCAAACGGCTTGACACTCGACGATATCATCAAACAAACAAACGAAATAACTAAACATAAAGAATCCACGGATAACGAAAACCGTATCGAAGGCATACTATATTACGTTTCTTCTCTATTCGGATCATTATCACTAATGTACATCGCAAACAAATTCTCGATACTAAGCAAACTATTGAAAATTTTTACAACAATTCAAACCCTCTGTCAACGAAACGAACCAAATAATCAAATAGTTAGCTACCGTGGAAATCAGGATCAAACCGAACCAGATAACCCACCAGAAACACAAGAAATAGCTACACGACCACTAACACCTCACACGCAAATCATCATTCAGCAGGCCAACCCCCCAACAACTACTACTACCCCTATCACACCAAACGTAGAAATTATCGAAACACCTCATACACCCTTTTACGCGACATAAGAAACACTTCACAAAAACCTAACAAAACTTCTTATATATTATAATACCTACAACGCTAAGATAGCATATACCGTGAGAATCAGGTGAAACCGAATGGTCCATTCGCCCAGACGGTGAATATTTGGTATTTTTAGCGGGCTAACCACTCGTTGCGCTGAAAAATCCCTAGGGTGATCCTGGCGCGCGGTCGATCTGCCGAGTTTTATCGACCGCGCGCCAAAATCACCCTAGGGATATTCAGTGTAACGAGTGGCTATCCCCATGAAAATACCAAATATTCACCGTCTGGGCGGATGGACCATTCGGTTTCACCTGATTCTCACGGTATATTTCATTATTAATCAGATATTTAGGAACATACCTACCTTTTCATTATAATAACCACATTCAATATACCATACATGTACTAACTCAGTATAAGACATTTATAACTAACCGAACTTATTGCAAATAAGTAATTTTAATTATGTTATAATTTCAAGATCAAAATCATAATCAATACACCTAGATATATTCACTAACGTGAATATAATTATATTTACTGTCGTAAATATAGATCCTTATAATTTTAAACATATTACAATTTCGAAATCGAAATCATAATACATATACCTAGATATATTCACTAACGTGAATAAAATGTTTACTACCGTAAACATAGAAATGTTTACTACCGTAAACATAAAATCTTATACCTAACAAAAAAAAAAAAATTTCTCCCTGCTTCACAGGAGCAAATTTTTTTCCCCCGGGGATGGGCGTGTTACGTTCCCTATACCTCTCACTCTCAACACTTGATACCCAACATCCTCCATGCATCATATCCCATGACCCTTAATCAAAGGAAGTCTCAACCTCACGATTCGAAGAACCATCATCCCTACCTAAGTACCTATAAACTGCAAACCTTGCAATTTAACACGCTCACGCCCAAGAGACAAAGAACTCACTCTAAAACTGGCACCATACTCATTATTGGCGCAAGACTCTTCAATTAGCCATCGAGCTATCAACACATCAATTAACTCTCGAACAATCAACTCTCAAACACTCAAATCCTACATCTAAATAGTTAATACCTAACTTTAGGAGATTACAGTTAACGCATACTTGTTTTCAACCATCAATATAACCACGTATCAATAAATAATTCTAATTGCAATCATATCAACGAGCACACATTATTCACTTCAACCATCCGCACGTAATCCGGTTACCCTCAGGTGTAAAAACGAGGTACGAACTCAACGATCTCAACAGAACTCACAACATCCACAACCATAATCATAACACCTGGATCACCGCGCGCGAGTCTTTTCGCTAGTTTGGTGCCAGGTCCGCAGTATTGATAACCAGGCAGATGTAACTCTACGGGAAGACTGTTAATGATCCTGTTGACCAGACCTTTCCCGCAGCGTTTAGTTCGCTTACGACTGACCGTCTTAGCTTTGTGCACGATCATGGTTATGCTCTGACTGAGGAATCATCTTTATAAACACGCTATTTATACCGTTTACCGTCAGTCAGAGTCGAGATGAGGTTCGAGACGGATCTCCCCTAACACTGTCTATGCTAAGTTCGTTCAAACTCTGGGCAAGGTCGTGGTTGGATTTCGGCTTAGGAGGAGTTTCGTACGGTCCGGCGGTGTTGGAGGCGGCTGAACGGCGGTGACAGAGAGCTGTGCACGATCATGGTTATGCTCTGACTGAGAAATCATCTTTATAAACACGCTATTTATACCGTTTACCGTTAGTCAGAGTCGAGATGAGGTTCGAGACGCAACCCGTCAAGCTACCTGTCATGAATTTCGATAAATTTGTGCAAGAGAATGTTGCAACCAAAAAACGGCACGGTGATTTGCTACCAAACAGCGTGCGCGCGGTATTTTGCGGTCCGTCCAATTGCGGCAAGACCAATGCGCTGCTCTCCCTAATAACGCACCCCAACGGGTTGAGGTTCGAGAACGTTTATATCTACTCAAAATCATTGAATCAACCCAAGTACAAGTTCCTGCAACAGTTACTCGAGGATGTAAATGGCGTTGAGTACTTTCCACTTGACGAGCATGAACAAGTAGTGGTGCCAGACGAAGCCCTACCCAATTCGATAATCGTCTTCGATGATGTGGCGTGTGAGAAACAGGACAACATCAGAGCTTTTTTCTGTATGGGAAGACATAAGTACGTGGATTGCTTCTATCTCTGTCAGACCTATGCCCGCATTCCCAAGCATCTCGTGCGTGATAATACCAACCTTTTGGTACTATTCAAGCAAGATGAAATGAACTTGAGACATGTATACGACGATCATGTGAATACCGACATGACTTACGCGCAGTTCAAAGACTTGTGCTCCGCGTGTTGGAACAACGGCAAATATGGATTCGTTGTAATAGACAAGGACAGTGATATAAACGAGGGTAGATATAGGAAAGGGTTTGACTGTTTCGTGAGCATAAAGTATAGTGAAAAAAATTAGAAGTGGGATCAGTAGCGTTTCAGTCACAGCTGCGTCAAAAGAAGTCTTGCGTCACATCGCTAAAGCCAGTGCAGCGATTCGACGTAAACACAGAATGTTAAAGTCAGGTAGGGAGACCGCTGAAAAAACTATGACCGATGTTTTCAAACCGGTAATTACACCGCTGCAACAATTGGTGGACATTTCTCAAACGACTGTTGAGCCCGTCAAAGAAGAGCCGATCAAACATGAGCCGTTCAAACACGAGCCTCGTGGCGATGATTCCTTTCTGCAAGATGAGTCTCAAATAACGGATGAGGAAGCGAATGTGACTTTACAGCCGACGGATGAGATTACCGACGAGTATCTTGGAATATTACAAGACGGGCGAAGTGATCTAGATAACGTTTTCGGTGTACGCAAACTCGCTCACGACAGGTTAATGATGGGTGACTCACCGATAAGTTTTGAGAATGATTTCATTCATGTAGGTGACATGCGCTTTACAAAGACAAGAGGTTTGTTCGAACTATTATTCAAAAAGATTCCCGATGAGATCTACGTGAGTTCAGATGATATCCGAAATTATAAACAAATCGTATCTGCAACGAATGCACATCGAAAATACTACAAAAGTGGTCAACCTGTTCGGGACTTGAACAACCCCAAGTTCAAGAAGTTTATAGCTCAAGCCTTCACCGTTCCACTTGCACGCAAGGGTCAAGGTATGCTACCGGAGTTTATGGTTGCCCGAGAAGGTAGAGAAACGGACTATTTTCACTGGGATGACCCCAACGAGCTGGTGGAACGTTTGCGTTTGCTTCTAGCTTCCCAAGCAGCTGGGAACTCGAGTCACTCCAATGAAATTGTATCAATAATCGAAGAATTACGCGAAGCTGGTATCATTTATTAACCAACATCTATCCATTTTTACCGTCATTTCCAAGATGAGCGTTGATGTGTTCGGACGACAGTTGGACAAGGGTGCAGCTGTAAGCGGTCGTGGTCCTCCCGGTGTTGGGTTTAAGTTCACCACCGACGGACATTACGATATAGACAATAAGAGGCTGTGCAACGTCGCCAATCCCGTGCAGCAAAGTGACGCCGTTACTATGAATCTCATGCGACGGGAGATCGACCTCGTGAGAAACGAAATCCTCTCAATGATACATGCTTCGGACTCCCGCATAACAGATGCTCTGCGCACCCTAGGTGTTGATATCGAAGCAGGTCAAGACCTGTCGACTCGCACCGTCAAGATCATTCTTGAGCTGGACACCAGACTGACAGTGTTGGAAAATGAACGAGAAAAAGCTAGCACTCGTGACGGAGCTGCATAGACCGGCTCGAAAGAACTATCAACGTCGTCGTGTAGATGTTCGCGGTTGGGATGAAACCTGGCAAGCGGATCTCGTTGACATGGCACCTTACGCAGGAGCAAATAAAGGTTACAAATACATGCTCACCGTCATCGATATATTCTCCAAGTACGCTTGGGCCGTGCCAATGAAGAGTAAGACCGGTAGAGATACCGCGAGTGCTATGGAATCTGTACTCGTACAGGGACGTACCCCGAAGAATTTACACGTTGACAGAGGCAGAGAATTTTATAATTCAAATTTCGATTCCGTCATGAGACGATATAATATTAAATTATACTCAACCTTTAGTAACTTGAAGGCATCAATCTGTGAGCGCTTTAATCGTACGCTGAAAAACAAAATGTGGATGCAGTTCAGTCTGCACGGGAATTACAAGTGGATAGACATTTTATCTGATTTGGTTTCGGCTTACAACAACTCTAAACATCGGACTATTCGCATGAACTCAAAGGACGTTTCCCCTAGAAATGAGCGGACATTACTGCAGACTGTATACCAAAGAGTTCGAGTCAGATCTGACAAGCCGGCAAAGTTCAAAGTTGGAGATAAAGTCCGAATCAGCAAATACAAGAATGTTTTTGAGAAAGGATATACGCCAAATTGGACGACTGAAATATTCACGATTATCCAAGTAGTAAATACTGATCCAGTAACGTACAAGCTTAATGACTATCAGGATCAGCCCATAGCGGGTGGCTTCTACGAACAGGAACTTCTCAAAGTTAAGAATTCCGACATCTACCTGGTGGAGAAGGTGCTCAAGAGACGTGGAAACAAGCTATTTGTAAAATGGTTAGGATTCAATAATACACACAATAGTTGGATAAATAAGTCTGACTTGTAAGGTTTATTAATAAAGAAACAATATTTGACAAGTATACGTTTATTTATTCTACACAGTCTTATCGTAACCCCACGGAAGCGTGTCCGTCGTGTCAGGAAATATGATCCTCTTGTCGTCGTTCCAGCTCAGCGCTATCTTCCTCTGCGACACCGTATGAACCTGATGATTCTTGCTTTGAATTAAATTTTGACTTTTTGTTAGATTTCGATGCTGCAGAGCACATTGTAGGTAGTCATCGAACGTTATGGTTCTCAGTGTTGCCCCTTTGACTCCCTTAGCACGTTTCTGCTCTCTATTTTCACCTAAAACCTTGAAGGAATATAATTTAGCTCTTAAGCCTACAAACTCAGTCATTATCTTTCCATTATTTTCGTCTTTCATTAATCCCAGTACTTTTTTGTTAACCAGCGGCATCTTGTAAATATTTTCCGAAGGATAGTCGGAGGTATCGAATCAGTCCAAATCGCGTTTCATGAGCTCGTATATATCGGGTATGGTAAAGTGATATATGAGGCTATCCGTGTCGGTATACATAAGCTTTGCTTGGTCACCAAATCTGCTTTTTATGTAATTATAATGAAAATCATAAATGTAGGTTTTAGCGAGATCCATAATAGGAAATCCTCCGTATATAGGTTTATTGAATTTAATTTTCGTCCGATTCAACTCAATTATCATCATATCTTCACCGAATATAGTACTGCTATGAAAATTAGGTTTTGCGATAAGCGCTCGCGCACCGTATCTCCCATCCCACTTTGTAACTAGTCTCACGTCTCTATGTTTTCCAACGTTTTCCATGGTTTTCCCGAAAACAGCGTTATTCGTAAGTTTGTAAAAGTTCTTTTCGAAGTCGTTGTTGGACTTTTTACGCAATTCAGTATTCAAATTGATATATTTTTTGAGCCACGGTGCTTGCTTGAAATTCAATACTCGATGGATTTTCGTTAACTTCATACCTAAACTCAAACACTGCTTCAAAACCTTGTAGTGTATGACGTATTGCTGTTTCGAGAGAAGGGTAGTTGTTAATTTAGAATTTTTGCAAGTCGAAAGAGGTGGGATGTAATGCTCCGGACACAACGGTGAGTCTTTGTGAGAGTCCTGAAGTTCTCGCGGATATTCTAAATCTACCTCAAGTATGTAACCGATGGAGGATTCATCCGAGACATCTAAAACATCGAGGTGTTCGAAATTCGACATCCATTCGAAGGAACTATACGGTAGGTAATGACTCATAGCTGCACCATATAGATTATTAACATCGAAATACATGAGGTATGATTCTTCTCGATTCGGATCGAATGCTGTCCCCATGTATCTGTTGTTGGCTTTAGCGTATCTATTAGAGCATTGAGCTACACCGCCGCGAATGCCTCTTTCTATAAACATCAACATATCAATGTCGACGAGGAGCTCGAGTTCAACACCCGTGCACTTGAGCATCGCGTCAAACGAGAGGCCCGGCGCCGTATAATAATGTAACGGATCTAACTCATAAGTGGACCAACAATTACTTCTAAAATTTTGAAAAATATCCGCTAAAAGGAGCACATCCGTTTGCAGATACAAGTCCGAATATTGACCTAAAGTTTTAACTTGAAAAGTTTGCCAAACATTACACGCGTGTAAATAATTATCCTCTGAAATACCCACATCATTTAATTTTGAATAAAATTTTTCTATGGGAGGTAACTGTGTTTCTTCAAGACTCTCCCAACTGTCTACGTACTCGTAGGGAAATACACCTTTCCTCGTCAATAACTGAAATTCTTCAAATGTGACAAGTCTGAGCCGAATGAAATGCTTGTTTCTGGTCATGACTCAACGATTCCATCTGTATGATACACTTGAAATAAGGTTCCAAGGCTTGAGTCAATTCTTCCAACTCGTTCACAAACCACTCTATACAATCCTTTCCGCGATTGATTCTGAATTTGGAAACTGAATCGTCAAAGGTGCAATGTAAATAGTACGCAATACTGTATGGAACATGTTCCTCATACACCCTCCTATGCTCAGACTCAGATGTATCGTTAACCGGTTGCAAGAGACATTCCAGATCAGCGTAAATACAAAACGGTACATTTTCTTTGTGTTTGAAGTTTTTGAATTTCAAGATCTTATCTTTTTCGTCCGGTAATATCACTCTGCATTTATTTAGATTCGCGCAATCAATCTGGTGTTTGCTCAAACAATTTTCAGTCTGAAAATGACTCAAACATCTATCACAAAACCAGGTATGACCTTTGTGTTTCGAAATTTGTGAACTCGACAGTCGAGACAAATTTTTAATCCATGCAAAGTGACATATTGTATTGTTAACGTCATCAATTTCGTTTAACTCGATATTAGTTTCTAACATAAGAAGATGTATGGTAGACTTGTCTGATTTTACTTTACTCAAATAAAGAGGTACTATTTCACGTTCATCTATACCGTAAACGTTGATCGCTAAACCATTTAATTTTTCGAATTTAGAAATTTCGTTCAGACTCATGGGAAAATTCAAACCTTCATACCTTAGCACTGTGCTGAAATGCGGATAAGAAGTCGTTCTACTCACATGATTATCCGTTGGGAAAAGGGCTGCTGTGACCGACCAGAGAAAACAGTACGGATCGTCGTTCATAATATTTACCACCGCCTTTTTATCTTGTATATGCTTCGGTAGCTGTATGTAAGTAGATATACCTCCTCGCAGTGGTACATATTTATTGATATTCACAGCCATATTTATAATTTCAGTCAACGACCATCCCGAGTCCTTTTCCTGGAAGTCTTCGATTTTGACTAACAATTTCTCCTTTACATTCTCGTCAAACCATTCATCAATGTTCGTCGCTGGTAAAATTGCTTCATTTTTGGTATTGAAGAACTTCATTTCTTCGATAATTTCACCGTCTTTCACAGTTTCGAATTTGCAGGACAACACTACATTTACTTTCAAGTTTCCGTCTTTCCGAAGCATATTCTTCAATCTGGGGATGATTAGTTTTTTCGAATCATCTAGAAAATGTTTCAGATCTTTGTGTTGCAGATTCGCTATCATCCCAGTTCTTATTCTTCCTTTGAAAGCTGACTCTAAATCCTCCCACTTTACTCTGTCACTTCTCCGCAGTCTCCTCACACCTTTCCCTGTTTTTCGACACTGCTCAAACCGCGCTTTCAATGATTTCAAGATTCCTATTGTTGTCAAAATTCTTGTTTTTTCTCCGATCGTTGAAGCGGATTTCCGTAAAATTTTGTTTAAAAGCCTAATGTTTTGAGTTCCAAATCTAATCCACTTCTGTGTTTCCGTAGTAGATGATTTCTCTTTCAGAATTTCATAAGCATTTTGCATAATGCTGATAAGTTTGAGACATTTAGCCGCATCCATTTTCGTGATTACTAATAACAATTGTACACTGCAAAAGTTTAAGCGCGAATGGTTCTTGAATACCGAGGAGGAGTCATTTTATAGGTCAGCACCATCGACAAATTCTGAGAACTGTGAAATTTGATCCGAGAACCCTTTTTACAGAATGTTCTCGAAGCAAGTCCTAATCAAATGCAATTTGATCAGCATGGAAGTTTCGTATACTATAAGATAAGAGATAGGTTTGTGAGGATATTATTCATATAATACGTTTATTAATCATATTGTTCATACAAGTGAGAATCACATATAGATGATGGTCAACGTTTGATAATTTGATATCATTGCATGAATGTATTACCTCTACTACGAATATATGATTATCACACAGACGCATCGAAATATTAACATATTTGTGTATAGAAATAGGTTCAGAGTTAAAAATCATTTGTTTTCATAGTTGAATTCGATTTGATTGAATTGTCCCCCGAGGTAGCGCATCATCAGTCTATCCTCTTCACATGCTCCCATCATCTTTTGGAGAAGATCCGCGTCGTCGTTCAGAATTTTTGTCATCCGAGCTGGTAGAAATACCGAGCAGCTGTTATCCACATCAACCATGAATCTGGCTCCAAATTTAGTCTGAATTTTGCGGATGTTGCTGATTTGGTAATCTCTGAACACTTCCAGATCCGTCAATTTCTTCGTTGGAAGAAACTCCTCCAGCCGACCGATTTTATTAATCTTCGTAAGGTCCATGCTTTTCTTGGATTCAAATTTTGATATTCCTTAGTCTGCCTGTGATTTGATTCAGATTGGACTTGGCTTCGATTAGACTTTTCACTTCTTCGATATTTCTCAGCAGTAGATGTAATCGTTTTTTCAGTTCTCTTCGCTGCTCTTGCAGGTTATTCTGCATTACTCGAAGATCGGTTGAAGACTAATTGTCAGCTTAAAATTTCCCTTTCTTTTATATACCCTACACGCTTCCATTAATTTTCTAGAACATTCCAAAAGATCTTTCTTGCACGTGTCACAACTTGAAGGTTATTCCGAGAACTATTCTTCTGAGAATCATTAGGCTAATCATATTTTTGCATTTCTAGGTAACTCGATAATCGCGTAACTCGATCCGAACAGGGTGCCGAATAATTCCAGGAACTGCCCGAAGGAAGCTTCTAGAACTCCCTGACCCAGGGCTTGGAATCTTATTTCGGAAATGTGTGACGTCATATTAAGGGCGTGTGACGTCATATTAAGAGTGTGTGCCGCTAATATAAGGGTGTATGACGTCATATTAAGGGTGTGTGCCGCTAATATAAGGGTGTGTGACGTCATATTAAGGGTGTGTGCCGCTAATATAAGGGTGTGTGACGTCATATTAAGGGTGTGTGCCGTCAATTCAAGGGCGGACGACGCCATTTTAAGGGACCGAGAGATCTGCTGACGTCATCGGGCCAGACCCTCACACGGACACGGACGGCGCACGCATGTGTGTGTGCGTGTACGTGTGCACTAACACGCGTTGGCCCAGAACCCGCCTTGTATATCTACTATTATCGAACAAATTAATGAGTTACAATCGAAAGATTAAACAGAACTATTTTAAACTACCTTGCGAAATTTATTAATGATAATCAGAGAATCTGGGACAAATGGTTACCACTGTTCTTTCTTGCCTATCGGTCCTCCAAACATCAAATAACACAATTCACTCCAGCAATGCTAATGTTTGGTAGAGAATTACGAATCCCTTCAGATTTACTTCACGGTACACCAACATCTTACACAGACCAGAACATTGGTCTTCCTGATTGTGTAGATCAATTACAAGAAAGATTGGTAGATACTCACGAACGAGTTAGAGAAACTTGGCGACTCAAAAGTGATAAAATGAAGTCCAAATTCGATTTGAAAGCTCACATGGTTTACTTCACACTGGGACAAAAAGTTTGGCTCTTTGCCCCCAAAAGAGTCAAAGGTGAATGTCCAAAGATTCAGAGAGTTTGGGAAAAAACCTATATAATCAAATCCAAACTTAATGATGTAGTCTATCGAATTCAAAAATTTCCAAGGGGAAAATTCAAGGTGGTACACATTAACCGTTTGTGGCCAATGGAACAGGATAATCCGGAGTAATCATTTTCTCAAATAATCAAATCATTAAATTCACTCTCTTTTCTAACGGTTGACAAACATGAACCATCTATCAATCTATTTATCTGTGGTTAACAGATTGACTGTGGATAACAGAACGGCCAGGGTTACTGGCCTGATTATCTATTTTCTGTGGTTAACAGATCGATCAGGGTTACTGGCCTAATCTTCTATTTATCTGTGGTTAACAGATTGTCTATGTTTAACAGACTGATCAGGGTTACTGGTCTGATCCTCATTTTTGTGTTGTGTTTAAAGTTTGAATTTTTATTGATTATTTGAATAATAATGTTGAAAAGAAATTAAAGCTGTTTAAGAGCAGCTGTAAAATTGTTAACAGTAGCTGTTTGAGAAGAAGTTAGAAGATTTTTCTAATGAAAGGAATTCTTGTATTGAGTGTTACAGATGCTGGGACCGAAATATATATATATATATATTTTTTTTTTGGGTACGAATGATTTAGTCAAATTTCTCAGTAGTAGAGAATCATTAGAATCAAACACTGACGCTCACACATCACTATGGCATGAACTGCATGAGAATACACCACTTTTGAACACAACATAACAAAATGAAAATTGTAGTAAACACTTATAAGACATTTTAGATTATATAGAGTCAAACAAATGTGTTTCGGGACTGTTCTTCATCGATGATTTCTGGGAGGTTTTAGTTGAAGAACAGACTGGGTCCTCCCTATGTGAGATATTACGACTCTTCAAATCCTTCAATTTATTGCTACTTCTACATTAACAAACTGAGGTTGTAATACCTCAAATAGTTCCCGGTTTGATTGCCGGGGCGGCAATCTTTTCGCGAAGGGGAGTAGTGTTACGTATCCTCCTTCGAACCCTTTTGAATTGACCCGTCTGAAGGATGTCAAAGAAGTCTCTTGGTAACGACTGTCGTTTTGTACTAACAACGACGTTTTGACTGTCTTGATTTATCAGAATCTAATCTCTTCGTTCTTGTATTTACAAAAGATATTTATCTCAACGAATAATAACTATAATAAACCGCCCGGTTGGGGTTAAATGGTTGATTTGATTATTCCGTGTTGTCGTATCTCTTCATTTAGTTTATATAACATCATACATATCATAGTAATAAGTATTTTTGGTTAATTCAAATAAATGGTAATTTTCAATTATGTTTTTGTTGGTCACATGTAACTGTAATTGATCTCATGTCTCACAAATACCATACATCCTTCTTATTTTTTTTAAGGCTGATCTGACAATTGAAATTTAACTCAACCTATATAGTCGAAGGTATTGATCAAAAGTTGAACCTCGGCGGGTAAGGTGGATTTCAGAGGTTAGCAAAACACTAACGCCAGGGTCGGATCCGACCCCAACGGTACCTTAGGAAAATTGATTTAGGTTTATAAGATTGAAAACTTTTATCAAATCGATTGAGTTTCTACCTGTAACGAGATGTTCGCTGTACAACTGACGATTTTATTCGCCGCCAGCTTTGCTGATTTATGGTATCATTAGAATTTCTTCATACTATATGGTATATTGATTAGGGTGGGTCAAAAAAATCAAGTATTTTTTTTTTGGATCTGACACACGAAAACTAGTTGCTAGGTGCCTCTAGAAAGTACTTACCAAATATGAGCTCTTAATATTAATATTAAGAGGTGGCTCATTGCGAATTTCTATTTCCCATTTAAATAACATGGGAAATTTTTTTTTTTTTTTCTGGAATTTTATACCTCGGTAATGGCATATTGTACGGAGAAGCCCATAACATATCTTCATAGAGAATTGAATGCTCTACAAAAAAGGTCTCTTATAATTTTTTGACTTGACGACGGAGTTCCTATTTTAACTGTAATTCTGTTGTCTGCCTTAAGTGTTTTGTGTAAATGCAGATCTCGCCGACCCCAGGACGACGCGGGATCTCGACGCCGCTGGAACATCGGGGCGGAAAGAGCGGGCGGGGGGGGGATTGTCCACGATGCTTCGGCACCAGTACCCGCACCTACGTCACTTCCGGGACCATCGAAGCAGCCTTGCCACCTGCCAGCCGGGAGAGGGCTGCACCTCCCAGCCTGCCTCGTCAGCTACCTACCTCCCGGCCAAAATTCGCACATGGATTACCGTCTAGGTGCGGCGAACATGCCGAGTGCGGAAAGGCTTCCCCCTCCCCGCTCTTCGTCGACCAACACAGGAACAACTACTTTTGTTCCTTCTAATTTTTGTAATTAACGAACGATACGTCGTACTGTGAAATTCTTCGCATTTCTTTTGGAGAAAGGTCACAATTAATATCTTTCTCTTGAATAACTTTTGACCGAGTTGACTTACCAAAAAATGACTCCGGACCTTTTTTGTAGAGCGTTCAATTCTCTAAGAAAACATGCCAAGAACTTTACTGTACGACGTATCGTTCGTTAGTTACAAAAATCAGAAGGAACAAAAGTAGTTGTTCCTGTGTTATTCTTATGGGAAATCGAAAAGTGCAATGCGGGCTATCATAAGTGAAATGAAACGTTTCCAGGCCACGGCCGGGTCCCCTTCACCGCGGTAAAACAGAGGTCCCAATATTGGTACCTCTGCGTACCGCTAGATGGCGCAACACGCGTCTTCTAACCAGCAACTCAGTTAGCCACCCCCGTATACTGCGGGCAAATAAATTTATTATAATTTTTTATCAATGCAATCGTTTGGGAATCATTTGGGAAAGTTTAGGAATATGTTTTTATAGTTTAGGAAATCGTACTTCATTTTTTATTGATACAATATTATTGGGCGTGCAGTTAACATGCACTATTTGAAAATATATGTATATTTTTTTTCCCAATGAACTCAAAATTATTTGGGAAACAAGTTTGTGATATTTTTAACATTCGGGAAATTTTATTTTATCTTATAATAGTTATAATTAGGTTAGTATAAGATAATTTCTGAGCTACATAGATGCGCGAGCTGATTGGGTTCAGTTTCCAACTTTATCGATTATACTCGCTGTGCCGGTTAGGCCGGTGTGACGTACGTGGGTATAATTGATCACGACTTATCGATCATTAACAAAAAGATCAACAATACTAATAATTCGCGATGCCACGAATGTCACATGTGTTGTCCGACTATGCCTAACCGCGTAGCGTCTAAGTATAGCCGTCTGTTATCTATGATAACAAATAAAAATAATTTCGACCTATCTCTCAATAGATCGATTTTTGGATCCTACGCCGTCTAGTCCTATACAGGTCTCGCATTAATTATTTAAACAGAAGGGCCTAATTGTCTTGTCAGGAATGTATTAGGTCGGGTAAAATGATATAGGAAATTAACTGATGAAAATAAATTAAATTCTTGAACGATAATTTGAAATAAAACGTACGGTTGAACATAAAAGAATATTGTGTTTGGTTAATACAAGGGTAATGATGTGTGTGTCGACGCGGGTTCGTGAAGGGAGCTTACTTTAAAAGAAACCTTTAGATAGGTACCAAACAGAAATATACCCGTCTCGATTCTCGCGTTGACACCTTGGTAGTGATAAAATAATATAACGTGTGAATCTGATGTTGCTCGGAATTTAATGTTTGGTTTGATAAATCTTTGCAACCTAGCAACTCTTTATAACTCTTTCGCTGCAATTCCTTATGGTCATACTAATATGATATTGCTTAAGATTATATAGCCATGCTCGACAAGTTGGAGACGTCGCGAACTTGCTTAAGGCTGTTGAAGGGGGTCCTATGGTGGGGGTAACGGCACGTACACATGTACACACCTACGAGTGAATTTCGCACGGTAAACTCTCGAGAATGAGGAATTATTTCGAGAATCTGATGTGTACGAATTGTTCCTTGATTAAAATTGTTTTGGGTGAAATAGTGGAGGTTAGCCACAAATAAGCCTGGAGTTCTAATAAAATCTCTATATAATATCCTCGTGACAGCTGGCACATGGATACACACACTGACACGGTAAAAATGGCTGCCGAGTGAGACGAGTGACATCTAATTTGAGCGATATAATGATTTCTTGCACTCGACTAGTACTGAGCACTATTTCACCCACAACAATATTACAGTAGAAATAGTTCAATCACCATCCCAAGTTGTGAAGCTGTCTACGATCGGAGAATTTACCGTGCGAAAATTCGTAACCAATAGATGGCGGCACTATTGGCTCGTTGACTGAAACTGTCGGGACTCATAGCCGAATACAAATCTCCGAGGGCCCCGTCTGTTTCACTCACACAATCACACACGTTTCCATCTTATACATAACGCACACTATGGCGGCTCAAAACAGTGCGCTACGTGAATATGCCACAGAATTTGGAATTCGTTTCGTCCACGGTTGTAAGCATCGATAACTTGCTCAGAGGTTATGAAAATTAATTCTGCAGATTATTGTTGATGATGAGCACAGAAAATGAGACAAAAATTCGGGATAGGCACCAATATAGTAGTATACTCGAATCGTAGGCATAATTAGCTGACGATTAAACTACTTATTAATTAATTTGTAGGTTAGAATCATACTTGTCGACAAACTGTCCGTGCTCAATAATGTAAACATGCATAAACTGTGTTGCACATTTTGTACATAATCTCATGTAATATAGTCAGATTATATTTCTCCATTCGGATGAAACTGCTGTGCATCTTCATTTCTTATCAAGTGAGGGGAAACGTCACTGAAACTTTAATAAAAGTCATTTTTTATATTTGCAAATGACTATAAAAGGTCCAATCGAGAAAAACTTATTGCAATTCTTACTTCATGGTGTATTTGTATGGAAAAAATAATTCAACTTTCTACGATGAAATTTCAGCGCAGGGAACCTTTGCAGCAATACATAGGAGACCTTCTGCGTAAGGTTCCCTGCGCATACAATAGTATTGCAGAAAATTGAGATTCATGTTCCAATACATATGCTTGCATATTCTAAAAATTGTAGAAAGCATTTCTCTAGTGGACCTTTTTTATTAGTTTGCAAAAAATTAAATGGTTCTTGTGAGAGTTTCAGTCGCAGACCCCCTTACGAGGATAAGTTGATTTAGTTCCTTGTTTGCATATAATTATGCTCACCTCAATCGATTCTAATATTCGAATTCCCCCAAGAAGATAAGAAACTCGCGAGTTCAACTGACATAAGTGATAGAATAAATAATGAAGTATCTTCGCACAACTTTCTCTCATTTCTGAGACAGAATTCTGGCATGCCTTGAACGTTCGCTTATTCATCGTTTTCATGATACATGTAGACAAACTGTAGAATTCGATACATAAAATATCATTTAAGTTAAGGTATAATCTCATATAAATGAATTCGTGCCCAGATAAATTATCAAATGTGTTATCATGCGCAACACTGCGTATGCACTGTCTTCACGCAACATATTGCACTCCTCAATCGAAATTATGTAATTAAAGCACGTATATGTTAAAATGCATGGGAATTGAAGCTATTATCATCTAACGTGTATTGTAGTGTATCCTTTTGCTCATTTTGACCATGCGGATCATTCAAAACCTCATATTAGTTGTGACGCTACAGAGTAGCTGCCGTCACAGTCAAGATGAATAAACTAAAAATGATATGTCACTATTTTTTCAAATACTCGCAATTACTTTAATGTCCTTAATTGTAATTATTAAAACAATCAGACGTTTAATTGGGAATTTAGAATCCTCTGGACGATAACTGCAAGTAGAATTACTGGATTAAAGTTTAATGTGTCACGTCTACCATCAATTTTGATGTACCCAGTTCATAGATAATTCATGGATGGTGAAATATTGGCTGCAAGATTGTTTATAGATACGCAAGAATCCAGATTTAAGAAATATTCTCATTTTACAACAAATTGTGTGAAATTTGGGGCCCTCTAATTTGCACCCATATTTTGTATCAGCACGGTCCTGACGAGTTTAGTCCGAAAACTCAACGCGTATGGCGCTGCGAACGGTCGACAAAAATGGCCGGACTCCCTTCAACAGCCTCAACATTATTTTTGTGCTTTGTGGACTCAGCATGACGCTGGAGATCGATTTTATGGGCAGCAATATCGACGTTGCAAATTTTACAATTACCATATTCGTTATCATTTCTAATCGTCTGAGATTTCTTCAACCAATTCTTAAATTGGGCTTTATCCAGCCACGCAGATACAAATTTGTGGGCGCGTGGGTTTTTTTTCTCGTGCACCCAGAGCAGATGAGTTTTTTTTGCGTCGCCTTTTGTCCGAAATGTGTTGCTCTACTGTCTTCGTATCACTCAGCTCTTCCGTTTCCTACATAACAGAAGACAATTTCTTCAACTTTCCAGGACTTGAATTAGGCATTTGTAATAGTACTACATTGTGTGACTAGGGACGAAAGTTGGCGATTGCGACGAGTGTGAAGTTTGCTGCCCGAGCGTAGCGAGGGCGGCAATCACACGAGTCGCAATAATCGCCAACTTCGTCCCTAGTTACACACGATACTTTTTATAATAAGTGCACGGAAGGTGGGGCGTTGCTATCCCGCAAAACAGAGACGAAAATGAATGAAATTTTTCCCAAGGGACGAAAGTGAAATAATTGTGGACTGCGCATGCGCCAACCTCGCTTTGCAGTCTGGCATGCATTCGGCCACTTTCGTCCCGCTAAACTGACACACAACGCCCCACTTTCCGTGCACGTATTATAAAAAGAAACTTACGTCGCTGTTATTGTCGACACTTGAAATCGACTGAATCGTGTTTGGATCACAGGTAAGATGACGTTTCTCTCTATATTTTCTCGTTCGACATTCGGTGCGGATCTATGCGATGTTGTGACATTTCGATGCTCAGGTTGTGGTGTCTAAATATAAATTGGCAATTTGATAAACTGTGATAAAGTGAATAAAGATACATGAAAATAATCAGATCAGAGATTTCAATTTCAATAACTATTAACGATCTTACCACCACTGTAGATTTTTCAGGAAGAGAAAGTATGGGAGATGGTTTGAGTTTGCGTTTTAGCAAAGACTTATCCATAATCAAGCAGTTAATGAGGCACACGATTAAATTTTCTCACTCAATGTAAACACTCTGAACCTACCATATTAATAAAGAATTTGAGAACATTAAAAATTGAAAAAATTCAGATGTTTAAATGGTATGACGGAATTGGACGAAAACAAATCAAGTGACAAATAATTTTATGTCACACATACCTTTCATTCACCAGCTATGCAGCTCATCATTGGGAATCGTAAATTGTATCAAAGGTCAAAACAATAAAAATGGATGAAAGATGTGCAAGATAGATCGAACTCTGTGCAAGATAGATCGAACTCTGTGCAAGATAGATCGAACTCTGTGCAAGGACGCCGTGAACGTATCCAGCAGCGACAGCGGTGATACAACTTGCATACGCAAGTCCGATCTACTTACAATCTGCAGTCGGCAAGAGGGACATTGCAGAGAGCGAGCGGAGGAAAAGTTCAACAGGGAACAAATGCTTTGTAGAAAAATATTGAAATTCCTCAAAATTCTCGCGCGGGTGCATTCCTCACGGTTTCCTCACATGGAAGTCAAATTTCTCGCATTTTGAGGGATTACTCACAAACCGTCAACGCTGGCTGGTTCAAGAGTGTAAGTCGAGCAGTGCCCGCGGCGTTTCGATTTTTATTTTACGACGTTTTAGTTCGATTTCTAGATGAGTATGACGGTGTCGCCTCCTGGAGATGTCTTCGGACGGCATTCACCTCCGTTCTCGTCGTCCTGATCCTTTGCTTCATAGTTTCAGTCGTCCAGGTCCTCCGCTCCGTAGTTTCAGTCGTCCAGGTCCTGCGCTTCGTAGTTCTTGTAGTCGCAGGACCTGGATGACTGAAACCACGGATCGCAGGACCCGGACGACTGAAACTACGGTGCGAAGGACCTGGACGACTGAAACTATGAATCAGAGGATCAGGACGACGAGAACGGAGGTGAATGCCGTATGAAGACATCTCCAGGAGGCGACGCCGTCATACTCATCTAGAAATCGAACTGAAACGTCGTACAATAAAAATCGAAGCGCCGCGGGCACTGCTGAACTTACACTTCTTGAAGTAGCCCTGTCTTGGTCACTCATAAGCCCTGTGATTGGTCAACTAAGATCTTCCGTAGCTCCAAAACCGTTAGTCCCTCGAAGTTTTGGTAAAGTAAATTTAGTCTTAGATTTTCAGGAGGAATATACCCACGTAAGGTGGTGCGCCCGACCTGAATCACCCTGTATAATCCGTTGAAATTTGTTATACCATTTTCATAAGATAGAATATACATTTAAAATTAATCTAGTAACGTTACCTATTTTGACGATTCAATAACAGCATGTTTCTTTAGAAATAATCAATAATATGTCTTACGTGCGTTGTGTACGGAGACTTGCGTTGATATCTCTAATTTATGTAATTAATTTTTGGAACTGTGACACCTCCTGACAGCTGACCCGCCCTACAACGGTTTTCAATTATTATTCATTCAGTACACCCGCGCTTACATCGCCCGGTCAGCCTTCGACTACCGCGGTTTAATTTGCTAGAACCCCTTTGAACAGTTAAAATAGAGTGCTAGTTATTATTTCTCGTGAGACGTGCAAGTTATCATTGACGCTGTAAAAGGAATATTGTAGTAATCTCGCTTGAAAAGGGAAACACCCTAGTAATTTCGCTTAATAATAATATTGTGTCCAATCATTAAATAAACGTAATTGAACATTTCTGGGCCAGTTCATTATCATCCACCCGCTATGATTAATATCAGCAGGATCATCGAATTGAATTGGAAGACTCAATATCCTGACTCGGACTACGGACGCTTGCCAAAATCCTCAACCCGCTACGCCTAATTATATCAAAATTATCGAGTTGGATTAAAAAGGGTAAGTCAAGATACTTACCAATAATCGCACTATTTACCGACCGTGTACACTTACCGACAGTCGAGACGTTTACCGACCGTCGACGCTTATCTACAGTCGAGATACTTACCTATAATCAAACTACTTACCTATAATCGAACTATTCACCGACCGTCGACACTTACCGACAGTCGACACTTACCAACCATCAACGCATATCAATAGCTAATACATACCAACAACTATTGATTAACTAAACTCAATCATACATTTACCACGCATAAAATAACGATTGATTCCTCCAACCTTCCATAAGGATTTTAAGGAAGGCAACGTTGAACCTGAGTTTGGATCAGTTGACAGGTAAGACCTCCGGTGTTAGGGCTTGGGTCCAAATTATTCGGTATTCTTCCATTATCTCTTCATTTCCGAGTCAGACCGTAACTACCTTTTTCTGGTGACAGCGCATGGGATTTTTCCACAATTAAGGAAACAATCGTTATTATAAAACACAAAATAAAATGACGACAAGACAAAAAGCTAAAGCATTGGACGCCGAAGATCTGGCGCGATTAGACGCAAAATTATCAGAAAAATTAAAACAAATAGAAACTAGGGAAACAGAAGTCCTCAAGATACAAAAAGGTATCACCATGAAGGATCAGGCCCATCAGGCAAAGGAACTAGAATTGTTAGAAAGAAATCATAATTAACAAGAACAAGAGCTAGAGGTATTTCGAGTGCAAACAGAAAAACAAAAGGAATTAGAATCAGAAATACAGAAACTAAAGGAAAAACTTACAAATCCTCAAGTGCCTACCCAGCAAAGACCATCAACCAGTCGATAACCTATGATCCTTGAAAACCCGGAAACCTCACCTTCAAATCAAACCAGCATGTCAGTAACTGAGGCAACATCCACCTTATCTACTAAACCCACCTCAAACCCTCCTATACTACCAACAAATCCTCCACCCAACTCTCCAACCATTTTTCCACAAAATCAAGTCTCATTACCCAGCGCAGATCTCGTACAAACGTTAGCCAAGGAACTGAGAACGCTTATTGTAAGTCAATTTAATACAAACCATTGTATTGAACATTGGCAAGCCGTTAAGCGGGTATTAAGATATTTAAAGGGTACTTTAGATTTAGGACTTGTGTACAAGAAAACTGAAGAGAATATGACTGGTTTTGTTGATGCCGATTAGGGTAATGACGCGAATGATAGAAAATCATATTCTGGGTACGTTTTTAAATTGGGAGGCGCAGGAGTCTCATAGGAAGCACGAAAGCAGAGAACTGTGGCACTTTCAAGTACAGAGGCGGAATACGTAGCGATCTCTGAATCGACTAAAGAAGCAATTCACTTGAAGGGTTGTTTAACTGAGTTAACAGGACATTCAAAGGCAGTAACCATATAATATAACGATCGTCAAAGTGCGCAGAAGTTAGTTGCAAACCCAGTCTTCTATAACAGAACCAAGCATATTGATATTCGCCACCATTTTATCCGAAATGCTGTAAACAAAGATGAGATAAAACTGGAGTATATGCCAACAGAACAAATGTTAGCTGATATCTTTACGAAAGGTTTACCAGGACCAAAACATAAGTATTGTACTGAAAAAATAGGATTAATCTAGAATAAGAGGAAACGGAATGTTTTTTTTTTAAATGTGCAATTGAAAAAGATGAAGGAGGCGTGTTGGAAATACCGTCAGCGTAGTTACCGCCTGGTAATCTTCTCCAACTACATATACAAATAGTTAGTCGAAACCTAACTAGATTGTTCTGGATCTCATAGAATAGAAAGTCTATGACTCTATCAACCTTCGTGACTCTGTCTACTAATATACTTCTCTGTGTAGTTGCTAAAACACCACGCGAAGCATCCTGTATTAATAATAAAAGACTAAGCTATAAGTACCGGCGTTTGATTCACAAAAACCAATCCATAACTCCAACAAAAATAAAATAAATTGCATTTAAATAGAATGAAATAGTTTGTACTAATTTATTGTCAAAATCACAAGTGTTTGTGTAAAGTCTGGGCCTGCAACTAGTTAACCACTAATCAAACTAAGGCTTAAATAAATGACTAAATTTATGAATTAAGGCTGGAATAAATGACTAAATTTATGAATTAAGGCTAGAATAAAGGACTAAATTTACGAATTAAGGCTAAAATAAAGGACTAGATTTATGAATTGAGGGCTACAATAAATGACTAAATTTATGAATTAAGGCTAAAATAAAGGACTAAATTTATGAATTAAGGCTAAAATAAAGGACTAAATTTATGAATTAAGGCTAGAATAAAGGACTAAATTTATGAATTAAGGCTAAAATAAATGACCAAATTTATGAATTAAGGCTAAAATAAAGGACTAAATTCACGAATTAAGGCTAAAATAAAGGACTAGATTTATGAATTGAGGGCTACAATAAAGGACTAAATTTATGAATTAAGGCTAAAATAAATGACTAAATTCAAGAATGTTAAATGCCCGCTCTTTCACGCGCTAGTTTGAACTCCGCTAGTTCAGCTTCTGCCGTAGCCTTTCTTATTTCCAGCTCGTTGATTTTGCGCAGATGTTCTTCTCTTACCCAATTCATGACATTGAGGTGGCACTCTTCGATTGTGCCTACTCTCAATGTAAGTCCCTCTTGATGTTAAAGAGTTCTTCGTCGTGCTGACGAAGGCTGGCGGTCCTCAGCAATTTCCTAGCGTCTTCTCGAAGCGTTTCGTCCGACGATCGACTCGACGACTCCGTGCAAGTTCGGTTTCTCTTCTCAGCCACACGAACTTTTTTCCGAAGTTGTGTTGGAGATTCTGTAATCATTGAAACGGTTTGCTTGTGAACAGTAGGTCTCTTCAAATGCATAAGATTTGTACCTGAGTCAGTGCCTTGCGAGGAAGAGCTGGAAGTTCCTGGGAGCGATCCCTGACTTGCACCGGCATCCGTTTCAACCGCATCGAGTTCTTCAAACAACGTCTCATCCAAGAACTCGATCTCTCCGTTATCATCTTCCTCTTCTGATACTTCTAGCTGGTGATCTGGAATATAATAATTTGATGTAGCCGAGTGTCGGAAAAAATCATGGCCCACCGTTAAATTTATCACATGATATACCTCGTCTGGAATAAAAATAAAAATAGCAATTACCGTTTCGATGCTCTGCGTATTTGTTCGAAGAAAAGTTCGAGAGTGCAACTTGCAATAGATGCGGTGCAATTAATGCCACGTCCGGATCGATTTCCGCACGGGGTGCCTGAGGACCACCACCGGTAGCCATCGCAGCCTGCCTTTCTTGAGTCAGAGCATTTCTCTGACTCTGTTTTAGATTGGTCCACAATATTTTTAACTGTGCCACTGTTCTCTGGAAGAAGAATAGAAATTAGAACGGTATAAAAATTTGGCAAATCGCTATATGTTTGTTAAAATTCAATGTGGTTGTTTAGGTAACATTTTTACGAATAAACAAACATTGGAATAAGTCACAATTATTGTTAGAGATGCGAAGCAGCTGGCTCGATTATCGTCCCTATCACGTGATAAGGAGTCACGTGCGTTTCCCCCCCCCAACACTAACTACTTACCCCTTCTCAAAAGGTTTAGTATTGAAACGGTCGTGCTGGCATGTAATACGGTTACAGAATAAATTCCACTTTTTATATAGTTGTACCTAAAACCTTCTGCGTGTTTTATTTACCCTGCTAACAGGTTATGGGCCCAGAAGGGAATCACGCAAAGGTGTGAAAAGAAAGTAAAAAAGTGAGACAAAACCGCGAGTGAAAAACTCAACGGTAACACGGTCGCGTAGAAACGGGTAGTGAGTGTGTGAAATAACGGCGAAAAAATCGTCGTCGGCAGCTCAGTGCGCGAGAGCAAAAATTTTGCAGACAATCATCGGAAGTGGACCAGGAAGATGTCGACCGTTATGCGTATCGAGCCGCTCAACGCGGAGAATTATGATACGTGGAAGCTACAAATGGAGGCAATACTCGTGAAAAACGACGTGTGGGTGTATGTCAATGGGGTGAAAGAAAAACCGTCGAGTGGAGAAGACGCGATCCGTGAGTGGAAAAACAAAGACGCAAAGGCGAAAGCGGACATTGTTTTGTCGATGAGCGCGTCTGAGCTGAACATTATTCGCGGTTTAACTACTTCGAGAGAAGTTTGGATGAAGATCCAGTCGACATACGAGTCGAAGGGGCCAGCGCGGAAAGCGACGCTCCTGAAGAGGATCACCCTGTCGCGAATGAAAGAGAGCGACAATTTGAGAGTTCACCTCACTGAATTCTTCGATGCAGTGGCAAAGCTGAAAGAAATTGATCTAATCATCAACGATGACCTCTTAGCTATCTTGCTGTTGTACAGCTTGCCAGAGTCGTTTGAAAATTTCCGATGTGCTATGGAAACCCGCGATGAGTTACCGAAGCCAGAGTCATTGCGCGTAAAAATAGTGGAGGAACACGAATCGCGAAAAGCGAGTGAAAGCAGTGGAGAACATAGCGTAATGTATGCAAAAAAATTGCAGCCGGGCCAATATTAGCGGGCGCACAAGGATTATCGTGAGAATCAGAGACACGACGTAGACGGAAGAACAATGAGAACCGAGGGCCGGGGAGGCTACTCAGGTGCGGGTCGCGGAAGGCCTGTTTGTTTTCGGTGCAATGGAATCGGTCATGTCGCGAAAAGGTGTCGTGCAAGGTACCCTAGCAAAGGTGGACATCCAAGTGCGCGACATGTGGAAGAAAGTGATAACGATTCGGTGAACTCTGTACAAGTGCGCGAAGAGGTATCGATGTTAAATACAGTAGAGACAGTGATGTTTAATAAAGATACAGGTAACGACGAAGTTGAGTGGTGCCTAGACAGTGGTTGTACGGCACATATATGTACCCAAAAGTCAAAATTTGAAAACATTGAAAAGGTAAACGAGACCTTGAACTTGGCAAACAGTGAGTCGACAAGAATAACCGGTGCGGGAAACGTCAGAGTAGTAGTGAGTAACGGTGAAAGTGAAGTAGACGTTAATTTCGAAAAGGTGTACTATGTGTCTGACTTGCGCACGAATCTATTGTCCGTCTCGCAAATTATCGATCGAGGGTACGAGGTACATTTCCGAAAGAGCGGTGCGGTAGTTACCGGGAGAGACGGTGAGGTGATTTCTCGTGCGGAAAGAGTAGGAAATCTCTACTATTTGAAACAATGTGGTGAGACAATAAACGAGGTGAACACGGTAATGCCTACGGATCGAGCGAAGAGTGAGATAGACGAATGGCACAACAAACTAGGACATTTGAACGAGAAAGATTTAAAGGCCATGGCAGCGAGCGAGGTGGTGCATGGTTTAAAATTCAAAAGCGATCAGGTGTTGACGAAGTGCGAGATATGTATCCTCGAGAAACAAACTCGAGCTCCTTTTCCGAAGAGTGAGGGCGAACGGACTAATGACTTGTTGGAGATAGTACACTCAGACGTGTGTGGCCCAATGAGAAGCGCGTCACATTCGGGGGCAAAATATTTCGTCACGTTTATTGACGACAAGTCACGCTGGTGTGAAGTAGTTTTTGTGAAAAACAAGAGCGACGTTTTTGGTGCGTTCAAGACCTACAAGGCTGCAGCAGAGTTGTTGACGGGAAGAAAAGTAAAAATCCTACAATCAGACAACGGAAGGGAGTACTGCAATCGAGAATTTGACCAATTTTTGGCAGAAAACGGTATCGCGAGAAGACTAACTACACCACACACACCACAGCAAAACGGGATAGCGGAGAGGATGAATCGCACACTGGTCGAGATGGCCAGGTGCATGATGCGCCAGGCAAACGTCCCTCCCGCCTTCTGGGCAGAAGCAGTGAATACTGCATGTTACGTAAGAAATAGATGTATAACAAAAGCCCTGAAGGGTGAGATACCCCACAAGGTGTGGAAGGGGAAGACCCCTACGGTGGGTTATTTTCAAGTTTTTGGTATAAAAGCGTTTGTGGTCAACAACAAACCGCAAAAAGGTAAATTTGAGTCGAGATCGGAAGAAGGAATCTTTGTCGGTTACTCAACCCAATCGAAAGCATATCGCGTGTGGTTACCGGGATCGCGTAAAATCGTCGTGAGTCGCGACGTAACATTCGTGAGTGAATCGGGGTTCGGTCCCGAGTATCAGGAATTTTTGGAGGACAAAACCGAGTGTGTAACAGACATGACGAGTAAGACGGAACCGAGTGAACGTGAATCGAGACGCGTACACAGTCGGGATCAACAAAGTATGCTCAAACAAAGACATGAATCGAAAGCTCCTCAAAGTGCATCGGCACGAGCGCCAAAACGAAGAGCATCGAAAGTAGGTTCGTATTCGGTACCAAGGACAACGGGGTAGTTACGAAAAAAAAGGTACGTCTCGTGGTGAAAGGTTGTTCACAGCGCCCAGGGGAGGATTTTCAAGAGACATACTCTCCAGTGGCTAGACCAACGTCGATAAGACTTTTAACAGCACTAGCTGCAGAATTGGGACTGCAAATCTACCAAATGGACGTAGTGACCGCCTATCTCAACGGGGAGTTGGAAGAGAACGTGTACATGGAGGTGCCGGAGCAGTTGCGAGAAGTGTTGGCGAAGATTTCGGAGGGACAGCATGTTGGTTCGAGTGCGGAGCTAATCCGAAAAGACGATGTGGAAAGGTCGGCGGCGCGTTGGTTGACAGCGCTGGATAAACATCAGGACAGCGTATGCTTACTAAAAAAAGCACTATACGGACTAAAACAGTCGGGACTACAAAGGTATCGTCAACTTGATACGAAATTGAAGCAATTAGGCATGCAACCGAGCCAAGACCCGTGCATGTTCACATCGAGAAAAGGGAGTCACATAATGATAATAACAATCTACGTCGATGACATCCTAATAGCGACGAATGACACGAGCTGGTGGAAAAGAGTGAGGCAGTCTTTGGCAGAATCTTTCGAAATGAAAGATCTGGGGCTGGCAAACCGTTGCCTGGGGATCGAGTTTCATCAAGATACGAAGGAACACAGCATTTGTCTAACGCAGCGCCAGTATACTGAGACTATCTTAGAGCGGTTTGGCATGCAGAACTGCAAAGCGGCCAAAACGCCGATTGATACAAACCTTCAGCTAACGAAACCAGCGAGGGCTAACGAGACGACGATGCGACAATATCCCTATCAACGCCTCATCGGAGCCCTAATGTACCTAGCAGTCGCTACAAGACCTGATATTGCTTATGCAGTTAACTTCTTGAGCCAATTTAACACGAACTTCACGGCTGAGCATTGGGTAGCAGCAAAGAGAATCCTCAGGTATTTGAGGGGCACCATAGACTACGGATTGATGTACCAGAGATCGAACGAGCCGTTGTATGGAGTCGTCGACGCAGACTGGGGCTCGAACACAGTCGATCGACGATCGTATTCGGGGTATGCTTTCATACTCGCAGGAGCAGCAATATCCTGGGAAGTACGTAAGCCGCGGACAGTGGCTTTATCGAGCGTCGAAGCAGAGTATATGGCAATGTCGGAGGCTACCAGAGAAGCGATTTACCTCCGAGGCATACTACGGGGTGCAGAGTTGTTGCGGGAGCAAACGACGATCTTCAACGACAGCCAAGGGGCACAACGCTTGTTGTACAGCAACACAGTACACCACGCTAGGACAAAGCATATCGACTTGCGCCACCATTTCATCCGAGAACATTGTGCATCAGGTGAAATTGAGCTGCAATACATGCCAACAAATGAGATGTCAGCTGATATACTGACGAAAGGTCTAACCGGACAGAAGCACTGCAACTGTCAAATGGGTTTGGGCATGATTGAGCTACAGGAGTAGCATCCCACGAGCCGACGACTTCGAGGGGAGGTGTTAGAGATGCGAAGCAGCTGGCTCGATTATCGTCCCTATCACGTGATAGGGAGTCACGTGCGTTTTCCCCCCCCCCAACACTAACTACTTACCCCTTCTCAAAAGGTTTAGTATTGAAACGGTCGTGCTGGCATGTAATACGGTTACAGAATAAATTCCACTTTTTATATAGTTGTACCTAAAACCTTCTGCGTGTTTTATTTACCCTGCTAACAATTATTATACTTACTTGATCGTTTATTTGAAACGAGTTGTTATATTTGCAAGAGATCTACGTCCACGCCGCGGCCTTATCCCGCAGTGTTGAAAGTAGTATATATAAGAGAGTTCTGGATCCAGCCTTCTTTACCGGCCATCAAGCAGTCGGTAACGTATCGACTGTGATGGTAAGTGACCTGTCGCGATGGTAACGATTTCGGATCATGGTTACCGATTTAGTTACCGACAATCTGATGGTTTTGATTTTCTGTCATGCGATGGCGCCACTACCGATTAGCATTTTAGATCATGGTAACGATTGTCGATCTTTCGATACCGATAGTCCGATGGTAACGATTACGGATCGTCGATCTTCCGTTACCGACAATCTGATGGCTGCAATTTTCCGTCGTGCGATGGCGCCATTTCGAATCATGGTAACGTGAATCATGGACTGTCGATCTTCTGCTATCGGCAGTCTGATGGTAACGATTCTGGAATCATGGATTGCTGATCTTCTGTAACCGACAAGTCGGTAGTCTGATGGTAGACAAATCGGCAGTCTGATGGTAACGAATCTGAATCATGGATTGCCGATCTTTCGTCACCGACAATCGGATGGCTGCAATTTTCTGTCGCGCGATGGCGCCACTACCGATTCGCTTTCGAATCATGGTAACCGATTACCAATCTTTTTTTTTTTTTTTTTTCTTTCCTTACCGATTTTTAGTCCTTACAGACAATAGAATAGAATTCTTAGCTTATATACTAATTATACCAGCTGAAATGTTGGAAGAGTGACAGGGTTGTAAGCAATGACGCGAATCATCTGATAATATATGTTTTGTTTCATTCAATATTTCTTACGTCTAACCTATTCTAAAGTCTTAAGTCTAACCTATTCTAGAGTAACAATTTTCTTAAAACTATATGTATATTAAACTCAAACTTAAACTATATTTACAATGCAGCGGCGGCGATCATGCCGCGCGTATCTGAAACATACAGGTATATTGCAATAATCGAACGGTGTGTGATGAAAATGATATTAACTTACCGGGTGACGAGTCGAGGTGTCACTCCGAGTCATATTCATGAATATGTTGTCGTTCGAGTGGAATTACTCTCGGCTGCGGTGGCGGTATGTCGGGGGATGATGATCTCGATGATGATGGCGAACTCGGACTCGATCGGGAATACACCGATGAGACCGAACCGGGTGACGATGATCGTTCTCTCTCCCTATTTATGTGTACCGTATCACATGCATCTTCCGACATGGAAGATGTAATATCCGCGCATTGGACGGCTGATGCTGCGACGTTTTCAGTGGTGGTGGCTGCACGCATCGCCCAATGGTCGTTGATTTGATATTGACGGGTAATGTTTTCCATCATCTCATAGTAAATGTTTGCGGTTTCGTCTACGAAGTTCCGATCTATATGACTCTCACGCAAAATACGCAACACCACCTGCGCGTTCTGAAGATATCGCACCCTCAACTGAGCCCTTCGTCGCAGTTGAGCCGCCCGCCGTGCAACTCTCCAATGAGTGGAATTCATCTGGATTGATCACACGTTCTTATCTTCAGAATCTATTAAAATTTGCGTATTCAACACCAACGACATACCTTCTTATTTATTTTTTTCACGCGTCTAGTTTTTGAAATTCCTCTTTTCCTTGTCTTCCCCCGCTTGACACTTTTTCACTTCGATTCTATGAACTTGCACTATACACCGATCTTTCAAACTGGAAACTGTCTTCTTCTTCTTAAACTGACCTGGCGAGGAGGGTTGGGTTGCATCCCATTGGCTGCATACCACCCCCCAAAATAAAATCAAGCCTAACCAACCGGAGAACAGCGCTCAAAGACCGCCACCCACACCATAAAGTCGGTCAGTCTCAAAGGCTCGAGTAATAAATCAATGTGATTTTTTCACCGCTCGATAATGACAAACATAAACATTGCAATAAGAAGATAGGGTTTCTCCGCCTTCGTTCGCACGGTACCACCGTTTGCACAGCTGCGTGCATACCAATCCTACGCTATAAATCGGTTATGTGATTTTCGCCGCTCAAAAAACGGCAGAATTTTGTTAACCTGTGGGTGGTCGGTGCACAGCTGCCAATCCGTACATTGTTCAGATAAATTTGCCAAACATAAACATTGCAATAAGAAAATTTGGTTTTCTCACATTCATTCACACGGTGCCACCTGCACAGCGGTGTGCATACCGATCCCACGCAATAAATCATCAGCTCAGTCAATTTCCGCCTGTACTTGAGACCGCACACGTGGTTGTCAATATGGAGCTCATATTGGATCTACAAGGTTTTGGGCGATTCCGCGATAAATTTGTGATAAAAGAGCTGGCCGCAATAAGCATTCGCGCACATGAGGAATATAAGCAGGGTATTACACGCATCCTCTTCAAAGCACCATGTTCGTGGGTGACTCTCTCAAGCGAGTATAAAAATCTCAATTCATGGCTAACACGATTCCATCATGGAATACCCCGGAATGCTGGAGAAACACCGTATAAAGATGCGGTGAAAACTTTGAGAAAAGTTGTACAAGATGCGAGTTACATTTATGTGAAGGGGTTGGAGAAGAAACGCTGGATTGAAAAAATCCTCGGTGACGACTCGAAACCGGTGATTGATTTGGACGAGCTGGGGTGTCCGAATCTTAGAATACTACGATTAGAATCGCATGTATTTCATTGGCATGGAGACTGTCATGGTATTGTACCTGGAGGCCACCATTGTGCCTTCGAGAACGTTCAGTGGTTGAAGAACTGGTATTTGGAGGAGGGTCATAAAAACCCCTCTCCACACGTCTCGAGAGCGGGGGATGATGGTTTAAAAGTCAAGAGCTCGCAGGGAGCCACATTCGTGCATCCTGACTTGTCGCCATTAACACATCTTCCACGTTTATTCGAATCCTCAAACTCTTTCGAACACGGTAAGAATCCCATTACACGATAATCATATTCAATTATAATATCAAACTGATTTCGAATTATTCATTTTTCCTGCAGATGGACTTCAGCAGCCTAAACAGCACCAGCCGTATGGATAATGATAACGTGCAGATGAAAAAGATGTCCGAGCTGGAGGTTGGACAAAAGTACGACATCACAAAACTGAGGCTTGCGAAAATGAAATTTGGCAGTAGAATCATTGCAACGATTGCCGACGAATACATTGTGTTCCTGCCTGCGAGAGTTGGAAACCTTCTAGAGAATGATTCCACCCAGCTGGATCAGTTGAACAACGAGGCGAATCAGAAACGTTTGCAGATACTCTATCTCGGCGGACCATACAATAAATTTGAATTCTGCAGCAAAATCTGAATACGCACACACACACACACACACACACACGAACACGCACACACGCAAATGTATATATTCATATGTAATGGGGATGGGTTAGGGTTGAATAAATAACAATGAAATTGCAATCACATTTATTTATTTATTTATTGTTCCTTTAGTAAGTTAGAATAAGCTTAATCTATAGTTCTCAAGCATGCAGAATCCTTAAAATGTGGCTAATTTTTTGACAGTACCGCTGATGGGGTTGTATTCAACAATGCGATCGTGTATAATCATACAGTAGGCTGAAGTATTTGCTGGAAATGCAACGCTAGTTTCAAATTCCAAACGAATATCCACAGGTCCACTCTTTAACGATTCATTTTGCTTGGAACAGTCTATAGTAATGAGTGGAGCTCTCTCGAAAAAATCACTCTTCGACAAAAGAGGCTCAGATTCCTTATCGTAGTATGAAATTTGAAAGTTTGTATACATATTGTAGAGAATGGCATATTGATTGCGTGCAATATCAAGATTCAAATTTCCATAGGGATAGCATTGTGAGTTTAGGAAAAGTTTCACATCTCTAATCATACAATGATCGAATTGACTGGCATTTTTCTTCGCATCGTTTCGTCGTGCGGTTTGGAATCCTAGTATGACGTGTCTTGGTTTCTCTAGCTGTGTAGATGTCTTGACAACCCATACATGTCTCGTTGTTGCAGGCAACATTGGGTACTCGTACATTTCCCACGAACGAAAACTCATAGATACAGCCGGATCTTTGGCGATATAATTGAGCATCTTAATCTTTGCGGTATCTGATAGCCTGATGTATGGCAACATTTAATTTTTTAGATCGAAATTTTGACCTCCGCCACAGTGGTTTGATGTATGGTATTCGAATCATTGTTTGATCGCGTCAAAATTAGCTCATGCTTCGCATTGACAATGATTCGATTATAGTCCTCAGCGAATCCGAGTAAAAAATTCAGCGGTATAACAACATCAAAGTATCCATCAGCGTTGGTTAGTTTATTATTATTATCCACCAACCAACCGGTGTTTCCCAGAAGATGTTATTGCCCCGGGGTGAATGACAAGTATCCCTTCATAATACTCGTGATGCCGACATTCTTATTCTGATCAATCTCATGACCATTCAGCTCATAACGCATATCGCCAAACATGTGACACACCGCCATATTGACCAATTCCGTGCCTGCACCGGCAGCGGTACCATCCGATTTCGTGAGCCGACCGTAGATGTGGAGTGAACTTTTGCTGGGTAAACGTATGCATCTTGATTCTGCACAGCTATGCGGATCTCATCGTTATTTTTGAATGTAGATGCGGCATACGGTTGATGTGCATGTATTCCACAGTGGGCATTCGACTCGTCGAAGGTCACAGGTGTTCGAATTTTTATCATTTTCGTGATGAACATATGCAGAAATAGCAACGAATTCTTATTTTCCACCTCCACCACAACGAAGTCGGAGTCCTAGGCTCTGGAGAAACTGAACGTTTTGATGTGTCACTCGAATCGAAGCTGCTCGATGACTGATGATGTTCGGACATGTTATCAAGCTTTTATAACTACCGCTAGATTTTCTTGCCCTCTCAAACACAATGCCCATATTATTCCAAAGATTTCACATGCAATCGTATAGTTAGAGTTTCACCTCGAAAATTGATCAATTTCCCGTCCTGATCGACTATTCTCAGCTGTATATCGTGTATTGCCTATACGGTGATCGGATGGTAAATGACATTTGTCGGCACTTCAACGATCTTATATCCCGGTGGTACGGTTGGGAAAAATTGATGAATCGTATGTACTCGATGCTCATTGATATACGCACCCGTGGTAATATTACACTCAACCCGCAAGGCGTTGACTTTGAGTATGCGAACAGGCAACTCGGATTTGTGGGTAATACCGCTTTGGAGAACATTGGGGGTGAAACCGAGCAAATGACCGATGGAATCTTTTGGTTGAAAGTCTATCTGTTGATTGCATCTAATTTCACTGAGTAACTCATTGTTAGTAGCTTTTAGGCTAAATTTTATATTATCAGGTAGTGTCTCTTTCAAATAATTTGCAATATCATCAATTTCATAGCTCCCAGTGGGTATTTTAATCACCGTGTCCGGTTTTATATAAAACTTATTACACCCCTCATCTATATTAGGGATTGCGTTGAATGTCAAGAGCTCTATAAGCCCGAGAACATACGTCTTTGTCGGTGATAGCTCGATAGGGGGAAAATATTGAGTCCCCAACACCGACGATTCCCCTGAGAGTGTCAACGTGAACGAATCGGCCATGACTAATATCACATCGACGATTCGCATACATTTTATAGTTGTCCGCTGAGAAACTTGAGGCATAAGTGACCGCAAATTATTGTGTTATATTCTTGATATCTCTTATGATTATATTTTACGCTACCAACACCGAGATATTTCATTAGATCTCTAGGTGGCTGTAAATCACCAAAAGTGTCGAAATACACCGCATCGTCACCATTTTTCGTGTATGCAACCCAATGCGTCCCCGGACCGTTTTTATCATCGAGATTGATAATTGCGGATTCACGCTTTCTAGGCCCTGAACTGGGTAAATCATTCCGCATAAAAACACCTCGAAAATGTGGAATTTTCATAGCTCTTGCATAGTTGAGCAAATCGAGATCTGTGAGGGCTCGGTGTGGTAGCTTTATTAGTTTTTTGCCGGCTTCAAATACAGTCCCATACCCTTCTTATATGGTTTCAGGTATAAGCCCTTTCCCAAAGCAATCGCCTCCATTGTTGCGTTGTGCCGCTTGGATTCTTGTAACTGATGTTTGTTTGCATTAGCCTCATTGACAACCTTTGCTATTCCCGCAGCACCACCAGCTAAAGCACCTGTGGCACTAAGGGCTGCAAATATTGGGATTAGAAACGGTAATAAACCGCCAATTTTTCGGGGGACAGGCAAAATACGAGGCACGCGCACTTTTCCTTTAGAAACGGCCGAACGGGCACCCGCCAAAGCCGATTCAATAGCTTTGGGGCCTGGCTTCATGGATTTCTTTGCCGCTTGTATAATCAATTTCAATGTCCTTTTCCTGTTCTTAGGCAATGTCTGTGTCTTGACCCTCCTCATACCCATACCCAGTTTGGAAATTGCTTTCATGGTGTTGGTAACCGCCCAGGCAACAGCTCTTTCAGCTGTACTCGCGTCTTTAGCTAAAACCCGATTCCACGCCCTCTCGGCAAGCACTTTGTCGGCCTTATGGCGCTCTGCAATATCATCGTGATTTTTGGAGTATGCAATATCGTGCTGCATGCATGCGGCGTCTAGAGCATTGATACCACGATCACCACGAGCTAACCTCTTTGCCAATTTTGTACCAGGTCCGCAGTACTGATAACCGGGAACATGTAATTCGACGGGGAGATTGTTGATGATTTTATTTATCAACCCACAACCGCTCTTTTGTCTACGTGTGCGCCCAACCATGGTTCATCGTAAACTAACACAAATTCTATAAAAGAGCGTATTTTATACGTAAATATATTAGTTCTCATCGTGACGTTTACCAGGCATCATGAAATTTCAGGATCAAACAATTAAATTACCCATTGCCAATTTCGATAAATTGGTTGAACGAAAAAAGAAGAAGGGGAAACGACACGGGGCCCTACTGCCAAACAGTGTGAGGGCTGTCTTTTGCGGGCCCTCGAATTGCGGCAAAACTAATGCCCTTCTCACGCTCCTCACACATGCTAATGGCCTACGATTTGAGAATGTCTACGTCTATTCAAAATCCCTCAATCAGCCAAAGTATGAATTCCTGAAGAGGTTGTTGGAACCGGTGGAGGGGCTGGGTTATTTTCCGTTTGATGAGCACAAGGAGGTTGTAGAACCGAAAGATGCGCATCCCAACTCGATTATGATTTTCGATGATGTGGCCTGTGAGAAGCAAGATAATATTAGAGCCTATTTCTGCATGGGGCGGCACAGAGATGTCGATAGTTTTTATCTTTGTCAAACGTATGCCCGAATTCCAAAACATTTGGTGCGTGATAATGCAAACTTATTGGTTCTTTTCTGTCAAGATGAAATGAATTTGAAACACATCTACGCCGATCATGTGAACACCGATATGACCTATCAGCAATTTAAAGATTTGTGCTTGGCATGTTGAAATGGCGGTAGATATAGTTTTGTAACCATCGACAAAGACAGTGAGATTAACGCTGGACGATATAGGCGAGGCTTTGACTGCTTTATAAGTCTAAATCACGGATAAACCGCATACAGTCACAACACATCGATCAAACCAGCAGCATGGAGAGCTCCAAGATACGTAAGCAAAACGATGTGTTGCGAGAAATAACCAGGGCTAGCGATATCATTCGACGTAAACACAAAATGATCAAAATGGGGAAAGACACCAGTGAGCAAGCCATTAGTGAAATTTTCGAACCCCTGGTTACACCACTGCACCAGTTGGTAGATTCATCGAAGCAGCAGCAACGGCTATTAATAAAGCGGGAAGTGAAAACGGAGCCGGGTTCGGTTAAGACGGAGAAGACGGAAGATTTTGTGAAAACAGAAGATTATGGTAATACCGATGATGGTGATGATGATGATGATGATAATGATGCATATAAAAGTGCGATCGATGGGAGCTTCACAACTAACGCTGCTATTGGTGACAATGCTACAACTGTTACCGCTATGGATGATACGGCTGATGCCCATGACGATGATGATGATGGTGATGATAACAATCAGGATGGTGCGTTTGCGGTCGCTTCTACAAGCACGCCGATGGCGAGAACGGGGGTCAAGACGACGCGCTATTTAAGCATGTTTACCTCGTCCAAAGGGCGCAAAAACTTGGACACGAAATATGGTGTTCGGAAGCTAGTCGGTAGAATGAAGATTCGTGATTCGGACATCGTATTTAGCGATGATCGGATATATGTGGGCGATAAGAGCTATGAGAACACACCGGGATTGCTTGAATTGCTATTCAAAAAGTTCCCCGATTCCACGATTGTGAATAAAAGCGATAAATTAAATTATATCAAAATAGTGAAGAAAACGAATGCATATCGGAAATATTACAAAGCCGAAACAAGTCCTCATCATGATAGGGAAAAAAGTTCAAAGTATAGAGATTTCATTGCCCCATACATCGACCTGCCTGTAAAGAAACCTGGGCAAAGATCCGGCAACGGTTTATTACCCACCCATAAAATTGCACAGGGACAAAGCATGGATTATGTTTATTGGGATGATCCTAATGAGCTTGTTGATCGTGTTCGACTACTTATGGCATCTCAAGCAGCCGGTAATACTAGCCATACTAATGAAATATCCTCCATTATTGAGGAGCTGCGCGAGGCGGGAATCATTTATTAGCATGAGATTAATCATAGAATGATCACTCGGTCATGGATCATTGAACAATGAGCATAGACATATTTGGACTACAGCTGGTGAGCAACAGTCGCCGAAAAGGTGTTATTCAAGGCCCTCCGGGTGTTGGATTCAAATGCACCGCCGATAAGCATTATGATCTAGATGGCAAACGATTATGTAATATCGCCGATCCACAGGAACCTAACGTGTCGTTTCTCTGAAAAGTCTTGAAGATATTACACGGCGAGTCCTAGGTGTTCTCGAACATTCTATGGAAAAAACATTTGCGAACTCTACGCTGCAAGCACTCCACAAGTTTGAATCTCAACTTACTGCACGTCTAGATCGGGAGCATACCAACAATTCCAACGCGAATCAACACATTCAGACGCTTATGACTGAAGAGATTGACACTCTAACGGCGAAAAAGGAAGTTCTGGAGACTCGATTGGCTGCCATAGGAGTTGATCCCGAGGGGTTCAGTCACAACGGACTACTTCGGGGAATTCACCTCGAATCGAGCTAGATCATTGAACAATGAGCATAGACATCCCCTTAATTGCAGATTGCATAAAGCACCCCATATCATAATATCTGAGCGTATTTCAGGGCTGTACGTTATCAATATTTTGATCACCTGAAAGCTTGCTCCAGTAAAGAAAAAATATCATGTATTGGAAGTACAGACTCAGAAGAATTGTCAGGAATTATTGGAATTGTATTTCTGATTGTTTTTATGAAAAATAATGTAGCGATCAGTAACACTTACCCATGCAATGTACGACTCATTCTTCGGGCGGATAAATGCAGTTTTTTTTTCCTATCATCCCTTCGGCGTTGACAGTACGTACGATCCATTTTTTCACTCACTGAACTACCGGTGTTTGCACGTAACGAACATACACGGCTACGCGTCCAAATTTTATTGCCAATCGAAAAGCGAATATAAAGTCGTTCTGAGGGATACAGATCCAACGACGCGATAAGTGTATGGGAGAGGCAAGAGTGGCAACCACTGGGCCCCACTGATCTCCATACTAACTGGATAGACGATTCATATGGCCCGAGTATGCCAAAAATGAGGAGAATTGAAGTGTGAGCGAGCGCCGCCAAATACTCCAAAAGGTACTAAACCTGATGTTAGTGCGCATGTGCGTCGAAAAGGCGGGCGGCGGGCTAAGTGTATACAGTGCTTGAATTACCACCTCCTACTACCTACATCTGACTCGAGCATGCGCACTAAGGTAGATGTTGGTACGCGTAGCGATAATCGGAGGCGCTGTTAGCTTACGTATGAACTCAATGTCGGAGTGAAGCGATAGGCGATGTTCGAAATAAAAATCGATTTAAAAATAATCGATGTTTAAAATCGATGTTTGAAAAATAAATTGGGAGATCGATTATTTATTTTTATTGTTTGGATGTGATATATGTTTCAAATCCTCTGAGAATGACGTACACATACATACGTAGATGTGATAAAAAATTTTGGCTTTTTACAATCAATTTCTTGTGATTCTTCTGATGTTTGTAATTGAGATTTTTGAATTTTTGCTTAGCAAATTTTGCACACTTGATAGAATAGTTATAAAATACATTAAGGGGTAACACCACTGTGACGGCCTAAAAAAACGCTGTTTTTACGAATTTTGTTTTTGGTTGGAAGGAAAAGTGATACGAAAATACAATTCAAGGAAGTTATTGAATGTATATTCAAGTATATTAGAAAAAAATTTGATTCAAAAATATTCAAAAATGGCGACGCTGGAGCCATTCTCTGGAGCTATGACAAATTCAAGGCGCACCGCGGCACACAGCATAACTGATGCAATTTTCGATCTAGAACAAAAAACAAAAATTCTCCGTTATCTATATCGTTAAAGCTAGAGAACGACGTATGGGATTTTAAAAATATTGATTTTTGTAAAAATGGCGAGCAATCAAACAGAAGATGTCTTTTTTCGCAAAAAAAATGCAATCATTTGCTAATAAAAAATGTTTAATAGTACATTACGCAACTATCGTAATATCGTAATATTGATCATCTTTCTCACACGTGTTGCGTTGAATATTTTTTAAAACGAGTGTCGAAAAGCTCGATCAAATCACAATATGAATACTAATAATAGTACATTGTGTAACGAGCGCGGTATAGTTGCCAATAGGGACAGAGCGAGGTGAGGCAGGTAACGGTCAAGGGGGTCCAGGGAGGGGGGGGGGGGGGCGATTGTAGTCATAACCAAATTTCAAATGATTTTTTTTCAATTTCGTTCACAATGGAAATTTTGTTCATTTGTCCTAGAACAAAAGAATTAACGAATTGAATCCTGACTCAAAAAGAATTATTTTCCGCTACTGAATAAGAACAAAAAGGACCCACTTTCCGTGCACGTGTTACAAGAAATATTACTTATAAATAAACATTTTATAAGAATATTGAATATATTCAATCTATTCCCATGCGATAACTTCTCATCCATCCATAACTTCTCTGCCATCGATACAAAGATGCGAAGAAAAAAGAAAGAAGGAAGAAAAAAAAGAGAAAATCGTAAAAAGAAAAGAAAAAAAGAGGGATATGAGGACATTTATTTTGCTTATTTTGTTACCTGAGATACACTGTGAGGGTGCAGCGTGCGTTATTTTTCATAACGTAACGCTTCAGCGTGCGTTATTATCATTACGCACGCTGTCGAGCGTGTCATAGGAAATAACGCTTGCAGTGTACAATTGGTTATTTAGCGTACGCAAAACCCCCACGCAATATGGCATTTTCCAAGCACGTATGATGAAAAGAGTTGTAGGTAATTTCAATGAAAGAGTGGTTAGAATTTGGAGAAAAATACTAAAATTATTTAATTTTTTATTGACATAGAAATATTCATCGAAACTTGTTAGTTTGAAATTGCAAATTACATGTTTTAGATGTTGAATTAAAAATTAAGTAGAAAGTTTATGTTGGTTTTGGTTTGTTATAATAATTATGAATATTTATTGTAATATTGCAATTAGTCATTTTATTAAACGAAATGTTTCCATCTTTTTGTCATTTTTGGAATTGATCAACATTTTTTAAATCAATATCGATATTAGATTGTTTTGGACGCTTTTTAGCAGGTGATCCACATCTAGCTTGTCGAGTTGAAGTTTGTATGTAGAAGTCATCACTGGTGTCCTGTTGTTTTGAAAATTCGTCGACGTTCATTTTTGTTTGAAAGCGGATGCGTGACGTTGTTGGTTGTTCGATTTTAGAAGTAGGTGTAATTCGAGGTCGATGTTGTAATGTGGATCAAATTGGTGCGTAATTTTCGCCTTGTGCTGTAAAAGTAGATGCGATTGGAGAATGTTGTTTACTTTGTAGCATGGATAAATTAGTTGTTTCGGAACACTTTTTTAAAGAAATTGAACTTGTTCTTTTGCTATTAATTTATTTTTTACTGTGTAGCGATTCGTCTACGTAGCTTTCATCTACTGCAGATGATTTACAACCACCGTGCCGCTTTAAATCAGTTACGTTGCCTCCTTCGTCGGCTAGCAAAATCGCCGATGTCCTTCGAAAACTGTGGCCTGTGTATAATGTAGGTTCTGGTGAGAATAACCAAGTAGCTATTTGTTTCGGTATGCTACCGATTGAATTGATACCAACAGGCTGACATGTGCACTTTCCTGTGTCATAATGTGAAAGAAATCTATTGTAGTTCATATCTCCTGGTCTTATATTCATGTACTTTTTACGAATTTCTTAGAATTCCCCAGTGATTGTAAAATACCGTTCAATAAGGTTTTTAGTTTTTGGAATCCGTATTATAAGCATGGTTGAGTGATCTTCTACGTTGTCTAATGTTATATCTGTCATCTCACCTCATCTACACGCACCACAAATTCCAATAATTAGAGCTACCTGTAAAATTGAAAAAACAATTAATTTCTAAGGGTTGTAAATGGATCGATCGAGCACTGTGAAAAATAATGAAATCAATTTCAATTTACGATTCATATTTACCTTTCTGCATGAGTGTACTCCGTCAGGAGCTTCATCACAATATTTTTTAATATCGTCAGACGTAAAAACCTTTGATTTCTTTTTTTTTGTAACCAAAATTTGTTTTTTTCAGAAAAGCTATCAATGTATAATAAACACTGATGTCAACATTGTCGAAATTTTTCACTGTAGTCTTCAGCATAGAATATTTTGTCCACAGGGTTGACGGAGCACTATTTTCTGAAATTACATTGAAATATGCGAGAAAAACTTCTTCTGCAAACGATGAGGTTTTATTCATCGAACGCCACGTCTTGAAATTGTTATAAGTTGTTGTATGTTGTATCACTCGCCGATCGAATAACTTGCGCGCATGTTCAAACATGTATCTAGCTTACCGACAGGTTGTAGCTGCGCTATATGTATGTGTTTCTCGTTCGCTGTAGCTCACTTCTCGTACCCCGCGCTATAGTGTGATAACAGCATATTCACACACAAAAGAGGTGACTGAGAAACCCAGCTTCTCGCACGTCGTTTTAAAAAAATTTTACCGTTAATCTGCTATCCCAGGACCATAAAGCTGCCCTTCGACGTTGGAAAATTCCTCCTCACTTGCTTTTCTCGACGATTTCATGGCAGAGTGCGCCTCTTTTGCTGCATCCGTAAAAGTTCGTTCGGCGTGTTCGATTCGCTTTGCGTCGGTTTCGAGGCAAAAATTATAGGAATGGACACCTATATCCATTTGCAGAACCTTCATAATTTTCAAAATGCTTGTTAAACCATCGTTAAAACAGCACACTGCAATATCAGTCACCTCTATGTACCTAGCCCCCCCACTATCTGTAAATAAAGAAAGTATAGGGAATTAAAGAGCTATTTATGAGCTCTTGATTCCCGCCCCTCCCGATTTTTGAGCTCGTACGGTTGAGCAGTAATTGACAATTTCGAGTGGGGGGGCAGAGTACGTACGTAGCCAGCCCCCCCGCCCCGCAATAATTATTATGAAAAAAAAAAAAAAAAAAACAGAAATTACGAGCTATTTAAGAGTTATCGATACCCCCCAGTTTCGATTTTTGAGCTGCAACCCCCAAGGAGTTTAAAGCAAAGAACCGCTTTTGCGGCAACCACGACTACCCCCACCCCCTAATAATTATTATAAAAAAATTTGAAAACTACAGGAATTACGAGCTATTTACCAGCCATCGATTTCTCCTAGTTTCGATTTTTGAGCTACAACCCCTAAGGGGTTGAGGGCAAATAACCGTTATAACACCACACTCAGGCATACAGATTATTGGACCGTAGTTTCGTCGGATAACGGGAGGATTTTTGTGTGCTTCACGCACATCCCTCTACGCCGTCATTTCAGTTCAGATCGTAAGGGTAGTAGATTTTCCTGGTAAAATTATTAATTATTAATTTTTCAAATTATTAATAATGAGAGAGATTGTCGGGTCCATCGAACCCTGTTCTGTATTATCATCTACGACCGCTCGATGAACGAAGAAAACAGTAGTTAGCCTCGTGTTAGCTAGACTCCAGAAGGAGACAGAACTAGTGCGAGGGTCGACACGCACGCGCAAACATATTGATTTTCGGTAACTATAGATCTAGCGACAGTAGAGTGGGGAGAGAAGCGGATCCTTAGTCCAATTATCGAAAAGGAACAACACTTTAGTCAAAGACTCCTTACACGTATGTTGTCATTATTGTAATACAGAGAGTGAAATCAATCCCCGAGGAGTCTCGTCGTAGTGTATCAGAATTCGACAAATTTCGTCAAACATAATTAAGTGTATAAACAATGTTGTGAATCGACAAAATTTCAGAAGGAATTACTAACAGATAGCCGTTTTGTATATTTGAAAACCTTTTGTCAACAAACGTAAGTCTTGAGAATTTAGTACCTTTATCTTAAGCTGTTGTCTATTTCGCTTTTCCTTGTGCATGATTTATCAGCTTTGTAAATAATTATTCGGTCCACCAACTATACCTACCCTGAGTTGATTGTCCTTATTGAATTGATTATTGATTAAAATGTTTAGTCCGTCGGACTGACCGGCGTCCAACATACATGGTTATACAGTAAAACCTCGTTTATCCGACCTTCCGATCAACCGAGTCTTGACCGATAATACGGAAAAACTTGGATAAAACGGATGCCTATGCTGTATATCGAAGTATTTTACGATTGCTACTTTGTTGCTTGTACATACATATGTACGTACACGCATGAACTTGTTACAACACGTGTTCTTCCGTGTTATCCGAGTTTTCACTTATCCGAGGTACCTCCTCCCGGCATCACCTCGGATAAACGAGGTTTTACTGTAAAACAAATAAAAATTAGTTAGAGTCCTGGTAGTCGTCAGGACCGCGACCGCACTAGGTGAGGAAAGTATTCCATTTCATAGTAGAAGCCGCTCCTAAGTCGATGCAACAATCCTTCACGACTGACCGAGATTATCTGATTTGTATTTTACGTCTCAATTTCGAAAAATATATTTCTGCTCATAATACTAGTTTATCTTCGATCAGATCAATTATACAACAATATTATTAACAGTTCTCTTAACAAGGAATACTAAAATACAATCATCAAAGGAAGAACAAGTATTAGTTCATTTGGATTTCATAATTATTTAGACGACAAGTTGTTTAGTCTTCATCACCATCTTCCTCAATTACAACGGAAATGTTATCTTTAGTAAATAATTGACTCAGTATTTTAGCTGGCTTCGGAATTTTGGCTAAATGTCTTCCATGAGTAAATTATTTATATAAAAATAAATAATTTTCAATAACACGGCTGAAACTTGTTGAGTAATTCAGTTATTCTGGAAAAATAATGGTTTCCATGTTTTTTAACTACGGCGTACAGCGAAAATTTTGAAAAAAATACAAGTTATTGAGGAATCTATAAGGAGTGTAAAAATAATAGTTTTATAATTTTCCTCAAAAAGTATCACAGTGAAAAACAAAAATGTGTGAGCAAATAATTTTTTTTATCATGAACTTATTGAGCTAAGAATCTGTCCATTGTGTCTTGCGAAGCTCTTTACTCCCTCAATAACCTATTCAATTCTCAAACAAATCGGTCGAGTCAATTAAAAAAAATTATTGAACATTTTTTTTTTTTTTTTATTTTCTCAGAAACCAATTGAGATTGAGGTTTGATACTTTCAAGATCTTATGTTAGTATTGTAACGCGTACAGCGCGCACCATCTATGGCGCATAACACGTATGACGTCAGAACGAGTATATAAGGAGCCACGCAAGAGCACTCAGCAGCAATCCTTGACAAAGCGTCAGGTTGACTCACCGCGATAATATCTTAGTTTGCAACTGTGCCAAAGCGGCCAGTTACCTAGTTAGCTTCAAATCACATTTAATTCGCCAAAGCGGCAATTATAAAATCATGCAATAATAAAAATAAGTAAAATATTCATTCAAATCCATTCAGAAGACGCAATACCAAATGTATCGGCGCGGAACGAACGTTCCTATCATTTAAAAATATCTCTTTCTAACTTTCCTTCAACTCATATCAAACAAAACAAATTTACGTATTGACGAACTCTCGATAATAATCAATTCTCCTTTCATAATTTTGTATTATTAGTTTTATCAAAGCATTGAAATTTATGTTATTATACTTTCTATTTCTATCTTTTGTTTTTGTAAAAACAATTAGACTTATTAATTTAATTTTAGTTGGTTGCAACCGTTTGTATTTAATTTTGTTAAACTTCTATTTTCATTTCAATTAAAACACGCATTATCTATGTCAGAGTCGTTTTAACTACAGACATGCTTTATTTACAATTCACCTTCCCGCCTTTACTATCATAAATTCAACACAGCCAGAACACGACAGCTTTAGCAATACGTGTAAGGGGCAGCGGTAGTAGAAATACTCCCGTCTGACAGTTCTTTCCGCATATGCTTGAGTCTGTGTCAGGCTTGGCTTAATTGTCCGGCTCTGAAGGAGGCAGCCTTGACCATTCACGAATAACCGAGTCTGTTTACCCAGCTTTGTCATGTGGAAAGTCCGGGTCTGCGAAAAGGGTGGTGATCTTGGTATAATAATCTGGATTCACAATTAGGGTTTTCTTTGTTCAATCTGGATTCTTATATAAATTCAGATAAAAGGTAATTTTCACTACGAGGGGCTCCGAATTATTTCGTGACTCAAACTCACGCTAGCTTGAGGGAGTTTTTCACAATCTAACGATTCGCAAGACTCCCACAAAAAGTTACAGTATTTTAATAATACCTACTCATCCAGAAGATATCAATCAGATATTCGCGAAAGGCATTTGCACCCTGCATATCCCCCTATGACCTTTGAAAGTTTGAAAACTGAACTATGGCGATACCTTATATCATCGTCAAATCCACCAGGGACGAATGATATAAGTCATTGTACAACGAGTACAGCACAGTCAGACACTGTAAATAACTATTTGTATGTTAGCAGGAAAATTAGGCGATAAATGTCTATCCTTTTGGGTCGTATCATCATATTGGACCCATGTTTGATCCGGTCGGAAGCACATAGGCGAATAGTGTCCTACAGCTTCTAAAGGATCAGATCTTCGTGCATTGGGCCCCGGTGGTATGCAATGAACCACGCCCCTCAGGTTGTATGCTTGTGCCATGAAGGATAGCTTCATTTGCGTCGGTACTTTAGACAACTCTGTAGTCACATCCGGGTCGTCTGGGTCACATACGTTGCATATGATAAATCGTGCTGAAAATTGTGTTAGTTGGTTAGTTGATTTTGTTACGGGTAACAAATTTGTAGCTACCGGAACTCGCCGTCTAACTGCCTAAACGCAGAGACCAAGAAACATGGTGAGTTATTTTCACTATTTTGACAAATGGCGAATCAGAACTCAGCTTTTTCGAAGTTGTCACGGTTCGTAGGAATAGGGAGTTGACGTAAAGTACTCTATATATTTATTGTCTACAAAATTGGATAAAATTCCTGCCTCAGGCGTCGCACACCGGGCAAAAATACCGGAACGCGATCCATTCATAATAAATCAATTCAGATGTAGATATAACTTTCTGAAAATGTCCATATTACCTCAGAGAAGTAAAATGAGCCACAACCGGTGACTTTTCTTTTTGAAGCCATAAAATTAGTACTGAAGTTGTGAATCTGATGGGGACTATTCAATTACCTGTCGTTGGTGTGGCAGTAGTCTCGATGCCAACACAATTTTTTTGACAGCAATGACTTGCGCCACTCAACAAGAAATTATCTTCGACAGTTTTGTTTGTCAATAAAAACTCTTTCAATCTGCTCTTCTGTATCGAGCAAGGTGATGGTTGCCCGTCCTCGAGAGAGCCATCCGTCTCGCTTCTGGAGATAGTTAATATGGCAAACAAAATCACTCCTGCAACTCGAATGTCACGCGTAAGTATAATTCTGCCTATACATGCCATGTAGAACTTTCTAGTCATGGGATTGTTTGGCCAGCATTTGACCGCGTACTCGTCGATTGATGAGCAGTTGGTAAGGGCTCTTATTGCAGCTGTTAGCAGAGCCTTGGACGAATCACACGTCACTTCTTTGGGCATCGGGGCTCCAGATCTGGTCCATTCGATAAGCCAGTACATTATTGAATTGGTCGTCTGTGACTTGCTCAACATTTGGGTAATGGGAAATTTGTCACTTTCGTGTGAATTAACCACACACGTATATAGAAAAATATCTTCCGATTTAGTCCCGTCAGGCCGTACGATTTTTTGAACGATGCTGCCAGTTGCATCAATCGCTACGGTAGGTATTTCTGAAATAGCATACTGCCGATAAACATTGCTCTGCAAACTCGACCAGTAATGGACATAAAATGGTTTCAAACCGAGATTGTGAATCACGTATTTCATAGCAGTCAACTGCGCAAGTAAAATGGAGGTCACCGGATTTTTGCGTAAGGTAAGTGATGACTGGTAACCTTCTTTTGCTTTTCGTAACGCGTCTGCCGTGTACAAATGTGGAGGCTCTGGATCATTGGGTGACATCAATCGTCGCGCTTCTGCTGCGCGATGAACTTCGGCTGTTTTATTCGTCTCGTACAACAGTTGACCAACTTTCATTCGAATCGGATTTCTCAGCCATCGCTTGCCACATGTACCAGAACCAGAACCACGGGTAATTATACATTTCATGATGTTTTTCTCAGCGTTGGAATCAAGACGGTCTATTGACCCTCGAATAACTGACCCGCAGTTGCATTTGCCAAAGATCTCGACTTTTTTATTGTAGATTTTATTTCCCGTGAATTGATATCCACATTTCTTCTTGTAGGTGTCCCAGAGCTTCTGTGTTATAGCCTCCTGCCACTTTCCAGGCTGTAGCACTGTATATTCGCGGAAGGGAATTGTGGTCTTTGCTTTTCTGACCTGCCATACTGTTTTATAACAATTAATTCATCGAATTCCGCTTTATCAAATGTAATCTCGATTCTTTCCTCCTCGTTGTCGTTATCCAAAGATCCAATAGAAGAGTCTATCTCGGAGTACACCGTATTGGATTCAATTCGACGAACTGATTCCTTGGTGGTGTTCAACTCCGTGAGAGGGTTAAGAAGATCTCTCACTTTATAACGATTATTAACGACGAAAGTAAATAAAGCATTCGGCGTCAGTGTGTTGTTAAGTTCATTTGAAATCACTTTCCACACCTTATCCTTATTTGAAACAATTTTACTGCCTTCTATAACCACTTCTAACTTGTGTGGTATTACGGCCGCGACCACTGCGTCTTCATCACACGTAGGAGGTCTTCCACGTTTTATCGTCATTACTCAAAATATAATTATTCGCTTAACACTATTTACCAGGCACTATTGAAATTGAGAAATTACAAAAGCAATGAGCAAAAACTGTTTTCCTTCAAGGGAAACACCCTAGGGAATTATGAAATCGTAGAGGCGTATCCCTATTACGTCAACGCTCCGTTTGTGGTGCTTCAAAAATGAAGTAAAACAGAAAAGAATAATTAACTCCAGTGAGAATATATCTGATATATATCTGAATAGAACTGACCCGGTCGCTACCCTCGGTATTTTTTATTTTTCCCACTTTTTTTTTTATGACAGCTGTCGATGACTGAAACATATACACCAATTTACAGATTTTCACCTAAATCTGTTTTCGCGTTATATATTCCCAAAAAACGGACGAAATTTCGCATTTTCTTTACCTTCAAATAATTATCACTCTGAATAGAATACAAGTATCGACACAAAGAACTACGTCTTTTTTTGTAACTTCCCGTTTTTTCGTCTTGGATTGTACCTTAACATCACACTAACTAACAGAATATGCAACGTGAGTTCGATCATTTTTGTACGCTTTGAAGTATCAAAAATAATCAATTGAAGCTAAACAAATGTAAAATTTCGTTCCAAAAGTTTTCATTTTCTAAATAAGATTCTGCCCTACTTTTTAAGTATCCTAATCAATCGCCAGGAGCGTTGATATAATAGCGAAAAGCCTTGTCGTTTTCGTAATTTCATAGGTGTGTCCCCTTGAATGGAACAGCAGTTAGACCTGATAAATAATACATTACTTATGCAGATGTTGGCACAATTTTGCAAATATTACTGCTCACATAACACTACCTACTAGGCACTAATTAAACCAAGACACCACGAAAGCAAGAAACGAAAACTATTATTTCAAACGAAAAACGGTAGAATTTGATAAATTATACGCTTCGTATACAGAGATGCTATCGCAAACTAAACGCAAAGCCAACTGACGAATGGCCACTTCTCCGGAAATATGGAAACTTTTGAAACAATAGACAAACAATTATCACGAGTCGTCGATATGCCTTCAGAACCACAATGTATATCAGGCAGCGGTTCGCGGGTAGGCGCCCTGTAACATTAGAGATTCTGAATGTAACCGTATACTTGAAACTATTAACGGTTAGTGTCATGAATTTCTAATTTATTCAGCACCCTAAAAACCTACAAATTTTTATACCTTCGTGACAATGGGAGTATGCAAGGGTTTGAGAGATTCGAAGGTTTTAATACTTCAATGCAGTGTGGTTGAATACAGGGTGATTCACACCTCGCGGAAAAAAATTCACATGCATATTCCTCATTGAAATCTAAGAACAAAGTTCCTTAGCAAAAACTCCGAGGGACCAGTCGTTCCTGAGATAGAGAAGGTTTCGTCCGCCCAATGAGACGGCCATATCGTGTCCTGCTCAGTCCCGTATCGAGCCTGTAGAATTAACGATGCCCGCGGCGTATGACCTTTGCCCGAAATTTTGGTTTTTCAGTAATTTTCAGTCTTTGAGTCGTCCAGTCGCTCACTCTCGTGCCCCACGTCTTTCACCCCGTAGTTGACGTTGTCCAGGTGGTCAGAATGGCGACTTTCGTTCCCCAGGTCTTTTAATTCGTGGTATTCGTTCTCCATATCGTCAGGTTTGTGATTTCCTTCATCCAGGTCTTTCGCCACGTAGTTGACGTTGTCCGGGTGGTCAGAATGGCAACTGTCGTTCTCCAGGTCTTTTACTTCGTAGTTTTCGTTCTACATATCGTCGGAATAATGATTTGCGACGTGCAGGTGTACCGCTTAACGGGCAGATGAGAAAACTCGATTCCGAAATACTGAATTTACTAATTGACAAGTAAATCTCAACGAGAACATCATAAAAAGAAGAATTCCATTTAAATTCGAATTAAATATAATCATAAAATGCAATTTATTGTACTTGGTCATCGAACGGAAGACAAATTAAATTAAATCATTAGTCCGACGATATGTAGAACGAAAACCACGAAGTAAAAGGCCTGGGGAACGCCAGTCGCCATTCTAACCACCTGGACAACGTCAACTACGTGGCGAAAGACCTGGATGAAGGAAATCACAAACCTGACGATATGGAGAACGAATACCACGAAGTAAAAGACCTGGGGAACGAAAGTCGCCATTCTGACCACCTGGACAAGGTCAACTACGGGGTGCAGGACGTGGGGCACGAGAGTGACCGACTGGACGACTCAAAGACTGAAAATTACTGAGAAACCAAAATTTCGGGCAAAGGTCATACGCCGCGGGCATCGTTAATTCTACAGGCTTGATACGGGACTGAGCAGGACACGATATGGCCGTCTCATTGGGCGGACGAAACCTTCTCTATCTCAGAAACGACTGGTCCCTCGAAGTTTTTGCTAAGGAACTTTGTTCTTAGATTTCAATGAGGAATATGCATGTAAATTTTTTTCCGCGAGGTGTGAATCACCCTGTATAGTCCAGTCGCTATCTACACTTCTGTATGCATTGCGATATACCTGGGGTAACTTTTATGAAAAATATAAAGAACAGTTTCGTCACTGTTAATATGTCGGGTACTTTTTCGACAAATCGGTTATTCAATTGTTTATACTGTGACGTGGTATTTTGTTAACCCCCGCCACAAGGGGATAAGTTTTGCAGGCCCGGCGACAGAAATGTTGAGTCCCGTTACTCTGATTTCCATGTGGGCCCTCCTAGTCCCTAGTTTCACGTCTGGTACTTACAATGAGTCACCATACTGATAGCTTGCTCTATAACGTGAATAACAATACTGTTGAATCGTACAACGGCATAGTAGCTAAATTTATAGGTGGAAAGCGCATCAACTACGGCAAGAGAAATTCTTACAATGCGCGGAGCCTAGGGGCTGCTTACAATTCAACAGTAAGAAAGCTGTAACGCGCTTCAGAGAGGTGGCAGGTAAAGAGCCATCACAGGTAGCGAGCGCCATGGACAGTAACAGAGCAAGGTGGGCAGAGTTACAGGAAGAACGCATCGCGCGTGCAAAAGAAACTAACGTCGTCAGACGGGCAAAGACGAGACAGCAAAGAGTGGATAAAGATTACGATCCGAACTCTGAAAAAACAGATTTGAGTGAGGAAGCGTATGTTGCTGAATTTGACCGACATACCGCAAGATTGAAAGCTTTCCAACAGAATCGAATTATAGTCCAGGCGGCAGAGCATCAAATTTCATGAATGAACGTAAAAACTCCCTCCAAAGATTTTATTGCGTGAATCACTTGGTTTTAGCATTAATAATAACATACTAAAAATATTTGTCGAATTCGATCGGGAAGTTATTGTTTAAAAAATGGAAAGAGACGATTTTTTTTGTTTTTTATGATTTTTGCGTGAACTATTGGCCCTACGGTCAAAATACTTATATACGAAATTGATCCTCATGAAATCAATCACAACAAATGATTCTTGACTTTTTTTGTCTGATTAATACTTTTCACAATACAGCCGCAAGACTAGTCGAACTGTGTTACATCACGCTTATTGCTGCTACCTATGCATTTTTTTAATGTGGTAATTTCCTTATTATCACAAACTTGATTTACGGAAATAATTTTGCAATACAAAAAGTAATAAACAATGCAATTGTTATGAACAAAAAAATGTTATTATTGAAATCAGTTCAAAATTCAAATAATCTAGGAATCGTGGGTACCTATAAAGTGACTTGTGGAAATCTGAGGATAGGCAGCAAATCATAGTGATTATATACGAAGTACTTATAAATTTGTTTATTCATTGAAAATGGATTTTGTCGATTTCAATAGTTATCAGTAAGCTTTTCTCTTTTTATGGATCGGAGCACGCAAATCACCGATATCCTCCACCGACTCAGATTCGCTGGTTGATTCCTCACTGACTTGAATGTTCAAGACATTTTCAACATCGATATCAATTAATTCGTCGACTTCTTCATCAATATCAATATTGACCTTTGTATTCGAACAATTCGTCCCCTGGCACCCAGTGCACAAAATTGAGCAATGCAGCCCTATTTTTCTACAGCCGCAGTTGCCAGTGCATCCTTTGACACATTTACAAGAAATCGTTTTCAGTAGTTCCTCTGGAGCTGCGGCATTCGTCGTAGGGGTGGGTAATAATCCATGGATAGTTTGTTTCCATCCGCAATCAGCGGAATTCAAATCGATCCCTGACCATGCTTGAATCTGGTGGTAAACCCGTAAGCTATGTTGCCTTGCTGCTTCTCGAGTCGGAGGCAATGACTCGATGTTACAGGACGTCTTTGTAGCAGCCTTGGCAAAGCACTCGGATCGTAGCTGGTCTAAATATGTGAGCTTGTTCTTCTCTGCTCCATATAAAGCCGCGATGAACTTCTGTCCCGAAAAATCCAGGTGATCAGTATGGTAGTCCTTCCCAATAAATGGTGTCAGAATGACTTGTAAGTCATTCTCCTTTCTGTCCCTTTGTCCGTTTGTAGTGCAGCTGGCGAGACAGCAGGAGTGGATGACGTTGAAAGAAATCGATACGATCGACACCGTAGCTAGTATGTAGATACATTAATACTTAACGGTTAAGTTGCGTGGCGCGCCTAATCACGTAGTAAGCGTTTTCTTTTCGCGGCTGTATTGTGAAAAGTATTGATCGGACAAAAAAAGTCAAAATACATTTTTTGTAGATAATTTTATGGAGATTAATTTCATAGATGACTATTTTTACCGTAGGGCCCATAGTTTACGCAAAAAACATGAAAAACCAAAAAATCATCCCTTTCCATTGTTTAAACAATAACTTCCCGATCGAATTCGACAATTATTTTTTAGTATTTTATTATTAATGCTAAAACCAAGCGATTCACGCAATAAAATCTTTGGAGGGGGTTTTTATGCTCATTAAACCCCTGACGCCTGGACTATTACGCTGGAAAGGGAAACTGTCGATCAGGCGAATAGCACGCAGTGGTTGTCTATGAGACGAAAGCTGCTTACCGCGTCTAAATTCGGTAAAGTGTGTCACATGCGGAAAAACACGTCTTGTAAATCTACCGTGCAGGCAATATTATATTTAAATACTTTGAACAATGTACCTGCTGAAGAATACAGACGAAAAAACGAAAAACACGCTCGCTTAGACCTCGAAAGGCAAGCAAATGTCCAGGTGCGCGAATGCGGTTCGTTCGTGGACACCGAAATTCTTGGTTTGGGCGCTTCACCTGACGGTCTCATTGGCGATGACGGAATCGTAGAAATAGAATGTCCGTATTCTGCCCGTGAGTTAACGCCAGACGAAGCTATTGCCCAGAAAAATATCTCTGTGCGTAGAATATTTAAAAATGTCGACGCTACTGAGATGAATGAGAACCATGAGTACTATTATCAGGTACAAGGGCAGTTACACATTACTGGGAGAGATTACTGTCTCTTCATGATGTGGACGCCGAAGGGTTCGAAAATCATGAAAGTAGTCAGAGATGACGAATTCTGGAACAAAAAAAAATAAAATCTTGTCTGCTGCAGTTCTACGAAAACTGTTTAGTTCCTGAAATAGTGGACAGTCGCTATGTTAGGAGTATGCCTATAAGGGACCCACCTTAAATACTCGAGGCACAGGAAGTAGCCGCCAAACGAAGGCAAGAGAATCAAGCAAAAGTGATAGCGAAAAAAAAAAGAGGTAGATGAAGGGGATCCGCGCTAAATTCTAGTGCGATGTTACTTGTGACGGGGTGTGCATCTATTGCGTTGAGTTTCGCGCAAGAAAGATGCAAACGCTTGAAAAGTAAAACTGTACACAAATGTTGCGTGCAAGCGCGCAATGTGTCTGTACTTTTGAGCCGAAGCTATACGTGCCGCACAAATATTGCGTTGAGATTTCGCACTAAATTCTAGTGCGCTAAATTCTAGCGCGATGTTACTTGTGACGGGGTGTGCATCTATTGCGTTGAGTTTCGCGCAAGAAAGATGCAAACGCTTGAAAAGTAAAACTGTACACAAATGTTGCGTGCAAGCGCGCAATGTGTCTGTACTTTTGAGCCGAAGCTATACGTGCCGCACAAATATTGCGTTGAGATTTCGCACAAGTCGCGAGCACGCGTAGTAAAACAGCCGTACATATATACAAATATGGTTCATCCGGCAGCACTTTCATATATTGCGTTGATTCTCGCGCAATGAAGATGCAAGCAATCGCACCTCTTTTGCTATCACCTGTATACCCCCTACCTGATGGAAGACATCCCACCACCTTCTCGTGTTTTCCGTTGAGCAGTAGCACTTGTACATAATGCATTGATTATAACACTGAATCAGTTATTGTACAGGGAAGACCGGGGAAACTGTGCACCTCTGTTGAAAATTGATCCAAAGAAAATGTACTTTGTTCAGGGCTATTTATGATCGTTTGAATAGAATCATTTTTAATCCATGTAAAATAATAAATCCTGATTTAAAATTTCTCCCGAGATTTACCAGCATAACAAATCGAAGTATCAATAATGAAAACCTATAATATCGCGAAAACACTGGGTTGAACTGAAAATCGATATTTTGAAACGATAATTGAAAAATGGTCTCTCCTATTTCAACAGCAATATATCTCAATATGTATTATTCAAAATGTACAATTGGTATTGGCAAAAAGTGGGACTCCCTGTTACTAATGTATGTAGAAATAATGATTGAAAATGTATGTTGTATGTATGTTATTGGAACCGAAACATGTATAATAAATCTAAGCTGAAATAAACTTGTAAATGAATATACGAATGTACAAGTCAATAAATCTGTTGTTCTATATTCAGCTTCTAGCAAGATCGTATAAATATAATTCATGCTCCATACGTGTCAGAAATAGGTTTGAGTCTGCGGCAAACCGCGTTATGCATCGACAGAGTTTTACGATTTTTTGAGAGACATTTTTATTCGAAGGAGTTAGCTGAAATTTATGTATACCGTGAGAATCAGGTGAAACCGAATGGTCCATCCGCCTAGGCGGCGAATATTTGGTGTTTTCATGGGGATAGCCAGTCGTTGCACTGAATATCCCTAGGGTGATTTTGGCGCGCGGTCGATGAAACTCGGCAGATCGACCGCGCGCCAGAATCACCCTAGGGATTTTTCAGCGCAACGAGTGGTTAGCCCGCTGAAAATACCAAATATTCACCGTCTGGACGGATGGACCATTCGGTTTCACCTGATTCTCACGGTATAATGCGAAGATATAAAATTTTCAAGAATTTTGTACTGTGAAATTACTCACGAATAAATATTTGCAGTGCTCGTGATAGGTTACATGGCAGTTATATAAACATAGGAAAACAAACGCATAATACATTTATGATTGCAGGTTCTTTCAATTCAGGAGCCGAACCCCGAATTTTAAGGACACAAATGAAGATGGACCTTCAACTCGTTCTTTCTTTCATTTTACAATGTATGGAATTTATTTCTATGCCGATTTATTGTCAATAATTACTTGGAATGTGAAAAATTCGATTACATTAAACCAATGTTTCTGGAATGATGGATGAAAATAGTATTATTGAAATTACGAGTTCTCCAAAATAATATAATCTGATTTCTAACATTTGAAGTAATTATTTACAACAAAGCGTCATAGAAATAAATATCAAGAATTGAAAATGAATCGAAGAAGTTGGAGGTCCGTTTCCATTTGTGTCCTCGAAATTCGGGGTTGGGTTCCAGAATGTATGAAATTTGTATAAAAAAAAAACGAAGGGGTCTAACTTGACGAAAATCAATTTTTATATTATACGTATAAAAATGATCGAGTTTATGTTGTATATTCTTCTACCTATGCCCATGTAAAGTGCAACGTAAGACAACAACAAAACGTACTTGTTAGTTTCGATACCCTTCTTCCCTACGAAGTTATAAATAGTACACGAATGCATAATTCCGTTTATTTTTTGGAAATTTATAAAGCGAAAACGGATTGGGATAAACATCCAAAAATTGGTATATATTTTTCAGTCATCGGCAGCTATCATATAGAGGAAAACTGGGCGAATTAAGAATGTCAAGGGTCAGTGATTAGGTCATTTCGCATGAAAAAGTCCATATACAAGTATAGAAGTCCAAAGAAATGTATTCCTACTACCTGTCATGATGATTCGCATATACGTTTGGAAATAATATTTCATAAATCCACAATTCATTTAATTTCACAAACTGTACTGGCGAGTACGTCGATTTGGTGACAATGAAAATATTCGTTATGTCACGAAGCTAACATCATTGGAACGGTATTACACCTCATTGAATATAATGAGTTTTCAGAGATTTTCCTCTCAAGTAGATGCTCAATCTAGTGAGAATTATTCCTATGAAGAATATTCCCATGATTGTGCCTTGAATAATATATATATACAGGGTGAATCTTTTCAAAGGTCTCAAATGGGTGGGGCTTACTTGCGGCGAAGGCACGCAACGATGTATTGTGATATGTCAAATTTGTAATTAAGCATTGCTTCACTATCCCCACCCGGATAATTGTTTACCTGATTGGCTAAATAAGCGTGTATTCGCCGCAAGTAGTCCCACCCACTTGAGACCTTTGAAAAGATTCACCCTGTATATTGTAACTTTTGGGGGGTGTACGGATCGCGGCACTGAAGGTGACGCGAGCCGGGAGTTACTTGTAGGTTCTTTATCTAGAATTAATTATCAGGACTCCTTAAAGTAGTGAAAAGTTAGTGCCTAATACAGACTAGGGCGGAGCGAATCTCGCCGTAGCTGCCTCCCTCAGACCTGGATGCGGTGATCTGCACCAAGGCTGTATCAGACTTGGATCGGCGTTATCTCACCGAAACAGTACCCTGACTTGGATGCAGCTAGTGCACCAAAGCAGGCATCTGATCTGGGAAGCGTTTGCCTGACCGAAGCTGTATATTAGCTATGGTTTGATTAGTAGAATAGGTGAAAAAGAAATGTTTAGAAATGGGTTTTAGCAGTTCAATTAAATAATAGTTTAATCTATGACATCAAAGAGAAAAAGATTATGACAGAAAATTATTACAAAAGAAAAATATTATAAAATTATAAGAATAACATATGTTTTAGTGCGTTGTTGTGTTTTCGGCTAAGTCACGATATTACCGTTACAAGAAGAATTATGCGAATATAATTGGATATTTAGAATAAGTGAAATTTGAATTGAGATGAAATAATTGAATAATTGACTCTATACGTAAGCCCCTGCTATAGGTGACCTCGTCTCGCAAAATGACTCTAAAAAGGTACCTGGGCTCTATGCCTGTCAGGTCCTACCTAATAAGAAGTGAGTCGCTCCGGTGCTATACCTGGAATGCGCTGCTCTGCCGAGCAGCACAGCTCATTTTATAGCGCTTTGTGACGTCAGTTGTTATGCGTGAAGGGTGCTGCGCGGTTGTCTCATGTTATATATTGCGATGTCCGTAAGCATTCGCAACATAATTATGCAAAGGTATTATCTAATCGTAGTACAACTCCTCCACTGACAAACTAATGATAATAGAACAAATTTTCGATTCGTGTCGTTATTATAGATTTTTTGATTTTGCTAGTCAGATTTCAGGCTAGACACACACACAATAATCACGTAGATAATAGTGTGATCGTGAATACAAGAATCCGAATCTGAAAAATTTACATTACATACAACTTTTGCAATAGCGCTGTGTGTAGTTCGAGTCACGCTACGCTGCTCATCCTCACAATTGATGCGAAATGTAAAATCATCATCATGTCGTAAAATCTCAAAATTGAGGAGCCGAATATACGTAATTTTACAAATAGATTGAGCGCCTCTACTCTGAGGCTCCGCCCATACTGAGTTCTCGGGCTCGGTGCTAGAGGCGCCGTAGTCGCTGGATTATTTCAATAGGGTTCTTGAGCTGGACGCTAGAGGCGCTCAACGGATGAGGAGTTGTCGGGGCTCGCTCAAAAGCCCTTAAGGAGACTTCTCGTAAGGATACCTTATTCCCAGCAAACCTACAATCACATGAAACCAAGCAGGTGCTCTAAGATCTCACACAAGGTTCATAGATTCATAGAATAGCTTTAACTCACCACAAAAATGTGAGAAAATCCTGCTCCGCTGATAACGGTGGGGTGCCACCGTGAGTTATATCCGATAGATAGAACTGCGAATGCTCATATCTTCGTATTATAGCATATGCAGTCTGCATGTTCAATCGAAAGTGTGGTCCAAACTGACAGGTATAAATCACATTATTGTGAACAATTTTGGCTTATGTGATGAAAACCAAAAATTTTGGTCACATACCTCTTCTTCCGAAAATTGATCAATACTTTTCAGGAAATTCGGTCCTTTATTCTTTTTTCTTTTTTGGGATAGCAGACATATTACTTTGTCGTCACTGTCAGACGAAGAAGTTACAAGTTCCATTAACAACATAACCTCCCTTGCCGTGAGCGCCGCCATATTTACAAATCGAGTGTACTTGACTGGCACGAGCTTCCCACTTTCTCTACACTACGTGCACATCGAGTGTAGAATCTTTACATTAGCTCGCCAGTAGAACAGCTACACAGCGACTATGCACCAGTGTGACCAGCCAAAAACGCTATTAGTGATTTCAATACGTGGTGGTAACTGTGGCTTTGTTTTTGCAACAATGATTGCTCACGAAGCCTACGACACAATTGTGCCAGCGGCCGATAGGCAGTGCGGAATCGGTTCTGAATCTTGCCCAACAAATTTTCAAATAAGAATGCTGTGATCGAGCTGAGACTACATTTCATGAATAGTACATCATCTGCGAGCTGAATCAAATGATTTACATCTAACATTTGTCATTTCAAACCATAGTAGTCTTTCATAGCTATGAAACAACTGATCAAGTATTGCTTTGCACTATTAGCATACTTCAAGCAAACCTTTTTCGAACATAAAATTCTGCATCCAACGTGGAAGAGTCAAAAGTGATTATATAACTGATCTCTTAGCAATTCTTTCAAAACGATCGGCCCTGAATATAATAGAAAAAACCTAAACTCGGTAGTTTTCCACTTCCCATAACATTTACTGCTTCTGCTTTTCGCTGAAATTCGGGTAGAATTTGAGATCTAATATGTCTCAGACGATTCGAGAGTTCGATTTTATTTGAAGCGCTCAATTTGAAGTTCAAATTGCCTGACATCCAATATTCAATCAGCTTTTTCATAACGCCTTGGCAACAAAGATGCATAAAATCTAAGTCGAGAAAAGCGACCATGTTTGTGTAAATATAACTTTTTTGATGGCGTACGCGCAGCCCCGGATCTTCAATTTTTTTTAGGCGGGGCACAAACTGAAAAATGCCGCCCCCGCCCACTTATATTTATTTTTACCTTCATCATCTTTATAATTCCAGCTATCAGAATCAGATGTCCACTAATTGATTAACATTTGGACATAAGCTTTTCGGAAATAATGCATCCATCGCTGTTCTTTCTGTGTTAAGCCTATTTATTTACAGATATATAGACATGAACGTGTAGGATATATATTTTATACACAGCAAAGAATAGGGTTTCAAATAAAAATATGTATAATGAAAATAAAAATCAAATATATTATTGCATTTGTGAATTGAAATTACAATTTTACTCTTCGAGCTTTTTGTTCGGCAAATGAATCTATGACCTTGTCATAATTTATCTCGTGTGCAATTCGATTTTCTATCGCTAAGATTGCAAGACTCGATAAGCGTTCCTGGCTCATAGAAGATCGCAAATAATTTTTAATTAGTTTTAGTTTGCTAAAACTTCGCTCACAGCTTGCGGATGTAGTAGGAAGCGTAGAGTAAATTCGCAGGGCAATACAAATATTAGGAAAAGCATCCTGCAAATCATGCGCATAGATCTGTTGCAAGAGATAGAAACCGTTAGCCTTTTCTATGTCACCAAATAAAAGCGGAGCTTGCTCTTTAAAAACGTAGAGTTCCTGGCAGAATTCAACGGCGTTTAAATCTCGCTCGTATTTTCGAGCCAGATCTGCTCCATACTTTTGCAGTTCTTCAATTGACATTTTCAAAATATTAGTACCATTAAGAAAAGCAAAATTCAAATTCAGCATGGTAGCACAATCAAACCTCTTTTCAATTTCTGATATGATTCGATCAAATACCATCATTATTTCTTTAGAAAATAGTTGAACAGGTTGGAGTGTTTGTAATTCGTCTTCACACATCTCATCGAAATGTTTTTTACGTTTCGGAATTCGTTTGTTTTGCAAAATAGGGTCAACACCACTTTTTTCAGCAACTTCTCCAGCCTCTTTTATCCAATATTCCATTGGATTTTGTCTCATTTTTTGCAAAGTTTTGAGCAGGCCATCCATTAGTGCGACGGAACGGGCAAGGATAATATCTTCTTTCTCAATTTCTATATTCACTCGATTGATTTCGCGGAGAATATTCGCCCAAATAGTTAAACTGAGAATAAATTTAAAATTCTTTATAGCAGTTAAGAGAGGACCTGCCTCGTACTTAGCTTCTGGAGCATGAGAAGTTTGCTTAACTTCTTCTAAGGCTTCCGCTATTTCTGGCAAATTATTTAATAGGGCATTCACAGCAACATGTTTCGCCGACCATCTCGTCTGACTACTTCCTTTTAAATTTGTTTTAACGTATTTTTTCATAATGTCCCACCTAGTAGTGGAGCCAACAAAAAAGCAATATACTTTTTGAATCAGTCCAAATAGATTAATAGCTTCCTGGCATGATGAGGCAGAATGAACACCTACAAGATTTAAGGAGTGAGCCAAGCAGGGTACGAACTCGGCCAGCTCATTCCTTTCTGCAATCCTGGCTTGTACTCCTTTATGGATGCCGGCCATATTGGACCCATTATCATAAGATTGGCCACGACATTGTCCAATATCTAAATCATCAACTGCCAATTTTTCTAAAATCTGTTGACAAATGTCCTCTCCTGTCTTTCCAGCAACTTCTATGAAATCAATGAAACTTTCTTTGATTTCACACACATCGCCAGTTCTTTTTACATATCGAATTACCTGGCTCATTTGTTCTGTATGGGAAACATCTGGAGTGCAGTCGAACATTATCGTGTAGTATTTGGCTTCTTTGATGTCATTTAAAATGCTATTTCTAACTGTTTTTGCCATTATGTCAATTATTTCATTCTGTATTGTCTTTGATAAATATGATACTTGTCCCTTTTTTAAGTGTTCTGATTGAAACTTAAGAGTTGAATTATGTTTGGCGAGCAGGGAAATTAAGTTCAAGAAGTTACCTTGACTAGGCTGAGGACATTGTGTGATGAGATCGCTAGGAGTTTCGTGGGAACCGCGAAAAGAGAGGCAGTTTGTGGATAGATACAATACAGCATCCATAACAATACGCAGGATCTGTCTCCATTTTTCTTTCTCTGAGTGAATTACTCTCTCAATGTCTTGATCAATACCCTGGCATGATTTCATTTGTTGTACCCGTATTTTCCACTTGATCATACACTCTTTATGCATTTGAGTTGCCTCGTGTTCGGTTATTCTCTCTGACACTTTTTTCCAATTAATAAACCCTGTAGAACACAATGCAGATGTGGCGGTAGAAGACGGTTTCTGGTAAATCTTGCAGCACGCACAAAAAATTGCATTTTTTGTCTTAGAATATATAAGCCAAGATCTTTTAACCCTTTCGCAATTAGCCAATGTCCTGTACCACATAGAAGATGTTAAATGTCTGCCATTGCGTTCAGTAGATCTAAATTCAATGTTTTCGGGGTGATTTTCTGCTAATAATACAGCCTGATTGCTAAAGAAAGACCGTTGTTGGTCAGTCATTTTTTCCACCCCTGGCCAATTGCCTGGGTCCGTCAAATCCAATCCGGTTTTTTGCAGTTCATCCGAATCCGAGTGCGGGGATTTAGAGCCTTCGTATTCTGGCTTTGTTTTTTCAAGTTGTTCTGGTTGCTCTTCGCACATCGATGAAGATGGTGAAGTTTGCACTGTGAAATCAGACTGTGAAAAATCTTGATCCGTTTGATCGGGCAAAGTGAGAGAAACATCCTCTAACTGAATATCAACTTCGGAAGTTGCAGCAGATATTGACGGGTCACCCCCACTGCGAAGCCAATTTTTCATATTATCTGCACATTTTTTTCCCTGCAACTCCTTATATTTAGCTTTTTTCCTATATTCCGCTCCCGATAGCTTTTTTCTTGGCGCGCTCATAATTACAACCTATTACAAAGTAATAGTTTAAATAACGACGAATTGACGATGTAAGTGATTGTACGTATTACATTGAATTTAAAAAATAAATATAGTAATTTAAAAAGCATAAGATAGTTATGATAAAATACTTACTTAGAAAGGCGTTCGATGAGCTGTGATAGATTTATTGATGCGACACTAATACAATCAGTATTTTACCTTCGGTTGATCGACAAGTACTAAATTTTAGTAAATAATAAACATAAACGAACAACACAAATGTTTAAAACAAAACACTGTCGTGGAGAGAGATCGACGAGGGAGTTTTCGAATATAGCTTCATCCCTTTCGCACGCACGGTAACCAGACGCGTGCTGCCGCGATCTGCGATTCCTGCGGGCGAGCGGGCGCGTATTTTGAACTATGCCTACGCGCCTCGCAAAAAATAATTATCGTGCAGCGCGTCTCACTCCGCGCTCTCGCCGCGCCCGGTCACGTGGTCCGTGTGCTGTACCACTGGGTATCGGTCGAGTTGATATGGCCACAGTAAAACAAGAGTGAAATTTCTGTACTTGTAGTATTATTTATTCTGTGGTCAAAGTTAAGTAAATGATGAGTTGTCCATTCGTCTGTGAAGTGTGAATTTGGCCGCCCTCTGAACTTGCCGCCCGGGGCATAGGCCCCGGCTTGCCCCCCCCTAGATCCGGGGCTGCGTACGCGACACTGAAGGTTCGCGCACGGCAAGTTATTGTGAGTGTCTTTACTCTAGAATTTATCTAGGGCTCCTTGGTAAAGATAAGCAGTTTGTTAGTACCCTAATAGGACTAGGGAAGAGTCTAGCTCTCCGTAGCCGCCTCCCTCAGACCTGAATGCTGCGTGCAGCACCGAGGCTGTATCAGACTTGGGTTTCAACGCGCGTACCGAGACAGTATTTCGACTTGGGTGCACTTGGTACACCAAAGCGAATATCTGATCTAGGCAGCGCAGTCGTCCCGAAGCTGTATATTAGCTAACGATGAAATTTAAGTTAGTAGGTAAAATTAAATCTTGGAAAAACAGGTCGGAAAGATAAGGAAATCTTCGCGAGTTAACATATAATTCAATCAAACATTTTAGTGATTTTTTTCAAGTGGTTGCAACCGAAACCTAATATAAAGTAATCTAATTTAATTTTAGAACAATTTGTAGATTCAGCTAAACTACGGGCTCTACTACCGTTGAGTTTTAAATTGAGGTGAAAATGGTGAAATAATAAATTATGTTAATAATAAGTAAATTGGCAAAGAAATAAAATAAATGACTCTACTACGTAAAACTCCGCTATGGCAGTTTCCGTTTTTGACTAATGATTCTAGAGAGTACTGCGGCTCTATGCCTGTGCAGTGCAGTCTCGAAATTAAAGTAAGTGTGAGTCAGCGTGGCGCTTTGCCTAACACTGCTCGAGATAAGGAGTGAGTCAGTCTGGCGCTTCGCCTAACACTGCTGACTGGCCAGGTTAGCGCAGCGCTTCATAAAGGTACCGTTTGACATCACTTGTTGTGCGTCGTTGAAGGTGCGCGTGACAACGTATTGTATCGGGATTACGACGCCCGATCTGTTACAGTCTATTATTTGTGGTAATCGCAGAAATGGCGATGGTCCATGATGATGTTCAAGGTGCTCGAAATTTCTGAAGCAATTGTCTGTTCTTTCCTCAGCGGTAGTGGAAGGATACAGAGTTGTATAATCGATTTTCTCTCCATGTATGATGCAACTTTCACAAGCGTAAATACCACCATGGCCCAAAGTATATTTAAGAAAGGCTGTAGCTGGCGTGTCCGCAATGATACATTTAAGATTGATGTGAAACTGTCCACTGGAAATTTCAATGCCATTTCTACGTAATTCACTGAATTCATCGCCGAAGGGGTCTAAGAATTCTTGTAAATTATCAGGTTTATTTTTACCCTGAAATATTGCTATTTCGAACGGTTCATAAATGTCGGGATCATGGTGTTCCTTTGCCAAAAGGACCCAGAAACTTTCGGTGCCAGATTTTGTCACCGGCATAGTATCATCGTGGATTTGTAATCCAATTACTCTATTGCGATGCAACTTATGGTTGACACAGTCTATAAGACTGTGACGGTCCTCGACCCTCTACATAATCACATAATTGACCCAAGACCGGAGTAATTTTTCATGTCATTATAATATACTTTCTGGAATCTACTAATATATATACCGAGAGGAAATCTTGAAAGTATACAGTCGACTGCGCATGTGCCAAATAATTGAATTTTATTGGTCGGTAACCAGTTAGCCGACGCCCTAACCAAACCATTACCAAAGCCGAAGCTAGAGTCATTCGTTGTACAAGTGGGATTAAGAGAATAGATTATTTATAAGTTTTGTTACATTTATAATGAATGAGTGTGTTACAAGATGGATGTTCTTGTATAGTTTGTATTTTTACAGTTTTTGAATCACATCTGTCTATATTTAATATTTTTCAATTGAGGCGGGATGTTGTAATAGGTCAATATCAAATATTCTAATATAGCCGCGTTTGAAGAAAATGGCAACTCGCAAAAATATTCGCTCCCACCGCCAAGCCTCCCCCGTCGTTGACCAACCAGGACCTCCACCTAGAGCCCCAGAACCCACCTTGGTCCCCACCGTAACCCCAACTGTTCCTTTTGACCTGGTTCAACAACTGCTCCAAGCTCAGCAACAAACCCAACTTCAGGCCCAAGAGCGACTTTTACAAACTCTTCAAGAACGACAAGAACGGTCCGAAGGACGACTTCTAGACGTTTTGGAACGGTCGGAACATCGATTTTCAGAACTGATTTCCACTTTTCGAAGAGCTGGAGAAGAACTCCACAGGGACCAACCTCCTCCGATTCCTGGCCCTTCTTCTCACCCCTCAGATCAAACTCCGACATTAAGGCCTGTACCGATTTCTCTAGGAGACGAAACTCCTCTTAATTTATTTGTACTTCAAACTAATGAAGTAGTAACTCTTTTGGCGCCTCCCGCTCAGCCGATTCCTCAACTTACTCAAAATTCAACCATCTTAAACAGTCAGGTCAGCCAGAACCAAACTGAACCCTTTGCAAAGTCTTCTCATGTTTTAAAACTGCTTTCTACTTTCGACGGATCTAATTCTTGGGCCGATTATCAACGACAGTTTGATTTGATAGCCAAGCTTAATAATTGGAATTGCGCTGCGAAAGCAGGCAATCTTGCTGGAAGCCTCAGAGGCCCCGCTTTAACTATTTTGTCTACTTTACCTGGCTCAGATATTGAAGATTATGAAAACTCAGTTTGGCTCTGAAATTTCGTTTCGGAGACGAACACATGTCAAAATTGTATATGACACAGTTCGAAAGTAGGCGACAAGGTCGCCAAGAGGATCTTGCCTCGTTAGGACATGATATAGAACGCCTTGCACGGATCGCTTTTCCTAGTTGTGAAGAAAAAGTTAGAGATAATTTAGCCTGCTCCCGATTTATTAATTCAATTTATGATCCAGAATTAAAGTACGCCCTAAGCCTGGCAGGACCCTCATCTCTACGCGGAGCTATTATAAAAAGTTTAGAAATTGAGGCTTTAGGAAAACAATATTTAGGATCAGGCAGAGTTCGACAGGTAGAGATCGCGAAACCCTCCACAGAATCCGGACAAGAAACTAATCAAAGAAATTCTTCTCCGGGACGAAATCGCCAAAATAATTACACCAATAATCCCAATAAAACTAATCTAGAATGTAGATATTGCAAAAAAAAGGGACATGATATTGAACACTGTTTTTCGTTACAAAACAAAAATAAATATCGAAATAATTCCAGACCTTCGAATCAAGCTTCATGGAGAAATAACAACAATAATTTTCAGAGAAATAATTCTCACAACAGCTCTAACGAAAATAATGATTCTTCCCAGAGAGAAAGAATGCTGCCTTTAGATAATGCGCAACCCGATTCTAATACAAAAAACTAACTCCGGATGATTCTGTGGGGCAGGAATCATCGCGAGCTCGACCTGAGAAAAGCCCTATTAACGCGCAATTGTTGGTTAGGAGTCTCAGACAATCCGGTCTCTATGCTCAGGGAATTGTCAATGGCTTGTTTTTCGATAGAGGGAGAGATCCGAACGATTTTTCTCTTTGTATATAATTAATCATCACCCATGTTTAGGAACTTCTGAGTTTTTCAAGTCTCTTTAGTCTTTTGAAAGGAAGAAACATACTTCTAAAATCGAATAAAATACAAGTTGAGACCCTCGGTTCCGGATAAGAAACAGACCCGTTTTGATGCTATCCTGCCCTCCAGATAAGATCATTCCAATTTTATTCTTTTCCTTCATTTTAATGAAGATTTTGTTGATTTTTATGCAATTTTATGAGTTCCTCATCAAGGAATCGTTTAATTCTGATTATTATTAAATAGTTCCTAGACCCATTCCTCAATATTTGTAATTCATATTGTCCTCCCACTTTAGGGTGTGCTGCATTTATTGTCATTTTGGGTCCACTTGGGAGCGGTTCATGATTCTGAATTCCCGATTCCCGATCTCCTGTTTCCTGATCTTCCCTGACGAATCGTAAACCGGTTTCACCCCCAGGCGGCTTCCAATTTTCCAGGCACCTCTTTTCTCTTCAAGGATACATTCATCATTAGTTCTTCACTTCGGTCTGACTTCAAAGAAGAAATCACTTATTGTTATCAGTTGTCACACTCGGCAATCTTTTCAAGGTTTTCTATGGTTTACCTTGAGAGTGAAGGTAAATACCGGATAGTGAAAGAGAGTTTTGAATTTTAAGAGCCATAGCTCCACAACTCTTCTACGAGTACCGATTATTAGACCGTTTTCTCAGATATTTCCCTTGTCTTTTAAGAGTCGGGACGATTCTTCCCCTCAGGGGGGTGTAATGTTACAAAAAATGAAACCACCCTTATATTTATCGTTTTGGTCTAGTAGTCATCATAGAAAAAAGACACACACTATCAAATGTTAACGATAAAACGAATACGGTTGCTGCGTCAACTGTTGTTTTGTAAACAGTCTTGCTCCAGACATTAAATTGAGCACTTGTCTTTTCAAATAAAATCTATTTTCTTTCAACCAATTTATTTTTGTCTTGAGAATTGCCTTATTTCACTCAGGAACTCACGCATCCTCTTTCACAGTTACGCTTAACGTGACAGTATGTTAAGGATTTATTGTGCATGAATATCGTAGAAAATACTTTTCCTGGAGAACCCTGAGCGAAAATAGCCGCGAGTGGCCTTGTGTGATTATCAAGGAGATACCCTTATCTCCAAATTTTTTTTACATCCACACGTATAGCACACCTCGGAAATATAGTATACTCGCATAAGGCATTGTTTTGATAGTGAGATATGAGCATTGACACAAATACATGATGTCGAAAATTCAATTTATTCATAAATGAGATCAACTATACGAAATTATCTTGCGAATAAATCATGAAAAATCATCGAAATGAATGAACCACAAAAGCCTCAATTTATTGAAGTTTAAACTGACTACCTTCACATTCAATACAGGCTAGAAGTCTGCATCTCATGTTTTCGCGTACAGCTTGCAGGGTTTCGGGTGTAATCGCCGCGCACGCTCTAATGATTCGATCTTTCAGATCTTGAAGATCTCTGGGCTGTGTCTTGTAAACTTCAGCTTTAACTTACCGCCACAAAAAAAATCTAAGCTAGTTAAATCAGGTGAGCGAGGAGGCCAGGCTGGGACACTTCCTCTGCCAATCCACTTGCCTGGATACTTTTCTGCGCAAAAGATATTGGTTCAATAACAAGCCAATTTATATGATCCGGCTGTGTTTTAAATTCGGACACATTGTGCTGAATTTTGTATGATGATCTCCCAGTATTCGATACATACGGATAAACGTGAGTATGTCAAGTTTCAACATGAAGTGAGTGATTTTTTCTACAAATTATGATTAGCCAACTTATCACCATTCAAAAGCTGACGAACATCTCTGGCGAAATGAGGTGGGGCTCCATCATGCTGGTACCACATACACAAACGTGTGGCTAAAGGTACATTTTCCAACAAAACAGGTAGCTTGTTTCGCAAAAAATCAAGATACCGAGCTCCATTGCGGTGTCCTTCAAAAAAATATGGTCCCACGACATAATTTCCAACAATTCCGCACCAAACGTTATTCCCCATTGTATCTGAAATGCTGACTCTCTCATCCAGTGAGGGTCAACGTCTGCCCAGTAATGCATGTTGTGACGATTGACGACACCGGTATTATTGAATCTTGATTCATCGGAAAACATAACGAGAGATGAAAAATCGTCGTTTACCAAAAGCTGATCCTCTAACCAATGCGAATAGATTAATCGGTTAAGGTGATCTTGGCCCCGCAACTCCTGTACTAACTGTACGTGATACGGGTGAAATTTATTTCTTTTTAAAATATTAACAGCAGACGTTTGGCTCATGTTAACAATACTATTCGCGATTGTCCGGGTACTTAGATGGGGATCAGTCGCAACAGCTCCTAAAACTACTTCTTCGTTGATACCCCGTGTCACAGGGCATTGCCTATGATTCCCGCCTTTCTTTGCATAGCCCGTGGCCCGAAGACGTTGCTCGCATTGTATAAATGCTTTTGCAGATGGAGTGATTCTGTCTGGAAACTTGAGCGCATAGTGCATTGCGGCAGCTCTTCCACTCGAACGGCATTCACCATAAAGCAAAAGCATGTCAACGTACTCGTCGATGGAATAATTTGCCATATTTTGCTGTAGAATATCGCTAGTGCTTGAAAAGACTGTGAACGACTAATCGCTGGCAAGGTATTTGTGTCGATGCTCATATCCCGCTATCAAAACAATACCTTATGCGAGTATACTGTATTTCCGAGGTGTGCTATGCCTGTGGATGTAAACAAATTTGGAGATAAGGGTATTTCCTTGATAATCACACACTTTTATTCTGAAGTGAACGAGTATGAATAGAAGAAGGCGGAGCTTCAGCTCGTTGAAGCTTCTCCCAGATCAGACCCCGGAGAAAACTCACCCTGTATATATGTTTATCTTGAATCTTTCCAGAAGATGCGATCATTAAAAATCCAAAGTGACCATATTACGGGTCACGCTAGTAGAGGCATTCAATTTTTGTTAAGTTCGTAAGTTCTAGTAACTTCTGGAGGGTGTCCGTCTTGCCCTAGTTTCTCCAATTTGCGGATGGGCTAGAATCAAAACAAAGGACTTCATTCACAGTAAGAGATCGGTAGCTGATTGCGAATAATCTTAACTCTACTTGAAAGCACCAATAAATAATCAAAATCATTTGATTTTTTCCGAGCGCCTTATGAATAATCGAAATAATTCTACCATTGTTTTAATTGCATCACCATTGATCGAAATATTTTCAATATTCACCTAAAAGAAAATTATAATAAGTATTGGTTAAGTTTTAGTGATTTGATCAATCAATGATTCTTGTTCTCGAACAATGTTCTTAACATGCCAACATTAGTTTCTGTAGGTAAACGATATCTACGACTACGAGCTCCTATAAGACAAGAGGTCGCGAAACAATTAATGACAAAATCTATTGCAGTCTACCGTTTCGACAGAGCAAATGAATTGATGGATTCTGGGAATCCAGAACCTCCGCACTTGTACTCTGCTGCAGTTTTGAACACACCAAAGCATGAGTATACTGAATCGCAGCACGTGGACGCTGATCGGGTCAAAGCACTAGGAATTCTTAAGAAAACTGACTGCAAAATGCTCTTTATGGTCTGTGATATTGTCCATCTTTCGCATATTATTGTACTAGCCAACAATCTCATGTATATCGCGCGCAATCTAAAAATGAGAAAATGCCTTGTGCTGCATTGTATGCATTACGCAACGGAAGGTTTAATTGAAAAAATCAAAAAGCCGTACGGCGAAAAAGGCCAACATATATTCTTATATGAAGGTGTTATCAATACCTCTGACGGGCAATATCCTGTCACACAAATGAGTACGAAAAGGCACAACACAAATTCGATATATATGTGACTGTCTGACAATAAGGGGGGGGGGAAGAGATACCAGAATCGAATTGAAACGTCGTACGATAAAATTCGATACGCCGCGGGTACTGCTCGACTTATACTCGTGAACCGGCCCTGTCTTGGTCTCTCACAGCCCCGTGATTAGTCAACTAATTTCTTCTGTAGCTCCGAAACTATCAGTCCCTCGAAGTTTTGGTAAAGGAAATTTAGTCTCAGATTTACAGGAGGAATACACCTGCCTAAAGTGGTGCGTCCAACCTGAACCACCCTGTATATTAATTACGATTCTCGATCGATAAGATATAATCGACTGGACGAAAATCAACAATCTTTTGAAAGCAAACGTTGAATGCGTCATTTTTCGCGTTACGATCTCACGCTATCATAGAATCACGCATCGAATAGTCATACGGAGATTGTTCGGTACAATAATAATTGTAAATTATAAGTTAATAAAAATTAACATTAATGTAAATAATACATTGATATTTTTTAATTAATTAAGTATTATAATATAAGTTTATAATTCAAAGACATTATTCACATTATTGTCCAGGTTGTGCGCATCGTAGTTTTCGTAGTCAAGGTCGTACGCCTCGTAGTTTGCGTACTTCAGATCATACGCCTCGTAATTTTTGTCTTACAGGTCGTACAGCTCGTACTTTGTGTCGCCAAGGTCATTCGCTTCGTAGTCTTCGTTATACAGGTCCTGCGCTTCGTAGCTTTCGTTGCCCAAGTCGTGCACTTCGTAGTCTTCTCTGTCCAGGTCCTGTGTTCCGTGGTTTTCGTTGTCCAGGTTGTAAAGTACGGGCTGTACAACCTGCAAGACGAAAACTACGAAGCGTATGACCTGAACGACGCAAACTAGGAGGCGTACGTCCTAGACTACGAAAACTACGATGCGCACAACCTGGACTACAAAAACTACGAAGCGGACGACCTGGATCACGAGGAGGATAACCTGGACGACCTGGACGTCGAAACCAACGCCAGTAGCAATCCCAGTTTCAGTTACAAATTACTTATGACGAAATAAAAATTACATTTTATTAATTTAAGATATCTAGACGCCCCTATCCGAGTCACGTATGAGCTCTGTCATTGGTTATCCTAGATCCTCCGTAGCTCAGAAACTGGAGGTCTGTCGAATTTTTGGTAAAGGATTTTTAGTCTTAGAATTTCCTAAGGAATCCGCCTATCTAAAATAGCCCGGTAGCAGTGAATCACCCTGTATAGTTAGATCTGCGCTATCTGACTTCATTCTGAGTTGTAGGCGTGTACAACATATCCATCGGATGCGAGTGCGATCTATTTTGAAAATATTGGAGGTATTACTTATATTAAACGTCTGTACGGTACGCGGCATTACGCGGCTTACAAAAAGGAGTGAAATCCGGGTCCAAAAACATCTGGAATGTAAAAAAATCCGCCAAGTACCCAAATTATCTGACAATGAAAATTCACGACAAACCTATTGCCAGTCTCTGTCATGATATTAAGAAAGTCTACAAAGCACTGAAATTTCCCCGCAAGTATACGTCGTGGAGTCGGACCTCGCTGTTTCGTGTAGTGATATCGCAACATCATTGCAAGAGCTACGTACTTGGCGGGCACATTCAATTTCTGCATTGTGCTGTAATTATATCTGAGTCTATATTTACATTATGTCAGCTGCAGGATCAATCAAGATTTTGCCTTTGTGTTTGGACAGGAAATGCAATTTGCAAGAAAAAAAAGAAGAAAAAGGAAAAAAGAAGAAAACAGAAAGCAAGAAAAGAAGGTTCCATCCGTCCAGTCATCTGAAATGAATGAATTTGCAGATTACGTTACGTATCTCAAATTACGTATCTCAAATACCGATAGGTCTTCGCATTTTGGAAGTTTTCAGAGCATTCGCCTGGGAAATCAGATTTCGACGGATACGACCTAATACCGTTAGTCGACGAGATCTGTTTTCACACATCTATAGATAGAGGGCGCAGCCACCAATACTCACGACCCTTTACCGTCTATTGACTCATTTGACAAATTTTACTTTTTCTGAACGCATTCAAAAATTTTTAAAGGGATACAACAAAAGTGTGTCGTACCCTTCCACTTTAATGTGCGGTCAAAGGCCGTATATTGGCGCAACAACCTTATATCATTGGGATAGCGCGATATTATCAATTCTGTCCATTCAGCTGTACCATCTTTTGGTCCTGGACACGTGTTCCGTGTGTGGGTTCGCCCATTCCACTTGTGAACGAATTGCCGTCCGCATCCAGGACAGAAATAGCGTACGACCTTCGAATGAAGTTGGTCTATGTGGCGGTTCCTTTCGGATAGGCGGCCGAACCTGCCTTTCAGCCGTTTGTTGCCTAATCTGAAATTAGTTTCCAGTCGGGTCGCGGTGAGGCAGACCCGGCATATTCATTTTTTACCCCAGATTTCGCTGCGGAACATAAATTTTCGCCAATTAAACGTCAGATATGAATGTTACACGAAAGAATAATGCTCACCGTATTTCGTGAGCTCGGCCCCGCTCATGTCTAAGAGTTCGTCGAGTTCGGGCGACGCTGGACGCCTGCGTGATGATTCTAAAATGAACGAGAATACAATCGATGCATGATTGATCCAAGCAGTGTCAAAAGAATCCCCTCTACGTGAGGGAGCACAAATCGATCGGTGACGCCGTGCGACGATGAAACTTTCATCCGTATGGGTATGCTAATAATCGTATACCGACTTTTCGTAGCGCGGGAACATGCTGTTTCCAACAGAGTGCCGCTGTTGGAAAACAGACCGTATCCCATCTTCGGAATCGGATGCGTCCTGATTTCCCAACGGGCCCTGCTGAGACGGCACGTTTTTCGCACTAACATAAGAAGGGAGTCGATATACCTGTGTGTATACCCCGCGGTCAGGCGATATTCGTTCGATTAATAGCACGACAACTGGGAAACACTTGAGAAATGTTTGCTGAGCTCATGTCAAGCTTAAATCTTCAATCAGAGGTTCCCGGGGATGGCGTGATCGTCGAAAAAGAAAATCCCGACGGCATGGAATACCGAATTATGATCCGTAATACTACGGAGTTATGATATGCATATACCTTGCGAATTAGAGCCGGCCAGTGCCGGCACCAAGGGCGGCGAGAGCGGCAAGAGCGGCGAAGGACTTACTGCAAAAAAATACAAGCAATTTCGTGATGAGCAGCACGATCAGCCTGATCATCAGTTGGGATGGAACACCCTCTCATACCTACCCGTATCGCGAGTGTTCAGCTGGACAACTGGTATCGGCGTTGAGGAGTCGATCTTCATCCCCAAGAATGACGATTCCGATTCTGGGAAAAATATCAAAAAGAATGTGATTATTCTGTTCCGAGTCAAGCAAATCGGTCAGCCCGCGAATGTATTCCTAAATTCCAGGTTACCAAAAAACGGTACTGTCTGATACGAACCCTTCTATATGAGAATCGCTAATGAAATCTTCGTGGTCACTTATCGATGGAATAGATCTTTGTCCGCTTTGGCGCCTGACAGCGGGGATTAGTGGTAATGGATGGTCTCGGCCATCCGGTGTGTTAAGGACCACTGCGGCAAATTGAATTACGAATAACTTCACGCTCCGCAGAGGTGAATCGATAAGCCAAGGCGAAATGGCAATCGATCATCACCCATCGCCATTTTCGTCTTTGATCACCTTGGATGTTGTTACTCACTGCGCTGGTTTCAGCTCCCCACGCGGTGTTCTAAAATTTCACGATGAAAATTCCAGATATGAGAAAACAGGGAGAAAAATCGGGTTAATCGTCGGATCAATGAACTAATCATTATACATAATGAATGTATATTGTATACACATCAGGCGGTTTATCCTGGTTGCGTCCCGCTCCAACAGCAGACGCCTGAGCAACGTGGCAAAATATTTTCGTCCGTCATGGTTCGACTTGCGAATCCAACTACTTGTTCTTCGTTATTATCTGATATCTGGTATAAAACCGCGCCTACCGCGTAATTGCTTGCGTCGCACTGCAAATAATATCTCTTCTTTGGATCGGGGTGACGAATTATCATCTCCTCGTAAAAAGTACCTTTAACTATTTGAAATTCTCATTCATTTTTTCCGTCCAATCCCACTTGGCTCGTTTTTTGATAAGTGATAATAATGAAACTGTCGTGTCTGAGTACATTTTCGTAAATTTACTGTGATAGTTAGTTAGGCCGAGAAAGCCTTTCAGTTGTTTAACATTTGTAGGTATTGGGAAGTTTGTAATTGCTTCCACTTTTTCTGGCTGTGGCATTATGCCGGTTCTCGTGATTTTATGGCCTAGAAAATCAATTTCTTCTCTAAAAAACTTTGACTTACTGAAATTTAATGTCATATTGTATTTCCGAAACGTTGCTAATAATATCTCCAAATGAGTCAAATGAGACGAGACGGAATCAGAAAAACACAAAATGTCGTCAACGAAATTAACGCTGAAATTTTCCGTACGCTTCAAGACTAAATTCAGAGTTCGTACTAAACTAGCTAAGCTAGTGTTTAGGCCGTATGGCGTAACCATGAATTGATATGTTTTACCTTCGTGCATAGATGCCGTATATTTTCTTGAATCTTTGCGAAGGGGAATTTGCCGAAAGCTAGCCGTATGGTCAAGACTAGACATAAACGAAGAATTTCCGCATCTCTGGAATAAGACCTCAGTCGATTGAGCGCAGTCGTGGTCAGGTATTATGAGCTTGTTAATAAATCGTGCGTCTAATACTAATCTGGTTTCTCCAGACTTTTTTGCTACAACGACTAGTGGGTTCACATATTCACTATGAGATCTTTCTATTACTCCTAGTTTTAGCATTTTCTCTAATTTCAATTTGACTTTATCTCTAAGCATCATTGGAACAGGATACGATCTTCTGACGAAAGGTCGATCTTCATAAATGTTGAGTCTGTGTTCGTAAATTGTTACGCGGCCTGGTAATTTGAAAAACACGTCTTGATATTTCTTTAATAAATTCGAAAACGATTCTATTTCACAAGCTCGTAACACCCGACATTCTGACAGTTTCTCGTTGATTTCATCATCGGTCAACCTATAGTTTAAGTCAGACTCGTTTCCCTGTTTGGCTGTTACGCTTTTTTGTTCGTTAATGTTAGATAGAACTTCGGCTATTTGATTATCATAATTCTCTATTGATTTATGGAAAGGAATTTGTTCATAGCCGGGTGTTGTTTCGATTTTGAGTTTATTTATTCTCAAATCTAGATCTGCTTTGTGTAAAGTATCTATGCCAATAATGACATTTTGCTTAAGGCCATTTAGAATTAAAAACGTTATTTGATCGGTTAGATCCCCTATATTAACCGTAGCTAGAATTTACTCTTTGAGTTTAATGGGCTTGCCTCCTGTCACACCGATTATTTGGAAATTCACCACTGGTAATTTTTGACATTTATTGGTGATTAGCAAATTTCTGGTGTACCAATCATGCGAAATGCATGTTACGTGGCTACCGGTGTCGATTAGAGCGCGAATCTTTGTTTTCTATTTGTAAATCTACCTCTGCGCATGATATTACTTTGTTTTCTGTTTGTATGTCTTCGTTTATTGAATATTCGGACGGAGCTTCGAACAAATTCTTATCTTCCAAACCCTTTAATTCTCCCGCAAAAACCTTTAGATCGCGCTGTGCCGCTATACTCAATGATTGTATCGGCACAGCGCCATCTAGTTTTCCGAAACTAGTTCTTGGTCGTCTTTATCGATTAGATTTATCATAGGTTCTTCGATAAGAATCGTACTCTTGAAGTTGTCCAGTTAGTCTGTTTGTTTTGATTTGTGTCTAATTGTCCAGGACTTTTGCGTGTCTCGTGAGAATCTGGCAGTTTATAATCGCGTGACGTAGATGGTTTTTGGAGATTACTACTATTTGCATTATTTCCCGTACGCCATGAAAAGGGTTTATTTTTATCGTCTGCTACGCGATTAGTCGCAGGGCACTGCCTATTCGCAAACCACGATTGATTCTGTGGTTTGGGCGCATTTGATCGCCCACCCGATTGCATTCCCTCAAGAAAAGTCAACAGAGAATCTATTTCGCGGATATTTCTGCATCTAGCCGCTTCGACAACGTGTTCATCAAAGGGTCTAACCAGGTTAGGTACTATTTCTTCTTCATAAATGTGAAGACGCAAACACGCAGCTGCTGCAAACCTCCGATTCGCATTTTCTGACCATGTTAATTTTGATTCGCTTACATAATAACCGAATTCTAAATCTTTACGAATATCCCTTTCAATTTCTTCTCCCCAGAATGTAGCAAGGAATTTAGTTTTAAATGAATCCCAAGTACTGATGACATCGCGACGCGCAATCTACCAGTCCTCGCCATCACTGGTTAGGCTCTGGCCTATTAATCTAAGACTTAGCTCTTCATCAACTTTCATGTTCATGATTTAAATCGTGAATTTTTTCATTCGCAGATTTATCTCCTTCCTTGATTCTACTTTTGAGAAGTTCCAAAGTTCCTACAGATTCGTTTCTCAGAGCTGTTTCTACTGAAGAGATTTTATTCTGACAACCAACGATCTCGGAATCTACTTTGTCTATGACAACTTGGACCATCGTCTCTACTGATGTGAATTTTCTTTTACTATTAGATGCTTGTTAATCTATTTTTCTAGTTAATTTTTGCTCAAGTGCGACTTTGCCTCGATATTTGAAAGTTCAAAAGTATGTAAGGTTTTTTCCATTGAAGCAAATTTACTATCAATTTTCCGTTCCAGTCTTTCATTGGATTTTTTAAGACTTTCGATTGACGCTATAAGCATAGACATGATATCCATACGATCGCCTTTTGGGCTACTCGTTTGACTGATTGTACTAGTCTCTGTCAACGGAGATGTGTCCCTATCATGAAACCCTGTGTCCCCCTTTGAACCTACATTATCCTGATCTTTATCGCCTGATCCTCCAGGAACCTGATCCTTGTCTGCCATTTCTATGCCGTATTAAAAAATCAATTCGTTTTTTTTTTAGTTTAATTTGGAATAAATGATTTCAATAAAAATGAATTTACTGATTTTACTGAATGTATTGAATTTTTTTTTATCTAGAGGAGCCCCACGTTGGGCGCCAAATATAACTTTATGTGCATATGCTCCGCAGCTGAAGGCTGGCGGAGTTATGCTAGTCCGCGTGGATATCTTTGTCACGGGATAATTTATTCGGAACTCCTCTCGGGGAAAGTTTAAAAAACCCAAACACCCTAAAACTTGCGATTCATCCAACCCACGGACCTCGACAGCGATTATAGCTCTGTCTTTATTTTCTGATTCTATGAGTTTTGATCATGAATGAACTAGCTGCTTCGCTCGCCTCTTTATATAGGCGGTTACCCACCCGAATCTACCTGTTTACTACGATTTTATTTGACTTCTAATTGTTGCTATGTCTGTTTTTGACTCTAAAACGTCTCTATGGTCAATTTTGCATAATATTTCAATGAAATATCGTGCATACTCTATTTGAGATAAGTTTCGATCTTTTTCTTTATTTTGACTGAAATGTTTCTTTTTGTACATGATCATACTGTAAAATATCTTGTTAACGATAGTAACATAAAATAACATTTCAACATACAGTGGGAGTTTTGCGAATCGTTAGATTGTGAAAACTCCCTCAAGCTAGCGTGAGTTTGAGTCACGAAATAATTTCAGAGCCCCTCGTAATAAAGATTACCTTCATCTGAATTTATATAAGAATCCAGATTGAATGAAAAAAGAACCTACTTGTGAATCCAGATTATTATACCAAGATCACCACCCTTTTCACAGACCCGGACTTTCCACTTAACAAAGCTGGGTAAACAGACTCGGTTGTTTGTGGATTGTCAAGGCTGCCTCCTTAAAGCCCGGAGCACAAACTTCTCGGCAGCCGGCATTCGTTAATCGGTACACGTACAGGGGTAGTTGGCTCGCACACGAGGCGCTAGCCAATCACGCGCGAGACTCAGGACGCCAGGAGACCGCGCTCGTCTACGAGCAACGAGCGACGAATAACGAGTGACGAGCGACGAATATCGGTCGTTCGGTGCGACTTTACAGCGTTGCCACAACCGAGTCGAGTTGAGCGCGCGTCTCACCAAATCAAAACAAATCCTTCGCGATATTTCTGTTTCCAGTGAAAGTATAGGGCACTGATTGTATACATGATACCAAAGGATTAAATTGAGAGGTGGCTGCGTTTAAGCAAAGTAAGTAAAAAACTACCATAATCATCAAACATTACGAGAACACGTGTGTCAGTCGGTTGTCACATCGACATAACCACCAAAATTCATTATCGTATCACGTGCTCAGTTCGTGACAAACCTAAATCGTAATTTTTATTGTTATTTATAGTAGGCTTAGTGAAATATAATTAGTCCATGTGTTTTGATATGTACTCTGGCGAAATAAATACCCCCTACCAGAAAACATCATTTATTCGCTTGAATGTGACTGAACGTCCGTGAAAGATGTTGACAAATTATTCATAAAATTTCGCTCACTGACAAAATATGCAAAATCTGAGACTTCTGATCAGAGTTTGGCGAATGAGTAATCAATTAAATACTAATTTTCCATTGAAAAATAATCAATAACCAATCACTTTTCCAATTTTTGATCGAACCAAAGAATCAATTATCAATTCCTTTTCATTTTTAATTTAAATATAATCAATTACCAATTACTTTTCCAATTTTTTATTGAAACAAAAAAATCAATTATCAATTTCATTTTTCATTTTTAAATGAAAAATAATCAATTACTAATTACTTTTCCAATTTTTTATTGAAACAAAAAAATCAATTACCAATTTCATTTTTCTTTTCGAAAAATAATCAATTGTCAATTACTTTTCTAATTTTCCATCAAAAAATAATCAATTACTAGTTACCTTCCTAATTTTTGATTGAAAAAATTATCAATTAATAGTTACATATTCAGTGTGTAATTGGCCAAAAAATTGATTACTCATACCACATGTTATCGGATATTCAGTTTCTTTCGATTAAAAATTGAAAATGTAATTGATAATCGATTGTTATTTGATTACAGATCTAAAATTTAATCGATAATTCATTTTCTTTCAATCACAAGTGTAACTTGCAATAGAAATGTAATAATCACATCATGTAATGCTTGGGATGCTGTCCAACACTGCTTCCAATACAGATTTGAGATCGAAAAATGTAGATACGTACAGGGTCAAATATTTGTCTCAAGCGATATTTTATCCATTTTTATAACTCTGCTCAGGTTTTATCACTGGGTTGTATTGTTAATAAAACAAGATTTTCGATGATGTAGAACCACAATGGCAGACAATTCTCAACCATATGTGGAAGGAGGCGAGGACCAGGTAGTGAAAACAGTCGACGAATTGTTAGTAGATACAATCGGTGGATATCCAGCTCTATGGAATAAAGAGTTGAAAGAGTACCACGATACAGTTATTCGTGAAAACTGTTGGGCGATGGTTGCTACAGTATTGGATAGGACAGGTAAAATTGAGTGATTGTACAACTCATATGCAGATCATTTTATTGAAAGTTGATCGATCTATGTTTACAATATTTCCAGTTAACGACTGCCAAAAAAGGTGGAGCCAGTTGAGAAACTGTTTTACAGATGAAAGGAGAAAAAGGGAGAAGGAGACTAGAAGCGGAAGCGGTGCGACAAAACGTGAAGGGTTCATCTTATACAATGCCATGCAGTTTTTACAACCACACGCTAAAAGGAAGAAGTATGTATGATGATATAAGTATTTCGTATGAATAGTTGAATACCTAACGTTATCATTTCACGAGGTTCAATGTAACACATATTTACAAGTTCGCAATTATAAATCAATTTATCTGTATATTTATGTTACTCTAATTTTTTAAATTATTTTTATTGTGCAAGTATGATGAAACAGTGAAACATATTTTACTATTCGATTTATTTCAGTACATTTACGAATGTTGCACAACATTCAACGCTGAACGCGTTCTCCACAACACCATTGAATCATTTTCCATTACTGCCTGTGGAACAATGTTACGTACCTTCTACGCAGCGGCATGCACCATCTTCGTTACCTTCCGATATGCTGATGGTGGACATACCGACAACAATAGCAGCGCCAGTATTCTCGTTTCGCGTACCACCAACACCACCTTCAAACACACCACCGCCTCCGCTGAGTACTGCAATTGTTTCTCCACGTGATTCGACCTCCGCTACCAGTCATGAAACGTCATCGATGCCAAGTGCAGAGGCATCATCATGTTTTGTCAATCAGGCATCTTGTGGCGAAAGTTCCACATACACAGCATTCGATGATACCGAGTACGTTAGTTTGTCGAGCACACCCTCTGCAGGAACACCAACGCCAGGCCAAATATCTCGCGAAACACCAACTTCTACCCCGTCGACACCTCGTCGTTGGTCGTCCTCACCACTTTCTCCATACTCGCCTTATACAGATAATTGCTCACTTAGCGCCGATGATCCTCCATTACTGTATTCTCCGTCGCCTCCCACCACACTTGCAGAAAAAGCTACAGGTTTTGAAAGACAATCTGCTCGACCGAAAGCTTGTTTTAACAAAGAGAACGTAAGAACCAGAAAGGTCGATCCTGTGGATGCATCATTTGTAACACTCTCCTCGGTGATCCAAAATCATTTTACCAAGTCAGTGCAGAAACAGAGAGAGACTGACATTCCAGCTGACAGTGAAGAAGCTTTTGGAAAATTGATCGCTAGCGAACTGGGAAAGATGGACGGCGGAACTAAGAAAACGAAGAAGTCACGCATTCTACAAATCCTCTATGAATAATTACACTGAGAAAAAAAATTCTTTGGATTTAGGAAATCAGGATTTCTTTGATTTCAGAAAATAAGCCACTCTCAACTAAACATTATTCAATCCTAATAAATTTGACTTGACTTCAAAGAAATAACAAATTATTCATTTGGATCAAACAAATTTTACTTGATCTACAAAAATTAATCATTCGCGGGCTTTCAAATAAATATTCTTTATGGAAAAATTCACAGACGTTATTGAAGCAACAAAAATTTATTGATTTCAAACAAAGTTTCGTAGAACTATTCGAATATGCAATTGGAATAAATAAATTTGCTAACGAAAGTTTATCAAATAATTCTTTAGCAGCCCGCAATTAATTAATTCATTTGGATCAATTCAAATTTGTTTAATCCAAATAAATTATTGAATATTTCTTTGAAGTAAAGTGAAATTTATTTGTATTGAATAATATTTAGTTGAGAGTGGCTCATTTCCTTAAATCAAAGAAATCCTAATTTATTAAATCCAAAGAATTTTTTTTCTCAGTGTACAAGCTACCATCATAGGAATTGGTCTTTTTCAGTGTTCTATAAAAACAGCCACGAAGTGAGACCTAATTTTTATGTCGATTTTGTTTTTATGTCAACTTTTTTTTCTACTTTAACTTCCCTTTTTGATTGTTGTGTGAACCCATTACTATTTATGGTATTTTTATGATCATTTTTATTATTTTTATTCTCATTATCATTTTTTCAATTAATATCGTTTAGAATAACTCGATGCCGTCGACTTGTAGTTGGTTTGGCTCACAGATTTTCCTGAAAATTCCACTTAAGGTCCATTAACATTTTAGGAATATTCATTGCCTGTTGTTGATTTGCCACTACATTTTCCCTGAAATTGTGTCTACTTGCAGTACTTTTCCGAATAGAATCAAATGACTGTTATCCTAATGGTCAGGTGATATCAAGAAAATCAATTTCAGTATTAAATAGTCTGTAGGCCAACCGAACGTAGGGCACCAATTGCTATTCTTACAACCATAAAAAGGACGATAACCATCAAGTATGTGTAGATAAAAGGTTAAGGAAAATCTATGTCATACATTACAACATTTTGCACTTACTATTTTCAGTATCTCCTCTTCATTTATCATTACAAATATATGTACAACCTATATAATATATTCTAATAACAAAATATTGTGCTCACTATTTTTTGTATGTTCATTTCACTCATTATTAACAAACATGTATTAATCTATGCCAAAGAAGGTGTACAAAACTCCCATAATATATTGCAAAGCTATAACAACAGATGCTGTTTATTTATTTTTACCACACCTACCATCACACACATATTGTACAAATAAACGACGCAGAGGAAATTTTTATCGCTTGAAAGTAACACATATTATGTGTATACAGGGGGCATGACATGTCAACTCGATCAATGATTTTTTCTTACCATTTTGTGTTCGATTCCAAATTTTTCATACAATTTTCCGATATGACAAAAGCAGTCGTACATTTTTGAATTTTTTTTTCGCCAACCGTTTCTTTTCTCTTTAAAAATCTCCGGCCAAAGTGTTGGAACGATCTGAATGTAAAAGTAGATTCTTTATATTTCGTTGAGATTTTTACAAATGACCAATTTTGAGATAGATTTCAATAATAATTAGAAAAATATACGGTTGGCGGGAAATTTGTTGAAAAAATTCAGGAGTGCTTTTTTGAGACCGGAGAATTCGACGAAAAATTGTTACACTAGTCAGAAATGGTGAGGAAAATATCATTCGTCGAGTTTACATGAACCCCCTGCGTGAAAGTGAAAGCATTGGTGACATAAGTAACGAAATAATATTCTAAACGATAACGCATAATTATTGATGCACGATCAATATCTGGATAAGTTATGAATCTTTTAAATCACAATATTTTGTGACTCTCGTTTTCGAACCATTTTGAAAGACGTACAATCTCGACGAATATTTCTCAGACCTGTGGGGCTTGCTACTGCAGTATTCTGAAAAATGTCATTGTTGTGAGGTGATGTATCGATTCTTCAACTCTGAATATACAGGGTGGATTCCTAACAACTCGTTGGTGTGTAGTCTGCTTGGATCGAAAAATGAGCATTCTCGCATGGGAGCATGCGATATCTGGCTTGGCGCATAAATTTCTGGAAACTTTTTTCCCGACTCAAGCGAACTTCGGACGGACGAGTCGTTAGTAATTCAGCCTGTATCTTTTTACGTGCAAGACCTAAAAAGATAAAAATGGGAACAATTTGGGTACATACCATCGGCATTAGATTTTAATGTAGTTATTGTAGTGGATGTCCTGTGCGACGTACATGTTCGTATTGCCACGGTACTTCGCCTTCCGGTGTTATCAAATATTCGGCAAGTCTATTTCTCATATCAATAGCATTTCCAGGCTCAAATTGTGGTTGAACTGGGTCTTCTGCGTTTCTCAAATCTTCTTCTTCTCGCCATCTACCAGGGTGCAAGACACCATCCTCATCTTCCCAATCGACGAAGTTCTGGGGTACGTACAGTCTTTGCCGTGGCTCTCGTGCTTCATCTCTAGTTTTCAGGAAGTTGTGCAAACACACTGCTGCGACAATGAGATCATTGACGGTATCTGGGCTCAAAGTAATCGGCTTTCTGAAAACGCGCCAGCGAGAAGAAAGAATGCCGAAGGCGTTTTCTATGACTCGGCGAGCCCTTGATAGTCGATAATTGAATATTTTCTTTACTTCGCTGAGGCCACGTCCTGAATAAGGCTTCATCATTCTTTTCGACAATGGGAAAGCATCATCACCAACCATGAAATAAGGCATGTGTATATTACTTCCAGGAAGTGGGTGTACACCTGCAGGTATTCCGAGTTGTTCATCTCGAAGCTGCTGTCCAAGAGGACAATCTGCGTATATGCCAGCATCGCTATTTCCACCCATTTCACCGACATCTACTAGTGTGAATTTATAGTTGGCATCACACGCCGCAAAGAGAACCACGCTGAATGTCTTCTTATAGTTGAAGTATAGGCTGCCAGAATTCATCGGTGCCTGTACTTGTACGTGTTTGCCGTCGATAGCACCCACGCAGTTCGGGAAATTCCATCGTTCCAATAAATTCGATGCAATGTTCTTCCAAACGTGGCTTGTAGGTTGTCGTAGATACACTGGCGAAAGCACGCGTACAAGTACCCCAGCAACCTCCTTGATAATCATTCGTGCTGTAGATTCACCAATCCTGTACGCGAATGCGATAGATAGAATCTGATCGCCAGTTGCAAGGTATCTGCACAAATAAATCTTGGAATAAATCCTCTGATGAAGTGGTGGTAGGTATCACGAGAGGACTCATTATTCCATTCAACCCTCACAATTAAATTATTTTCAATTCAGCGAACAAAAATTATCAAAATTAGGACGTGGATTTGCAGACTTGTAGTGCAGTTCATAATGTACCTATCACATTATTTGACTGCGAAATTTATTAATAAGATAAGAAGATACCCACATATTATGAGGTTTTTAGTATTTTAGCGTTGAGTGATTGAAGACACGTTTATTGCTCGTGCATTGTGTATATGTATGTACCTCAGAGTCAGTGAAAGCCTTTGTTCGGGGGACAGTCTTCTCGGACCACGCTTCAACAGATAAGGCCACACGAGATTCAGTAAATAGTCAAAGGTCCCGACATCCATTCTCGTGTAACGATAAAACATCGTTTCGTCTTCCATCAATTCTTGAAAGAGATTGTTGGAATCGCCTTGATTTAGTCGGTTTAGATTTATCGGCCTGACCCACCAACGACGATTTCTCCATCGGCTACTGCGTCTTCTTCTACGGCTGACGAGGTACATCAGCATCCAGATAGCAACTAAAAACACTTCGTCCTCCATATCCATCGTAAGCCAGCAGCAGTGTGTTGTTCAATGAGATTTGCTTGAAGAATTATTGAAGAAAATAACGTGTTTCATATAGGTTTGAATAACAATGAAAAATAAACGATTTTCGGAAAAAAAACAGAATAATCTGGAGCGCCATTTCAAGATCGGATAATTGTGTACAAAATTATGAAGCGAATTAGAAATGACGATAAAAAAATCATTGATTGAGTTGACATGGAATACCCCACAGGTAGCTCCTCGGATAATAGTAATGAGGAAACTTACATTTACTTTAACATTTTTAGTACGAATGACTTGTATTTTTAACCAAATAATTCGGACTAAAAAACTTTTTGGTACCGATAGGACTATAATATCAAATAATTTTTTTAATTAAATATACAACAAAAAATTTTTGAATCATGAATCCCACTTTTCAATTGAGCCCAATATAATCATAATCATAATAGTTTGAAAAATAGAAAACACGCTTATTGCAAGATATAAATTTGTGCATTCTTTGAATTATTGTGTTGTCATCGGTCCTTGATAATTGTGCAAAGTTGAGATTTAATCTGACGTTTTGAAGTGTGTGAAAATCACGTTTAAAGATTTCGTTCAATACAAATAAACATACAGGTGAAACTAATAGAAGCGTGTTAAAAATACAAGTATTATTCGTACCAGAAAACTTTTTGGAGAAGGATATAGGGCAATACTTATCAAATAAGTTTTTGGTAAATATGTGACAAAAATCAAAGAAATACAAATTTGGTTTGTATACTGTGACTTAAAAACTGCGCACGTGATACGATAATGAATTTTGGAGGTTATGTCGATGTGACAACCGACTGACACACGTGTTCTCGTAATGTTTGATGATTATGGTAGTTTTTTACTTACTTTGCTTCAACGCAGCCACCTCTCAATTTAATCCTTTGGTATCATGTATACAATCAGTGCCCTATACTTTCACTGGAAACAGAAATATCGCGAAGGATTTGTTTTGATTTGGTGAGACGCGCGCTCAACTCGACTCGGTTGTGGCAACGCTGTAAAGTCGCACCGAACGACCGATATTCGTCGCTCGTCGCTCGTTATTCGTCGCTCGTTGCTCGTAGACGAGCGCGGTCTCCTGGCGTCCTGAGTCTCGCGCGTGATTGGCTAGTGCCTTGTGTGCGAGCCAACTACCCCTGTACGTGTACCGATTAACGAATGCCGGCTGCCGAGAAGTTTGTGCTCCGGGCTTTAGAGCCGGACAATTAAGCCAAGCCTGACACAGACTCAAGCATATGCGGTATAGCTGTCAGATGGAAGTATTTCTACTACCGCTGCCCCGTGCATGTATTGCCAAAGCTGTAGAATTCTAGCTGTATTGAATTTATGATAGTAAAGGAGAAAAGGTGAATCGTCAATAAAGCATGTCTGTAGTTGAAACGACTCTGACATAAATACTGTGAGATTTAATTGAAATGAAAACGAAAATAGAAGTTTAACAAAATTAAATATAAACGATTGCAACCAACTAAAATTAAAATAATAAGTGTAAATCTGTTTACAAAAGTGAAGATAAAAATAGAAAGTATAATCGAAATTAACGTAACTGTCAATGCGTTGAAAGAAATAATAGTACAAAATTATGAGAAGAGAATTGATTAATTTTCGAGAGTTTTGTCGAAACATGAATTTGTTTTATCTGATATGAGTTGTGGAATGGTATGAGAAGAAGGTTTTAATTATTTTATATGTGTTCAATTTTATAATTGCCGCTTTGGCGAATTAAATATGATTTGAAGCTAACTAGGTGACTGGCCGCTTTGGCACAGTTCCAAACTAAGATATTATAGCGGTGAGTCAACCTGACGCTTCGTCGAGGATTGCTGTAGAGTGCTCTTGCGTGGCTACTTATATACTTGTTCTGACGTCATACGTGTTATGCGCCGTAGATGGACGCGTTACAATACTAAGATCTTGAAAGTATCAAACCTCAATCTCAATTAGTTTCTGAGAAAATAAAAAAAAAATAAAAAATATTCAATAATTTTTTTTAATTTAATTGTTTTAAGCTGTACGCGTTACAATATAATATAACTGCAAGCTAGTAACTCAACATGCAAGAGACGCATACGAGTAAACCACCGATTGACTTTCATTGGGGAAAGCGCTCCTCTAAAACTAACATGAGTAGTCGTCGATGAAGGAGGCTTCATTGTGTCACTCGATCCGCTCAGCCCTGTACGCTATCATCGCAGCATCCAGTTTCCATATGATTTCATCAGTCGTTGACTCGACTCTGTCGACCTTGGAGGGCTGCTCCCCGGCGAAAGATCGGCTCGTTTCACGCTGAAGCGTGGAGTACAATTTTCATAAAGAGAGGAGAAATACAAGGAAAACAAAAAGGGATTAAAAATAATGCTAGCCTGCCTAACTCTATCTGGGCCAAACCTGGGTATCCTGCCGGCCGTGCACACCCGCTACCACGTTCGGTAGTCCCTGGAACTCTTGCACAAACTGCAACGTCACACTACAACACATTCAATTGATGGGTTTCTAATTAATGTAAAAGGGAAAACCACGATGAACTGTTAGATGCAATAAGCGCCAACCGTCGCAGTTCGGACCGAGTACCTGAGGTATCAGGACGGTTGGATCGCTGATTCCTGTAGAAAGTATTCTCCGCTTTCCGTATTTCCGCTTAAATATCAGGCTGCAAAACACGACACTGACACACCGTCTAAGCAGAACGTAGACATTTTTCCGGAGAAGACAAATCATCTCGAACCTGGATACGCTGCTTGATTTCTGGAGTAAGCTGACCGGCAAGGGGCTCCCGAAACTCGCGTGAGGCCTCAGATGCATGAATGTCGAATGAACTCACAATGACTTGTAACGTGGCAGATTTTTAATCCACCACGGACTTCTGCCTTTCCCTCTCGCTAAGAATGACCCGCTGTGTCTGGTAGTGTGATTCTGATTCTTTACTCCCCCAGGCAAGCCAATAATCCTTTTTAGCGTTCCGTTGTCTGCTCTAAGTCCTTGTCAGCAGGTGAACTCAGCGGTGGACTGCGAGGGACAACGAGGGACGATCGGCAACGGGGAGGGTCGTCTGCCAAGCTCGTTGAAATGACCTATGCCTTGGTATTTGCCAAACCTCGACCACTGCCCGCCAGCCGACCGAGAGAGCGCTGCGCCTCCCAGCAACATCACCTCGCCGATCTGCCTCATGCCTCTCGAATCGGCCGAAGCCGTTATGACCTCACTGCGCCAAGGCACAGCGAAATCAACGAGTGCGGCAGAAATACCTCCCCGCGACGCAGGCGACTCCTGCCGATCTCTGGCCGAAGGAGAAGACGGTTATCACCGGACATCTTTTCTTCCGCGCTGACCGTTACCTTTGGCGTGACGAGTTTTGAGTCCTGTGCCTTCTCTTTTATTATTTTCCGTTTTGCCTTTTTTTTCTGTTATCTTTTCTGAGCCTGGATATTTCTTTAGTTTGGTAGCATTTACCTAGTTGGTTTATTTTGGGGCCTCCTGCCATCATTTTCAAGTTAATTCTGTCTTAGATTAGGGGTGTGAGTGTGAGTGCGATCCTGCCGTTCCGTGCCGTGCCGACGAATTATTGCCGGAGCGCAAGGTAGGCTTTCGCCCAGACTGCGAGCATTCGTCTTTCGTATTTTTGCCTTTTCTTCCGTTTATCTCTATTGGTTTTTCTCTCTTTTTGGGTGTGCTAACTTTCGTTCGGAGTCGCTCTTCTAGCGACCAACGGGTTGTCGAAGTCTGGAGCAGCACTGGTTTTTTTTCGTGTAGTTTTTGAGCCCTCTGCTACCTCCACCTTGCTTCCCTTGCCTTGGGGAAACCCGTGCCGCATCCAGAGCCATCGTTTCCGGGTGCTGGCCGCTGCCTGTGCGTGTGTGAGTGAGTGCGTGTAGTGTAGCTGTCGCCAGCGACGTTGTTGCCTATGTGTCCGGCCGCGTCAGCTGAGTAACGAACATATACTCTACACCCTTCCATTAATTTTCTAGAACATTCCCAAAGATCTTCCTAGAATCTTCGCATGTCTCACAACTTGAAGGTTATTCCGAGAACCATTCTTCTGAGAATGATTAGCCTAATCATATTTTTACATTCCTAGGTAACTCGATAATCATATTTTCGCGTAACTCGATCCGAACAGGGTGCCGAATAATTCCAGGAACTGTTTGTCTGCCCGAAGGAAGCTTCTGGAACTCCTTCACGCAGGGCTTGGAATCTTATTTCGGGGATGTGTGGCGTCATATTAAGGGTGTGTGACGTCATATTAAGGGAGTGTGACGTCAAATTAAGGGTGTGTGCCGTCAATTCAAGGGTGTGTGCCGTCAGTTCTGGGGCGGACGACGCCATTTTGAGGGTGCGACGACATTTTAAGGGACCGAGAGATCTACGAGCAAAATGAGAAACTTCAGCGAGTTGGAAAACAAGGGGGAACGAAGCAAGAATTCTGCACTTAAGTGACTTGTGAACGTAGACGTCCACACTCCACCGGGTTTCCAGCTCTATCATTTCTCACAAATAAATACTTATCCAGATATACAAGATGATTTAAAGTACCTGCATGTAGTCAGGTTTCAGAGATTGAAATAATATGATACTGGTCATCTGCGAGGAAGTTTCTTATCTGATCCGTATGGCCTAGTAGCTAATTTGCGTAAAAAAGTGAACAGCCAGAGTTGCTCCAACCCTAACCCCAGGCACCGCACAACGAGGCTTGCGTCCTTACAGATCAAAACGATTCAAGTGGTTCATAGATGCGGCTTTTCAAAACATGTCACTAGGTAAGATAAAGAACTTGTATTTAATATTCAGGGTTACTTATGTGTACATTAGCACCGACTCTCGAACAAATTACAATTAATCTTATTCTACTGTTGACAACCATTTTCTGGATATTATTGATAGTATGCGCTTAACCCTTGGGGTAGTCGGCCCAATCCTTCTCTTCACGATCGTCGAATGGGGTTTTAACAAAATAGGTCGTGAGCGTGCCCTTTCCTTTTATGTTGGTCGGACCGCGGCAGACAACTTCATAGCCGGCATTTCGAAGGATGGTGGCCGTATCTTCCGTCACTTGTAGTTTCCCTACGACACCACAGCTATCCATTCGGGAAGCCACATTTACCGTGTTGCCCCAAATATCGTACTGTGGCTTCTGAGCTCCTACGACACCGGCGATCACCGGACCATGATTCAATCCTGCATAGATGATTTTGATATTTTACTAAATGGTAACTGAAAATGTCAATGATTGATCAATTTTACTTTGAAGTCAGTCTAAAACCAACTAGCTGTGGCGATTCAATATGATGTATCTCTTTTAGAAAGGGATAACCCTTCTAGTCATGAAGAATTCTAAAGATGTTTAGAAATTGCAAAGATCAAATGTACCCATTTTTATTCTTGAACGTTTGTTCGGACCACAATTTTCATATGCATTAGACTATACAGGCGTATCGCACAATAATAATCGCTTTTTCTATTCCTTGGTTGAAATACAGTCTAACTTCAAATATCGCAGCTCTGCCTTTTTCAAAATTTTGATTTTAACTTAGACATTCAGATTAGATTTTGCACCTCGTAGTTTGACCGTTTCAATTGCTACACACAGCGATAATTTTGGCCTAAAAAGACCCGTGTTAGCACAAAAGAAAAGTTTGTTTTCGTTTGGAGAAAACTCCTTTTGAATATTAGATTATTTAATTATATTTTTCTGAATGTGCAGTAGAGTGTCTCAAAAAAACCGACTATTCTTATTTTTTCGAAGAACATTGAAAAATCGTCAGAGTATCCCTAGAAAAAGACCCTGTGAAAATTAGAGCTCTTAAGGGCTTTTGAGCGAGCTCCGACAACTCCTCATCCGTTGAGTGCCTCTAGCGGCCCAGCTCAGGAACCCTCTTGCAGTAACCACTTTTATAAGACAGTTTCTGCATGTGTTCGTGTCGAACTAGCCTGTCACTTCGAATTTTAGTCCACGTCTTATACTGCTTCTGCTTCTCTGATCTTCCTCGGAATAATATCAGAAGATTGCTAACATTAGCCTATACGGCGCGCTGGTTGTCCCGACACCGATTTTTCATTGAAAGTGCAGAAAATAATGTTGATATTTTCCAGTCTCTGTGTATCGGCGATGTAGTAGTGTCAGCTGATTTCACAGCTTCGTATAAATAAATTAATCATTAATTGGAAATACAATAATTTACTTTTCGGATACCAGCGCGCGCTAGCTAATAATCTAAGGATTATCCGTACGGAAGCTGATAGTGATCAGTGAACCGATAGAGACGTGATCCGTGGACTAAATAGCGGTCGTGACTGGCCGAAAATGCGTACTCCGTCGGTCAAACAGACGGTCGCACAAAAGCCCTTAATATTAATATTTAGAGGTGGCGATTCGTAATTTTCCATTTTCCATTTAAATAACATGGGAAATTTTTTTTTTCAAACTTTGGCATTTTTTACCTCAATAACGAATCACTTTACAAGTATGACAAAGGGACGTTGTTATAAGAAATTCAATGCTCTACAGAAAAAGTCTCTTGCACTTTTTTGATAAACTTATTTTAGAAACTCATTTTTTGTCAGAAAGGTGGTTCTTTGAACTCGAATATCATTTGAATGGCTAAGTTTATCAAAAAAGTGTGAAAGACCTTTTTTTGTAGCGCATTCAATTCCCCACAAAAATGGGTATGTAGATTTTCTGCATGACGCATCGTTAGCTAGTTATAAAAATCAGAAGGGGCGAAAACAAATTTTTCCGTGTTATTTAAATGGCAAATAGAAAATTACGAATCGCCACCTCTAAATATTAATATTAAGAGCTCTAATTTTCACAGGGTCTTTTTCTAGGGATACTCTGACGATTTTTCAATGTTCTTCGAAAAAATAAAAATAATCAGTTTTTTTGAGACACTCTAATGTGCAGTCATACAAAACTGCCACTTCATGTCACATAACCTTGCTCCTGCTGACATAAACCAGCCAAATAACAGAGACTTATTGTTAAACAGATTTTGAGGATGGCCAGCCTCAAGTCAATAAATTGAGAATTTCGTTAAGTGACTGTAGACCAGTTATTTCTTCCTTCAACCACAATATGACAGTCAAGAACTTTCACGCTCTTGCCGGAATTGCAGGACGAATGCGAATACACTTCGCTTTGAGCGATTTTCTCGTCACTCACTTTCATGAAAAAGCATCAATGAATTGAAGAAATAAGAATAACATCAGAGTGACCCGATAAAAAATGTTGGATCTCATCTTATTTGATCAGATCAATTATTTTCCTCCCGTTGAAAGAATAGACCTACCAAAAGTTTACTTTTATAGAAAAAATGTAGCATTCTAGTTGTAGACTTCCGATACAAAAGACATTGGCGTTCTATTGGTCACAACTCCATTATGCTTTGTTGAGCATCTGTAACTTCTCTTCGCAAATAGTCTAGCGGTATGAGTATGGGCACTCTGCCCCCATTAGAAGATCATATTAATAACTATATCATCTTCTAGAGAAACCTATAAGGAGTTCGTAGGTATATTTTCTTTTAAATCGAAATAAAGTATAGAAAAGATATAGAAAAAAAAAAAAATTCAAAAATGATAACTCTTTTAAAACATTTTTTTCGCGAGAACTATTTAACATAGAAAGATAATTCCAAAGGCATGTAATAGCAGACTTTCTGGAGAATAGTACTTATATTTTTTTTATAATAAACTTCGGAATAAATAATAATAATAATAATGATGAATTTCAATCCTAAGCTAGTTTCTAATTTAATGACCACTTCCAAGAAAATACTGTAAATGTGTTCTTAGGTTCTTCATTATCATATAAATTCTTATTAAAGTCCAATTAGTACATCATATGAAAAAAAAAAAATTGCATGTCACCTATTGTGCCGTTTAGTTCTCTACATCTTACTCGTTTTAGTTGTAATGAATAAATTAATTGAAAATGTTGTATTTCTATATTAAAGAAAACAATATTGATTCATGTTTGATATCGTTAAAAGTAGTATCGAAATAAATATTCGATTCGATATAGTGAAAAATGTTGCAAGTTACGACTGGCACGCACAATAATTTCTTACGACTATGTATCATCGAGCACGACCGTCTTTTGTTTTCTTGACCTTGTTAACTTTATCACGTTTAATCTAGTTAGTATTGGCTACCGATTTGTAGCTCTAATCGCATTCGTTGAATTTTGGTTTGTTGACATCGTAGCAAGTGTGAACTGCTGTAAGTTTTTTTCGTGCATTTATCTAAATTATCAAACATGTCTAGATGTGAGGTTTGTAACATGTTTTTAAATAAAAGTCGCAAAAATGTTATAGAAAATATCGAGCAATTGGATTTGTATTGTGCATCTACTTCGAAACAGTTATCTGTAGGTGATGTCCTATGTAATAAATGTAGATCAATTCTCTATAGGGGTTCTTCTTCTTTACTATCAGTAAAAGAGAATGAAAACAGTGACAATAAGGCTGAGGAAAGCGAACTAACTGTAAAAAAGTATCGCAAAGACAATAATAGCAGTGAGGGTTGTAATGATATAGTGCATTCAAAGCTAGCGCCTAATACTTGACTCATGTGGTGCGCTACGCGACACCACAGTCGACGTTTAGTACTAATAAACCGGTTAGCCGGAAGAGAAGAAGACTCGCTCTCTCGACTTGTGGCCGTGATGAAAGACAGACGTGTTGCTAATTGTTGTTGACTGATATTATTCTAAAATCATCGTCGAAATGTAAATCTGATCAGTAATAATGTTCACAAAATAATAGTAAGAAATGTATATATTCTCTACAACCTTCGTCCAGTGAAACAACAGTAATCAACAGAGTATCAAACAACAGAGATCATACAACAACCAAAACTTCGAACAAAATATAAGTATTATACCATGCGGCCACGCCATTAATTCATCGTTACTGAGAGACTTGTCGAGAATTTATAATCAGCACCATTAATTCTAATCACTCTATAATGTCATTTCGAGTCGTTATGTATACAGGGTGTCTGGAAATTCGCGCACCATTGGCATACTGGCGGATTCCTTGCGAAAAATTGAGACGGAAGTTACCAATTAAAAAAAGTCCGCAACGGCTTAGTTTTCCTGTAAAATCATTTAATAACGAACCAATCAGCGTTCAGCTTTGGGGAAGAATGGTTAGAACATTGCATAGCCGTCCGCCCCACTCCTGGGCGAAGCGGGGAATAGCACACATTATTGTCTCGATCTCGGTAGTGGGGCGGACGGCGATGCGGAGCTTTAGCCAGTCTTTCTTGAAACCTATGCTGATTGGTCTGTTATTTAGTGCTTTTACACGAAAACTAAGTCCTTGCGGACTTTTTTGCATAGGTACCTTTCGTCTCAATCTTTCCCAAGGAATCCGGCAGTATGCCGATGGTGCGCGAATTTCCAGACACCCTGTATGTGTAAGAAATGATGTATATGTAAATTTCATGATACCGCATGTTTGTCTATATTGTTAAAATGTCTATTGTCTGTACTCGAAATTAGCGGTATCATTATTTCTTTTCCATGGATGTATTTCAACATCCTAAAGAGTACTGTGTCGTCTGTTTTGTTCGTTAGAACTAAGATGATTTAAACGACTAGGTTCTGAACGTCAAGGGTCAGGAAATGTTAAACAAACAAAATTAAGAATCATTATAATAACACATTAACTGAATCGTTGATATTTTCATCTCAATTCCAAGACCTGTTGCTACGATTAAGACCTATTGTTCATATCAACGATCAAATATTCAAACTTCAAAAAGATTTATTTCAATCAAAAGAGCTGAATTCTCCATCATACAAGTAGCAAAATAAACAAATTCATAGTTCTCTGCTCAATTATCCGTTGTTGTGTTATATTATTTACCTAATCCTGAATCTTTATAAACTAACGTAACAAAAAATCATTATGTATGTGTGGTGAGGAGATCGTTTCTAACTATCAAATCACTACAGGGTGAGGAGTAAAGTGATATTAATTTTGAAATAATTGCTGATTTCGACAATTTTATTGAGTTACCTTTAAAGAGAGTTGTTTCTACTCATAAATATTGCATCATACGTGAATCAAAAGTTGATATTCATGTGATACCTCTTGAGGCTAGATACCAAGATCTTAAAGAAAAACGAATTTTTATACCTCCAGGTGATAGGCGTTGTAAGAAACACCTTATAGGTAATGAACTCTTTGAAGATGAGCTTGCATACCTACGTGTCTATTCAAATACTGGTAGTGTCAAAGCTGTTGACGTTAATTTCATGTTAAACTGCATATGGACCAGAACTGATGAGTCGCTTTTCAACAGTCAGCTAAATTTAATATGCCTGAAGGACAATAAAAAATATTTACCTGGTTGAATTGGGAGAATATAAGTTTTTTGAAACAAATATAAGTTTTTTGAAACAAATCTCCATGAGAGACACAAATTTTCGAAGTGTGATACAAGCTATAATAATTTTTCTATTCAAGCTGAGAATCAGGAACTCGAATCGAATCGTATCATCCATTTTTAGTTTGAAAAGAGAACAACAGGTATCAGATTTTTGTCATCGATTCTTAAGAGGCTTTGAAAAAGATATTCTGCCATTTCATTTCGGATTTAATGCGGTTTCTCGGAAAGATTTAATTGAAAAACATACAACTTATATAGCGAAAAAATTATTCGAAGTCGAACTAATTTTTGATGGCATTTATATTCGTCATGGTGAAAGTACCAATAACGAATATCAGCGAAAGTCATACCGTGGTCAAAAAAAAAAACGACACCATGTAAACCTTTCACAATATGCACCACGGACGATTATATTGTGGATATTGCTGGTCCTTCCCTCGCAACTCAAAATCATGCAACAATTATGAAAGTAGTTGTAGGGTATTCCGAATTCAAAACTTTACTGCGAACAAATGACACCTTCATATTTGATCAAGGCTTTATAGATTCTATACAAGCTACCAAAGACGCAGGATAAATTCCATTAATGCCAGCCTTCAAGGTCAATCGACCTCAACTTACTACTAAAGAAGCTAACTATTCTAGAGAGATTACAAAAGTACGATGGGTGATTGAAGCTATGAGAGCAAAACATGGAGAGATGATGGATGAGAGCATGAGAGAAGAAATGGAGCCATAGCTTAAAAATACAAGCTTCTATATCATACGTTACAAAACAAATTACTTCCGAATATTGGATTACTATGCAAAATAGTTGGTTATTTACAAAATACGTTTGGAAAGAGACTGTGTTCGGATGAAGAATTAACTGAAGAGATAATTGAATCAATAAACGGTAAAATGGATTTATTCAACACTCTGGCTAAAGAAGTTAATATGTATGTATGTTTATTTCGTTTCGAGTGCCTTCCGGCGTTACAAATATTATTACACTTGTTCCTTATCCTACTAGAGTCACAGGTAAACAGGCTAACTACTTATAAAACTGAACATCCAACTCCATACTGGGATAAAAACGGAAATAAAGATATATAGAAAACGGGAAAACAAAATAGAAATGACTTTCAAGCATCATTACTGAACTTTCTAATAATTATAAGTAGGCTCCCCTAAGCTGCTCTGTCACCTTGGCTCGCGCCAGACCACTTCATCTACTCCCCGGTCGTATAGTACGTTGTATGCTATTCCTTGTTTACGTTCTGCCCGTTCTCTGCTTTCCTTTCCTCTCCCCTCCGCGGCTCACTTCTTCTCGTTCTCCTGAGTCTCCTTCCACACTTCCTTGAACTCGTCCCATTTCCATATAGTTTCTCCTACTTTCACCTTCCCTTCTTCCCATTCCGCCACGATTCCCTCCTTTCCGTTTCTTCTCTCCTCTCTCACCTTCTCCTGCACCTTCAATCTCTTGAGCCTTTCCAGATAAGTTAGGTCCCTGTCCACTCTGATCTTCTCCTCTTTCCATATCTTCTCCTCTTTCTTTAAGATCCACTCCTTCTCGCCTTCATCTACCAGTTCCACCACCCATATCTTCTCGTTCCCTTCACCTTTCAGCTCCCACTCTTTCGCTATCCCAACTGTGTTCCCAAATTGCCTCTTTAGTCACTGTCCTCCTGACTCCTCCCTCTCCTTTCTCCTCAGCCCTCTGATTGTGATATTCCTGCACCTGTTCTTCCTTGCTTCTCTTTCCCTTTCCCTTATGACCCCTTCTCCTTCTACCCTGTTTTCCTTCTTCTCCACCTCCTCCGCTTCTCTCTTCTTACTCCTCAGCCTGCTTCCCGACGCGCAGGGGGTCGACCCCTCGGCCTCCGCGTCGGTGCTCACCTTCCTGTCCCTTCCTCCCCTCTTGACTTTCCCTTCCTCCGCTTCCCTGTTCCACAGCAGTTTCCCCAAGATTGTTCTAGTGTTTCCTCTTCTTCTCTGCACATCCTCCATCTCCTATTATCTCCCTTGAGCCAGAATTTCGTTCCTCTCTCTTCATTTCCACATCTGATCCTTGCTACTATCTTCACGTCCTCTCCCCTGCTTTTTCTTTTACCTTTTCTGTACCTCGGCACCCCCTCGTCTCTTATCTCTTTATACCCCGGTACGCTCCTTGAGCTCCATATCTGGTCCATTTTCTTCTGCTCTTGCACTTCTCTGTCTCTGTGTACTGCCTTGTCTTCTATTGAGCCTTCGTACATTCTGTATCTCTCTACAGCCTCTGCTCCCAGCCCGCACCTCCACAAGTACTTCTTTCTCTCCACCCCCCATCCATCCTCTTCTCCTTTTTCTTCCATTCTCCTTCTTTCTTCCCAACATCCCCTTACTAGTTTCCTCTTGTCCTCTGTTCTAATCTTCTCTTCGTATCTAATCGCTCTTCTTCGTGCCCTTATTCTTATCTTGTTTTTCTTCAGCTCTTCTCTTACTATATACCCCGGTGTCGTTTTGTCTAGTCCTAACACCCACCTTATATACCTCTCTTGTAGTCTCTCTAGCTCTTCCTTTTCTTCCTATCCTTAGATTTCTGCTCCATACAGGATTATTTCCCCCACCACTGCTTCAAACACTTTCATTCTCCATCCTATGTCTCCCTTAAACTTTCTTTCTCCTATTGCCCATAGCGCCCCCATCGCTTTCCACGCTTTCCCTAGTCTTTTTTTTATGTGTGGCCTTTCACTATTGTTTCTGCTCAGCACATATCCCAAGTATTTTATTTCGTCAACTTCCTCCATCGCTTCTTCCCCCCAGGTCCACCTCAGCCTTTTTCTCCTTCCTTTTCCTTTGCAGAACTCCATAATCTTTGTTTTCTCCTTGTTTACTTCAAGTTTCCTCTTTTTGAAGTACCTGTCTGCTTTTTCTATCATCTGCTTCATCCCCTTCTCGTCTTCCACCAGTAGTAGTATGTCGTCAGCATACCCTAGAGTCCAGATTTTTTCTCTCTCTACCACCACTTCTCCGTCCTGCCCTCTCCTCATCGTATCTTCCATATCTGCTACGTAAATGTTAAATAGGGTGGGGCTTGGCGGGCACCCTTGTCTTACGCCCTTGTCTACCCAGAATTCTTCCGAGGTTACGTTTCCCACTCTTATTTTACATCTGGCTTCCTTGTAGATTTGTTTTACTCTCCTTATCATCTCTCTGCTTATGCCTCTCTTCTTCATTGCCTTCCATAGCGTCTTTCTGTCTAGCTTGTCGAATGCTCCCTTCAGATCCACAAACGTCATATATATTTTGCCCTTCTTCTTTCTTAACTTCTTTCTTACTATATGTTTTATTATGTATATGTTATCAATTCCTCCTCTTCCTCCTCTGAATCCCATCTGTGTTTCATCTGGTCCTCTTTTTTCATCTAGCTCTTCTATTATCTTGTCGTTCAGTATCATTGTGTATATCTTGTATGCCGTTTGTGTTAACGTTACCCCTCTGTAGTTCTTCCCCTCTTCTGTGCTTCCCTTTTTATGCACTGGGACTACTATTCCATTTCTCCATTCCTCTATATACCCTTTTCCTATCCAAGTCTTCCATATAATTTCTTCTATCTTTCGCTTGATGCTCTTCCCCCCTGCTATCCACGCCTCGTTCTTAATCCTGTCCCCTTCCTCTGCTTTTCCTGTTTTCAGCTTTTCAATTTTTCTCTTCACTTCTTTTATTTCTTTCTCTTCCTCTTCTTTGACTTTTTATCTCTCTCTCTCCCATTCTGCATCCTCATCCCCGTTTTCTTCCTCATCACTTTCTTCCCTGCATCTCTCCACTTTCCCTCCCACCAGCTCTATAAAGTGTTTCGTCCACTCCTCCATTTTTATCTTGTCACTCACCCCTACTCGTTTCTTCCTATCCCTGTTTATGTATTTCCACATCTCCCCTTCATCTTTTATTGCTTCTCTTTCCTTATCTTCTTTCTCCCTCCACACTTGTTTCTTCTGACTGCACATGTCTTTATGAATTCCCCTTTCTTCTCTAAACTGCTGCATGCCGCTTTTCCCCCCCTCTTCCCTTGTTTCTACTTTCTTCCATGCTCTGTGCCTGAAGAAGTTAATAATAAACATTGGAACAGACGAAAATTGGCATTCCAACAATTAAAGATCTCTGATTTTTCTGATTTTCCTAAACTAAGTAAACGAGATTCAATTATTTCATTCACCGGATCTTATCAGTTATCGCAAGCAGTATCTTATTTAGCAGAAATCATTAGAAACGACAGTGATGCTCACATAAAATACGTGAAAGAAGCTCCGCATATATTCGAGATGGAAGTAAAGTCTCGTCATGAAAATAATAAAACTTATCGATGTTATATCGGCTATGCTCCTCATGGTTCTGACTCTAAAAGTATTCTTCGACATTGTTGCCATTGCCCAAGTGGCAATAGAATTGTGGGCTGTTGTTCATATTTAGCCGCAGTCATTTATTATATATCACATGCGAGATATCTTTCAAGAATATATCGACCGGCAGAAATACTCTCGAAAGTATTTGATAAAAACAATATTCACGTTGTTATAGATGATGATAGTGAAGAAGACTAAGTACATTCAAATAATTATAATTTTTTCAATATTTGTATTCAATAATAACTTTGTGATTTTGGAATAATTTCATTTTTTTTTTACATATGATGTACTAATTGGATTTCAATAAGAATTTATATGGTAATAAAGGACCTTAGAACACATTTACAGTATTTTTTTAGAAGTAGTCATTCAATTAGAAACGTATAAAAATAGCTCAGAATTGGAATTTATTATTATTATTATTATTTATATTATAATCTGACTGATTCATATCTTGGTGGATGAATTTCTCGGATAATGAATTGAATTGTTACTCTTTCTTAATATAGTGGAAAAAGTTGAGGTTCGGAAAGCTCACCAATCCTTAATTTGAACCGTTGAAATGATTCTCTGTTGATTTGATCGAGAATAGTCATCAACGCCAAAGAAAATTCCACCAAAACTATAACATTATGATCTTGTTGCCTTCTAGGATCCTGTTGGCCATGAAAAATGATGTGTTTGTGAATATCTCATTGTCAGATTATTTATGTTTCAGTAGTTGTGAGTTGACCTGAAAATCACAATGATTAAGAACATTTGTTGGTTGTTATTTTCACGTACATTCCGGTGGTCATCCTCTTTGCCAGGACTCAAACCGGACGCCAGCATGTAAGTGCTTCCAATAGTCTTAATCTTTTCGATTCCTGAAAATTTTGGCTTCAGAAGAAGCTTATCAAAATCACAGATAATCTCATTTAACAGCCTGAGACATTCTAATCCCTGTTTATTGATGTCCGTTTCGTCGTAAAATTCTTTGTAGTTCGGGATAGATGCGAACATTACTGCTATGCTGTCATAACTTTCGTGGTAAAGCTTCTGAAACACAAAATTGTGGTTGTAAGAATCCGGTGCGCACTAGGTGTAGCACAAGTAATAATTGAACTAGATTCTTAAAAATGGTGTTGCACTATTGTATCTTTTAGGTTCATTGATTTGCAATTAATAGATTGTTGCAAATAACTAAGACAAATCATTCAATTCATAGAAAAATCTCAGTCACGGTGGCGGCACTCTGATTCCCGGGCATAATGTATGAATATGAACTGTTAATAACGGAGAAGATTTCGATGTGTAATCGAGGGGATGATGATCAAGAGTAAGAAACATGTAGAAAAATTCAGAACTTTTCGATGCCGGATATCCAAGAATTGATAACCAATATTTACTTTACTTTACAGATGGAAAAGTATAGTTTTCGCACGAATTTGAAAACCCAAACACCCCACTATTCCTTACGCTTTCCTATTTTATGAGGTTGAAATTCGTAATGTTAACGCAACAGAATGGTCGCGAAAAAATTTACTTTTCCAGGACTCAAATATTGTAAGAATTTTGAAATACGGTAAGGTACACACATTTACTCAATCCGGAAAATTATACACCGTATTCTACTGGCTCTGGAATGTACCAGTCTTGAAATACAGAATTTGCGTCAGAGATTTCCTGTCACCCAAGCAAGATGGGTCTCTTATAGACTTATTTTGAATTTAAAGAGTTTGAATGATTACATCTTGACTAACTATTCCGAGCTAGAGGACAGGCGGCTGTCACACGGCTTAGGAGACATGGTTGTTACATGGCCAAAGATGATAGTGCGTTTGCAAAGGCTATCCTGAACGTCTGGACTCACTGCAGAGTTTCTACTCATGATCTCGTTTATATCGTTTAACACTACTTATAAGAATGATATGTTCGTTTCATGGGTGCGAAGGCAAATTCAAAAATATGGATAATAAATGATGAACTCTAATCTACATGTATGATCACGAGGAAGAGGCGCTAAACACAATTGAAGGATTAAACAAACTCACCCGTAAGTGAAGTTCTATCCTAATTGTATGAGGCGCCTCTTGCGAGATGATCAGTCCCACCCTCCTATTTATCCCATCTCAACGACAAGCTTTGAGGTTCCTCCTAAAATTACGGCGAAGCTTTGAAAGAATGAGGAAACACCCAAGCGTCAGATCAAGGAACGCCAGGATCGATTTTCGGTTCTTAATTTGAAATACGTGTCGCCATCGGACGGGAGCGGGGGGCACTACATGTATAATCATTTCGGAAGGTACGCCTCATACAATTAGGATCAAACTTCACTTACGGGTAAGTTCGTTCAATCCTTCAATTATAAGTGTGATCTCTAAACCTATGTGATGAATAATATATTTACACTTGCTTACTTGCGTTCCTCTGGTGGCTAAGAAATGATCTGCAACGTGCGCCGGAAGTATATTTTCGAGAAGAATTTTGTTGATGCCTCTCATAGTTTCCACCTCGTCTTGTTCAACCTTCAACTTACTTTTCCACAGAAAATCTGCTCTAGATGTATACTCAACTTGTCTGTCCAAGACGTGCAGTATGAGCACTAACACCATCAAAAGATATGCGGCTTGTGCCAAGTAAGGAATATGTTGAAATCTATAACATGAAAACTGGGCATGGGTATCATTCAAATGTTTGTATAGGGGTATGCTATGTGGGGGAGCTCCACGTGATTTCGAACGCCCGAAACGCCGGAATTCTTGCGGGGATTCAACATGTGTTGTTCTTTGGCATTTTTCAGATACGAGGCAATCTCTGTCAACTCAGCCACTTTTTTCCATCAACCTGTTGGATATTTCTTATAATTTGGCATGGGATGACGCCCTGTATATTCCCAAGATTTTATAAATTTTACGAAAAAATCAAAGGTTAGAATTGAACGAAAAAAACGTTTTGACTGAAAATGGCCTATACATCGTCAATAAAATTATGGCTAAAGTTTCATTGTAAAGTGCACATAAAACTAGAGTTGTTGTGTACTTGGACTTTGTTTGGGCAATTTATAGTTTTCACGATATGCTTAAGGGAAGACCCTAAAACAACTACATACTTTGACATTTTAGAAAAAATTGAAATTATTCATAGATCATGTGAACGTGTAGTCAGAAACTCGGAAAATCACACTATGAGCTTTAATATTACTCAAAAAAAAGTAGAAGTTAGGTAACATTCCATGGCAAAAATATACTGAATTCCAAAATGCTCCTCGCGTCACCATTTTTTTTTGCATCACATTTATCTCTGATCAAAGTCTTCAGCACACTGCGGCGATGGAATCTACGAATCGGATTCGAAGTTGAATTACTCACTCTTTTTCTACGGCATTTAATATTCTTGATTTTTAATTTCTTGCATTTTTAATGTTTCGTAAGACTTAAAAAATATGTTCCTTTTACAGTAGAAAGAATCCTATACGTGATTCTGTGCATGAGATATGTGTGATTTTGTGTATAAGGTATCTGTAATCTTGTGCATAAGGTGTGTGTGAATTTCCACTGCGAAGGAGAAGTTCATCGGAGCAAAACTATGCGTTAGCTGTTGTGGTTCCAAGAAAATCTTGGTGCTGATCTTTAACACTCGTTTGTCTCTGTCTGTTGCCTCAGAACAGTAAGCCCAAGTAAGGCTAACAAAGAGTAGGTAGGTAGTTAGGTCGTTCTTTTACGTGGCGAAAGTTTAAGACGTCCGATTCAACGTGGTTTTTTATTTTTGATTGAATGAGCCTTGGTTGCTGAGATATCGCGATTCGAAATTTTTGGATTTTTGGGCGGACGATGCCGGTATCGGCTCGCGCGTGAAGTACGTTGAGCGTCGAAATCATTTCAAGGAGTGAGCGTAGCTGACACGGTAAGACGGCGGACTAGTACTCTGAAGGTTCACGGCTCGCGTCCTCGTGCTTTTTTTCTTTATTTATTTTCTTAATCTCTCATAAGACTCGAAAGGTCAAATGTGATTGCGGTAATATTGCCCTCATCTTGTGTTCGTGGTGTCAAAAGCCTTTATGCTTCATTTACTTTTATGATGGTTTCCACCCTCTAATTTGTTGACATACAGATATCATTAAAGAGGAATCGGAATGATTACCTGGCGTAAAATTTGCATGTGTGATGAATTACACTGGTCTGCAAAAAAAATTTTTTTTCTTTCCTTCTTATGATTATGCATGATTATTATAGATTTGATACTTCTTGATAGAAATATAGTATCAAAAATCATGTATCACGTATATATATTTTTTTTATGCAATTTTTAAATAAAACGCTTTTTTTGCTTCAATATCGTTATCTCTCTTTCTATCAGTGCGAACGGTTTTTGTCTGTACAAATACGATCTAAACTGAATAAAGTAGCGTTAACACAAGAACAACAGCCAAAAAATACAGAATTTTGAGCCATCAAAAGAAACATTAGAAAAAAATATATACGTGATAGCAAAAAATGGCAGATCTAGATTGAGCATTTTAAACTCTTCATATTCATCATATTTTTATTTAAAGGAGGATTTCGTTGCAGACCAGTGTTATAAGATGAATTATTTTATTATAATTGCATAATGACGTAGATGTAGTGTATAATATATGAAAATAAAACTGGTAGTGAATATTTTCCAATTGTCTTATTTACCTGCATATATAAAGTCTTTTGAGAGATTAAAAAACAAATGAAGAAAAAAAAAAGGACCGGCACGCGAACTGTGAACCTTCAGAGTACTAGCCCGTCGTCTTACCGTGCCAGCTAAGCTCACTCCTTGCAGTGATGTCGACGCGCAGCATACTTTATGCGCGAGCTGAAACCGGCTTCGCTCCGCCTCAAAATCCAAAAATTTCAAATCGCGATTTCTCAGTAACCAATGCCCATTGATCAAAAATCAAAAACCACGTTGAATTGGAGGTCTTAAACTTTCACCATGTGGAAGAACGACCCGATTCGCGATGTCGAGCCTCCCTAATCTCCTTGTAAGAGCATTTACTGCCGCAAACTGAACGGTTCTGTTTGAAATGACAGGTTGATGAAAGAAGGGGCCAATTTGATACAGAAATGCCTCATTTATGGAATAAAAAATCAATTCCGATGGAACCTCTGTAGTGCAGAGACAAAAATATCATATAATCAGATATGAAAGTTGTTTTTCGACAAGCTTTCTGAATGAATCCTTTCCGAAAAATCTAAAATAAAGCTTAAGCCCTGTGAAACTCAAGTTTTTGAAAAATACATTTCATTTTGCTTAAATCCGTAAAGTATTCATTAACAGTTTCATGAGCTTAAACCTGGTTCAGGTATTTGCCGAATGAATTAATTTTACCCTGATTTTCTATCGGTGTTACATCTCAACTCCACTTCTCCCAATAGTCACCCGATTCACCATTTTCTACCTCCTAGACATTCCATCATCAAGTTTATCCGATTCACTATTTCCTAACGCCTACTTTACCTGATCCTCAATTTCCTACCGGAGTCGTACGAGTTACACACGGCGACACCAAGTGCAACTCATCCGAAATCCCCACCAGAAACTGAGCTTACCTTCTTCACGTCCCATTCTTATTCTTCACTTCTATTTCCTCTCTTCTAAGTCAACTCTTCTACCTTCCACTTCCTCCCTAACTCCCGTGTTCACACTTACTTCTCTATCATCTCACTCATACTTCTAATTCAATCCTTGAAAGGTCAGATCATTCAAACCCCATACAAACTTCCAAATCTACCATTAACCAATCCACCGTCACTCTCATCTGAACTTCATCAACAGTCAATACAATAAACATATTATTACAACACACCGACTTGAATTCACTCTCCACATTACGAAGTGCAAGATACATCACCTCCCTCCGTTGTGTATCGACACGTAAAAGCGGGATCGAACCCCAACGTTTGGCAATTATAGTGTTGCGACATTACATCGGAATGAGATTTTGTGGTATTTTGAAATGTTTGGAAAGAATTTTTTGGGAAAGTCGATTGGAAATCTTAACTTTCATAACGGAAATATTTCACTTGTGTACTATGATTGTCGAAATACTTCGTGTCGAATAGTAACAGAATTTTTGAAAACGGGATTGGACCGTTCGTATTCACGACGACTCCCCCTTCTCGCCATGCTTACTCGTTAATGTGAACCGTGAAAGTCTGGGATATTGCGCCAAGTATGCCCAGAACGGAAAGTACCATGACGGCGAATTTCAGAATAAACCCAGCTCTCAAGTAAGCCCAACCAGCTGTGAGTGCTAATGCTGCAGAATACTGGTGCACCTAGAAGAAAGATCATAGGATGGTCCAGTATGTAATGCTCATCTACAGTGACCTAGTCATAGGAAATGTAATATATAGAAATTCAAATAAATTTCCAGGTCAATCCTGGCTGAATTAACCTTACTAATTGTAAGAACTACTTATGTTAGTAATTAGCTAATGGCTAGTTACAGCGTCTTTTCAAAATTCCAACTGGAGGGTTGGGAGCTGAGGCGTTGCAGTGGTGTAGATCTGCTACCATCGAATCACGGTAATCTCATACATTTTAAGTTCTTCAAAATTCTTATACACCATACCAATTTCATCATACCTGATATGGTACTGAAATTTTGCTTGAATTTGGAAGGCACTTGAGAGTGTTATAGCTACCAGGTGAGCAGATTAATGTAGAATACAATCCGTAATGTATGTATGTATACACCCATATGCGAGTGTTGAAAAACTACGCTAATACGATCAAAACGTAGATGAAAGTAATACATCAGAGAAACTAAGAAAACAATTAAAAAATGTAGATGAAAATAGAACAAGAAAACGTGCGTGAGAAAAAAGAGCCAGACGGAAAAAATTAATAAAATAGAATCAAAACCAGTAGAAATATTCAACAAGAAAAATTAATAATGGACCAGTCAAATCTAGATTTTGATATAATGAAAGACAATTGGCAACACTTCACAAAAAGCATTGAATTGTACTTCATAACGAAAAAAATTAACGAATAAAAGTGGATGCGGAAACGTATGGCGTTATCAGAAAAATTACTGCACCCAAAAAACCGTCAGAAGACAGCTATGCAGATCTAATTTCGCTATGCGGATGATTGTGGGACATGTTCAAAAACGAATAGGTACCAGGCTCAGGGACTGTAAAAAGAATACGAAAGGATTGGGAGGAAAGGGAAAATTAACGGGCAAATTGATTGATAAGCTCATGATTTATTATGGCCTCGCCATCAGACGCAATAGTGATTCTGCCGAAAACATGAAAAAAGCTATCATGGTCACGTTTTTCCACATGATTTTAACGGACGATAAGCCACAGCATGACCGGTGTCCACCTGGAAGTGACTCTTGGTGTTCTTGGCAGCAAGCGAAGGCTACCAAAACATTGAAGGACTATCACCATGAGCCCGCTCTACATTCGGATGTTGCGAAAGTCATCGAACCAATATTTAGGGACCTCAGTTCTGATGATTTACTACAACGCTGCGTCGGTGGATTTACGCAGAACGCAAATGAAAGCTTCAACAACGTCATTTGGAGAATAACTCCCAAAATATTCCGCAACGGTTCAAATATTGTCAACATTGCTGCCAATGTTGCCACATGCGTTTTTAATTATGTGGCAAAATCCTATCTCCAAGTGATGGATGCCTTGGGAATTCAAGTCGGGAGAAATGCTGACAGGCAATGCCAGATGGAGGATGCGGACCGCCTTGCGAAGGCTGAAAGAGTGCGAGTAGCTGACACGGTAAGACGGCGGACTAGTACTTTGAAGGTTCACGGTTCGCGTCCCAGTGGTTTTTTTTATTATTTATTTTTTCTTTGTTTTTTTTTTCAATTTCTCATAGACTTTGCATATGCAGGTAAATAAGACAATTGGAAAATAGGTATTGCCAGTTTTATTTTTATATTTTATATACTACATTTACGTCAATATGCAATAATAATAAAAAAATTCCTCTAATAATTCACCCATGCAAATTTTGCGTCAGGTAATTATTCTGATTCCTATTCAATAATATCTGTACGTCGACAAATTGGAGGGTAGAAACCATCATAAAAGGAAACGAAGCAGTTTAAAAATTTTACTAAACGACTGGAAAATAGCACTTATTTATTGCAACAAAAACGCGAGATAGATAGCAGAGACGATGCCCTTGAAATACATTATTCAATTCATCATCAATTGCCACACCTATATTTTCAGATATGCTAGAGGATGCGTGGTGTGCATCCAAATTAACGCCGAATAGAACAGTTTTTCAGAATGTAAACGAATTTTGCTTTCCTGATAAGGTTCGCAAGGTTAAATGTGATTGCGGTAATATTGCGTTCATCTTATGTTCGTGGTGTTGGAAGCCTTCGTGCTTCATTTGCTTTTATGATGGTTTTCACCCTTCAATTTGTCGACATGCAGATATTATTGAAGAGGAATCAGAATAATTACCTGACGCAAAATTTGCATGGGTGAATTACTAGCGGAATTATTCTATTATTATTGCATAATGACGTAGATGTAGCATACAGGGTGTCCATTTGAAAAGTTTCCACCTCAATATCTCGAGAACCAGAAAAGATTTTCGAACGCGGCTTGCGCGAGGTTGAAAAGTATTGAGGGGGAACCATATCTCGGTATTTAGTGATGGAGTGCTATCCACCCCCTCGCCTCCAGATACCTCAACATTGAAATTTCAAAGAGCATCCTATCTCTTGTGACACATCGAATTAAAGCTCTTGAAGAATTCTATCTTTTGCTGCTAAGTAAATCAAAATCGGTCGATTCGTTTTCGAGTAATCACTCAATAAGTGATTCCTTAATGTGAAAAATTCCAGGATGGTACTTGAAGAAAAGAACATGATTTGTCGATAGGGAAAGTCCAATTCAGTCTCGTTTATTAATCATATCAAAAAATTATACACAGCAAATATACTGAAAATAAAAATACTTGGCGTTTCAACAAATTAACGACGCCTTAGTCATGTTTTGATTGTAGCTAATCGAAACATTACTGAAGTGTTTATATTCGACCTTTAGAAATGGTTTTCGATGAATAACTAGAAGATTTATAAAGCAGAATAACTAGGGCGTGTAGGTGTAGGGCTATCCGTCGAGAAACATTCCAAAAAGTTAGAACTGAATTTGAAAATAGACTTTAATATTGTTTGGCACATGACGGTGGACAATTTGAACACTTACTCTAGCTCCAATCGGTGTCGTTAATTTATTGAAATGCCTCGGATTTTTATTCAAACGAGACTGAATTAGACTTTTTCTATCGACAAATGATGTTCTTTTCTTCAAGTACCATCCTGGAATTTTCCACATTAAGAAATCACTTATTGAGTGATTACTCGAAAACGAATCGACCGATTTTGATTGACTTAGCACCAAAAGATAGCATTCTTCAAGAGCTTTAATTTGATGTGTCACAAAAGGTAGGATGCTATTTGTGTAAGATTTGTATACGCTCGCGTCGTCTTCATTCCGTTTGTTCTGTGTGTGTACCTATAGATATATAAACTGTGCATGCGTTGCCACGATGCGCGCGCCTCCTGCTTCGTTGCCTCCACTTAGTAGGAGTATTGCGTGAGGCTGAGACGTGTACCGAAATATACTTATCATTAACAAAGAACCTTCATCTGTTTTTGTTCTTGAATCCCCAAAAACCAATAAGTACAACAATTTAAAATTTCAATGTTGGGGTATCTGGAAGCGAGAGGGTGAATCGCACCCCATCACTGGATACCGAGATATGGTCCCCCCTCAATACCTTTTAACCTCGCGCAAGCCGTGTTCGAAAATCTTTTCTGGTTCTCGAGATATTGAGGTGGAAACGTTTCAAATGAACACCCTGTATATACATATATCACATACATACATATATACTGTAACATGACAAAGTGCATTCGCCGTTACAAGGAACTCCCGAACCCTTAGACGGCCATAATTACTTAGGCCGGAATGCATGGGTAAGCACGAATGCGTTAGGGAGCCACGAGGCTACGATGAATCTCTGAGAGGCGACCGTGACGGTACTACGACTGTAGAGTTCATGGCTTATTTTGTTCGTCTTTTTTCGCGAAATTCTCTATTATGTGGGAGACCTGGACTAGCGAGGGCTGGAGGACGATACGACCCGACAGGCCCGGACTGACGTGGACATTTCGTAGAGGGAGAGGCCCATCGAAATCGACCGTACTAGGCCCCTGGTAGGCCTAAGACTATGTGGACCAGCTGACTTTAGAGCGAGAACGTGGGGGAGTGCCGGGGGCACTCAGCTAAGAGGGACCACGGTGGTGGAGGTGATTCCCGCCACCCCATAGAGCCAGCGAATCGCGTTTCGCCACGAGACCCATTGAAGATCACCCGGAGCAAATTTGAAGTTCCGCGCGGGTTGCGGCCCGGCCGCCATATCTGACGATCTTGCGGTCGATAGGCCAATCGATAACCGCCTAACAATCGCGGGTGCGCAATACCGGAGCCATGCGGTCTAGAAACCTCACTATGCGTTTAGCCTTTGTCGAGACTTAGGGTAGTAGTGAGTGCGGAACGAGTGATTTAGAGAGCATAGGGATATTAGCGACAGTTTCGGTTTGACGGTGTCCTGGACTCCTGAGGGTTATCGACGAGGTTTCGGAAATGGATTATGCTCACGAGGCGGTGGAGTTTCTCAGGTGGCTGGAGGACGGTAAGCGTTAGCCAATTTTACCCTGGTTCAAATCTGAATCCGGCAACGGCCGTCTGCCATCTTGCCTGTAGCCAAGCCACGAGGCTTTATAATTTTCTTGGGATTCCGAGAAAAGACGACCCCCGAGTCGATAGGCCGTCACCAGTGTCCCTCCCATAATAGAAAAATTTCGAGTTTCGAGTTCAGTAAGATTTCCTGGCCACAAAGCCGTAGTTTGTCGAGTCTGTAGTAGTCGCACATGAGTGCGACAAAGACAGCCGTAGTCCGTCACGATCGCTCTTTCTCTCTCCTTCCTGCGGGGAGAGTGAGTACGGTAGCACAGGCTTGAGCCTGCTCAATTTTTTTGTGGTCTCTCTGTAGATTCAAATTTCGGTCGCCTACGAAGGCAGAGTTAGGTTAAGATAGTTGTAAGTCCTTTGTGAATAGCTTGTGAGATAGGTAGCGAGGAGGCCTAGCCCCCCGTAGGTGCCGGTCGCTTATTCACGGCCCTTGCATGTGTAGTAGTATTTTTGAGATATCATTGTAATTAAGCAGTAAAGCCTCGCAGCTATACCCCTGGGGGAGGGGTACCCGTCTTATTGTTCCGCGGGGAATTGATAGAATTATTCGAGTTATCGGGTTGAAGTATTAGCGGCTTCCTTTTCTTGTTCTCTCTCTTTTTTTTTTTTTGCCCGTTATTGCTGCTCTACGTGGGAGCTATCCTTTGTTCTCTTCTTATTGTGAAATTCGTGAACCGAGGCGAGGCCGCGGTTACACGGCTTGTAGCTACCCCGCACCCGTAGCCAAGTATCCCCGGGTGCGTTAACGAGATTGTATTTGAGATGTATTGTATTTATTCGTTACTTCTACAAGTATTACAGTTGAAACTATGAACTGACTCTCTGCTTTCCATGCTTACACACTGCGCACGCCCACACTCCCACCGCTCACACACATATCACCTACCCCCACTCTCGCACCCATTCTCTGTACACTACATTATTATTGTTTGTTACCTAATTTTAAGTCTTCTTCTTTGAATAAATTTTTTTTTTTTTTAACCACTAAAAATCCACGAGTCGTAATTTATAGCCGAGTTAGTCCTTCAACCAATCCCGACCCCTCTCCGCGGTACTGAAGCTAGCCGCCGCTTGTAAATATCCGTGAGGCTTCGTTGTTTTTCCTAATTTTCAGTTTCATGGCGAAGATAGTTCGCCTGGCGCCCAAAGCATTTTAAAATTCGAGTTTTTTTTTTTCTATAGCTGATTGTCGACTGGCTGGTCCCGAGGCCTAGTGATCCGGTCGAGTCTCGAGGGCTAATAAAAAGCCACGTCACAATACATATTAACATATTAACCCCTACACAATCACGGAGCATTACAAGAAATTACTCCGGAGTTGAGCAGGGGTAGAGACAGTATTTACATGATTACTTACAGAAAATAGGAGAGAGTGCGAGAGATTAAAACTAAAGCTAAAGCCGCCTGTAATATATTACCTAACCTATACCTAACAAAACGAGAGCCGGAGGAGAGAACGGAGAGAAGAGATAGTGCGGGAGCCTAGGAAGGAGCCTAGGAAGGGACGTCTCGGTGCCTAGTAGGTGTAAGAACAGGCCATGTTTAAATGAGGCAAGTAAGGGCGCGGCTTTGAGTTCCCAGGCGAGAGAATCCCAGTGGCGAATGCCGGCCACCGCGAATGAATTGCGGAAGGTGTCGGTACGAGAGCGCGGAGTAACAAGATCGCTCCTAGGAGCTCGTGATGGGCGAACGGCGGCAGAATTGGACTCACGAACAACGAAAAGTTCACGCAGATAGGCGGGTCGACCAGAGCGCAGGATGACGAATAATTGACAGAAAAGAAAATAGAGCCTCCGGTCCTTGACTCGGAGCCAGCCGAGCTCCCTCCGATAGGACGTAGTTTGCGCGTTTCGTCGAACACCGCAAACAATACGGATACAGGTATTGAGAAGCCGCTAAAGTTTAGTATCCAGACCAGATGGGAGATCAGCGAAGGCCACGCAAGAATAGTCGAACAATGGAAATATTAAGGTGGTAACCAACATTTCGCGCAGATTCTTAGAGAGTAGCCTACAAGACGCAGATAGCTGCCTGAGGGTGCCATGTACACGGTTGGATATAGAATTGACCTGGGCTATCCACGACAGCTTAGAGTCAAGGATAATTTCAAGATCACGCACACTGTCAACGTACGGAATCGGGAGACCATCAAGACGCAAGGTAGGGAGAAGATCGAGCTGAAGCCTGGAGATATAGGAACCACTACCAAGAATCATCGCTTGCGTTTTTGCGACATTAAGGCGGAGAGACGAAGATTTAGACCAGTCCAGGACAGTCTGGACATCTTCAGTGACGCGAGCAATGGCATCTTGAAACTTCTCCGGCGGAAACTGATAATATACCTGCAGATCATCCGCGTAGACTAGGTGACTGCTATGATTAAGGCGTACAGAGATGTCATGAATAAATAGGGAAAACACCAGCGGTCCCAGAACTGAGCCCTGCGGTACGCCGCGGTCAAGATTCGCCCAGGAAGAGAGCCGGCCGTCTGAAGACGCGACTGCTTGCTTCTTACCCTGGAGATATGAAGCAATCCAGCGAATGACATGCTGCGAAAAATTGAAGCTGACAAGTTTGTTGAGCAGAACTGCATGCGGAATCGTGTCAAAGGCTTCTGAGAAGTCAAAGAGGACAAGGACGGTAAGACTATGTTCATCAATGCCTCTTCGAACATCCTCAGTGAGTCTGAGAATAGCAGTTTGAGTGCTGTAGCCAAGACGGAAGCCGGATTGCCGAGAGTCGAGTAGGTGATGACTTTCAATGAAGGAGGTAATTTGCTCGTGCACTACTCGCTCGAGAACTTTAGACATTAGGCAGAGGTTGGAAATCGCTCGAACTTGATCCAGCGAAGAAGAGGACGTTTCCAGGCCTCCGGGAATATAGCAGTCGAGAGAGACTGGTTGAGGAGAGCTAGGAGGTAGGGAAAGATGACTGGTGGTGCGAGTTGAACATCACGGAGCGATAAGTCGTCATAACCACGCGATTGTGATGAAAAGTGACTGATAGCTCGAAGAAGTGCAGCGGGAGAGACATCCTGAAAGTAGAACGTCGAGAGTAGAACGTTGAAGGGTAGCAAAAAACTCGGCAACTTCCGCTGCAGACGAGGGGCGCTGAGAGATAGCCACAAAATGACAATTAATGTCGTCAATTGCAAAGTCATCATAATCGTTGGTGCGGACCGGCGCGATGCCAAGGTCACGAAGTTCCCTTCAGAGAGCTCGAATTTCCTGAATAGAAGACAGCCGATTAGCAAAAAACTCGGCACGCGCGGTAGAAATGCGCCTGTGGTGTTCCGGTAGCGGAGAAGAGCTAGCTGCGTCCGAGAGCGCTTGTATGCCCGATAGAGCGAATCCCTGGCCCGCGCGAGAGCGTGAAGTTTGGCAGAGATCCACGGCGGTCTACTAGGTTTGATGACGCGTTCTATATAGGGGGCATGCCTATCAAGAGCGGCTGTAATATTGATCACGAGACAGGATAGCTAGTCGTCAACAGAAAGCTGAGTTTCAAACGGCGACCAGTCGCTGCCCATAAAATCTCTTCTAAAAGAGTCGGCCGAAAAATTAGCGAACGACCGAGCCTTGATTGTCTTACGAGGAGAGGGGAGAGCCGAAACCCTGACATCGACTGAAATGAGGTCGTGCCCCGCGATGAACGGTGCAGTAAACTGAGCGAAAGATTGAAGCGCACCCTGGTCACCAAGTATGCAAAGGTCGAGGAGCGTATCTGAAGTGTGAGTTTGACACGTAGCCGCGAAGGATACCAGGTAGAGAGCTCGAGAGGAGCAAAATTCACGGACGTTGTCGGCATCATATGATTGAGCAAGCTGGTTAGCATTCAAATCGCCCAAGATGATGGAGAGGGGGTAGTCGACGCTGAGACGATCGAATTCGGCTTCAAAAACTGCGAGGTTAGACGCCTTCGGCGGGCGATAGACCACGGCAACGAGAAGCCGCGTGGAGCGCGAGGGGCAGATTTCCGCGAAAAGATACTCAGGGCTGCAACTGTAAGGACCTGGTGATACGGCAAGCAGCTTGGCCCGGAGAGTGCCCACCCCCAATCTTGCTAACGCGATCATTGTGCAAAATAACGTATCCCGGTAGTGATATTGAAGCGTCAGATACCTGCGCATGAAGCCACGTTTCGCTAACAGCAATAATGTGCGACGATCGAGACGCGAATCGAAAACGCAGCAGGTCTATGTGACCTCGAATAAAGTTGGCGTTAAGATGCACGAGACTGAGAAGAGGTGAGTTGACCCAGCCGGGAGAGTTCATCGTTATGTTGGTATGCGAGGACTGACCAGTTGACGGCTGCAAAGCGCAGCGTCATTCCGATGCGAGACGAGCGAGGTCCGCTAGTGTTTGTACACGCTTCACCGGTGCACCTTGCGCTTTGCGTACGAAGATAACGCCGTCGCGGTGCCAAACAAAACGAGCACCGACAGCTTCGGCAGCGGCTTTAGTCGAAATGAGTAATTTATAAGTATCCGGAGGTAGAGCTTCGTTTAAATTGATGGCGGTGATCGGACCCCGAGACACGGATCAAAGTCAGTCGTTGTAAGATGACCCTTCGCTTTCTGAGCCGCGATGACACGCACGAAAATAGCCCGATTTCTTAATTTGATGACAATCGGTAGAGGTGTATCTTTCCGAGCTCTATCGCGGGTTACGAGAAAACGGGAGCCTACAATATCCCCATCCACGGGGCCGCAGTCCAGTGAGGCGACCACTTGGTTGACAGTGGCTGGGATGGACTCAGGCGTCGAGCAGGGAGCCCCGGAGATAATAAGCTCAGCAGGACCGGGTTGGCCGATCTACTGATCAAGTTGGGCTTGTCTGAGCACGACGACAGCGGAGGAAAGTTCGCGATGACGTACATTGAGTTCTTCAACTCGAGTCGCACTCGCACGGAGCGTAGCCAATTTGGTCTGCTGGGCTTGATGAGTAAGACGCAGTGCGGCGAGATCCTCAGAGAGAACATAATTATCATGCTCAAGGGTTACGATGCGGGCCTCAGCAGTAGCAATACGCTTTTCCAGAGCGGTGATCAGAGCAAGGCGCCCTGAGAGCACGTCCAAACGCTCATCCAATCGCACGGCTAAACCGAAAATGGTCATCTCGGTGGTAACAAAAGTTGAGCTGGATTCGGGATCGACGACTACAGGTGCGGCGGGAGGCACATCGCGGTCTAAGGACAAAGAACTTGATAGTGGCCCCGCTGGGGTACGAGAAAATTCCTCCATTAGCACCCCGGCGCAACAAGATGGAGATTTATCCCTGCACAATTTTGTACCAAAACAGCCAGAAAGATAAGAAAGCCGGCAGGACCTGCAGCGCCTAACTTTCGTGGCTATAAGCTTATTACAGAAGGAACATTCAAATAGTCCCGGCACGATAAGGCCGACTGCGGCTTGACCAACGGCGTGACAGTTGTAGACAATGGAGATGATGCGAGTCCGGCGGCGGATGAAGAGGCACCAAGGCATAGAATTGTTGTGTGAACGTACCTTAGCGACAAGGAGCTATAGCAACGGGATTAACAAAGAGTTGATTAAAAATAACAGTCATACGTAAATGATGGATTCCACGCGAAGCGGACCAAAAAAAGACCTCAATGTCACGGATTTTTTTCATTTTTGCATGTGCTTTAGTATCCTTAAAATCAGCAACTTTTATGTATATAAGACATATGTAGCTGCTTTTGTCTTTGGTGTACGAGCTGTTCCAGTTTTTGATTTCTGACGCTCCTTGGTGTCTTTGAAGGCAAATATCTTGGAAACGGTATGTCCAAGGAAAAAAGTAATGGGGTGGTGATTTGTAGTATTATTCACGTTCTTTCACCTCAGGTTATGATCTTGCCCGTACCTATCGGAGAACATGTTGAAAAATCATTTTCTAAGCCAAAACTCCATTTCTATCCACTTATGTCATTTTTAGCATTTTTCTCGTATTTTTTTTCGAAAAGCTTGGAAAATTTCCCATCGAATCACGTTTGTTTCGGAATGGGACACGGCTTCGTTTGGGAGCTACAATTTTAGTTCGAAGGCGAAATGAACGACTCGTACGTCCGCTTACGTTGCCGCGCCATATTATTGTACACGTTTTGTAATTGGTACGTGTGAGAGTATATGGCTGTTCAATTATTATTTGTTACAATTTTCGTTGTATTGAAAGTTCCACTGCTTTCGAAGTTGCAATGGCCTAATATATCGGTGTGATTACACTCACACGTCATTTATTGGTGCCACCTCTGAAGTATCAAATTGTCAGTATAGCGCCATCTCTGATATCTGCTGAGTATTGCGTGTACACGCGCACTCTTCAATTGTTTATTTTGCATCTGTTTGAGCTCGGAAAAGTCATGTTGACAGCATTCGTAGACGCGAAATTCACTGCGTGATTACGAGTTGTCACAGAATCATTCTCGTTCGATTACAAAGATGTCTGCACAGTTCAGTCGGTGTTGTAATCCATTAAATCGGAGTAGCGCGCCATGTAGTACCAAATGGTTACGGAGACTTACCAATAATCAAAGTCAAAAGCTACCAGATTTGGATCCATCATCAAAGATTTGCTCAGTATGCAGACGGCTACTCGACAAAATGCCTATACGATCTGAAACAACATCATCAGAGCTAAATGAAGTTATTTCTCAAAATAACGAAGAAGCAAGGCCGTCTAAAGATCAAGTTTCGTCGTCTCAAGGAGCTTCCACCTCTGAGGAATCTCCTTCCCCGGAACCTTCTACCTCCCAGGAACCTTCTACCTCTCAAGGATCCCATGCGAGTCTTTTACATTTTGAGGTTCAGAAGCGGCGGATTGAAAATGTAATTAGATATATCGTACGATTCAAAACACTAAATAAGTCTCATAGAGGCAATTGGCTAAGCTTGGACATGATAATTAATTATCGGTTTTTATTATAGATGAATCAAATATTGGTAGAGAGTGGACAGTCACCGATTAATAACAAAAAAATGAAATTTGCGCGTTATCAAAAGAAAAAAAGAGAATCACTACATCGTCTAGTAGAAGAAACATTCGATACTGGCCTAAATACAAACGGGGCGGAGGAAATTTTGAACCAACTTAAAGACAAATTTTCACTTCCATCTACAACGAATGCTCAAAAAATTCAAATCCTGACCCTTCTACCGAAGTCCTGGACCGACCGTAGAATCACTGAAGAATTTGCAGCCAGTCGTCGCATGATCCGCAATGCAAAAAGGCTTGTTGCTGAACACGGGATTTTCACATCTCCTAATCCCCGGGGAGGGAGGACGTTATCTGCCGGAGTTAAATCGTTAGTTATCGATTTTTACAAAAGAGATGAAAATAGCCGTCTTATGCCTGGCAAGCAAGACTTCAAATCTGTGAAGCGTGGTAATGAGCGCGTACACATACAAAAAAGATTGGTGTTGTGTAATCTCCAAGAACTATATCGCCAGTTCAAGGAAGAATACCCTAACGTGAAAGTTGGCTTTTCTAAATTCGCAGAGCTTCGGCCAGTTCAATGCGTATTAGCTGGCTCGAGTGGCACTCATACAGTGTGTGTATGCGTCATTCATGAAAACGTAAAACTAATGCTTGACAGTTACAAATTATCTAAGTTAACTAAAGATTCGGAATTTCCTCTAAACACATACGAAGACTGTTTGCAATCCATTTTGTGTCCAGAACCATCGGCAAAATGCCACTTGAATCAATGTAAAAATTGCCCTGGTATTGATGCATTTGCTAACGGTTTGCGCGACTTGCTCGACAGTTACGACATCGAAAAGATCGAATGTAGCGTATGGCAGACAACTAATAGAGCAATGCTAATAACTGAATCGTTAACTGTCGATAAATATGTCGATGACCTATGTCAAAGGTTATTGAAATTAAAGACCCATGCGTTCATTGCAAAACAACAGGCCCGTTTTCTTCGCCATAAAAGAGAGACTCTCAAAGACGGTGAGGTTCTTGTTCACATGGACTTTTCCGAAAACTATGCATTCGTTGTTCAGGATTCTGCGCCTTCTTTTCATTGGAACAACGACCAAGCAACCGTCTATCCCATAGTATATTATTATAAAGAAAACGACATTCTAGTTCATAAGAGTATAATCATAATTTCCGACAACTTAACACATGATACTGCAGCAGTGTACACATTTCAAAAGCTCCTTCTAGATATCCTCAAACAGCGTATCAGGCAAATGTCAAAAGTGATCTATTTCACGGACGGGGCAGCTCAGCATTATAAAAATAAATATAGTTTTTGTATTCTACTTCACCATGTGAAAGACTTTGGTGTACCTGCAGAATGGCACTTCCATGCAACAGCGCATGGCAAGGGAGCCTGCGATGGTGTAGGGGGGAACATCAAAAGAGAAGCAGCTCGGGTGAGCTTGCAGCGCTCTCCAGAACATGCTATTCTGTCTCCTCTTTCGTTTTTTCGATGGGCCACTCAAAATTTTGGACGTGATGCGACTACGGTTGTATTTAGCCCAAAATCTGATTATGACCAAACAAAAACGGTACTCACCAGTAGGTTCAATTTAGCAAAGCCATTGCCAGGCACTCAGAAGGTTCACGCCTTAGTTGATATCGAGAATGGACAATTGCTTGCCAAAAAGTACTCCTTTGCAGAAGACGGAGAAATTTTTCCGAAAAAAGTATGAAGTTACATGATGTAGGAGAAGGTGGGGCACAACGGGCTCCCAAAAAAATTCATAATATTATAACAACCATCAAATTTACAATTTCATTTTCATTCAATCTGACATAATATATTGATAGTTTTTCATAATTTTTGTCACAAATCGTATATTCTCCTAGCCGTTAATGTTGTGATCGTCAGTGTTTGTTGAAAAATAAAGATATCAGACACGATTCTTTGGATTGATGAAACTGAATTATTACCTTTCTCAGAATATATAATCGAATATGCATACTCTCACACGTGCCAATTACAAAACGTGTACAATAATATGGCGCGGCAACGTAAGCGGACGTACGAGTCGTTCATTTCGCCTTCGAACTAAAATTGTAGCTCCCAAACGAAGCCGTGTCCCATTCCGAAACAAACGTGATTCGATGGGAAATTTTCCAAGCTTTTCGAAAAAAAATACGAGAAAAATGCTAAAAATGACATAAGTGGATAGAAATGGAGTTTTGGCTTAGAAAATGATTTTTCAACATGTTCTCCGATAGGTACGGGCAAGATCATAACCTGAGGTGAAAGAGCGTGAATAATACTACAAATCACCACCCCATTACTTTTTTCCTTGGACATACCGTTTCCAAGATATTTGCCTTCAAAGACACCAAGGAGCGTCAGAAATCAAAAACTGGAACAGCTCGTACACCAAAGACAAAAGCAGCTACATATGTCTTATATACATAAAAGTTGCTGATTTTAAGGATACTAAAGCACATGCAAAAATGAAAAAAATCCGTGACATTGAGGTCTTTTTTTGGTCCGCTTCGCGTGGAATCCATCAAATGGCGAACTAAGAGGAAGCATTCACACAACGCTGTGAATTAGCTATATTAAAGTATATAATAATTGTTATTATTCCTCAACTTCATAACCCACAATACAAGAATGAGTCCGTTAGAGAGTTGGAATAGAGCGCATGCAAAGAAATCTGCAAAAAGACGCCCGAAGTCAGACGACAGCAGTACCAGCACGAAATGTTAGGAGTAGTGATAGAGAGCAGGTGTCAGTACTCACGTAGCGAGAGAGAGAGAAAGTAGAAAGAAGAGAAGAAAGAAGCAAAAGAAGAAAACAAGGAAGGAGGCACCGACGCGGCGGCCGAGGGGTCGACCCCCTGCGCGTCGGGAAAGAAGGTACAGTGCAAAGGAGCAGAAGAAGCGAAAAAAAAAAGGAAAAAAGGGAGGACAGCGAAGAGGCAAAAAGGGAAAAAGAAAAGAAAGCAAGAGAGAACAAGAGGAGGAACATTACAATAAGAGGACTGAGCGGTGAGGAGAGGGAAGAGACAGAAGGTCAGTGGATAGAGAGGCAATTTGGTATAACAACAGGAATAGTAAAAGAGTGGGAGGTGAAAAGAAAAGGGAATGAGATAATATGGGTGGTCGAGCTGGAAGAAGAAAGAGAGAAAGAGAAGATCCTAGAAAAGAAAGAGAAGGTTTGGAAAGAAGAGAAAATCAGAATAGCCAGAGATCTGACCTTCTTAGAAAGGCTAAAGAGATGAAAAGTGCAGGAGAAAGCAAGAGAGGAAAGAAGGAAAGGGAAGGAGGGAATAGAAGCAGAATAGGAAGAAGGGAAGGTGAAGGCAGGAGGCATAACTTGGAAATGGGATGTGATAAAGCCGGAGTGGAAGGCTAAAGGAGTAAAGTAAGAAAAAAAGATAGGTGAGGTACTTATGGCGTCCGGTTAATGTTTATATTACACCTATATATTGATACTCTGCATTCTGGTCTCTTATTATTATATTAATCTATTCTTATCTTTTTCCTCGGTATATGATTTTTGATTGTTAGGGCGACGACAACACTGTCAAGTAATATGTAATCATAATGGATTTTATTTTATTTTGATTTATTCTATCTTCATATTATTAGTTACCTTGTTTAATACTGATTTAAGTTCAATTTTTCTTTTTCTGTAAAGGCCATGAGCCGTAGAGCAAATGAAGAAATATAAATATAAGTATAAATAAGAGAATGTAAGTAGATATAAGGACTTAGTAGAGTATAAGGTAGCCTGTGCTATGAGAAGAGGTCAGGTCAGGTAGAGTAGGAGGAGGGAGTAGGGAAAAGAGTAGGGTAGGAGGAAACAAGGCGAAAGAAGAGGAAAGTAGGATAGGAAAGCATAGAATAAGAAGTAAAGTCAGCAAGATGTACAAATCCGGTAACGCCGAAAGGCATACAAAAAGGAATAATAAACATTGTTTACTACAAGTTTCATACTTAGTAACATAAGATAATCCAAAATAGAATAACGATATTACAAGATCGAAATACAAAGTTATACGTATGAGGTTATACAGTGCTACATATGGACATAAAAATAATAAAATTATAATATTATACGACGTCAAAAATATAAAAACATAAAAAAATAAAAATAAAAATAAAAATAAATATAAATATAAATATAAATAATGAAATAAGATAAAATAAAATAAAATGAAATAAAATAAGAATATTAATAAAGATAGAGACAAAAATAAAATACAATTACAAATAAAAATAAAAGAATAAAATATAAAAATATAAAAAATATAAAAATGTAAAATCGAGATCAGGTGTGACATTACCAGAAAGAGAAACGCAAGGTCAACACAATTGGACGCGAGGTAAGCATAGATTAAACGCAACCGGATAAAGAAAACCACTAGCAGTTGTTTCGCAATAATATTACGCTTGATCCGTAGTTGAGCGAGAGGACAGAGTAAGCAGGTGCGAGTATAGATCACGTTTGAAAGCTGTAAGGATCGTTATGGAAGTGAGACAAGGTGGAAGGGAATGCCAAAAATAGACTGCGGCAAGGGCATAGGACCTTTGGAGAATATTCGTGCGATGCAACGGAATAGTGAACGTTGGAGGAATGGGCAGGCGCAAGGAACGTGAAGTATGTGGGACACGCGAAAACAGATCGAGGATATAATCAGGAGGCTCACCACGCATAATTTTGAAAACAGAGATACCCAAGAAATAGTTCCTCCTAAGCGCAACCGTAACCAGGCCAATCGAGCCTTATATGGAGATATGCTCATCCCTGTGCAAATTGAAAATGGAATGGATACATTTGTTTACCAACCGGTCAAGAATGAGATTTTGCTCACGAGAAAGGTCATCATACACCGAGCAGCAATAGTCAACTATTGGAAAGACTAAAGAAATGACTAAGGACTTGCGCAGCTCCTGAGAAACAGAGTTTCTTCCATGCTGAAGGCGAAATCGGGTGAAATTAATCTTTTAAGAAAGAAGGAGGACATGTTTGTTCCACAACAAACTTGATGTGAAAACTACTCCGAGATTCCGTGCCTCACTGACAAAAGCGATGGCAGTTCCATTCACGATGATAGGAGAAAGGGTAAGGAGATCGAGTCGATTGACATACGTGCCACTACCCATAATCAGTACCTTCGACTTAGCAAGGTAAAGCTTTAAACCATTGGTGGAAGAATAGTTGACGATAACATTTACGTCAGGGGAGACTTTTTCCAGCGCCATCAACAGGTCGGAGGGAGGACAAGAAAGATATTATTGTGTATCATTGGCGCAGGTCAGGTGTCTGGTGTACAGGAGATTAGAACCGATGTCGCTGATGAATATGGAGAACAAAAGTGGCTCCAGCACAGATCCCAGAAAGAGAGGTTAGGAAAGAGGGACGCGCGGGAAAGGATTAAGGCAAAGTAAGAGGACAACTAGTGTTATCCATAAACCAGAATAAGAACTGTGTAGAAAGACAAAGAGTGCGGCAAGGTAGAAAGCGAGACCATGGGCAACAAAAACAGAGGGAAAATGACGGATTACGGGAGACAACTGATAACGAGGAGGAGACTAACAAACGCACAGCTGCTGGCGAGGCAATAAAGCGACAGCATGGACGGCCTAGACTACTGGGTCAACATGTAGATGTAGATGTAAATGTGCTTCATTATGCCAGAGCCTAGAGAAGGCCAAAAGGCAAGATACAGAAAACAATACAGTACAATAAAAGAAACGATCAAATAATAAAACAAAAGAAAAAAATAAATAAATAATAACTAAATAACTTATTGAAAAATAAACAACAATAATAATAGTAAAACCTAAATACATTGGGCACAACAGAAGCAAAAACAGGTGAAAAAATAGAATAAGGTCGATACTAAGTTCTAAATACATTAGGCCAGAAGTAGCAGAGTATTATAGAGATAATACATGGGAAAAATACAAAAACCGAAGCTAACTCCGCTAGTTGGTAGCCATAGGATACTCCTCAGCCGCAAGGAGATGCCTCCGTAGCCCAGCCTTGAACGCGTTAGGTGAGGTTACGGACCTGACAGTAGCTGGCAGACACTCCGAAAGTCGGATGGCTAAAAGTGTGAATGAGTTGTGATGGACGGAAGTCCTATGGATCGGTATCAGAGGCAGATTTATAGGGTCATTGTTAGTTATTCGTGCCGAGCGTCGAGTCACAGAGGCAGGCTGACGTTCAGTAAAACGTGCCGACAAGGTGGATGAAGAAGCCGTAGCAAGGATCTGGAAGTAGACAGCACCGAGGAAAAGGACGTGACGATTCGCAACAGATAGCCACCTTCGCCTATGCCGGCATGGTATAATATGCACATCTCTTTTCAGGTCGAAAATAAATCTCACCCCAGCGTTCGCAAGTCTTTGAAGCTTAAGGGCTTTTGAGCGAGCCCCGACAACTCCTTATCCGTTGAGCGCCTCTAGCGGCCCAGCTCAGGAACCCTATTGCAGTAACCACTTTTATAAGACAGTTTCTGCATGTGTTCGTGTCGAACTAGCCTGTCACTTCGAATTTTAGTCCACGTCTTATACTGCTTCTGCTTCTCTGATCTTCCTCGGAATAATATCAGAAGATTGCTCACATTAGCTTATACGACGCGCTGGTTGTCCCGACTCCGACTTTTCATTGAAAGTGCGGGAAATAATGTTAATATTTCACAGTATCTGTGTATCGGCAATGTAGTAGTGTCAGCTGATTTCACAGCTTCGTATAAATGAATTAATCATCAATTGAAAATACAATAATTTACTTTTCGGATACCAGCGCGCGCTAGCTAATAATCTAAGAATTATCCCTACGGAAGCTGATAGTGATCAGTGAACCGATAGAGACGTGATCCGTGGACTAAATAGCGGTCGTGACGACTGGCCGAAAATGTGTACTCCGTCGGTCAAACAGACGGTCGCTCAAAAGCCCTTAAGGTTAAGATACTCACAATCAGTCAGATCGCAATATACAAGACAGCAATAGTCTAGATGCGGCAAAATTAGAGCTGATACCAGTAAAGTTCTGACCCACGGAGAAAGATGGCAACAATTGTGTCTTAAGCCGCGTACACATCTGAGCACGAACGGGAACGAGGCAAGGCGAGGCCGAACGAGCATACGTATGTAGACCTGTAGCCGAAGCGCGGCAAACTGACTCGCGTATGAATTGAGGCAGCCCGAACGCCATCCGTTGCGAGTCGGTACTTCAAAGAAAATTCGGTTTGCCGTGGACGGCGTTTTGACTTGTTCGAACATGTTCGCGCGCGTTTCGCAATGGCTCTATTCTATTACCTCGACTTCAGTTGAATTTTTACTACAGGAGAAGAACTTATTACTTTCGTTGCTGCTATTATTATCAAATCTGAATTGGGACCCGTGTTGGGCAAATTTGTGATTAGCTAATTACAAATTACTAATTACATTTGTAATTTGTAATTAGGAAAAAAACAATTACTAATTACTTTTGTGATTTGTAATTAGGAAAAAAATAATTACTAATTACATTTGTAATTTTTAATTGGGACAAATTCAATTACTAATTACAATTGTAATTCTACAATAATGTAAAATATTATTCTGAAAATAAATAATTACATACCTTTACATGTTCAATCAGTCTTTTAATTATTGATCTGCATACTTCTGGTATGATTCTTGAGATCAACTGCTTCGATACATTAAACATATACTGTAAGCTCGTAAATGAATCACCGGTTGCTAAATATCTCAATGTTATAGCTAATCTCTTTTCGGCAATAACCGCTCTTCAAAATTTTGTATTGGCTTTTGAAATTTCATCGCGAATCAAATCTAATAAGAAATTGAGCTCAACAGACGATATCCTTGTGAAGTTTCGGAAATGGCCACTTTCTTTTTCTTCACACATATCACGTAGCAGCAATTTATCGTTATTGATCGACCTATTTCTATAAATTTTAGTCATCCACCAGCGTCTCTTTTTTCGTACTTTTTTTTTTGAATAATAAACTAGTCAGTAGTACAAATGCTGCACTAGCTACAATCAAATCGTCATCCATCGCAACGTACGATACGACCGCGACCGGAACACTACGCGCGTGTGTTGCCTCAGCCGTTTTCATACGCAACCAAAAAATCCACGAACGAGGCATCCGTTCGGCCTCGCCTTGCCTCGTTTCCGTTCGTGCTCACATTAGTATCGTAAGTCAATATCTGGAATCACCTGACAAAATACATTTGAACGCCGTTAAGAGATTATGAAATACTTGTGTTCACGCGAACCCTTGTCTTTGCATCGACGCAGATATTTTGTGAACGCCTACATTACTAATTAATAGCGATGGGCAAAAATAATCGATTTTCGATTACATCGATTATTTTTTTTCGATTAATCGAGTATAATCGATTATTTTTGGAAGGCGATTGATCGACTGACTCGATTATTTTTCCTCACAATCGTTTTTTTTCTAAGTCTTGTCAACAACGTACAATAATGAACATTATCGTAGTGAATCGTACTACAAGCGCACAAACCCAAAATTTGATTGTGCGCGGGTGCAATTACCAAAGGCCCTGCCACGATCAAAACGCGAACGCGAACGCAGACGCAGGAGCAGCGCTCCTCATTGGTGGTTGATCTGATTTGTCCAACTTTAGACCAACGAAATTTTATTGTCCAATAAAGTTGCACATGATCTTGGAAAAAGACCTAGGCATGGAGGCGTACGCCATTTTAGAAACAGTTCTAAATTTGCGTTAGCGTAGTATCCCTAGGTATTTGTCCAAGGTCATGTACAACTTTATTGGACAATGAAATTTCATTGGTCTAAAGTTGGACAAATCGGGTCAACCACCAATAAGGAGCGCCGCTGCGCTGCTAAACGGTATACTCGATAACATAACCTCACCTACATTTTACTTGTAGCCGGCATTTCTATTTTGTAGATAAAATATTAAGATCAAAATGCCAAGTGACGTGTGGAAATTCTTCACGAAAATAACGAACGACCTAGGAAATCAAGTGACTTGTAACTTGTGTGGTCGGAAATACAAAAATTGTGGTAACACGACGAATCTCCGCAATCATCTGAAAAGTAAACACCTACATGCGTTCGCTAACAGTAGTAACAGTCGGCCACAAGAAAAGGACAAAAGTTCCAGAAACACTAACTGCATCAACGACGACAACAACAACACGAATAAGGAGGCTTCCTTGTGCTTGAATACACACAGTACTTCACGTTCTCGTTCTCCATCAACGCTATTGTCCGCCAGGCAACTGAGGCAACGTTCCGAAGCTGAAATCATTGAGGTAAGAAGGTGTATAATATTTTCTATTAAAATTAAGTTTCATCTGAGGAAATTTCTAAATGAATTAAATACTCCATGATTATGAATTCTACATAATATCAATCACAAAAAATCATTGTATAGGATAGCGATGAAGATGATGATCTGTCAGTCCTATCAGAACTGAGCAGAGATACAAAGGTAGAAACAGCAAGTACATCAACAGGGGTGACCTCAAATCCTCGATCTGGCACATCTGCTCAATCACAGATGACTGTTCACAACATCTTTAAAGAGCAACGCAGTTTTGCAGGTACGCATAGAATTTTTTGCATAGTATACCATTAGCCAGTATTTCATGTGCTGTTGTTTAGTATTATCACGCCTGGTTCTTATTCAACAGATGGTGGACCTAGAGAGGCGGCTATCACGCAGTCGCTCCTATACATGATTTGTAAGGATAACCTACCTCTCAGTTGTACGGAAAAAGATGGATTAAAGCACTTTTTGAAAACTACTGTGCCATTATATAAAATCAAAAGCAGGCGAACGGTAATTGAATTGGACGAAATTATCATATGACAAGAAAAATTTAATCGACTTGCGTAATCATGTTTATAGATGACACGACTGATTGAAGATAAGTACGAAACTCTAAGAACTGTTGTGGGCAGACGAATTGCTGCCATCAGCTATTTATCATTGACAACGGACATCGCAACAGTGATGAATTCAACAAGAAGTTTTATAGTTTTGACGGGACACTTTATAGGTGGATAAGATTATTATTGACCTACCAATTGATTTATTATTGTTGAAGAAAAAAGTATGTGGACCTCGAGCAAAACGGGCTTCGCTCTCGGTGCACAATATACTATTACGCATTTTTTCACAATTTTATTTTGTCTTTTTTTTTTCAGACGAACCTTATGCAACTATGCAATCCTTTTGCTTTGGCGCTAAGCAGCTTCAGCCGGGCCACACAGCTGCGCATATTGTCGAAGACATCGAAGAAATGACCGAAAAGTTTCGAATCGATAAATCTAAGATTATATCGGTTACAACAGATGGGGCGGCAAACATAGTCGCAGCAGTACGGTCTATGCTGGGGTCCTCAAGATTCCATATTCCATGTTTGGCGCATATAATTAACCTGGTAGTCCAAAATGCGATTGATTCTGTGCCTGAATTCATTGAAATTCGCGATAAAGTCAAGGGGTTGGTGACGTATTTCCGAAAAAGTAATGTTGCAATGGATGATCTGAGAGCTGAACAAAAAAACGAAGGGAAATCTGAGGGTACATTTTTGTATCCGATACAAGATATTGTGACTAGGTGGAATTCGACGTTCTATGCTCTAGAACGTTTTGTTGCGATATCGGGCTACATAGGCAAGATAGTAATTTCATCTAAGCATAGAAGTGCTCCTCCTATGCTGACACGATCAGAGGTTGACGTCATTCGGGAATGCATCGCGGTATTGAAACCTTTTGAGCGAGCGACGAAAGAACTCTCTGGTGAGAAATACGTTACAGCAAGCATGGTAATTCCAATCATCAATTGTGTCCGTGGTCAGCTGAGCAGAACCTCAGGGATCACCGCAATCGCGAAGCAGCTGAAAATTAGCCTTCAAGAGAAAATGAAGAACCGCATGACAGATCTGGAAAAAGTCGAACTGCTTGCATTAGCCACAATTTTGGATCCCCGGTTTAAAAAACTCCATTTTCAATCGGCGGTCAATGCTGCTAATGCAATTACTGCAATATCTCTAGAAGTTCGTCGTGAACTAATTAATTTGGACGAGCACATTTCGAGCTCTTCAAATGATGATTCACTTACGACTGACTCCAACGATTTGTGGAGTATTCACGACACCGAGGCAGCTAAGAATACACCCGAGGTGCCTTCTTTAACTGGAAATTCAATTCCTCATGAATTGAAGTTGTATTTACAGCAGCCCTTTCTTCCACGCTCTTCCAATCCAATTTCATTTTGGACAGATAGTAAAAACGCGTTTCCTGGAACGTATAGAGTCGCGATGAAATATCTTACGGTACTGGGGACTTCAGTTGCTTCCGAGAGGACGGTATCTCGCTTAAACTACGTGTCATCAGACGACCGAACACGTCTCACTTCAGCTCACACGGATATGCTAGTATTTTTGGGCTCACTGGACAACCAGTTTTGGATTAATTCATAAATGAACAATAAAAATTTATGTAATTGCCATATTATCATGGGCTTCTTATTTTCCAACTCGTATCCGTAAGTAAAAAATAAATCATCATTTTCAACTGAACTGTAGATTGTTGGAAACCTTTTCAACTACAGAGTCTTTAATCTCAAATTTTTGGATATTGGTCGCGAATACATCAATTTGAGAAAATACAAAATAATCGATTAATCGATTATTTTTTGCCGATAAAATCGAGTCATGTTCGATTATTTTTCTAGAATCGATTAATTGATTAATCGATTATTTTCAGCCGAGTGCCCATCGTTACTAATTAAAGAAACGTAGGGAATTATGTTGCGGAGTGAATTGATACCATTTACAACACTAAATAACTGATATATTTGAAGATATAAATGATAAGTACAATGTTTGTCGAAAGAATGGAATTGGTGGTGTTTGGTTGATAGTAGCTACATGAATAGTTGTGATATTCGCGGAGAGTACAAGTCTAAGTTGCGGATTGTAATAGCGAAGAGGTGATCTCTACGCATGATGGACGTTGTAACACTGAATAAATGTTGCGGGGTTGCTGGTTTTAATGAACCGAGTAAATAGAAATTGTACATAGTCCGGCAGAGTGGGAAGGAAATGGGTGTAGAAAAAGTTATTTTGGAAACGTTTGATTGGTAAAGTCAATATGCTCAAACAATTGACAAATGAACTAATGGTATGCTTAAAGTTGAACTAGCCATAAACTAGTTGTCCGTAGGAACAACTTGAAAGAAACCGTAGGTTATGGCTTAGCCTTTAAAGCAGACGTTGATCCAAATTTATTAGCCTTTAGCGATGCTGACTTTGCAAGTGATTTAAGATCCGTAGTTCCACAAATGGATATGTTTTCAAATTAGGTGGAGGCACTATCTCGTGGTGCTCAAAGAAACAGAAAGTCGTTGCACTGTCGACGACGGAGTCAGAATTCATAGCCGCGGCTCGGACAATTAAAGAGTTGATTTGGTTAGTACGCCTTAATACGTGAGATTACTGACGAGGAAATCGCAAAACCCATGATTAAGCTAAACAATCAAAGTACTATCTGACTTATGCAAAATCCCGGATTTCTCCAGCGATCAAAATACATCGACGGGAAATATCATTTTGCTCATGATAAAATTCGTAAGAGATTGTTTAACTCAAAACATGTTTCAACCAAAGAGCAACAAGCGGACATTTTCACAAAGCCACTGTTGAGAGAACAGCTTTGTTATATTCGTAGACTGCTGAACATGATTCCTAGAAAATAAAGAAACATAAAATAAGTTTACTAATAAGCAAAACCGAATGTAACTCGAAAGGATATAATCATAAAAGGTTGAAAGACATGAGTGTGAAGTTTGAAAGAGAGATACCATGAAAAGTGGGAGTGTTGATGATATATTCGTTTCATGATATGTTTGAATTCTGGCGCCAGCAGCCATGTTTCTAAATGTGTGCAAGATCGATTAGCGATCGATTAATTCTTAGTGCTTTTATATACCTTGTTAACATAAATCCTAGAAAACACTTCTTTGATATCCAATAAATGTTCTACGCATCCCAGTCTATTACTAGTTAATGAAATTAACCTTAACAGAGAGATCTTTTTCTCAGTTTGAATGTCAGTCAGTTACTTGTAAAATCTTAAACAAGGAAGATCAATCTATCAAAATCATAACCTCAAAATATTATTCCAACTCGAAGTGTTTGGTGAATTATTGAATTAAAACAAGTGTGAAACTTCTGTACCGATAAAAGCTCGAACTGTAGTTGATCGTCACGCGAGTGCGCGGTTGACAACCAAATCGTTCCACAGACAATCCAAATAATGCTGTTAATTGAAAGTGAAATCCATACCAAATTATTCCACTCGCGCATAGTGGTGACTCATTAAAAAAACAACATTTTTTTCAATAGGCAAGAGATAAACGTCATTGGAAAAAATAAACAATTCAAAGCTCTCTCAGATATATTTGACCTAACAAGTAAAAATGCATAAAATCATCGAAAACAGTTAGCGAGACACGATCATCTCAAAACATTAAGTTGAGAAATACCACGTTGACTGCATGCTACATAGCTACCGTTGAAATGACATCGTTGTCCCTTGTATTGGCCGTATAAAGGATGACAATTGCGTTCGCAGTAGCTAAACAGGCGGTGAATAGATAAAGACTGATGCGCACGCCTCGGATGCTAGTCATGTGAGACAGATATGCTGCAGCCTTGATTTCGCCGCTAGTTCTTCCCGCGTACCAGAATATTGCTGCGAATATTAGTAGACATATGACAGCTGCGAAGTAGCACCCGTGTATGATTTTATTCCTGAAACAACGTGAATTCACCCGGAATTAGAACTATTCGTATAAACTTGGATAGCTAACCTACTCCGGCATGTAGAGTCCTTGGATGCAAATAATTCCCAAATGCAAGACGATGGACGCTATCGTATAAAACGGATATTGTTGATCCGGCTGCACTCTGTATTGATGCTCCTGGTCTGCTTCTCTAAACCAATAAGTGAGAGCAGACATCTCCTCGCTACCACTAAACCATTGCCTGCGAAGCAAAAATAACAAGATTTTAAGATACTTTTAACGAACAAATAGGCAATGTTGTTGTACATATATGAGTGATTTTCTATAAACCCGTAAACCTCTGCGCCTTGGAGTCTCCGATTTTTTCTCACTTTGGAATATGAAAATATGCGTCAAAAAAAGATTCCTGGATTTTCTTCTGAATTTTCGACTGACCCGTTTTGATATGGCACGCATGCTGATTTCTTGAAATATCCAAAAATGGTTTTAAAACCGATGCTTTTCAATGCGATGAAAATAATTATTGTTTGCTGAATATACAGCTATAGCAAATGATTTTCAGCTCCTCAATAAAATTATCATAAATTTTCTAATAATATAGGAAAATACGATAAAACATGAATCTCTACGGTAAATGTTGTTTTCTCCAAGTTCCCTCATTTTCGATTAGAAATAAATATTTTCATTGAATTCCCTGATGTTGTTTACTTCAGATAAGAGTTTTCTTGGAGTGACCTGAAAACGGACTCTGCTACAGAAATGAAATAACTTGAAACTCGACCCAAAGGCCAACTTCAATATATATTAATAAACTTGGCGGCTGCGTAGAAAAATCGGCTATCTCGAGTTAGGCTTGAATAACCGCTGAACTCGGGTTTTGGTTGGAAAAGCGGCTATCTCGAGTTATCTTTGAAGAACCAGCTATCTCGAGTTAAGTTTGAAAAACCGGCTATTCCGCGTTTGAAATTTTCTCGTCGCAAATCAAGTTGGTAGCACTGTCGGGCTGAATACAAAATTCGTCAGCACCTTACAAAACACTCAGGCAAGCTCCGTTTCATAGATATGTTATATACTTATCCACATAAGTATAATGCAAAAATGAAAGCACAAAGCAGTGTATACTGAGATAAAATCAAAGTTTATTATCCCGGCATAATGAGATTAGTACATTATGTCATATGATCCGGTATCCGGTAGCGAGCCGGGGACGTCCGTTCTTCCCCGGACCTTGATCGTCACGCGTCACAGCAAGTGTTGAGCACAGTATCGATACAGTATCGATATTTCATGTGACGATATTTGCGTGTATCGATACTCAACAGATGAATATCATTTCGATGTATCCGTAATGCGATGTAATGTGAATTGTGACGTCCTGGCATAGCCACTCCTTTCCCACGGCTCCTTATCACTGCCTGCATGCTTGCCTCCGCACTTTTGCCTCCCCACCTTGGTCAGAACCAAGCATTCCTCATTATTCTATACTAATTTTACAACTCTTCCAAGTCAACTCTCCTACCTTCTAGACATCTTCTCTTCTTCCTTCTCCTTTCCGAACGTTAAACTCTATCTCAATTTATAAATCTTATTAAACAATATTTGAACTTTGAATATAAATCAACAATCATTTATCATGCTTTACTATTCCAAACATCCTTCTATCACCTTAGTTACTATTTAGTATGAGACGAGATGAACCTTAAATACAAACCACGTTCTTAGACACAAATTTAGACCGCTCGGATGCAAATCAGAATTCCCATTGTTAATTACCATAAGCTATAAACCAAAGTCGGGTAAAGTAAAAAATCCCGACGTCACAGAAAATATTTTGTTTGGGCGGGAATCTCTAGATGGACAAAAGAGTGGCGAAGCGATTGAATTTTGCACACGCCGAAAGTCAGGTATTAGGTGAGTATCATTTATTATTGATGTAAATTTAGATTGCTTATCGGTTTACTTGCCATGTGCGCATATTTTTTATTTGTTTGGGATTGACCTTCGCCGCACTGGTATTGGTAAAGTAATTATAACCACCAGCATAGGCCATAGAGTCCTAAATTTCCGAATTCGTTGCTGTCATATTCCACATTCCACAATAGTATGCAATTCCTAATTTAAGTATCGATATCGGTGATATCGATATTTCGTTCACGATATTTTGTCTCTATCGATACTCTGATCGCCTGTTAATTTTTCTTTGTCACCAAAATTCAGTTTGGTTTTACTTAATAAATTAAAAATCGGGTGAAAAATTGGTATTCGGTCTTAATACCGAAAAAACAGATATTCAATTGAACAAACTAATTCAATTAAATATCAAAAGTGAAAGAGGTCTTTCACTGTTAACGTTATCGTAACGTATTCATAATGTGCGCTTCCGACGAAACAATCGTTCTCTATAACTCTCACGCACACGAATAAAAACACTAAAACTGCATAGACAAAAAGTTAAAAATTTTCAGGATTCGGTCGGGCGAGCTATGTGGTCTAGTGGCATAAGTCCCCGGTTAAGCTGCAATAGACCCGGGTTCGATTCCCGGATTGCCTGTTAATTTTTCTTGGTCACTAAAATTCAGTTTAGTTTCACTTGATACTCTCTGATCATTAATAAGAAATGTATCGCCATCACTACTCACAGCCGACAAGGGGAAGGCAGACCCTGCGACCAATCGATTTCGATCGACCTTAACACACTGGTCGGAGGCCACTCAAAAGTAACCGGTGTAAAAGGGTCTGGGTCACTACGCCTTAGTTTTTGAAAATATTGAGGTCGAAGGTCATGACGCCAGATCGATTTCGGACCTGAGGGAATCGTTAGATAACTAAAAAACAAGGATATTTTATCCATATATATAAGGTTCGCAAACTAACAGTTTTCGAGGAATCGAGGAATTAGTATTTTACACCGTCGGCGTGTGAACTGAAAAAGTTTCATTGGTAGGCAACTAGACCGGTAGCGCAGTGGTTAGCGCGCCTGCCGATAAATCCTAGATTCCGTGTTCAATTCCGCTGTCTGCGTTTTGTATTTTTCTTTTTTTTTTCTGGTGAGGGTGAGGGTAGATATAAAGATAACAATAAAAATTACTAAAAGCATTACAGAAACACTTCAGGTATATTTTATTTCCGTATCACAAAATAATTATATTTGTGTAGTCCAATTGTCTCGCTTTGTTGCACTCACTCACTCTCTGATTCTCGCAATTCGCCCTTACAGTGCGTCGCAAGTTCACTATGATGATTAGTTCCAGAATATATGATATTCTGTCAATATCCTCGTTTCAAAATGTACTAGTATCCAGTTCGACGATTCACAACGTATTGACGAATGAGCCTACCGAGCTGTTTTGCTGACGGAAGAGTTTGAAAAGAATACGCGGACAAAAGGGTCGGAGGCATGAATATAATGGCGGAGGGGACAACGGTCATATACTTGGGACGACGGGTAGTATAGGATTTTACGCAGTTCTCAAAATATCATAGAGGTTCCCTACATTCGTGCGGCGTTTATTATGCTGCGCATAAGGTTTCTCTGTCCATGCGTCTTATTACATTAACCTATCGCATGGTTGGTAAAAATTGTCTACTAGAGAAAATGAGAGATTGATTGATTGGAATGACTGGATTATTATGCCCTGGTAAAACTTGGGGGCAAATGAGGATACAGAATGGAACAGACTTGACACAAAATAGGGTGGGTGAGAAGAAAATTACAGCAAGTACAATAGTAATCCACAAGAGAGTAGAGCATAACAAGATCAAGAAACACAGCGAAAAGCAAATAAATAAACTCCAATACCATAAAGTGAACAAAATAGCGCAATAGATGATGTACAATGTAAGGATACAGGTAGAAAGAGGATATGAATAAGAAAGCTAAAATACAATAAGTACAATTCTAAGCTGATTGTGAGAAAGGCCGGTAAGAATGCAATGATGAATAAAAGTAAATGAAAGTAATAGCAGAGAGCAGTGCGCGTCAGGTCCATGAGAAGCAAGTAACATGATCAATATTCGCAAAGATAGTAAATGAACCAATGAAAAATGACTGGACAATGCAGCAAAGATGAGCGTATAAACTTGACAGGGTAGCAGAAGTTAGGTAACCAAAGTTAGGTCGAATCAGTATCAAGATCATATAAGTGAGCAAAAAGCCTACGCTTGAGAACACCAAGCGTCGGAGAGGAGACAATGTCCGCTGGTAAGGCGTTCCAGAAATACGTCGCAATCAAGAAAAAAGCGTTACGGAAGGTTATCGTCCGGTGAGGTGGGATGTGGTAAAAGCTTAAAGAGCCATGCCGCAACGAACGACCGTCAGAGAGCACAGGACGGTGGAATAGTTCCGACACGTAGGTCTGAGCAACACCACGGTTTATATTAAAAATCATGATGCCTAAGAAGTTACAAACGCCTAGATCGAACAGACAACCAGCCAAGGCGCCTCCGATACGGAGTAATGTGAACATTGCTGCGCAAGTTGAAAATGAACCTGATCGCCTGGTTCACGAGCCGCTGAAGAGCCGTATTAAGCTCAGATGTGAGATCGTTAAAGACTAGACAGCAGTAATCGACGAGTGGGAAGATGAGCGAAACTACCAGTGACGACTTGAGTTCTAATGACAAAGCATGACGGTGATATTTTAACCTATGCAGCGCGAACTTGACCTTATTGGAGATTAACATGACATGTCCACGCCGGGAAAGATTAGATCGCATAATGACACCAAGATTGCGCACCTCATCAACGTAAGGGAGCACAGTTCCGTTCACTGCAATTGGAGGTAGGCTACGCGGATCGATGCGATTTATGAACATGCTACTACGCTGTTTTAGGATCTTCGACTTACTAATATTGAGTTTAAGCCCATTTGCCACCGCATAGTTTGCTATCGCGAGAGATGGATAGATAGATGCAATTTATTTATGCCGTGGCTGGTGGATCAGCCGAAGGGCGAGAGAGAGAGAAAGAAAGACAGCGAGATTAAAGGATAATTGAAAAACATATATATACCGTGAGAATCAGGTGAAACCGAATGGCCATCCGCCCAGACGGCGAATATTTCGTATTTTTAGGGGGATAGCCACTCGTTGCACTGAAAATCCCTAGGGTGATTTTAGCGCGCGGTCGATGGAACTCGGCAGCCATTATTATCGGAAACCGGCTGACTGTCAATACATCGCGGAAGGTAGACATGTGTGATTATGTTCGTTTATTGGAAGCAAATGATAAATAAAGTGAATAAAACCCACATGAATAAGCTATGGATATTTATCAAAAATCGATCAATCAGTTTTGAATGATATCTTAATACAATCAACGAATTAACTGAAGCTATAACTGGAAATTAATTAGAATTAAAGAGTTCATCGAGAACAACCAATTTGAACGAAGTTATTAATTGTATCCTGGGGTTGAGGTTTCAATAAATTGAACTAGGTAAGTAAGAAAAACTTTATTGAAGCTTTCTAAAAGTTTATTCAATGCATAACAAGGATAAGTGTCATGTTGTAATGCATTAGTCTTCGTTACAGCAAGTAAGCGCAGTTTCAACCGCCAAGTCTTCGAGTCTTCGAGAAATGCACAAATCTTTGACTGGACATCATGCCTGCGCCTGTAACTTCAAGGTAAGAATTATCACACATTCATCGCACGATATTGTAGTTATAACAAGATCAACCAACTCCAAACATCATCATTCGAGGATGATTATGAACCGCTGTCAAGTAGTCGTAGCGACAAGCTATTGGCGTATTTCCTTGGGCTGCACTAGTGTGCACGGAGTCAATTCAAGGAAATATGCTATACGAGAGCTGTAGCATACAGCGACCAATGTGATTGTACGAAACCTACATGATTTGATAATATCAATGCAAATCTAAGAAATAAATGATATTATTGTGCTAAGATTGATAACAGTCACCAATATTGAAATGGTGCACTGCAGTCACAGTATTGAAAAATGTTTCTTATTACCAACCGTCAACCAGAGTGTGCAGAACAGGTTCAGTAGTAATCATGGTTTAAACAAAAACACAGATGAAAATCAGTGTTTTACTTTGAATCAATTCGATTTGCTTTCCAACAGTTGGAACTTGTAGTCAACATTGAACCACAAGTAAAATAAAGCTTCCAGTGTTCCAAAATCTTTTCATTCCATACAGCTTTAGATTTCCTTTTTAAAATAAAGATCATAAGTCATATCCAAGACATGATTAAGAAAGCCGAAGTGAGCCAAACTCTTTCATAATTTGGAAAAAAATAAAATAATTGATGTAAAACAGTTATTTACATGACACCAGATCTGCTACATAAGCCTACAGCTGTATGAGTACTCTGCAATGAACCACCTTAGCCAGGCTCGATAGTTTGAAAACTACAACCAACGCAGGCAGAGATCAATGGTCCTGGATCTTGGAAGAGTGTTACAGTACAAGTTACTATCACATGCTGGACTGCAGACTTACGAGGCCTCTAAAAATGTTCAAGACAACATTTATTGGCCACTGAACAGTAGTCCGGGCAATCATAGAACTCACTGATTGTGATGAATATAGCCTGAGGATCCATTATCCCAAAATGTTTCAAATACCGGCTTGCAGCTTGAAAGGGTTCTCAATCCTGCCTGCGGCATAGCGCCAGACCGGTCCACAGAGTGTAGTCAGGCAGCCATGCATCGGGTGAATGAGCCGAGATCGGCCTATCCCTCAATCTGTAGAGATTCAAAGACAAACGAACTCATGGTAGTTAGACCCAGAGAGTAACAACAGAATGCAAGGCGGTTGACCCTGTCAATACCAAAGGATAGAATTCTATGCCACTCAAAAGGACGCATGTTTTAATTATTACTAATTAAAATCATGTTATAGGTACATGCAAACGAAGAACAGGTGTTTTTCAATCAATAAAATGCACGTACGTCTCTTTCGATAACTTTGATCATTCTGAAGACACCGACAGTCTGTTCTTCTAAAATGCCCAGATATCCGCATTGACATTCGCAATCACACAAAGTTCCTTCAGGATAAGACTACCCGTTTCTGCTTCGTCAGGCGAGTAACGAGCAAAACCATGTATTTGGCCACAAAGCAGATATTATGGAGAACTGTGTTTAGCCAGTCGAGCGTGACCTATAATGGCTGGCTGCAAATCATTAAAAAAAAACATCATGGCAGAAACTTATCTTAATCTTTGTGATTGCTGATTGTAGAAAGTTCGAAAACTATTTATCAGCAATTCCAACCTCTTACACAATTTTCGTAGCGGATTTTCGCACATTTTATTATGAGGAGTACATTGACTCACCTCCGAGTCAAACCGCTACAATGCAATGGCTGGAAGATTTCAACGAAATTAGCAACAAGGTTTTCGGTTTCGGGAGGTTTCATAATCATGTTTATAACCTCCGAAATTGAAAAAGCCTTTTACTCGGATTTGCCGATACCGACAAGTCCCAGTTCTTGTGTGTTGATCTCTGCTATTTCTGTTACTACTGTAACTAAATATCTGGACTTTACAAACTTTTGATTCAAGCTCACCACGATGTATGTAGTCACACGTGAAATTGTGATTTTCAAATTTTTCGGCAGGCGCAAAAAATTATTAGTCTGTCAACGAACTTTCTGTTGGATATTTTTACGCGCGAAAAATATTGATGTTTCTGGCAACGAACTTTCTGTTGGGTACTTTAACGCGCGAAAAACTATGCTTAGACGACTCTTAATTGGATGGCACCCACAATTCCGAGACAATAAACAATAGGCGCCCCACGTTCCCGGTAACGAACTATTTGACGCGCGAAAAATGATGCTCAAAAGACTCGTGATTGGCTGGCACCCACACTTCCGAGACAATAAACAAAAGGCGCCCCACGTTCCCGGTAACGAACTATCTGTTCGATATTACGTTACCGAATTGATAAGACGTGTTAAAATTCTATAAAAATGCCGAATATCAAGTATACACTCGAAGAAAGGGTGAGAATGGTTCAGCAGCACGAGCAAGGTACTAGTTACCAGCAAATTAGCGATCATTTCGCGGCGGAGAATCCGGATCGGCCGATTCCATCAACTTCGACGATCTACGGTATGGTGAAGAAGTTTCGGACGACGGGCAACGTGGACCCGAAGAAGAACGTCGTCCGCCAGCCATCGAAGCACCTGACCGAGGAGATCAAGTATCAGATCTTCCTCAAGGTCGCAGAACCCGGAAGGAAGCCAACGAGGACCATCGCCCAAGAAGTAGGAGTGTCCCCGGCTGCGGTCCTTCGGGTTCTCAAGGAGGATAAGTGTCAACCATTTAAACTCGAAAGACACCAGCAGCTCATGGTTGGGGACCCTGAGTCCCGTTTGATTTTTTTGCAGGGAGATGATGGACCGCTTCAACGTAGACAGGGGACTTCTGAACCGGATCTGTTTCACAGACGAATCCACAGTGGTGCTCGTTTCTTCGCCGAATAGGCAGAATACACGAGTGTGGGCTTGGAAGAACCCTCATCTGCAGGTCGAGTCCCAGACACAATATCAGCAAAAGCTGAATGTGTGGCTCGGCTTGTGCTACAACCGGCTCGTCGGACCGTACATCATCGAGGGAAATCTGAACGGCGACAAGTACCTAGACTTGTTGCGTGACCGTGTTGTCCCTGCCTTGAGAGCCATCGAAGGGGATGTGAGGAGATTTTATACGTTGAATACTGAATCATTTTAATTAGTATTTCGTGAAACGAACATTGCTTTCTTTAACTATCAGGGCCCCCCCATCTGGTATCAACAGGATGGAGCACCTGCGCACTACCGCCTAGACGTGAGAGCTTATCTGGACCGAGAGTTTCCCGATCGGTGGATTGGTAGACTCGGTCCAGTCTTATGGCCTCCTCGATCACCTGACCTCGCTCCGCTGGATTTTGGACTGTGGCCGTGTATGAAAAACGCCTTGTACACGGAGAACCGCATCGCCAACCTCGCCGAACTGCAAGCTCGGGTTATGGAGATCTTCGCGGGCATGAGTCCCGAGATGCTCACAAACATAACCGAAGGGTTCTACGGTCGCATAGGTGACTGTATCAGGATGCAGGGCTGACTTCGAGGTCAATCGTCATGGACAAGACGATGAAGATCAGTGAGGGTGCGGAACATCTTTGGTCCAGCTCCATCTACGTTGATGCGAAGAACTCTTAAACAGTCGTGGACTTCAATAGAGCTCCAGAGTGTTGACGGTTTCGTCACGGGAAGTCATATTTGTTGACCTTTATTTTTCAAAACTTTGGTTGCCAAGCGCGGATTCATGTTTCAATAACTTAATTCCATTAAACAGCACTTATTTTTTTTACAGGAACATTGCCAGCTGTTTGTGGCTCCCGCAATAGCCTGTCGCTACGACTACTTGACAGCGGTTCCTAATCATCCTCGAATGATGATGTTTGGGGTTGGTTGATCTTGTTATAACTACAATATCGTGCGATGAATGTGTGATAATTCTTACCTTGAAGTTACAGGCGCAGGCATGATGTCCAGTCAAAGATTTGTGCATTTCTCGAAGACTCGAAGACTTGGCGGTTGAAACTGCGCTTACTTGCTGTAACGAAGACTAATGCATTACAACATGACACTTATCCTTGTTATGCATTGAATAAACTTTTAGAAAGCTTCAATAAAGTTTTTCTTACTTACCTAGTTCAATTTATTGAAACCTCAACCCCAGGATACAATTAATAACTTCGTTCAAATTGGTTGTTCTTATCCTTGTTATGCATTGAATAAACTTTTAGAAAGCTTCAATAAAGTTTTTCTTACTTACCTAGTTCAATTTATTGAAACCTCAACCCCAGGATACAATTAATAACTTCGTTCAAATTGGTTGTTCTCGATGAACTCTTTAATTCTAATTAATTTCCAGTTATAGCTTCAGTTAATTCGTTGATTGTATTAAGATATCATTCAAAACTGATTGATCGATTTTTGATAAATATCCATAGCTTATTCATGTGGGTTTTATTCACTTTATTTATCATTTGCTTCCAATAAACGAACATAACCACACATGTCTACCTTCCGCGATGTATTGACAGGCAGCCGGTTTCCGATAATAATGGCTGCCGAGTTCCATCGACCGCGCGCTAAAATCACCCTAGGGATTTTTCAGCGCAACGAGTGGTTATCCCCCTAAAAATACGAAATATTCGCCGTCTGGGCGGATGGACCATTCGGTTTCACCTGATTCTCACGGTATATATTAGACTGTGTCGAAATAAGACTTTTTTGTTTTTTTTTCTGGGCTACACCAGAAATCGGTAGGGTATGTCAAAACAAAACTTCTGTTAAGATATGGGCTCTTAACTTCAAGTTTTATAGGTAGCTCATCGCATTTTTCGATTTCCCGTTTAAATAACATAGGAAATTTTTATTTTTTTTGTTTCGAATTGTATACCTCGGTGATGGCATATTGTACAGACAAGCCCATGATATATTTCCATAGAGATTTGAATGCTCTACAAAAAAGGTCTCTCATAATTTTTTGATATCTCAACTCTTTTTAATACTCATCTAATTTATTAATACATTCTTGGTACTCTAGGGAGGTATTAAAAAAAGTTGAGATATCAAAAAATTACAAGAGACCTTTTTCGTAGAGCATTCGATTCTCTATAAAAATATGTCATGGGCTTGTCTGTACAATATGCCATCACCGAGGTATACAATTCGGAACAAAAAAAAAAAAAATTTCCTATGTTATTTAAACGGGTAATCGAAAAATGCGATTAGCTACCTCTAAAACTTGAAGTTAAGAGCCCATATCTTAACAGAAGTTCTGTTTTGACATACCCTACCGATTTCTGGTGTAGCCCAGAAAAAAAAACAAAAAAGTTTTTTTTCGACACAGTCTAATATATATATATATGATTTTTTTGTGGTAAAATATACTTGAAGTGTTTCTGTAATACTTATAGCCATTTTTTATTGCTATCTTCTCATCTCTCCTCACCCAACCCGAAAAAAAAAATAAAAAATACAAAACGCAGACAAAGAAATCGAACACGGAATCCAGGATTTGTAGGCAGGCGCGCTAACAACTGCGCTACCGCTCTGGTTGCCTGCCAGTGAAACACTAACGGTTCATACGCCGAGCGTATAAAATACGAATTCCTCGATTTCTCGAAAACGATTAGTTTGCGAACCTTATATATATGAATAAAATATCCTTGTTTTTCAATTATCTAACGATTTCCCCAGGTCCAAAATCGATCTGGCGTCATGATTTTTGACCTCAATTTTTTCAAAAACTAAGGTGTAGTTACCTAAGCCCTTTTACACGAGTTACTGTTGAGTGGCCCCCGACCAGTATGTTAAGGTCGATCGAAATCGGTTGGTCGCAGGGTCTGCCTTGACCTTGTGAGTGCTGCTGCGAGATCGAGACAACGGCGAGCCTTCCCCCCCCCCCCTCCCCCCTCAGTGCCGATTTCCTACCATAACCCCCCTCCTTTTCCCACCTGAACCCGGAGTACCGAGCAGCGACACTCCTTGTAGTGATGGCGATACATTTCAATTGTATCGATGTTTGGTACCGATACGCAACAGATAAAAGATCTGGAATAAAATATCGATATCACTGATATCGATACTTTAATTAGAAATTGCATACCATTGTGGAATGTGGAATATAACAGCAACGAATTCAGAGGTTAGGAGTCTATGGCTCATGCTGGTGGTTGGCCTATGCAGAAGATTCTCCAAATCTGAAGTTAATCAAATCTAATGACAATAAAAGGTTTCAGTAGTGCTCAATAGCAGAAAAAAAATCAGCCAGAAAACGGGATATTATAAGCATTCAAGTAAATGTTTTATCATAATGAATTAATGAACATAATATGGGTGATTCGGCTTTCAGTATATTGCCGATTGTTTAATTCATGATTCAATTAGCAAATTTATATTCTTTAAGTTCTAGAAAACGTTACCAGTGAAGCGCTGGAACTGTTGATCGTTGACATAATTGGTTTATGTGATCATTTTTCAATTTATTTTATCTTAATATCCGGTTTTCGACACGATGCCATCGTATTGTAAGCGATTATAAACATCAATGGAACTTCGGTTAGATCTCACCGCGATAGCAATACGTTTATGACACGACTTTTCTACATTGCTCCGAGTAGCGAACTCGGCTGCGTCAGTGTAAACACCTCATTTTGATAGTCAGTCGCATTTGTATTTCTCATCAGCAATTGACGTGGGTGCACAATAGTGATTATTGTTACAACAAAGAAGCATGTAATTAGCATAACCAATGGGATTGCATGAGTACATCTGAAATTATAATTCATTTTAGTAATATCTGCCACTAGCTTCTCGTATTGCAATATTACAATTTTCTATGCTACTACGGATCTTCGACAGTCATGATGACAATGTGGCATTAATTTACGGAACGCTAGAAAATAATAACACAAGTCAACATAAATTTTGCGTTTGAAATTAGGGTATGAAATTATGATAGGTTCATCGACAATCATCCGAAAAAAATTTATATTTCATGAAAAAGTTTGCTTTCGTAGTGTAGGATATTCTATGGTTCTTTGGGAAGATGGATAAAAAGTAACTTCTGATATCGATATGATTCGTAGCAATAGGTGTTTATTCTATATTTTCTCGTCTTCTTACGACAGTGTCCGGCGTTTCACTGGTCATACTCACATCGTTACACACTCACACAGCATACTTAGGCGATCTTTGGTCAGCACTCACAGTCACTCAAAACATTACACGCAAATACGATGAATTTCGTATACACATCCTACAATCGGCCGTCCTGATCATCATCTGTCCTGAGGTGCCTTCGTCGATGAGCGATTCGTCGCTGTCGTAGTTCGGCCATGGCTTCATCTATTCCGCCGTTGTCGTCGTCTGCTTAGGCCCCTCATGTTCTCCCACTTTCCGTACAACATATCTGTCATTTCTCAGGGCCTTTGTGATTTGATAAGGGCCAAGGTATTTCGCTGCTAACTTTAAACCGGGTGCGATCTGGGTTCGCTTTATAGCTACCAGTTCGTCAGCTTCATATTGAGTCGCTTCCTTTCTTATCCTATTGTATCCTTTGCTATTTTCCTCTCGAATTCTTGCTATTTTCTCTTTGGCTTGTTTTCGAAGCTCGTCGCGATCTTCCTGGAACATGGCTGCCTACTCGGCTTCTTACTGCCTCTCTAATTGTCAGATCACTCTCATTCTGATTCGAGTTCTAAATAATAGATCGAATGGTGCTACGCTGGTGCTTCGGCTTGGAGTGGCATTAAGGTATTGTTGTGCAACCTCCAGGTACTTATGCCACTCTTCTTTGTTCGGTGCAGCTAGTTTTGTTAGAAGTGGCTTTAATGTACGGTTGACGCGTTCGACCTGGCCATTTGCTCTTGGAACGCCAGTAGTAACTAGTACATGTTGGATACCCTCGTCTTTGCAAAAGCTTTCGAATTCACCGGATGTAAACGCTGTTCCTCTGTCCGATATAATTCTGCGCGGATTTCCGAAGATCGTCGTTTGCCTCCGTAAACGATCAAGTACCTCGGCGGTATTCGTCATTCGCGTCGCATAGAGCCATACAAACTTCGAAAAGGCGTCTATAACGACAAAAATATAACAGTAACGTTTCTTCGTAGAAGGCAACAGCCCCGTATGATCGATATGGTATGTGTCTAGCGGCACGTCGCCCTTGTCAATGGGGTGCAGAAAGCCGTCCTGCTTACCCCGCTTTTTCTCGGCTAAAATACAACTTAAACAGTTACGTATCACCTTTTCTATCTTACGCCGCATGTCTTGAAACCAGTAGTCCCACTTCAAGAGCGTCTCGGTCTTGGTAATACCGAAGTGACCATTCTCATGCACCCGCCTGATCACTTACGGTTGCATCGCCTTTGGCACCACTATGCGCACATCGTCATCACACTGCTTAAATAATATTCCATTTTTTAGGATAAAGTTTTATACTTGCTGATGTTGCGCAAGATCAATGATTTTTTTGTTACACGATCGTCGTCACATTGCGCTTTTCGTGGTCGGGCGATAAGGCCGGTTTCACATGCATTTATCACCATGCATGAAGGAAGGGGGTTTCGGCTTAAAGCATCAATGTGACACATGCTTTTGTCCGGACGATGCTAGATAGAGTATCGAAATTCCTCTAATGATAGGGCGGAATGATCGAGATCGATGATTCCCGAACCCAAGATGGCTGCCGGGGCGGAAAATTCTCGAACTAAAAGATTCGACATTGAGCCTCGCGAGAGAATCGAGATCGATTACTCTCGCAAAAACGGATATGGCTGCTATATACGGTCAATACCTAACTTAAAACTGTCAATGTTGGGGACATGAGTTAGCGCCCAGGAAACGTAATGTTCGATATTCTGCTGTAGAAATGGAAAACACCAAAATCCGCGTGAAAACATGGTAAAATTTTTTCATTTTAGCGGATCGAAAAAAGCAGAATCCAGTAGATTCGTATTCTTCGAATGAAAACGAAGGATCAACGCGCCTGTCAAATCAAGATTCGCGGCAGCGAATCGCAGCCGAGTTCCTTCCCTACTAACTCGGCGCGGCAGCCACGAATCATTTACCCGAGCAAGCTCTTGTTCTTGTAAAAAATCTGCCACATCTTTTGAACCGCTGATTATTTTTTAATAAAATTTATAGGGGCGTAAGGCCCTCCCCAGTTGACCTTGTTCGCAAAAGTTCAACAGAATCGACCAAGTGATTTCGGAGATATTGACCGTCAAAGTTGATCGAAAAACACAATCTTTTGCTTCTTTTTCTTTTTCTTTTTCTTTTTCTTCTTCCTTGCAGAACGTTTTTCTTGGGACCACGATATCTATCGAAACGTTGCATTTATGAACTTGCAATTTGGTAGGGTTGTTCTTGTCACCGAAATCTCGCCCTCTATTGTTTTTGAGCAATAATCGACCACGCATAACTGAGTTATTCATGTAATATTGATTATTTATATATTTTATGCACATATTTTGACAATGAGAATGACGTCACGAGTCCCGATTCTCATGACATCGATCGAATATAATACTGCTAATGCTAATTTTTATACATATAGGTATGTATGATTATGATTATTATTATTATTTTATTATTATTAATGTGTTAACATTTCAATCGGGTCATCCTTTTAATCGCCAGGTCCTCCGCTTCGTAGTTTCCGGTGTCCAGGTATTCCGCTTCGTAGTTTCTGGTATCCAGGTCCTCTTCTTGGTAGTTTCCGGTGTCCAGGTATTCCGCTCCGTAGTTTCTGGTATCCAGGTCCTCTTCTCCGTAGTTTTCGATATCCAGGTCCTCCCCTCCGTAAATCTCGCTGTCCAGGTCCTTCGCTTCATAGTTTCCGGTGTCCAGGTATTCCGCTTCGTAGTTTCTGGTATCCAGGTCTTCTTCTCCGTAGTTTTCGGTATCCAGGTCCTCCCCTCCGTAAATCTCGCTGTCCAGGTCCTTCGCTCCGTAGTTTCCGGTGTCCAGGTATTCCGCTTCGTAGTTTCTGGTATCCAGGTCTTTTTCTCCGTAGTTTTCGGTATCCAGGTCCTCCCCTCCGTAAATCTCGCTGTCCAGGTCCTTCGCTTCGTAGTTTCCGGTGTCCACGTATTCCGCTCCGTAGTTTCTGGTATCCAGGTCCTCTTCTCCGTAGTTTTCGGTATCCAGGTCCTCCCCTCCGTAAATCTCGCTGTCCAGGTCCTTCGCTTCGTAGATTTCGATGTCCAGGTCGTCCGCTCCGTAGTTTCCGATGTCCAGGTTCTCCGCTCCGTAGTTTTCGCTGTCCAGGTCCTCCGCTCCATAGTTTTCAAGATTCGCGGCAGCGGATCGCCATCGAATACCCGTAAATTTATCCGATATCAATTATAATATCTCGAGAAAATTATCTCATTATTTATATCATTATTATTATTAATATCATTATTATTATTATCACTATTATTATTATTATTATTATTATTATTATTATTATTATTGTTATCTATTTATTTATTTGTCACTTGTTTTATACCTATATCATCAAGATTTAGCTCAACTTCAAGTGGTCCGTCATCAATTTTTTCAACATTTCATCTTTATAAAACGTGACAATTATTTTTTTTCTCCTGAAATAACATGACTATTGCATGACTATTGCAATTAGTACTGCACTTCCCATGAATGATTAGAACATTAATGTCTCGAGAAAACCAATATACGAATAAGCGAAAAAGTTTTACTTAAAGCGTTTTCAACCGGAACTTTTCATAAGCTATCTAACCGTCACTCGCTCATCCGCGAATTCGAAAAACGAATCCTAACTATATTTTTTTTACTCAGCCCCAACGAATATAAAACACGGAGGTATAGTTGGCACGAATTGTTTGTTGTCTAATTGCAGTAGTCATGTTATTTCAGGAGAAGGGAAATAATTTTTAGGGTTTCAACATCGATGAAACATTCAAAGAAATTAATGAGGGACCACTTAAAGTTGACCTAACTAAACATTCAACACTTTGCGAGGATTCATAAAATCTAACTTTCAAGCAGGTTATATCGAGAAAATAAAAAAAAATTAATAAATTAAAAAATAAACCAATAATTGGGAACGATATCTCAAGAACGAATGAACGGATCCGGTTGGGGTTGCGCGAAGCATCGAACACGATGCTAGGCTACAAGCTATAACTCCGACATCCGAAGTCTGCAATATTTGCCAGAGGCTACGGTTTTCTTGGCAATTTATCTAGGTTTAAAGAAATGTTGCATTATATGCCTAATTCGATTAAATTCTTAGAAAAAAATGATGTTTTATTTACCAAAAAATATTTTTTTACACACATACATATATATATATATATATTATATACAGGGTGAATCTTTTCAAAGGTCTCAAATGGGTGGGACTACTTGCGGCGAATACACGCTTATTTAGCCAATCAGGTAAACAATTATCCGGGTGGGGATAGTGAAGCAATGCTTAATTACAAATTTGACATATCACAATACATCTTTGCATGCCTTCGCCGCAAGTAAGCCCCACCCATTTGAGACCTTTGAAAAGATTCACCCTGTATATATGTTTTATTTTCTATGATCGAGTGTAATATGTTTAATACATGGAAAAAAAAACAAAGTTCTCTAATCAAGAGTCGATTTATTTCGCAATATCTAAACCGCCTCTTTTTGTATATAAATCTACGCTACATATTTTTCTATTATACACCTATAATATACTAATATAGTTATGTTAGCTCGAAAAAGTATTGAAAAAAAAAAAAAATTAGAAAGAAAAACACCGAAACGTTTTATATAATACAATTTATTATCAAATTAAATTAAAAAATTAAACAATTAAAAAAACGTTTTATATAATATAATACTACCGAACACCGCTTGTATTCGATTTATTGTGTTACATAAAAATTGTTAGTGCGGACCCTCGACCCCCTCTTCCTCCTCTGCCGCCGCTACCACGGCGCCCACGGCCACCTCCGCGACCGCGACGCCAGCTACGCCACCCTCCGCGCCCACGATACCTTCCCCCGTGGCCGGGGCCATGCCTGGCGACAATGGCCGATCGCACACATTCGTTGATGGCCTCTCGTACCATTGCATTCTGTAAGAAGTAATATTTTAGTAATCGATTATTGTATTAAAAGATTATCCTCTGGGCTGCCCACGTATAAGGCACCAAAATATTTATAATTTGATATTTCGCAAGTGCAGTCTGTATATGGGCAGTCATTTATAAACATAAATAATTATTTAAAGCTAAGCGAAATATGTATACACTAAGAAATTATTTCATAGCTCAATCGATCCTATTGAATATTCTATTTAGTGAAAATCAATAACACTTTATTTTAGATTGAACTTGTGATGAGCAGCTAAGAATAATTCATGAAGACTATGACGCATAGTTATTACGTACACCCATAGACTGTCTTTTATTTAATCGAATATGTATGATGCTGCTTATCGAAATAAATCTTCCAATTTGTCTGGGATATTTCTATTGAGATTGTGAATATTAGAATGAGGCGTGCCAATTATACGCGTTGACAACATTCTATAAAATAGTAGTACGTACGATTTCTTCCCGGGTTGGAGTAAGTGGCTGCGGCTGCGGCTGCGGCTGCGGCTGCGGCTGCGGCTGCGGCTGCGGCTCTGGCCGTGGCTCTGGCGCCACTTGTTGGATTGTTGGATCCACCACCCGCATGTTCTCGTCTGGCGGATGGTGCTGTGCGGGTGGTGGATCCATTTCCATATTGCAATCTTCGATGGCAATTAAAATCGAATCGTCCGAACAGGCTATTATACAAAAAGATTGAAATGAAGAGAATGGTATTGAATAAATGTTGTGGTTACGGATGACATTACTATATCGAAGAATGGTGATCTTATGATGGATTATACAGTATACATATGCGTGGGTACAATGTAATTAGCATCAATTTTTTGATCGAGCTATCCCCCATCATTTATGGAATCGAAATTTTTTTCTTTATTCATTGCGAAAGTTCATTCGTAATAATTAACGAGAAAGTAGCCGATCTCGCGCGTCTGGAGAGCAGTCGGTAACATGAACACAACAACGCACGCGACCCACCGACATAGCTTATGCTATATGCCTGATTGGCTAGTTTCCAATTAATTATTATCCAAAACTACGAACTCGCGAAGAAAATGTGAATGATAATTTTGATTACATTATTGATGTAGGATAATTCCAGTAAGGATTAATGTGTTACACCATATGAAAATGCATTTCATTTGAAGCAAATCGAGTATAACTGACATGATTTTTCAAGAATTTTGTTTGGATTATCAATGATCTGCCGTATTATGAAATCAATTTTTATTAGATAAAATATCGGATTCAGTTTGACATCTTGGTAGTTTGTTAGCAATAGCATTGTTCTACTTATGAGTTGAATGTAATACTACTATTATATTTCGCAATGTATCAATTTCATTTAGTGAGGTCAGTTTGCTGGTATTATCGTTTTCAGTAATTAACCTCAATCAATGCTTCGAATAACTTCTTAAATCATCAAGTCGTTTTTACTGCGAAAATATCGGTACATCAAATATAATATATAATAAATGTATAATTAATAAATAGTGTGTACTTACCAGACATGTGAACAGCTCAAGTCGTACGACGCGATTGAGCTGTGCCACGAGGTGACGGTAGATAAAAACAGAAGGATTAGGCTCACATAGCTAGGTATTCGAATATTTGTGTTTTCAAAAACGTTATAGGTTTGACCTGTATATTCAAAGAATACAACAAGTCATGTTCATCCTTGTCTTTCGCATCGAGTAGAATGAGACGCAATGATATGACTATCTGTTATTCAGTCTATGGCTTCAGTCAGTATCGGCTTGAGGGTGGGGGGCCAGGACCAAGGGGGCACCGTGCGTCGGAATTTATCAGTTAATCAGCGAGTCGCGGGTGAAATGTTAGTTAATAATAAGAAATAGAGGGCGATGGAGAATATGTCGCCCGGGGCGCCCGGAAGGTTAGGGCCGGCGCTGGCTTCAGTTGCCGTCCTTTGTGAAGATAGATATGACTATGTTCTTATAGGTTGACCATTTATTTACCAATGGGAATTATTCTGCCATAATTTGAGGACATCGCTGTAGACACCTTATATTCGTGGAAAATAAGTCGTGCGTTCGTGAAGTTAACAATTTGCTGCGTAGATCGAAAATTTGATAAAATTTTCAATTGTTTGACAAGTGGACGTTATTCTTTATATCTACTGTGCATCACCATAATATGAAAATTGATAGTAGCTTGCAATAATTCAATGATTATACATTCTTAATATACCTTTTTGTAATAAACTTGTGACGGGTGTCAATTCATGAAATTTATTCGACGACGACCAAATAATTATTTGGTATTGATCGATTTATGATCACGAATTCTCAAATTAATTTGTGATACAAGGTAAATAATAAATTAATCGTTGACGCAGAACAGTACCTTACAGAATACAAAGATTGTACGTGAGTATAATATTTTCATGATAATAATTCGATCACTGGAAGAAAGATAACTTGATATAATAATGCACATTTGTTCTGAGCTGAAATTTTCAATTATTATAACATATATATTATAACTTGGTGATTAATTATTGTTAACAGATTTTTCTTAGTACTTAGCATAAGACTCGTTCCATCGTTACAAATCAGGTGAAAATTTTTGAGATCGTGGTATATTTCATTTATAATTTCATAACATACTTTCATAATGCCGAAAACGAAGAAGCATTCATATGCAAAATCCAGGGAACGTAGAAATGTCGCAAAACGTTTGGCAAGAATTGACACTAATAATAACGATGCTAGGGATGACATTATTAATATAGGTTCTATGCAAACGATAGGAGCTGATAATGATTCCGATGCAAACAATGCTTGTGACGTATTACAAAGAGAACGAGTAAGCATTTCGGCACGTATTGCTGACGTTACACTTGAATTAGATGATCGATGTATTAACGCGTTTCTCAAGGTTCTAGCGATGGGTACATCCTTCCGGCCCCAGGATCCGTTACTTTACCAAGGCGTACATTGGTATCGACCGGTAGAAACTGATAGGGATATTCAAATCATTTATGGAGGAAAAATAGGTAAGGATGAGGTGGGTCATTGGACGTGTATATATTACGAGGGATCCATAGTACATGTATACGATTCGTTGCGTAAAAAATTATCACCGAAACAACATGACATAGTGAACAGGCTCTATCCAAATCACTCGGTGAAATACGAATGTATCCAGATTCAACCGGATGGTGTATCATGTGGAGTGTACGCTTGCGCTATTGCAACTTCTATTGCATTACAGATAGATCCTAGAACAGAATATTATTTTATAGATAGCTATGGGCCAACGAGGTCCACGTATACACTCAGACGTCATTTGCTCGAAGTTTTAGAACAACAGACGTTGATTCGTTTTCCGAGGATCGGGGCTGATACCGGACGTTCGGACGATACAACCATGTACGGTCCAAAGGTTATTAGAGTTGAAAGTAGAAAACCCGGCAAAAACATTGTAAATGTCAAAAATTACAGCCGAGTTCTAAAATGGTTTCACCGACTGAAAAGTCTGAAACATCATACTCTTTTTCAGCGATAGATTACAAAGATCATTTCGTTACACAAAATAGTACAAAATAATACGTGAAATCAGGTAGCGAAGCCGAGCGTTCCCTCAGTTGATTTTCATACTTCAAATTATGTTTTTCAAATGCCAATCAAAGGAAATGAATGGAAAAACGATCATTCGTTACCTTTGACAGAACAGCATATTGGCGACGGGAAATATTGCTGAAAGAAGTTAGCTCGTATGATGATACAAACTCGGCGGGCATAGATTGTTCTGAAAATTATCAATTGCTGAAATGTGAGGTAATAAGATCAACAATTATTGTATCTTTGAATGTAGAATATACTTTCGCTTCAATGTCTATCCACTGTGTGTAAGTCGAACAGGAAGGAAGACGTTAGCAAAGCATTACCCAAGTGTACAGATAATGGGTACGTCCAGGATGGATATGTATCGTTTCATGGCTGTGACATGGTTGTACCATAGGCGAACGTTGGTAAACGATAGATGCACAATAAAATTGGATTCTTTTTCAAACCACGAATTTGATTCTAAATTACTCAGATCATCGTGCCTGGACTTATTACTTCTTGTTATGAACACACTATAGGTATATTTTTAATTCAACTTTAATTTCTAACGTATTACTCGCTCGTTTCATTCATTTGTGTGATGTATTTATTTATGCACTACCTCTTGTGAGAAACACGATTTTCGTTGAGCTTTCCCAGCACAAGTGCGTGAAAAATGTTTATAATTTTTAAATCTAAAAGAAAATACAGGACTTAGGGCACAGGCACATAGAGGGACTTCGCGACGAGTGTGAAAGTGCCGCACGATCCGAAGACGAGGTCTTTCCGCGCCCTTGTCATATGAAAAACTATTATATCGCAGTTTCAGTTTAGAATAATAAATATCATCAATGCCAAAAATGTTCAAACAGTCTTTGATCATGCTTGAAACAATTTTGTGGGTGTGATCGTTACGGAGTGGCTGAAAGAAATAAATAAAAAGAAAAGTGCAATTGATAATTTTCAGAACAATCTATGCCCGCCGAGTTTGTATCATCATACGAGCTAACTTCTTTCAGCAATATTTCCCGTCGCCAATATGCTGTTCTGTCAAAGGTAACGAATGATCGTTTTTCCATTCATTTCCTTTGATTGGCATTTGAAAAACATAATTTGAAGTATGAAAATCAACTGAGGGAACGCTCGGCTTCGCTACCTGATTTCACGTATTATTTTGTACTATTTTGTGTAACGAAATGATCTTTGTAATCTATCGCTGAAAAAGAGTATGATGTTTCAGACTTTTCAGTCGGTGAAACCATTTTAGAACTCGGCTGTAATTTTTGACATTTACAATGTTTTTGCCGGGTATTTCATTACTTTTTGTATGTGTAAACAGGCCTGCGCTGAACTGACTGTAATGTATTTTACACATTACACATACCTATATGAAGACCAATTCTGAGTTATTCGTAATGTAATTGAATTTTATGTGCTACAATCAACAAATTCATTTTGGAACCTGCGCAAAAGATACGAGATATTTTATTCGACCAAGAAATCTCATTTTCAGAATCATACAATAGCTTGTACTGATAATAGTTTATGCTACTCATGATCCCCTTTTATTCAGACAGTGCCACATATTTAGATGTAGTACGAACATAGAATATGGAAAATGTTCTCGAATTGTTCGTTTGTGAAACTCTTACGTAAAATAACCAGATCTAATATCGAAACAAACCATCATGAGATTCTATAATATTTTTCAAGTTAGCCTAGAAAAAATATATACATGGTAGATAAAACAACGTATACAATATCATACTTGTATCATTAAAATGAAATTTAATGATTTCATCATCCTTATAGCATATTGATACATACAAGATACACAACATTAAATTCTACGTACAGTATGCATATAACCGGACCTGAATATCGCGGCGCCGAACTAAAGGTAAATTTTCATTATCCTATTATTACATTCAACTGGATGGTCGATGGTTAGTTCAGCAATCAATAAGATAGCATTCGTAAATAAAAGATCAACCATCCAATCAAATGCAGTAGAATGATCTTAAGAATCATCTTACGAAGAAAGCTCACTCATAATCAGTACAATAATCGTTCAACACTTCTTACAACTCAAAACGTCTTAAATCATATGGAAAATTTTTTCTACTTATAGATATAATAGTTTGTAAACAGCTTTGTGTCGTTGGCAAGAAAATTTAGTTACATGATGTATCGTTATATGATCTACTACATGTTTCCGGTAAAGTAGTCTACTATATAAATACAACCATTCATCTTGAAGTTTTCCTTCTGTTTGCATCGTAGCATCCTGCGGCCCAAAATCATACGGTTAAAACTCTGGTTATCATCAAAATGAACCTACAATAAGAACCGTTTAATTAAATACATAATTTTTCATCTAGTAGCCCGGTTATTTCATACTTCATATGTGTGAAACCAACACTCAAGTATTCCCCAATAGAAGATTGTTTGATCTACAGGTGAATGTTTTCAACTCGCATTCCAATGATGATATGCTCAAACTATGTCACTCAATCAATCGGTTGAACCAAATATTGTCATAATAATAGATACGAGTAATATCATTTCGTGTCATTAAGTTCTACTCAACTTCCAGATGAAATCAATTTAGATTGGCAAGAACTTAACGGTCACACCTGCGCTGCTTCTCTATTTCATGTGCTTTATTGGGTTAAACGAATCAAATTCGTAAATCAGATGATTTCCTCACATTCATGATCTATGAAATATTACTCCGATCGTGAATCCGTCACTAGATCTTGGTCACCTGCTGTTACATCTCAGAATCTGTTGACTGTCAATACAAACAAACTTGTAACAAAAAATGAATAACTAATACTTAAATGTTTTTAAACAAATATCATAATAGGAGAAAGATTAAGTGACTCAAAAATAAATGCATGGAAAACGCTGTTCAGTAATACTCTACAAAACAAATTTTTGTAATATTAATTCGTACCAATAAAAAAAGGAAATGAATAAACTAAAAAATAATTATTATTTTTATCATATTCAGGGATAAACTTACAAATGAGTTTGGTTCTCCTTGTATCAGATCCACCACCTGGCATCTTGCGCGACATTGAAATGACATAGATATCGGCGTAGATTATACAGCTACGTCAAGTGAATGTTTATTACTAACGAAATATTTGCGCTCGCGAGGGTCTATTTGTAATGAATTGTAACTTATTCGATTCAAGATGTATCGTGAATGTTGATAAGCTTGAAATCAAATGCCGAACTAAGTCTCATGTTATTAGAGAACTGTATATATGTGACTAATAAGAATCAAGGCGTGCAATTCAATATAGTGTCCTTATGCGCTACCTGAAAGTTGTCCTGTAGCATATTTACCTTCATTTGAAATAAAAGACTGTTCGCTAGTATATATTTACGGCCATCTTGCCAACTGAACAAATCCGACAATATATAATAAAAGTCTCCAAATGTACAATTTTAGATAAAAATTAAATTGTTTCGCAATGTTTCTGCTGCTTACAAACTAAATAGGTAAATAATGAAAATAGTTATTCAATAATCGCGAAACTGTGCCATATACCTATCTGTAGCTGCATGGTTCAAAATAAGAAATATACATAACATAATAATTTCCATTTGATACTTTTCGACTTGCAGCCATTTGAGATCATAGTATTTGCAGTTACACGAGCTTGACATGTGACTTGGAATTTACCTGGAAGTGTAACTTGTATTTTACTTGATTTCATCCTACAGCCACAGATGAATGTACATTGTACGAGCAGATAGGTCCGCGAGCACATGATATTCCCTGCTGCTAGCTATTAAAGCTCAATATTGCCCTATCTTCTTCTCTATACAATATATTTATATATGCATATCCGTGGACATCCGTATACGAATAGGTCTCACTGCATCGCTATATAGCGTGATGTATATATGAGTATTGCTGAATAACCAACGAAAATCACGATAAAAAATTTGTCCCTTTAGTTGGTAAAATTGGAATGTTATTTCATCCTGAACTTGATATTCATATGCATTAATTCATTTAACACTTGCTTGTTATAAGGTTCTTTCCTTTTTGAACGTAAATATCTCAGAATCTAAAATCGATAAAGTGGACCTTCTTCGTACCGATAATATGTACGCGACATTCATAGTATGATACGTGCAATTACACCGTGAATCGTGTAAGGATGACATATAACGATTGAATACTGTGTACGCGCTAATTTTAATATCGTTGAATCATGGCGCGTTCATCATGAGCCTATGGAAAATCTGGAAATTAGTACACATATAACCTCCTCACAAAATTCATCCGAGGATATGATAGAAATGTAGCCACTTTCAATAATTATTATTGTCATTGGCTACGAACGTTGTCACAATTATTATTCTAAAATGTATATTTTCATCATGTTTGATCGTTATTGGCTCACCTCTCGAATCAAGAGTAAATACTAATGGAAAAAGGGTCAAGTGATCACTCAGATGAATCTTTTATGCATGAAGAGGTAAAATAATAATATATAATATGGGAAAACGACACAACATATAGGGTATAGTTTTGCTGTGAATATATGATTGGCAACATGTTCACTTTCTTTTAGATTTCATTTATATATTCATATTTCCGTATTGTCGCCTCGCATCATAATCGAGGCTGATCGTGAGAGAACAGAATATGTACCGCCATGGCTAATAGTTGCGTTGCAGGATAAGCCTGTCATTTACATGCAATAATGTTCTTGCGATTCAAATGTTTTCGGATTTATACCCTAATGAACATTGCTGGATATATTTTAGTTGCCTCCTTATTCGAATAGTTTATAATTAATGTATTTCATACATTCATTTTCATTTCATATTTCACTTAAGGTTGATATCTAATGTCCATATGTTACAAAATTATATTTGCATCAGTCTTTTCAAATGAAATAATTTTTTCGACTTGCTGCTGGGTATCTTGTTTTTAAACAATTTTAAACAATAGAACTCGTTCCACATGCCACATATCCATGTATGGAATAGTATATCATTTATGCATATGGTTCATGTTACCGTCATTTCATTCCGAAATATTAGCGCTCATGTAAACATTTCTAATCTGTATCTTTGTACATAAAAAATGTGAGACGATTACTTGTTAGATTTTTCATCACAATCTTGCGAGTAGGATAAATTGCAAATTTTTCTTGTAAAGTGAAAATATCCAATAAGACGGAGGCCTACACTTTACTTTAATAATGTCATGAATTACAAATGAGTTCGGGTCATGAATATATAATATGAATGACACGATGAAGGCGATATTAAAATTTCAAGTCAAAGTTATTTGAAAATTGATACTGTTCGCCAATTGCAAGATACGTATAGGCCCCTCTCTTATTTGTCCACTATACATTTTTTCAAGATATGATTTCATATGTACTTTTCAAATGACAGGTTATCCGGTAACGCAACTATTAACCGAAACGGTACACTCTGTTCTCTCACTCGAATTAATTTCAAATTTGCAATTTACACACGTCGCAGATTATGAATCTACAATCACACTGTGATTTGAAACATATGGACCATAAATATCAGCAATTTATCGTTGTACTTCTTGTATGTAGGCACACGGATCTATCGCCGATCTTATTAGTGATAAAGTACAGGTACCTTGGATCTATTTTGTTTGAAATTATGCATTATATATATATATATATATATACACATACAATATATACCGAACAATATCGTTGAAACGAACCTTTGTTTTGAATCAACATACCACAATCCACAAACAATTTCACATGATCAATTGGCATACAACATTATTGTATTCACGGCCATCTTTGTAACACAAACATATAAGCATTTCTTCCTCCTCTCGGCCAAGTCATCTTGCGTACTTGCATATCGCTCACATTTACCCAATTACTTTGATTGGATCTTAGCATTGCAGTATAATGACCACTATCAACATTATCGCCGTGGTGAAATATCGCACTACTTACTTTAAATTTTCGCCCATCAAGTAATACGGTTGTCGTTGGAATAGCATTCAATTTGAAATCACCTATCTTAATTGCTCGATCAACTTGATAAGTAAAGAGCATCAATTGTAGAATAACGATTTCTTTAACAGACGCAATCACAGTTTTCTGTAATTTATTCATTTTGCGACAGTTATCACAAGTACTATCATCAATTCTAGTCCATCGTGAAAAAGACATGTCTATCAAATCCTGAAGACTCTTAGGACACTTTTCACCGGGTGCAATATTGATGGGTAACGTAACAATATAATTTGATTCTGTATTTTCCGAAGTGAGTCCGCAGTCGTTACATCTGATAGTTGTAATCGTCTGATGCTCTATCTTGTCACGGATGATTTTTGATTTTTGACAAAGTGCCATGAGAAATTCCGCTGCATCTTGCTGAACCGTCTCCGCGAATCGGTGATCAATAAACTTACGAACAGCGAGAGAATTCAAATTTTCACTGGCCTTTACGTAAGAATGAGCTAACATTCCTAGTGGATCCTCGTTTTCTGGTTTATTGAGCATCTGTACAATAGTTTGGCAGTGAAATAAACACTGAATTATTGCATTGGCGTAACAAGAAACGTTATCGTTATTGACCATGCCGACGACGTTCGGTACAGAAGCACGATTTGTAATACTGGCTACGTCGGGCTGGATGTCACAAATCTCGGTATTTTTATTATTATTATCATAAACTAACCAGAGGGTATCTCGGATTTTTAGTTTCGGTTCGTGCGCAACATCTATTGCCGACAGTTCAGGCCTGTACAGCTTTCTCAGCCTATTGTATTCGACTAATGCCGACTCCTGAACTTTGATTGAACATGGATCTAAGTTGATCACATGCAATCCCTCCAGGGACGTTACTCTTGACAACGCAACGTAAGCTTGTCCAGAAGTAAACACCCTATTGCCAATATCTATGACGGCACTTTTTAAACTCAATCCTTGACTTTTATGTATAGTAATACCGTAACTAAGAGACAAAGGAAACTGTTTTCTGAAAATGAATGCTCCGTTCATTATCTCGAACTTGGCCGAAAGTTTTTCTATCGTATATTCTTTGCCAGACGATAGAGCAATTGTTAGCGATTCCACTTGACCGGTGTCAATGCTTTTTGAAACAGATGTAACACGACCTATCGTGCCGTTGACAAGACCCGAGGTTATGTCGATATTTCTTCTGATCATAACCTTCGCTCCAATTTTAATCGTAATAGTTTTCGCAAGACCTGCAGTACGAGAACTATCTTCATTTTCGTTATTCAAAAGTTTAGATATTTTTTTCTTCAAATACGACATACAATCAACAGTATCCTCGGCATTGAGTTCTATTTCGTCACTTTCAATTCTTGCAAGCATTGCTACATTCAGAACCTCACACTGATGTCTAGTGGAAAACAAGCAAACCGTATCTATTGGTAGTTTATTAATATAGTCGCATAGTTCGTGAAGTCTATCACCTATGCTATTCTCAACGAATTCCAATTGCCTCGATTGGAGAATATCTAGGTCGCCCCTAGTCAAAATACCGAACCGAACTCGATCCAAAATTTCTTTATAGGACAAGTCGTTTTGTTGACGCATATTTATTATCAACTCGTCATACGTGAATAAATGCGACCATAAATTGATCATTCCTAACGAGCCTAAGTATTTCTTTACTCGGTCTTTTGATATTTTGATGAAAGCTGATTCATCATTTACGGGAGGTAGCTGTAACAAATCGCCCAGAAGTATTATATGTTTTCCTCCAAACCAACCTTCGTCAGAATTTTTCGTATTGAATATTTCAGACAACCGCAAGTGAATATATGCCAGTGTGACATTTGAAATCATTGACACCTCGTCTATAATGATTAAAACAACGTCTTTCATTTCTTGTCTTAAAATTTTCAATACCTGATCCGATAATTCTTTATATTTCGGAGTACCTCCATGTTCAATAGGCAATTGAAATAATCTATGTATCGTTAACCCGTCAATGTTGAAGGCTGCCAGCCCGGTGGGTGCCGTCACGGCTGTAACTTTTCCGAGTATCTGTTTAGTCCAGCATCTTATAGTTTTAATAAGAAAGCTTTTACCAGTACCACCGGCGCCGCTCACAAATTGACGCAAGATTTTTCCATTATTTCCCGAATGCAGAATGCTTGTGACCTTATCAAATATTCTTTTCTGGTCATCATTGAGCTCGGAAATCATTTGGTTGATATCAACGTCTTCGAGTTGTTCCTCGACACAGTTAAACTCTTGCATCGCTACGTCAGCCTCTACTGGCTGAAAACCTAATGGATTATCCTCACCGCCTTGAGAGTTTTCACTAAGCACGCTCATCTTATCAGCTGAATCGACCAATTTGTTTTCAATTTGTTCTTTAATGAATTCTAACCCCTTTTGAATATCTAGCAAGCGTTCGTGATACTCAAGAGCTGTCATAAGCTCAGATTTTGATTTATCGAAAGATTCGGCATAGGAGTCACAACCCTGTTTCAGGTCATCCGTATCTCGCCAGGGTTTGAACATAAGTAACAGCGAGTAGAAATATTTTTCTGGCTGTACGTTGACATTATATTGATAATGATTTATCAGATAAGCACGCTGTCGCTTTTTCAAATACAAACCGTCGTTAAGTTTGTATATTTCTACGCTGGTATTTATAGGCTTTATCTTCGTTATATCATACCATGCCGCGAAATCGTACAAATGTACAGACTCTAACTGCTTGGGCCTGTTTGGATAGTAATTGTCGATGAGCGACGGAAAAAAGATGTCCGTTGACTCTGGATTTAGTGCTTTTACAGTTTTAAATGATTTTAACTTTCTGTTCCGTATTTGATTAACATCCAACCATTTGATCGTTGTATCTGGATCAGTTCCATAGAGTGATATTCCTAACAACGTATCTGCAGCCTCCAAAGCGCCGCATTCTCTATTAGCCAGACTGCGCACCGCTACACTCCAAAGTCGACTACTCAACGACTTGGTTGAATTAATGTCATCAAATACATCCACTCCATCACTAGATTCAGATTTCGTCGTATATTTCGTGCAATACCAAGTGAGCAGTGTAGATTTTTCACCGACGAATTGCATATCCATGTTCCCTTCCCAAGCCGTGAGAATAACAGGATTGTAGTCATTGATGCAGGTCTCCGCCTCCGAGCGCGGTAAGTCGTACAATCGACTTTTCGACTTCAGCTGTTTTCTTCCCGCAACAGAGATAGCCACATCCCTCATGACTAATGAATCCGTAATAGGTCGTGGAAAGCCAAACCTGCAAACTCTGGAGTATCCCTTTTTATTTTTCTTGTTACGCAAACAGTAATCATTGTGCTTGTGTCTCTGATACGTGTCTACCCTACGATACAACGTTGGCGATACGTTTTTATCAGGCATCTTGCACGTAACATGATTGGTAATGAATCTAGCCACCTCATCGGTGGAAGATTCACCAATAACAGGAGCATCTTTGATCCAAATCAATAAATGAAAATGTTGCGTACCTCTCCCTTGGTATTCACGTCTCCAAAAGTAATGAGTTACTTCCCCGATCGGGTGATCGCTCGAACAAATGAAGTTAAGCATCGCCTGAAATTTATTATCCAGATACCTTGAAGTGGACACCGGATCGGCAGCTACAAGCTTACTTGTCGACGAATTCGACATTTCGGGTCCATTTACCTGACGGATATATTCTGCCAAATCATCCCACATCCATTCGCTGGGACTTATGGTCAGGAACCATGTCGCCGGACCATAATTACGAATCATACAAGTTAAATTATTTCGCGGTCTACGCCAATACTGTTCCGTATTGCGTAATCTAGAAAAGATAGTTGTAAGATTTCCTTCCAGCTGTTCTTTGGAAATCATTTCTAAGCAACTCGCTGCGGTCAAGTTTTCTCGTGGATTGATGACATTCAGTTTATGAAAAATACCGCTCCTTAATTGACGAATGTTAGAGTCGTGCAGCAAGTAGAAAAGATATTGATGATTCAATCTAAAGCAAGCGTGCTTGGACATTAATCTGCATTTTATAAAGTCACATTCTCGCAGGTGAACCGTTCGTATCTGGTACTGACCATTGACACCATAAGGATACAGATCCGGAAAACACATAATATCTATGTCTAAACTTTTATCCCATGTGTTCAGAGGCGCTGCTTGTACTTTGAGCAATTGATAGAGAGCTGTAGCACTTTTATTTTCCCTGTCCTCATGTATCGGATATATTGTAAACTGTTCGCAATATGCATCGGAATCAACAATCTGAGTTAACATCGCCGAGGGATCGGTGAGTTGTTGATCATTATTGCACGGTGAATTCAATTCCGCACATTGTTTTGAATCTTCGCTTTCCTGTTCTACCTGAATTTCAGCATTTTCAATCAAATCGTCCAACAACGAGTGGCTCTTTACCGGCAATTTGATTTCTCGATACAACGAATTATTTGTTTTTAGCCATGCCAGCGCATCATGAATTTTCTGTACATTTACCAATTTACTCCAAACCACCTTTGATTTGTTCGGGATACCACAAACCAATATGTATAATTCGTGGTTAAGATTTATTGCATCTGTCGGAGATGGCAATTTCTTCAACGTCTCCTCCAAAGGCAACGGCAAATGAAAAGTTCTGCCCTTTACTTTTTGTATCTTAACGGTATTAGGCAAATTCTTTTTAGCTACCGTTCCCATTCTTTGAACCGTCTGAAAAGCTTTCGCTCTTTGAATTAAAATTCTTTCATAATCATTTAACGACGATACTACGTCTGGTCTTTCTCTCGCGGCTAGTTGATTCAGGCTGCAAGTCGGTGGTAACTTACCATCGCGAAAGTTGCCCAGACAATAATGACAAATGAAGCCAGTAACATCAACGTACTCTTTTAGATCTGACCAGTAAACTCCCGACAGTGGTTTTCTCAATTTCGAAATTTCTACAACGTGTCTCCGGGAACAAAGTTTCGCACAAGACTCGCAAGCTAGTCGCGGTGTATCCATCGAACGCTTAGTCAACGCTTCAAACGCATGCCGATATTTAGAAATTATGGCATCTTCGTTCAAATTCATTATTCCGTCTACACACGACTGATGAGCTTGAGCATTTTGTGCCGATTTAATCGATATATCGTTTAAAACTTCCAAATCACTGCGCTTTAAAGCGGTGTCAATGTAAGTAATTTTTCTGACGAGACTTATTATCTGAAACACCTGTCTAACGAAATATCTAATCCGTGTGAAATGAGCACTCAAGATCTGCATCGGTAAAAGCTTGGATCGACAGGTGCCCGGATTTGCATAGCAGCTATGTGGGTGCCCAAGTTTATTACCAAATTTATTAATACTGCAGACATTAACTTGTATTATGTTTTTCCGAATATTTGTTAAATTCCAATGACTAACAAGTTTCAGAAAATATTCTATTTTATCGATTGTAAATAAATCCGGTTTCACGCACATTTTTGAGTCGCAAGTCCATGATTTCCGAATATGCTTGCTTGAACATACGGGTAAAATGTTAGCAATTCGCCCAGCCGCTGTTGTAACGAGCGATTCGTTGACCATTTCCAGCTCATTGTAAGCAGTATCAGCGAAATAGGATTCAGATGATCCAGTATGTTTTGAAACACCACAAAACGCTACTACTTTATATTCAACATCTGAAGATTCTGCCGCACGCGACAAACACATCTCCGCATTTCGCTTAGAATTGGCTAACACTTTCTTTAAACTGAAAACTAAATCTTCCCTGACATGAATACACCATTTAATAATTTGTTCAGCTTCTATTCTGGACTTCAGCAACGACTCGCGATTAATTTTGGATGCTAAAGCATTAATACACTTTTCTACTGATCCAAAAAACTTCATTGTATTACTACATTTTCCCAAGTGTCTATATTTCTTTGAAATGTTATTAGAAACAACCAAGTTGCGGATCTTTAATTTTCTTTCTTTATTGGCATAATACATTTTCTTATTCAAATCTTTCTTTTTCTCTGGATCGGCAGCATACTTTGCCTTCTCCCTATTTTTATAACTCTCCGGGTCGGCAGCATACCGTGCATTTTCCCTAATTTTCTTGCTTTCTGGATCGGCAGCATACTTTGCCTTTTCCCTATTTTTATAAGTCTCCGGATCAGCAGCATACTTTGCCTTTTCCCTATTTTTATAACTCTCCGGGTCGGCGGCATACTTTGCCTTTTCCTTAATTTTTTTACTCTCCGGATCGGCAGCATACTTTGCCTTTTCCCTATTTTTATAACTCTCCGGGTCGGCGGCATACTTTGCCTTTTCCCTAATTTTCTTACTCTCCGGATCGGCAGCATACTTTGCCTTTTCCCTATTTTTATAACTCCCCGGGTCGGCTGCATACTTTGCCTTTTCCCTAATTTTCTTACTCTCCGGATCGGCAGCATACTTTGCCTTTTCCCTATTTTTATAACTCTCCGGGTCGGCGGCATACTTTGCCTTTTCCCTAATTTTCTTACTCTCCGGATCGGCAGCATACTTTAATTTTTCCGCAATTTTCTTACTTTCCGGATTGGCAGCATACTTCGCCTTTTCCCTAATTTTCTTACTCTCCGGGTCGGCAGCATACTTTTTGTTAGTTTCATTTTGTCTGACAACCCGGTTAATAGAATATTCTATATGCCTTCTTGTGCTTATCTCATCTTTATGACTAATCCACCAATCTTTTTTCATACATTTTATTGCCTCTACTCTACTCTCGACTGTTTGGTTTGTTACCTGTTGGCGTTCATCACCGGTAATTGCATTCTCTGGAATAACTGGAATGCAATCAACAATTTGCCCTCGCTGTGATTTGCAGACTGATGCATAAGTCTTTGTTTGAGATTTTCTCGATTGAGGTGGCATATCCCTTGAATTATTTCTACTTTCAACTCTAATAACCTTTGGACCGTACATGGTTGTATCGTCCGAACGTCCGGTATCAGCCCCGATCCTCGGAAAACGAATCAACGTCTGTTGTTCTAAAACTTCGAGCAAATGACGTCTGAGTGTATACGTGGACCTCGTTGGCCCATAGCTATCTATAAAATAATATTCTGTTCTAGGATCTATCTGTAATGCAATAGAAGTTGCAATAGCGCAAGCGTACACTCCACATGATACACCATCCGGTTGAATCTGGATACATTCGTATTTCACCGAGTGATTTGGATAGAGCCTGTTCACTATGTCATGTTGTTTCGGTGATAATTTTTTACGCAACGAATCGTATACATGTACTATGGATCCCTCGTAATATATACACGTCCAATGACCCACCTCATCCTTACCTATTTTTCCTCCATAAATGATTTGAATATCCCTATCAGTTTCTACCGGTCGATACCAATGTACGCCTTGGTAAAGTAACGGATCCTGGGGCCGGAAGGATGTACCCATCGCTAGAACCTTGAGAAACGCGTTAATACATCGATCATCTAATTCAAGTGTAACGTCAGCAATACGTGCCGAAATGCTTACTCGTTCTCTTTGTAATACGTCACAAGCATTGTTTGCATCGGAATCATTATCAGCTCCTATCGTTTGCATAGAACCTATATTAATAATGTCATCCCTAGCATCGTTATTATTAGTGTCAATTCTTGCCAAACGTTTTGCGACATTTCTACGTTCCCTGGATTTTGCATATGAATGCTTCTTCGTTTTCGGCATTATGAAAGTATGTTATGAAATTATAAATGAAATATACCACGATCTCAAAAATTTTCACCTGATTTGTAACGATGGAACGAGTCTTATGCTAAGTACTAAGAAAAATCTGTTAACAATAATTAATCACCAAGTTATAATATATATGTTATAATAATTGAAAATTTCAGCTCAGAACAAATGTGCATTATTATATCAAGTTATCTTTCTTCCAGTGATCGAATTATTATCATGAAAATATTATACTCACGTACAATCTTTGTATTCTGTAAGGTACTGTTCTGCGTCAACGATTAATTTATTATTTACCTTGTATCACAAATTAATTTGAGAATTCGTGATCATAAATCGATCAATACCAAATAATTATTTGGTCGTCGTCGAATAAATTTCATGAATTGACACCCGTCACAAGTTTATTACAAAAAGGTATATTAAGAATGTATAATCATTGAATTATTGCAAGCTACTATCAATTTTCATATTATGGTGATGCACAGTAGATATAAAGAATAACGTCCACTTGTCAAACAATTGAAAATTTTATCAAATTTTCGATCTACGCAGCAAATTGTTAACTTCACGAACGCACGACTTATTTTCCACGAATATAAGGTGTCTACAGCGATGTCCTCAAATTATGGCAGAATAATTCCCATTGGTAAATAAATGGTCAACCTATAAGAACATAGTCATATCTATCTTCACAAAGGACGGCAACTGAAGCCAGCGCCGGCCCTAACCTTCCGGGCGCCCCGGGCGACATATTCTCCATCGCCCTCTATTTCTTATTATTAACTAACATTTCACCCGCGACTCGCTGATTAACTGATAAATTCCGACGCACGGTGCCCCCTTGGTCCTGGCCCCCCACCCTCAAGCCGATACTGACTGAAGCCATAGACTGAATAACAGATAGTCATATCATTGCGTCTCATTCTACTCGATGCGAAAGACAAGGATGAACATGACTTGTTGTATTCTTTGAATATACAGGTCAAACCTATAACGTTTTTGAAAACACAAATATTCGAATACCTAGCTATGTGAGCCTAATCCTTCTGTTTTTATCTACCGTCACCTCGTGGCACAGCTCAATCGCGTCGTACGACTTGAGCTGTTCACATGTCTGGTAAGTACACACTATTTATTAATTATACATTTATTATATATTATATTTGATGTACCGATATTTTCGCAGTAAAAACGACTTGATGATTTAAGAAGTTATTCGAAGCATTGATTGAGGTTAATTACTGAAAACGATAATACCAGCAAACTGACCTCACTAAATGAAATTGATACATTGCGAAATATAATAGTAGTATTACATTCAACTCATAAGTAGAACAATGCTATTGCTAACAAACTACCAAGATGTCAAACTGAATCCGATATTTTATCTAATAAAAATTGATTTCATAATACGGCAGATCATTGATAATCCAAACAAAATTCTTGAAAAATCATGTCAGTTATACTCGATTTGCTTCAAATGAAATGCATTTTCATATGGTGTAACACATTAATCCTTACTGGAATTATCCTACATCAATAATGTAATCAAAATTATCATTCACATTTTCTTCGCGAGTTCGTAGTTTTGGATAATAATTAATTGGAAACTAGCCAATCAGGCATATAGCATAAGCTATGTCGGTGGGTCGCGTGCGTTGTTGTGTTCATGTTACCGACTGCTCTCCAGACGCGCGAGATCGGCTACTTTCTCGTTAATTATTACGAATGAACTTTCGCAATGAATAAAGAAAAAAATTTCGATTCCATAAATGATGGGGGATAGCTCGATCAAAAAATTGATGCTAATTACATTGTACCCACGCATATGTATACTGTATAATCCATCATAAGATCACCATTCTTCGATATAGTAATGTCATCCGTAACCACAACATTTATTCAATACCATTCTCTTCATTTCAATCTTTTTGTATAATAGCCTGTTCGGACGATTCGATTTTAATTGCCATCGAAGATTGCAATATGGAAATGGATCCACCACCCGCACAGCACCATCCGCCAGACGAGAACATGCGGGTGGTGGATCCAACAATCCAACAAGTGGCGCCAGAGCCACGGCCAGAGCCGCAGCCGCAGCCGCAGCCGCAGCCGCAGCCGCAGCCGCAGCCGCAGCCACTTACTCCAACCCGGGAAGAAATCGTACGTACTACTATTTTATAGAATGTTGTCAACGCGTATAATTGGCACGCCTCATTCTAATATTCACAATCTCAATAGAAATATCCCAGACAAATTGGAAGATTTATTTCGATAAGCAGCATCATACATATTCGATTAAATAAAAGACAGTCTATGGGTGTACGTAATAACTATGCGTCATAGTCTTCATGAATTATTCTTAGCTGCTCATCACAAGTTCAATCTAAAATAAAGTGTTATTGATTTTCACTAAATAGAATATTCAATAGGATCGATTGAGCTATGAAATAATTTCTTAGTGTATACATATTTCGCTTAGCTTTAAATAATTATTTATGTTTATAAATGACTGCCCATATACAGACTGCACTTGCGAAATATCAAATTATAAATATTTTGGTGCCTTATACGTGGGCAGCCCAGAGGATAATCTTTTAATACAATAATCGATTACTAAAATATTACTTCTTACAGAATGCAATGGTACGAGAGGCCATCAACGAATGTGTGCGATCGGCCATTGTCGCCAGGCATGGCCCCGGCCACGGGGGAAGGTATCGTGGGCGCGGAGGGTGGCGTAGCTGGCGTCGCGGTCGCGGAGGTGGCCGTGGGCGCCGTGGTAGCGGCGGCAGAGGAGGAAGAGGGGGTCGAGGGTCCGCACTAACAATTTTTATGTAACACAATAAATCGAATACAAGCGGTGTTCGGTAGTATTATATTATATAAAACGTTTTTTTAATTGTTTAATTTTTTAATTTAATTTGATAATAAATTGTATTATATAAAACGTTTCGGTGTTTTTCTTTCTAATTTTTTTTTTTTTTCAATACTTTTTCGAGCTAACATAACTATATTAGTATATTATAGGTGTATAATAGAAAAATATGTAGCGTAGATTTATATACAAAAAGAGGCGGTTTAGATATTGCGAAATAAATCGACTCTTGATTAGAGAACTTTGTTTTTTTTTCCATGTATTAAACATATTACACTCGATCATAGAAAATAAAACATATATACAGGGTGAATCTTTTCAAAGGTCTCAAATGGGTGGGGCTTACTTGCGGCGAAGGCATGCAAAGATGTATTGTGATATGTCAAATTTGTAATTAAGCATTGCTTCACTATCCCCACCCGGATAATTGTTTACCTGATTGGCTAAATAAGCGTGTATTCGCCGCAAGTAGTCCCACCCATTTGAGACCTTTGAAAAGATTCACCCTGTATATAATATATATATATATATATGTATGTGTGTAAAAAAATATTTTTTGGTAAATAAAACATCATTTTTTTCTAAGAATTTAATCGAATTAGGCATATAATGCAACATTTCTTTAAACCTAGATAAATTGCCAAGAAAACCGTAGCCTCTGGCAAATATTGCAGACTTCGGATGTCGGAGTTATAGCTTGTAGCCTAGCATCGTGTTCGATGCTTCGCGCAACCCCAACCGGATCCGTTCATTCGTTCTTGAGATATCGTTCCCAATTATTGGTTTATTTTTTAATTTATTAATTTTTTTTTATTTTCTCGATATAACCTGCTTGAAAGTTAGATTTTATGAATCCTCGCAAAGTGTTGAATGTTTAGTTAGGTCAACTTTAAGTGGTCCCTCATTAATTTCTTTGAATGTTTCATCGATGTTGAAACCCTAAAAATTATTTCCCTTCTCCTGAAATAACATGACTACTGCAATTAGACAACAAACAATTCGTGCCAACTATACCTCCGTGTTTTATATTCGTTGGGGCTGAGTAAAAAAAATATAGTTAGGATTCGTTTTTCGAATTCGCGGATGAGCGAGTGACGGTTAGATAGCTTATGAAAAGTTCCGGTTGAAAACGCTTTAAGTAAAACTTTTTCGCTTATTCGTATATTGGTTTTCTCGAGACATTAATGTTCTAATCATTCATGGGAAGTGCAGTACTAATTGCAATAGTCATGCAATAGTCATGTTATTTCAGGAGAAAAAAAATAATTGTCACGTTTTATAAAGATGAAATGTTGAAAAAATTGATGACGGACCACTTGAAGTTGAGCTAAATCTTGATGATATAGGTATAAAACAAGTGAAAAATAAATAAATAGATAACAATAATAATAATAATAATAATAATAATAATAATAATAATAATAGTGATAATAATAATAATGATATTAATAATAATAATGATATAAATAATGAGATAATTTTCTCGAGATATTATAATTGATATCGGATAAATTTACGGGTATTCGATGGCGATCCGCGGCCGCGAATCTTGAAAACTATGGAGCGGAGGACCTGGACAGCGAAAACTACGGAGCGGAGAACCTGGACATCGGAAACTACGGAGCGGACGACCTGGACATCGAAATCTACGAAGCGAAGGACCTGGACAGCGAGATTTACGGAGGGGAGGACCTGGATACCGAAAACTACGGAGAAGAGGACCTGGATACCAGAAACTACGGAGCGGAATACGTGGACACCGGAAACTACGAAGCGAAGGACCTGGACAGCGAGATTTACGGAGGGGAGGACCTGGATACCGAAAACTACGGAGAAAAAGACCTGGATACCAGAAACTACGAAGCGGAATACCTGGACACCGGAAACTACGGAGCGAAGGACCTGGACAGCGAGATTTACGGAGGGGAGGACCTGGATACCGAAAACTACGGAGAAGAGGACCTGGATACCAGAAACTACGGAGCGGAATACCTGGACACCGGAAACTATGAAGCGAAGGACCTGGACAGCGAGATTTACGGAGGGGAGGACCTGGATATCGAAAACTACGGAGAAGAGGACCTGGATACCAGAAACTACGGAGCGGAATACCTGGACACCGGAAACTACGAAGCGGAGGACCTGGCGATTAAAAGGATGACCCGATTGAAATGTTAACACATTAATAATAATAAAATAATAATAATAATCATAATCATACATACCTATATGTATAAAAATTAGCATTAGCAGTATTATATTCGATCGATGTCATGAGAATCGGGACTCGTGACGTCATTCTCATTGTCAAAATATGTGCATAAAATATATAAATAATCAATATTACATGAATAACTCAGTTATGCGTGGTCGATTATTGCTCAAAAACAATAGAGGGCGAGATTTCGGTGACAAGAACAACCCTACCAAATTGCAAGTTCATAAATGCAACGTTTCGATAGATATCGTGGTCCCAAGAAAAACGTTCTGCAAGGAAGAAGAAAAAGAAAAAGAAAAAGAAAAAGAAGCAAAAGATTGTGTTTTTCGATCAACTTTGACGGTCAATATCTCCGAAATCACTTGGTCGATTCTGTTGAACTTTTGCGAACAAGGTCAACTGGGGAGGGCCTTACGCCCCTATAAATTTTATTAAAAAATAATCAGCGGTTCAAAAGATGTGGCAGATTTTTTACAAGAACAAGAGCTTGCTCGGGTAAATGATTCGTGGCTGCCGCGCCGAGTTAGTAGGGAAGGAACTCGGCTGCGATTCGCTGCCGCGAATCTTGATATAATATAGACATCAAAAATATACTTCCAATGGAATTCATGAATTCATTAATGCCGAATGGGCTTCCACCGCATAAATTAACGTTGAAAGTAGGTTGCATTGTGACCTTGTTACGTAATATAAATTTATCACAAGGATTATGTCATGGTACCAGACTGGTTGTTAAAAAGTTGAACCAGTATTTGATCTGTACTGAAATTATCGGTGGAAATTGCGCTGGAGAAAGAGTATTGATACCCCGGATCGATTTATCACCGTTCGAAGAGGAGATGCCATTCAAGATGGTAAGAAGACAATATCCCGTCAGATCAGGTTGTGCGATGACAATAAACAAGTCGCAAGGTCAATCTTCCGTCAGTGTCACTGTGTATTTACCAAATCCAGTATTTAGTCATGGTCAACTATATGTTGCCTTGTCCAGAGTTGAGTCTAAAAACAATTTGAAAGTTTTGTTAACAGACAAATCTGTCATCACTACCAGTAAAAATTCTACTCATAAATTATGTACAAGAAACATTGTCTACAAGGAAATACTAGGTGCTGAAAGAATTAATTAATTTATAGCTACAATTGTATATTCAAGCCGGCACTAGGAAAAATATACTGTGTTGAAAATGCGAAGTTCACAATACATGTACATACACTGTTACATTCACATTGCCATTTCGAATTGTACTCAATACTGTGGAACTGTAATAATCAATTACTTTCTTAATAATATTTTATCGGAGATGCAGTATTTGAAGTTAGTGACTTTTCCGAAAATTCAGTTGCTTACCTACAATGATGTCGGATCATCGGTCGGAACAATTAGCTGGTTATGCCTTATGTAGGTATCAGCGCTAAAAAAATTAGCTGCCAACGCCCTGTGTGGCTCGGCGCTACAAAAATTATTAGCGGCTTGACACTTTGTGTCGCTCAGCGCTACTAAAGTTATTAGCTGCTGAAGCCTCTTGTGGTTCAGCGCTCGAAATTAGCTGCTAAAGTCTTATATGGATAAGCGCTACAAAATTAGCCGCTAAAGTCTCACGCGGCTAAGCGCTAAATAATTTGCTGCTGATAAGCATTCATTTCATCGTAATAAAAAAATTATCTCTTATCGAATTGACTCCGGAAAGAATTTTTATTTGCCCGAGATAGTTTGATATTGAAATAGTTTGAAACCATTATTCTATCTAAACACATCATTAACCATTCCCCTCCTAATTCCAGCCTTCCCGATGGAAGAAACCGCACCACCTACTCGTCGGTTTCCATTGAGCGATAGTACTTCCATGACCAATGATACGTGTACTAATGATTTCAGATTTAAGTTAGGAAACCTTTTCTATCAAGTATAAAGAAGTACTATCGGCTGAGAGTGCGATGACATTTCTTCTTATTGTGCTATCCGTTTTCGAACTTCACACTGAATAGACACACACGCACGCACGCACGCACACACACACACACACACACACACACACACACACACACACACACGCACGCACGCACGCACGCACGCACGCACGCACGCACGCACGCACGCACACGCGCGCGCGCGCGCGCGCGCGCGTGCGAACTACCCAGTCAGTGGTTGTGGCTCTCGAAAAACTAAAAAGGCCACCTCACTGATCCACTGAGAAAACGTTGTGAATTTTAATTGCCAAAAAAATAATAATTAATGCCAATACGTCCGGTGCCAAAACGTGTCGCGCCTAAACGGCATCATGTCTTGATTGATTCATAGTAGTCTCAATTAAGAGGGGAGAAATTTTTTTCATTATTAGGTATAAAGAAGTACCATCAGCTAAGAATGTGATGAAATTTGTACCTGCCGTGCTATCCGATTTTGGACTTGACTACTATATATGATATGATATCATTTATCAAGAACGCTCCTATTTTAATGTATGAGTTTTTGCGATTCCTTCGTGCACTAAATGGGTGTGAAAAGAATTAAACAGAATATTTCATGTAACTTGTGACAACATATTTTCCAAACAATTGGAAATCCACTAACAACCGAGCGAGCGTAGCGAGTGAGGGACAGCGCAAAATCAAACGAGCGAACAAGCACAATTATCAGCTAGTTATTATTATTATTAGAGAATTGACGTGACGTGACGTGAAAATTGATCGCTCTGCATTTGAGTTACACGCTTCACGGGCGTTTCTCTGCGTTTCACCGTAAATGAAAATCATATGGACCTTCTCAGCAATCGTATATCGATCCATTCTTCCTGTCACTAATCACAGTAGAAATACTTTACCGTTGAACTTTTTGTGATCGATCAAGAGAAACGATGACTCTTGATAACCGTTCTCATTATTAACCAGCAATTGTTTGAGAAGAAAATGACTCTTGATAAGAACGAGGCATTTTTGATTGCCAACGACAACGGTTGTTATCACGAGTCACGGATTTTCTTGATCGATTGCGACAAGCTCAACAATAAAGTATTGCTGCTGTGATTAGTAAAAACAAAAATGGATCGATCTACGATTGCTGAGAAGGTCGATATGATTTCCATTTTCAGTGAAACGCAGAAAAACGGAACGCAATACGATGTCCCAAGAGGAATAATCCATGCGCCACATAAAGTATTAGTCGACTTCGATAACGACATTTTTCTCTAAATCATGTCAAAATACTTGTGACCAGCAGATTGAACATTTTTTATCCGTAAGATTACAACTCTATCAAGCAATTTCTATTATAATTATCATTAATAGGTTATTAATATACAATATGCTCCCTTTGTTGTACGATCATTCACTCCATGAAGCACTTTGTTCACAAACATCATAATGAACAGCCTCAAAAGCAGGCGTCCGAATTAAAAAAATGGCAGTTAAATCTTACACGCACCGAAAGCGGTCGAAATCATGCTTTTTATCGAAATAACTGCGTCGTTCTCGATTATTTATTGGATTATACAAGTGATGTAATTGTACAAATTTGGTACAGGTCACTTACTTGACGTCAAGACAATTTGTAGTACTCGTGAGAAGGTTGGATTCAATCATTGCGATACTCTGAAAAAAAAAAAAAAATTATAAATTTACAATATACAGGGTGTCCCAGAACTGAGTACACAAAATGATAGGGGTAATAGAGGGGGTCGGCTGGGTAAATTAACCTGAAGAACATGCGGTCTCTGAAGTCGCGTTCGCGAGATACAACCGGTTGAAAAATCTTGCGAAGCACAGCGGGCAGCGGACAGCAGTTTTGTTAATAAGTGTGCTCGACTGCTGATGCAAGACATGATGCTCTGGAATTTAATGTCAAAATAGTGTTTTTGTTCGAAATTCGTAAATTTTGAAGCTATATGTTCCGCATCAGCAATCGAGCGCACTTATTAACAAGACTGCTAGCTGCTGCCCGCTGTGCTTCGCGAGATTTTTCAACTGGTCGTATCTCACGAACGCGACTTCGAAAGCCACATGTTCTTCAAATTAATTTACTCAACTCGACCCCCTCCATCACCCCTATCATTCTGTGTAGTTAGTTCTGGAACACCGTGTATAGGCGGTAGCAATTATGGTTAATATTGAGTACCGTGAGTCCGATATTCTTGGCCAAGGTCGAGTCTGCAATATTAGCGAAGGGTTTGTCTGCCCCCCAGCTTTCAACGTATTTATTCATCCGACTGCTGAGCCTGGATCTGTAATAAGTATGTTTCATTAGTTTTTACTTCATTCAACACGATTAATTCATCTCATATCATCAAAATCTGCATCGAGGATCGAACAGAACACTCATTATTTCCGGACGGAGCAATTACCTGAACGGGCCTTTACTAAACAAATTGAAACCTTTTTCTGAGAAAAGTTTCTCTACAGTACTAATTAGAATGTGTTTCGTATTGCGCGGTCTGTGTCGGGAATGTGTTTAGTAAGTGATTGCCGAGCGAATGTGAACACTACCGCCGTCCAACACGGAAAGGTACTTTGGTGCCCCCTCCGATTTCGATGAATTTTTGATATGCTGTAGCCTATCGGAAAATAAGAGATACGTATTTTTTCATATCGGCCTAAAAGTGGTTTTAAGGGGTGAAATCAACCCTCAAAGTTGAGCAGATTGTTTCATACAGAAGCACTCAATCGAAACAAAAATAATACCGAAATGTTCCTCACATCATATAACCTATTTGACACGTCCAATTCCCTATGCACCCTTAGTGTAGGGGGGTGAACCCCTAATATTCATAAATTTCGTATAAAAAAAAATTATCATCCCATTTCAATAAAACAAACAATTGGTTTTGTTTCGATTGGTTAAGTGCTTCTATATAAACCAATGTGCCCAACTTTGAGGGTTGATTTCCGACTCCTGGCCGAGACTCCGACATCCTTGGAGAACCTCCCGCAGCCCATGGAGCCGGAGGTGCTCCACCGAGCACCTCCGCCACCGCCGCCGAGCGCCCCGGCCCCGGCCGTGGCCGAGGACGACCTCCAGGGCTCGAGGAAGCCGAAGCGACGCTTGCGCTATTGGGAGCCCTCCTTGAGGTGCTGCACCGCTTCACCTAGAGCGCCCCTCCGCCCCCAACTCTTGTGACCCCGCACCCGCCGACCCCGCCTACCTGCCTCGACCCGAGGCCGGTGGAGTCGGAGGTTGCGGAAACGTCCAAGTGCCACCCCGTACGCTCCGTTTGGCGAAGGGGTATTATAACGTGGCAAACGTTCGACCTCCTACTTCCCAGCCTTAGCGACGTACGCGACTCCGCCGCACGATTTCGATCGGTGCCGCCTCGCCCTGCGGAGCCATCTTGGCCAAATACTGTCGCACGCAGCAAACCGGCAACCGCCAGCGCTCCCAGGCCGAACGGAGCCGGCTGGTACTAGAGATAGCAGAAATCACCCTCATTGCTTTTTTGGACGTGATAGAGTCAACCTCGTGCGAATCGTTTTTGAAAGTGAAGAAAGAGAGAAGAGTTTTTGTGAGAGAGAGAGTGGAGTTTGTATCGTGTGAGCTTAGTGTGTTTTGTGTCGACCCGTGCCACCCCCCGGACTTGATTTGGACTTGGATATTTGGACTACCTTGATTTGTATAACGACCCTCACTTTCCACCGGACCACGTGTTGCCTTACGGACTATCGCCGTCGTACCGGAGAACGCTAGAGCGCCGTTTCTTCAGGTAGGATCCATCTAAACGGAGTTCTATCCTCCCCCGCCCCCCCTAACCACCCCGCAACCTCAAATCAACCCCCCTGAGCCTCGCGTCGCTCCGGCGTGAAAGTTCAACCGTTCTCCGCGAACCGTTGGATTTGACCGTTCGAACGAGTCACGTTATGTTTGCGGGGCGCGTAGCCGTGCCAGTTTTGGTCACCGCTGCGCCGATCTTCGAAAACACTGCGCCGACGCACCAAAGCCACGTTCTTCTGACGTCACGCGTCGCACTCAGCTGCTGCGAGTCAGAGCGCCGCCGCTTTCCCCTAGCCATCCCCCACCACTTCCCCGCCACCGCTAGAGACCAGGCCGCGACACTCCGTCGTGAGACGTCGAGCCAGCCTATTACCTGACTGTCACGTAGCCGGAGAGTAAGTCTCCGAGCCTAGTCGAGGCGTAGGATTTATTTAGAGTCATTGTAATTGAGAAAATAGAGTAGAGTCACTTTAAGTTAATCTAATTTAGTTTCATTAATTTATAATTTCCATGCGCCAGCAGCGGGCGTGATCTAAATTCGCGACCTTTTTATTTTTTTATTTTTTTAATAAACATTTCTAATTTTCCATAATCCATTGGTGTCTTTATTCTACGCCCCCACGAAATCCCTCTACCCTAGCGAGCTATTCGGAAGGCCCCAAGAGAGAGAGAGAGGACTTCTCCCCCGAAGTCTGGCGCCCAACAACTACCCCTAGTATTCCGTGGTCCCAGGTCTGCAGCCGGTTTCTTTACCTGGATCACCCGAGTCCAGGAAATACCCGTTACAAAACTTACAAATGAATATAAATGCCAGAGGATTGAAATTGCGTTTAAATTCGGGCGACAAAAATTGAGACATGACAGCTGTAAAAAAAATTTTGATGTATCACGCCGAGTTTGTAGGTTATGTACGTGGAAAATCAATAAATCTAACAGAAATCGAACAGCTACCTGCAAGTCAATTTTTTCGAGAAAAAGACCAGCACCCTGAATGCGTTTTTTACTCTGTTTTCACCCATTTCTATGAAAGAAATGATCTAATTCAAATCAAGAAGCGGAAAACGAAACATCAGGCAGGAACGATCCGCATATTGAGAATCAGCAGAAAAAAACAGTTATCGTAAGGGACATATGTAGAATGAAACTAGTTGAACCGCAACTGGCGCGCGAAACTTTTGAATGCCTCAACAAACGAACAGTGAAAAAGACGCAAAGATCTAACAATATTAACAGTAGCAACAAAAATGGATATTATGGAATAGGTAGTAGTATGATTTTTTATTGCGTGCCTTTCGGCTTTTACAATCTTTATTCACGTTTTCTTTTCTCATAACCCAGCGTCGCTAATATACACGATAACGAAAATATCAAAACAATAAAAATATAATGTATAATGTCTAACCTAACTGTAATCACATAAATCATTGTATCAAGAGACTCGGTAGAGTCTCGCGCCAAGTACATTTGAGAAAAATTTTTTTTTGCTATGCACCGCGCGAGACTCGACCGAGTCTATATACCCGAACAAGAACTAAACGACCGTTACGGTAATTTATGATCATCAATTCCTTCCGCCTCGTTATATACATGGAAATGGAATATTTATCGAAGGATGTAGCCAAGAAAAGCTTTCATTTGAGCTCCATTCCGATGAAATCAGTGAGCGGAGAGCTGAAATATAATTATTCAACGTTTCAGAATACCCATTTTCACCAAGATTTTTCATCGTCTTGTTCTTCAGTCAGCTCGCTTAGACCTGAATCTCCATGCGTATATGAATGAGTAAAGAGTGGCATTTGCTAGGCTACGTAGAGAGAAGAGTGGCAAGTACGAGTATCAGTAGCTAGATGACGCTTCAGTTAGCGCTAGCGTTGATCGAAGATATAGAGAGGTTATATGAGTAAACTTTAAACTTGTACAATTGATTGTGGATGTCGATTTCTGCTTATTTGCAACATTATTTGGTTCTAAATAACTGTCGTGTTGAAACTTCGGATCTAATAAAGTTAATAAACGAATGTCAAACGCTTCAATTCGTAAATAAGTTGTGAGAAATTAATGAATTGATTGCAGATGTAAATTTATGTTTATTTACGGCATTATTCACAAGCTAGCAGTTTCTCGGTGACTGACTGACTAGTGGCATCACTTCAACAATGACAATCAGGAATACAACGATGTAAATTTGATTCAACGAGCAATCTATGAGACATGTTTCAAGTAGATTTTGATTTATTTATTTATTTGCTATGCCTGGGCCTAAGAATAGGCCAAAGGGCAAGACGCAGTACAAGTTGAGGTACAGTTTCATGTAGCAGACAATCCTAACCTCTGGTGCCAACACCTTTCGCCAAATACATAACTGTGATCATTACCCACAAGAAATACATTATCATGCCAAAAAATATAAACAATTAGTATTTTATACAAAAATTCCTTCCTTTTAAGAAAAAGATTCGAAATCAGATGCTATTGCCACCTACATTTGAAATTCTTACATAATTAATATCAAAAATACAGATTATTTTTAGCCTTCTCGATTCCGCTTAATAAGCGGTTATAATATGACGTTTCTTGAATTCACGTAGAACTAATTTTGGAATGTTCCATGCGTCAGAGTTGAAGGGTGATTGACTTTTTTGTCGTGGGGTCTGGTATACAATAGAACGCCAGTAGTAGCATGGAATTCTATGTAACCTCCACATCGAAAGTGTTCGGAAAATTTATGCAATTCATTACGAAAGAGAATAATTAGTAAATCAAATTTTACGAAAAGTTGTGAGATCCCCATAAAAAGCACCTCCGGTGCAAAAACCTTTCGCCAAGTACATTAATGCGATCATATACAATACTACTTTATGTAAAAATTGCACCCTTCTAAAAAAAAAACCGAGATCAGATGCTACTGCCAAGTACCTATATCACATTTACCTTTTCTCAAATTGATAATTAGGTCTTTCATAACATAGTTTTGATAGCCTTCTTGTTTTGCTACGAAGAACGATAGATATAGCGATAGGGAATGGACGCTTTCCTTGGTGTAAACAGGCAACATAAAGAATAAGAATAAAAAAATAAAAAAAATAAACAATAAAATTTGGAGCTAATGGTACTTGGCGGGCCTTCTGTAGACAGCTATGAGCAAACAGCAATTGAACCATTTCAATAACCAGCTGTATCCTATAATGATATGAAACGTCGGCCCGCCAAGTAACACTACCTCCAAATTTTATTTTTTATTTTTTTCATTTTTTTATTTTTATGTTTTATATTTCCTGTTCACACCAAGAGAAGCGTCCATTGCCTATCGCTATATCTATTGTTCTTCGCAGCAAAACAAAAATGCTATCAAAACTATGTTATGGAAGGCCTAATTATCAATTTGAGAAAAGGTAAATGTGATGTAGGTACTTGGTAGTAGCATCTGATTTCGGATCTTTTTTTTATGAGGGTGAAATTTTTCCATAATAGTACATTGGGTGACGAGTGCGGTATAGTTGCCAATAACGCACGCGGGCGCGTTGGGTCGCCCAAGTGTCGCTATTGGCAACTATACCGCACTCGTTACACACACTATTTTTTATCATAAGTGCTCGGAAAATGCACCGTGAGGCGCAGCGTGCATACTGGAGCGTGCGTTATTGTGATTACGCACGCTGTCGAGTATGTTATAGGAAATAACGCTTGCAGTGTGCAATTGGTCATTTAGCGTACGCAAAACCCCCACGCAATATGGCATTTTCCAAGCACGTATGATAAAAAGTAATATTGTATATGATCGCATTAATGTACTTGGCGAAAGGTTTTTACACCGGAGGTACGAATAACTGATACTGTAACTAACTCTAGTGCATTGCCTGATAGAGGAATATTGAATCCTTTATTTGATTATTTACATTTCTGCTCCGGTCCTTTTTAGCTTCCTTCTCGCTTACTAGCACGTCGCCTGCCTTTCGCCTATGTACATATATTATATCGAATACTAACATCTAAATGTCGTAAAATAAAAATCTTTAAAGAATCACAAATATTCTCGACAAGTAACAGAAAGTTTTCACAAAGTTTAACCAATTCTGAAAGGGTCACACTTTAGGTCAGGTCGATCTGACGTGGAATGCCCCATAGATACAATTCTTTTCTAAAGAAAGTTTTATTTTATTCTACAAAGGCCCTCTCCTCATGTGTCCGAAACGTCATAAGGTCATAGCTGTTCTGTCTGACTTTCTATACAAAAATGGACGAAATGATGTTGATGAATGCATCATCATGATCGCTAATTGAGAGAAGGAAGCTCTTAGAAATACCTGGAGGGCGCTGGACCTGGCTCTGCGCCTGGCATTCGGTCTGCACCATTCTTGAGACGGAGGTCGTCGTCTTCTTTCTGCAAATAAATCATTTATAGTTGAGTTAAAATTCATTTTCTTTCAGGAAATTTTTGTCATTGAGAAAAAAGTGTTTGCGGTATAGATACACCTATATATTGTAATGTGGTATTTTGATAGACCCAGTTCCAAGGAAATTTTATGCGGTGATGCGTAGCACAGACAAGATCTCCCGGTAAAGGGAAAATTTAGGGAAAAATATTAGCCTTAACTAATGCCCATTTTATTTTTGTATAATTATCTAACTCGAGATCCATCTTCTGCAAAGGAGGAACTACTGGAAAAACTATGGCTCGTCTTGAAGGAAATATATCTGATACCGTCACCGACGTCACTATCGGCGTACGAACCCTTGGTTCGCCAACAAAGCGCCAGGATCAGCGCCTCCACTAGTACAGGACAATCTGCTGCTCCCAACGATCCGGACTGGCGGTGTATAGGGATGTGCGAGAAGCACGCAAAAATCCTACCGTCGTCCGACGAAGCTACCGTCTGGAGGAAACTACGCTACTGATGCGAGAGTGGCGTATAAGGTCATGCCAAGGTTTCTTCATAGCCTCCTACCTAATGAGTCATCAACTGTTGCAGGTATCAAACATTTACACTTTCTCTGAGACCGTTATCGCGACCAGGTTGATCCAGAAAACCCTCGGTACAGCGTTTCTACGGAAAGAATTTTGTCATGAGCGAGGCCCAGTATGCTCAGCACGAGGCTATTACTTAACTCTTAAGGATTGACTAATCATGTAAGGCCCTAGGAGAATTATCGAATAGCTCTGGCGAGCGAGATTTCCTGTGGACCCAGTGTCAGCAAGGTTATATGAGACCTACGCAAAGTTAGCCCCTCCAATTCAAAAAAATTATTATTCTGACTATTGTTCCGGATCGTTCTAGGTTTGTTCTACATTGTTCCAAAAGTATATATTTTTAACGAAGAAAATATGATTGAAAAGTTGAAAGAAACATTTTTTGGCCCAGCCCCCCACTTTTTGAGAATCGATTTTGTCTCAAAGGTTTCAGGTTGTTCTAGTTGTTCTGTACATTGTTCCAAAAGCGCGATGCCGTAAGTCCAACAGTGGGGCCGTGAAAAGCAAAAAATGATTTTTGACTAGCCCCCCACTTTTATAAAATCGAACTGTTTTCAGTTTTTCTAGGTTGTTCTATTCATTTTGAACATTGTTACAGAAGCGCAATGTCGTACGTCCAACCATGGACTCGTCAAGTTCGAAAAAGATGTTACAGGTCATCTAATTTTCGGGAATCAACCTTGACCAACAAGTTTCACGTAGTTCTAACCGTTCGGAATATTGTGTATAAAAGTTGTTCCAGATTGTTCTAGACTTGTTGTTTTGAATGTTGTTTCAGGTTGTTCTCATTATTTAGAACAGTTTCAGTGGCGAACAAAGCTGCATTGGCTGCCGGTCGTTAAGATCTTGAGCGTGGCGCTGGCGTCTCTGATCGTTTAGTGGGAAAGGTAGCAGAATAGTGGGGGTGAATAGCTTTGCTACTATATAACGAAGCTCATCGCTCCAGAAGTTTTCGCCAACAGCTAAGAACAAAGAAATTGACTACTAGCGCCGCGCTCAGGATTTCTAAAACCGACAGCAATCACAACTACAAGCTTTACAGCCGTACGCTCGCACTCTGATTGAGCGAAAAAGAACCAGAGCAACTTTTTTGTGCTTGACAACTCTTGGGTCTTTAGTCCGTATATGTGTGACGAACCAGTTAGGCTTAGCTCAAACTAAGTCCGTCACTATACCGAGAACACGTACATCACATTAACAGATGGCCACGACACCAGTACAACACCGCGCCACTAGGCGGCTACCCAGCCGATCGCCCCTCCCGGGAGTAAAGTCACACTAGTCCGCACCTATATAGACACAACAGAACCGATCTAGGCAGTTCTCTGGCAACCAGTCTACCGACCAGTCACCAGCTGAACTTCGTTTCGTACGGACCGCGGGAAGAGACCCCGGAGCGCTAGGCGCGTTCGCGATAGCAATAGAGGCATCACCTCTATTCTTTTCCGTTCCGCACTAGGTCGCGATCGCGTATTATTCTTAGAAGTCACTAGATAACCGGCACTAACGCCGTTTCTGGAGTTTAGGACTCCATACTAGCTTCATTCAGATTAATTACTATTAAAAGAGAACGGTTTGAATACACCGCATCGGGTTTCGCTTTTGATCCCATATCATTCATGTCTAAGATAGCCACTCACTAGAAACTAGCTGACTAGAATTAATTATTCACTTTAATGCCTATATATTTGCTGTACAGTGATCCCTTAGGAAACGACTAGCTATACTAATAGTGTGTTCTCGATATTATTACTTTGTTACAGTACCGAACCCGTACCTGCACCTCAGGACGAGGCTAATTCTTAAGCATGTACTATCTCTTGATTATCCTTTTCTTTTGTTTGCTTATCCATTTATTTTGTTTATTATCAAATACAGTGTAATTTTGTTATTTTTTTTCCAAACTACTGTCTACTCTTTTATTCACCCCCCACCTACCGGTCGTCCCGAGCATCCGGCGGAGGGGGACGAAACTCCCAGACCCGTTTGCGGACACTACACCGGGTATCTCCCGTCCCCACAATCCACCCGGTCTAGCCCGAACGTTACATATGTATGCATATACTGTACGTTTTCGTGGATGAGCGACATATATCAATCCGAAGATAGCTGAACGTATGCCCTAATTATATTAACTTAAGGCAGATACATTTTAATCGTCCCAGTCCGATTTTTCCGAAACTAAGCAAGATACGAAAAGAAGTTTGGTATAAAATATTCAGGGTTCAGAGAGGGACAAAACTTGGTGATATCAGTAATTCCATAAATGGAGCCGCCGAGGTCAGGGGAAGGTCAACTTGGTTTTTTTTAAATGGAATGACATATTTTTTCCTCCAGAATCAGAAAGAGCGTCAAATTCGGCACCAAAAAGTACTTACATACATATGGCCTAAGATTAATGAGTAACTAGGTAGAGCCGGTCGAATCAGTACAGATGCGGTCGCGGTGCAGCGCCCGCCAGCGTATCGATCTACAGATATCTCATCGCTATTGTGAGGAGACTTGAGTATCCATGTTCTGAGAAATATTAAGGGGTCAGATTATTTTTCACGTGGAGTTGCTGAGGGTGAATGAAGTGTAACTAGTTGATTTTGATGTTGCTTCGTTTATAAATCAAACAACAAATTTTTGTTCGAGATTAGTTCATTGCGGTAATGACAAAAATGAATAAACATTACGAATTTGATGTTAAAGTAACATATAGAGAGTAAAAAACTAATGATTTGGACTATACCCAAGTGAAAACAGTCAATTTTGGAAATAACGGACACCCTAATATATATATATGTATATAGGGTGTCTGGAAATTCGCGCACCATCGGCATACTGGCGGATTCCTTGCGAAAAATTGAGACGGAAGTTACCAATAAAAAAAAGTCCGCGACGGCTTAGTTTTCCTGTAAAATCATTGAATAACTAACTGATCAGCGTTCAGCTTTAGGAAAGAATGGTTAGAACATCGCATAGCCGTCCGCCCCACTCCTGGGCGAAGCGGGGTACACCACACATTATATTTCGAGTCTCGTTCTTCGAGATTACATGTAGTACCGCCACTTCTACTAGTTTCAACCACAATTTCAGAGAATAAATTCAAAATCTCCCGCTGTGCGCCACTACTCTGCGCCCCTATCGGTCACTCTTCATAACGTTCTTTGTGCTAGAACAAACCACATGCTGAGATTTTAATATAATATATAAAAATAGTTTTTATTACGAAAAAATAACGTTTAGTCGGAAATTATTAGGCTAATAAGACTACTCGTCAGTAGTAAATATGGGAAAGAACAAAAGACGTAGTAGAGACAGACAGGACGAGGAGGATAGCAACAAGCGAATTCGGAGGTTAGAAAAGATGGTATCGCTCTTGGCAGATTCAATGACCAAGAACCAAAAAACAGGTAAAAAAAAAATAATATTACACGACGTCAAGCACTCAGTATGAATGAGATCTTGACGGGCGTTTCAGGCTAGTGAATTTTGCACGTAGGAGGCAATAACAACTAGTGCTGTTGATACTCATCTGGCATTTTCCTGAAAAATATTGAAATTCTTGCAGATGAGAATCTAGACATGTCCAATAAGGAAAACATAGACAGGAACTCACATAACGAACCGAGTCTTGATAAAGAATCGCCAGAGACGGCAAAAAATGTTCTAGATTCGGTTGCAGGCCCTAGCAGCGGCATTCAAAATGAACTTAGTGAGGAAATGATATTAGATGGTACAAACGACGAAACGTCTAGTACTAAAAAATTAGACGAAGAGGTCGAATCCGTGCTGGGAGACGACCCTACAGCAATAAACAAAAAACAGTTGGATCTGCATCAAAGTTTGGTATCGAGATGGTCTTCATGGTTAGCGGAGGGATTACCTAAGGAAATAAAAGATAAAATAGTTGACAAATATCCACGTAATGGTAATATCTCTCTAGAAGCACCAGAGTTGAACGAAGAAATTGTTTCAACCCTAAACGAAACAGGTGTCAAGAGAGATCAGTTATTCGTCACCGAACAAAATTTAGCTGGTTCATCTCTGTCAGCTTTGGGACAGGGCATCACAATGATACTGAATGATGAAGATGAACCGCTAGATCGTCTAGAGCTTTTAGAGAAGTTAGCTGATGCAGGAAAACTGATAGCGCAGCTACATTTTCAAGTTTCCTCAGCTAGAAGAGCTTTTATTTCCCCAATTCTGTCTAAGTCAATGAAGGAACTGTTGCAAAAAACCAAACCAGGATGCTTGCTATATGGAGAAAAGTTGACTGAAAAGATCAAAACGGCAAAATCTATAGAAAAAATTGGTAAAGAGATTAAGAGTTCAGCTCTTCCGTCGACCTCTCCTGCGGTTAAGAAATTACCTAAACCTTGGTCTGGACGCACTTTAAACTGGCGGGGCCAGAATACGAGACAGGGGACCTCGTATCAGAGCCAAAAATTTTACCAATCGAAATATCCCCAAACAGGCCAGCACAACAACAAGAACACGTACAACACCTCCAAGCCAACCAACAAGAATCAACGGCCGACGTATGCAGACAAAAAGAAGTAGAAGTAAGATTAACAGCCGGTCGGCTGAATCAATTTTTTCAGGAATGGAAAAACATTACTAAGGATGCTTTTATTTCAAGTTGCATACAGGGATACGAAATTCCTTTCCATACCTGCCCACCACAATCTCTGAGCTTTATCAGAGATCTGCAATTTTCATTGGAGGATGAAAAATTGTTAGATGTTGAGATAAAAAAGTTATTATCTATGGGGGCAGTAGTAAAATGCGAAGCAATTGTAGACCAATTTTTGTCACCATATTTCCTGGTCCCTAAGCCTGATGGTTCTAAAAGATTCATATTAAACCTGAAATGCTTAAATCAATTTATCACTACATATCATTTTAAAATGGAAGATTTGAGAGTTGCACTAAAACTAATTTACCCAAATTATTTTTTATGCAATCTAGACCTGAAAGATGCGTATTTCTTGGTAAAAATTGGACCAATTAGTCGAAAATTCTTGCGGTTCAAATTTAAAGGTCAAATTTTCGAATTTAGGTGCTTGCCCTTTGGGCTTTGTACAAGTCCTTACGTATTCACGAAGCTATTAAAGCCAGTTCTAAATTTCCTAAGAGAGAAAGGTTTTTTATCAACTGCATACTTAGACGACATTCTATGTATTGGTAGATCAAAAATCGAATGTAGCAAAAATGTCATCTTTACAAGAAAAATTCTGGGTAAGCTAGGGTTCATTATAAATGAGAACAAGAGCAAACAAGAGCCAGAACTCAGATGCAAGTATTTGGGGTTTATCATTAACACTAGTGACATGACATTGTCCCTGCCGGAAGAAAAGAAATTAAAACTGAATAAGGCTATTCGGGAATATTTAAACAAAGAGGTCTGTACTATTAGAGACATGGCCGGCTTAATTGGGGTATTGGTTGCAGCGTGCCCAGGCGTGTCCTACGGCATGTTATATACGAAACTTCTAGAGAGAGAAAAGTTGAAAGCCTTAATACTAAATGACCAGAATTTCGACAAAAGAATGATAATTCATCCTTGCGTAAAAGATGAACTCCGTTGGTGGTTAGGTAGTATTCCTTTAGCCAAAAATCCGATCAGATCACTTAAATATATATTAGAAATTTTCTCGGATGCTTCGCTCACGGGTTGGGGTGCCCATTGCAATGGAGAAAACGCTCAGGGCTTCTGGTCACAGGAGGAGAAAAAACTCCATATAAATCACCTGGAATTAATAGCTGCGTTTCTAGCGCTTAAGTGTTATGCTAAGCGATACAAAAACTGTGAAATCCTACTTAGAATTGACAATACTACGGCGATTTCATATATTAATCGTATGGGTGGCGTAAAATACGTAGAACTTAATAAATTGGCTAGAGATATCTGGACCTGGTGCGAAAAAAGGAAAATCTGGATCTTCGCATCCTACATTCCCTCACGGGAAAACACCGATGCGGATAGAGAGTCTAGAAAGGTTGATGTAGACACAGAATGGGAATTGGGAAATAGTTTTTTCCAAACAATAATAAATAAATGGGACCTACCAGATATTGACCTATTTGCATCGAGGAGTAATACTAAAACTCAACTTTTTTGTTCGTGGAAGCGAGACCCAGAAGCAAAATACATAGGAGTCAAAACACGTCAAACCGGACACCTTTTTTTCATCGATCTTTTCGATTACTGTGAATTTTTTTAAACATATTCTATGGGTAAAATAAATTGGTCAAACAATTTTTTTTTTTTTTTTACCTTTAATATTTCAAAAGTTATTCCAGGTTGATAATTGCCCAAAATGCCAAAAACCGCCACACACGCTCTCCTTCAAATCTTCATATCTTAGGTTCTATTTGTCTGATCAATTTGTCCCTGGGCTCATTCGAAAGAGCTGGAATTGGGCTTCCATTTCATGCTGTTATATATTCTATAATAGCAACAATTGAAGATTTTTATGAACAATCAATTTTCAAACACGATTCTCATCACCGAAACCGCGCTGTAAAATTCAAAAAAAAATACAAGCGTATTCCTTGATCAATTTCCTATAAGACAGGTGAGTTTCAAATTGGAGAATTAATGGAAACTATTTTTTGAATATTAATAATCGAGCGGAGGCGCGCGCGCGCCGACAATCCAGCTGTCCGGCGCGCGGCGTGGAGTAGGCAATAACGTGTAGCTTGGAAGAAGCGGGCTTAGGTGTAGTTAATGATACATCAATCTTATATATCAAGCACACATAAAATGGGAACAATCTTTATTGAAAACCAACATATTTCATTACCCAACAGATTTCGTTGATTTATATTGTTTATTATACTCTTTATATTATATAACTACATGATATGAATTCTTAATACTATATCAAACTTACATCTAAAATACTATTTATTCTAAATTTATATAAAGGCTGTAACTGTATGATTATATTTATATTATATTGTACGGTATTATATATGATATCTACGAACGATCTTTTTTATAAACAGTAGCCTTTACGAATTTTTTTGCTTTCGAATATCTTTTTGCAATTAATTCTGATTTTGAAATAGGCTGTATATTGTGAAAACCAAGTGTACCACGTACTACCTTCGCTTTAGCGAATCGAGCTGATAAAAACTCAGCTTCGTTTTTATATTCCTCATTTGTAAAATAATCGAAGCTCATATTCTTGATATTTTCGTTATTTTCAGCCCACGAAAAGAATTTTCGTGGGGTAGTGATAGGATCTTGCAATACTTCGAGGCTACTTTTTGCTGCCAATCTTTTGAGGGCTCCTCCGATGCCGTCACAAGGTCCTTTGCCGTGCGAAGTTGCGAAAAAGTTCCATTCCGCGTTGATTCGAAAGTCTTCTTCGTGAAAACACAGATTGACAAAATTTTTTTTATTTTTATATTGTGCACTAGCACCATCCGAAAAGTAAATGATCTTATGTATCTCTTGCAATTCCCGTTTCAGAAAGTTTATAAATTTCCTTTGGAAAAGGTGAACGGCAACGGTATCGTGTTTGAGGCATTCCGAAATTGCGATGTAATTTTTATGTTTCAGTTCTCCATTTTCACGATAATAAGCCACAAAAGGATGCAACGTCACCTGATCATTATTCCAATGAATGCCCTGAATTGCATCCTGAATTACGAAGGCGTAATTCTCTGCGAAATCGCACACTACCAGGCATTCCCCTGGTTGTAATTTTTCTTTCAGTTCTCCAAAATATGCCGACTGTTCCCGAGCAATGAATGCATGCGTGCGTAGGGGTTGCAGTTGTGTCCGAACTTTATCCAAGAAATCTTCTACCGGAACTTGCATAATTTCTAGATTACTCCGATCTACCGATATCCACTGCCTGTATGTCACAGTGTCTATAAATTCTGTCTCGAATACAAGTCTCAGCTGTTCAATCAAATTTTCCACTCCTGGGCAATCTGCACATTCCGATAAATGGCAGGCCGTCATCGGCGGAGAGCACATCATTCGAACTAGAAAGTCTTTATAATCGTTCAAAGGTTGTGGCGTTTTATTTGTGAGATGCGCTATCCTTGCACCGTCGAGCAACAATTTTACATTCTCGTGAATTGTACACACACAAACGCTGTGAGTTCCGCTGGCGCCAGGAAGAACGCATTGTTTGGGTCTCAACTCACTGAATTTTGAAAAACCAATCTTGAATTGTGGAAATTTTTCTTTGAACATACGATAAGTTTCTTTTAAATTAGTTAAAATCAGTCGTTTCTGTTTATGCTGCCTTTTTCCATCCTGGCGAACTGAAATATAGTTTTTCTTCCCGGGCATTACACGGCTAACATCATCGGATTGATAAAAATTCACCACAGAATTTTTTACAGTCGGATCCAAAGTTTTTCCAGCCTTCGCATTCGGTGTGGATAAGATACCTCGTTCTGTTGCAAGAGCTTTTGCTGCGGTAATCATCGAGTTAGAAGTAGCGAAATTTTTATGAATCTTATCGAACGACCAACGGTGGAAAATAGTTAATATTTGAATCTTTCTGCTGCGCTCTGTGGTGGATTGAAAAGCGTTCTTTAATACTTCTATAATATCATCTTGTGATTCCGCTTCATTGTCAATATTGGTTTCATCGATATGAAATACGCTCGTAGTTAGTGTCTTTTTTAGCTGTTCCAATTTTTTTCGCGGATACTTTTTTTGAGCTAACTTCCTTTCGTCGATTGGTGATTCTCCAAATACGGACAGACTTTCATTCAATTTGGTGATGTTAACTGAGCTTCGGGTGGGTGACGAGTCCTCTTTTGACGAACGTAGTGTACGCGAACTGTGTGGCTCTGCAGTACTTTTTGTAGAACTGTCACTTGAATCATTAGCAGTGATTATCGAAACTTTGGGGATTCGTAGTCGGCAGTTGTTGCAAATTTTTAAATCTGTTGTTGGAACCTTGCTTTTTATGCCCAGTTTATTCAACATCGCCGGAAGTACTGTTCTTAAATTTTTTACAGGCTGTCTCCCGTGATTCTCCAATCCAAAAGGATTGAAACAAGAATCGTAAAATTTTCTTTTCGGCGACATATTTATTACGAGGCACTTTGAAAGATTGAATATTTTATTTTGAATTATGAAATTACAGAGCAGTTGTTACTTGCACGAGCTTCATAACGGTACTGAATGTCAGAATAAATTCACATGACCATAGTGGGGGAAGTCCATTTCTGAGAACCGACTGAAGTGGAAATTTTTATACCTAAATACAATGCGAAGACAGGGTCTAAAAACAATAGCCATGCAACGTGCGTTGGGACTCTCTACCTGCGATGAACGCCAGGCTGGCGCGCCTCCGCTCGATTATTAATATTCAAAAAATAGTTTCCATCAATTCTCCAATTTGAAACTCACCTGTCTTATAGGAAATTGATCAAGGAATACGCTTGTATTTTTTTTTGAATTTTACAGCGCGGTTTCGGTGATGAGAATCGTGTTTGAAAATTGATTGTTCATAAAAATCTTCAATTGTTGCTATTATAGAATATATAACAGCATGAAATGGAAGCCCAATTCCAGCTCTTTCGAATGAGCCCAGGGACAAATTGATCAGACAAATAGAACCTAAGATATGAAGATTTGAAGGAGAGCGTGTGTGGCGGTTTTTGGCATTTTGGGCAATTATCAACCTGGAATAACTTTTGAAATATTAAAGGTGAAAAAAAAAAAAAAATTGTTTGACCAATTTATTTTACCCATAGAATCCGTCAGAAAAAATTCACAGTAATCGAAAGGATCGATGAAAATTTTTGGTCGATTTCGTCCGGTTTGACGTGGATTGACTCATAGACGCATTTACAGTAAAATGGAGCAAATATTTTTTCTACGCATTCCCACCTTTTGCTGTAATTGCTAAAGTGTTACAAAAAATGAAAACTGATAAGGCTCAGGGAATAGTGGTGGCTCCTTATTGGCCTACACAGCCTTGGTTTCCCCTATTCAAATCTATGCTAATAGAAGAGCCCTTAATTTTTTCACCTTCCCCAGATTTATTATTATCGCCTTGCAGGTCCGTCAGTCACCCGCTGGCGAAACATCTTTCCCTGGTTGCAGGGAGGCTCTCCGGTGCTCATACCAACTAAAACAAGTACCAGAAGAGGCTGTAGAGATTTTAATCTCATCTCTAACAGAATCTACAATTAAACAATATAATACAGCTCTTAAAAACTGGTGGCTCTATTGTCAAAGTGTCAATAGAGACCCATTACAACCAGATGTCTATCTGGTGCTAAAATACTTAGCCTTCCGCTTCAATCAAAAGGCATCATATGGTACCCTGAACTCGGAAAGATCCGCTGTTAACTTACTAAGTGCAATCGACCTGGGTAGGGAGCCCTCTATCAGTCGTTTCTTCAAAGGGGTTTTTAAAAACAGACCGTTGAAACCAAAATACAACTCAATTTGGAATACAGAAATAGTCCTAAACTGGGCAGAAGCTCTTGAACCTCTTGATTCTCTAGATTTGAAGCTGCTCACATTCAAATTGAGAGTACAGACGTTGTCACTGATTAAGATCAGTAACACGGTAATATCTAAAGATAACATCATCATAGAAATAACAGACCAAATAAAAACGTCCCGAGTTGGAACACCCATACCATCCTTTATCTTACCTTTCTTTAATGACCGAAAGAGCGTCTGTGTCGCTAGGGTTTTGATGTACTATGTGGAAAGAACCAAAGATCTAAGAGGAGACGAAGACTATTTATTTATAACTTTTAAGAAGCCTTATCACAGAGCAACTTCGCAATCCATAAGCAGATGGATTAAAAGTTGTTTGGTGGAAGCGGGTATAGATTCATCATATACCGCTCACAGTACACGACACGCGGCTACATCAGCTGCTGAGGCAAAAGGCATAGACGCAAATATAATAAAAAGCACTGCAGGATGGTCTGCCAAATCACAGGTCTTTGCAAGGTTCTACAAACGACCAATAGAACCAGGAAAAGACTCATTTTTAAAGGCTCTCTTTGCTCAACAAAACCATTAAAAAAAAAAAAAAAAAAAAAAAAAAATGGTGATACAAATATTATGTCATTAAGCTTGATGTCATTTATTCAAGACAAGCAATAAAAATAACAGTACAAATATATTGGCTATTAAATAATTAGGTTCTGAACATCTACATGTAATCTCGAAGAACGAGACTCGAAATATAATTAAAAATCAAACGAACTTACCTTAAGTGATGTTCGATTATAATTATATGAGAGTCTCGTTCGAGATGATTACATCCCTCCCTCTCCTTTTTTCATTTCCAAAAAAGTTTCTACCCACCCTGATAAAAAAAAAAAAAAAAAAAAACAGCTTACTTCCATAATATTTAAGAAACTTTAAACTATATGAAGAGTGACCGATAGGGGCGCAGAGTAGTGGCGCACAGCGGGAGATTTTGAATTTATTCTCTGAAATTGTGGTTGAAACTAGTAGAAGTGGCGGTACTACATGTAATCATCTCGAACGAGACTCTCATATAATTATAATCGAACATCACTTAAGGTAAGTTCGTTTGATTTTTAATTATTGTCTCGATCGCGGTAGTGGGGCGGACGGCGATGCGGAGTTTTAGCCAGTCTTTCTTAAAACCGATGCTGATGGGTCTGTTATTAAGTGCTTTTACATGAAAAGTAAGTCCTTGCGGACTTTTTTGCATGGGTAACTTTCGTCTTAATTTTTCGCAAGGAATCGGCAGTATGCCGATGGTGCGCGAATTTCCAGACACCCTGTATACAGGGTGATTCAGGTTAGGCGCACCACCTTAAGTGGGTATGCACCTTTGGGTATTCTTCTTGTGGCCAGCCACGCCTCCTGGCCGCATGTTTGACACCTCCACCCATGCTTCTTTCGGACTGCGGCAACCAGTGGACCGGCTGCCGGGTGGTCGATGGTGATGCCCTGCCGCTGCGCTCGTAAAGGGCCGCAAGCTCGGCCTGGAAGCGTGGACCGTGGCTTAAGTTGTCGTCGTCAGTCCCTGGGCCACCCTCAATGAAGAGGAGGGCGTGCACCATTTCGTGCAGTATTGTATCCTCGAGCTCGGATAAGGGCAGCTGCTTGTGTATGTGGTGGCTTATTTTGATCGCACGGGTCAGGAAGTTGGTGTTCCCGGACTCTTTCGTCATGCGCCACCCCCACGTGATAATGAACCCGCGTACGCGCCCTCCGAAGTACTCAGCGTTTAACTGGCGGTATAACGCGGCAATGTCCGGTCTATCAGTTGTTCGGCGGTCTCCCAGCCCTTCGAATAGCGTGGTCCCGGACGACCGTGTTGCGCGCGGTGCCATTGTACAGGGCAAACTAAGCGAGAGTGGTGAGTGTTGATGTTTATACCTCGCTTTAGGCACTGTGCCTGAGCCTGTTGGTGGTGGGGGGTGCCAGCGTTCCGTGAGGTGTGGCGTCGGACAGGTCGCCTGGCCACTTGACCGTCGCTTGCCTTATCCGTGGCTTCCGATGGCCGATTTTTGCGGTACGGTTGGTGGAGGTGGTTGCGGTTGGCTCCAGCTGGTAGGGGGGGTCCAAAGGTGTCTTCGTTACCCCATACGAAAATTTCTGTAGCGGCACCCGTTTAGGCCACAGGGGACTGGATAGGACACCGGATATTTTCGGCCGGATATTTTCGGCAGCGGCTTTCGTTTGGGCCACAGGGGGCCGGATAGGTTACCATGGCCATGGTCGGCTGGATGGTTCGCCGCGACGTTTACCCATTGCCTTCTTCAAGGCTGCTCGTGTGAGTAATGCGTCCGGGACGTTGCTTTGTTGAACCTCGTGAAGTTCAGATGCGACCCCATCAGGGCCCTTGTGGTTATCCGGTGAAGTTCGTATTTCGGGATGCCGCAGCTGCGAAGCGCGGCTTCGGAGGCGGCCGCCCATACTCCACGCCATGATATAGTTATTGCGTTAACCCGAATTTCGTCGCGTGCACAGCCGCCGGCGGCCATGAAACCGTCAGTCCCTCGAAGTTTTGATAAAGGAAATTTAGACTTAGATTCTCAGGAGGAATACACCCACGTAAGGTGGTGCGCCCAACCTGAATCACCCTGTATACCGAGAGGAAATCGTGAAAGTATACAGTCGAGTGCGCATGCGCCAAATAATTGAATTTTATTGGTCGCTGAGATCGTCCCGCGCTGATATCTCAACCTACGAGGCATGGGTGCCAACTTGCAAGAAATGAAGCGAGAGCTGTCGAACTCTCGCGCGTAAAGTAGTCAATCGAGGTTATGTTGTTTTTTATTTTAATTTAATATCTACTGTATTAAATTAACACGATTGAATAAACTGTTCCCACCTAGCTGCTTCGTTTCTTCCAAGCACCCATAATTTACAGTTAGACCTTTAGTTTTTAATTGTAATTGGAAGAAAACAAATCCTCTATAAATAAACCAATACCATCGAATCGAAACAAGCAATCAGCTGTTCGGAATAAATCTCGACAGCCCTTTCATCGGGTTTCAATCTCAACAATGAAAGCTTTCCAAGCCTTTCCGAATCACTACCGCAATTCATTGAGATCCTAACCTCAAAAGTTCGTATCAATTACATCGGCGCCAAAAACAAAATTTGACAGCTGAAACTCGGGATGGCCAGCCTGCTTCAGCAGACGGAAAGACTCGCGCATGCGCAGTCGACTGTATACTTTCAAGATTTCCTCTCGGTATTGAGACAAAATCTTTTCTTCTATGTAATAAATAATAGAAAATATGAAAATCGAAAAGATTTCACCTGGCGCGGCCGTGGTCCATGCGGCTGCCAGGGCTCTGGTTTGACGATTGAAATAATTTTATTTAATAAATGCTGGGCGCCAGTCGATTAGTCGGAATCGACACCGTTAATTAGATATATTAAATTAATAAATAAATTAATAGAGACAATCACAGGGTGGGACGTTGGAGGACCAAAAGGAATGCGAAATCAATAGAAAATAGTATTTACGGAAAGAAATATAAGTTTATTTAAGACTTACTCGAACGTAGCAATAGACGGTTGAATCAAGGCAAATTCAAAACTTGATTTTACATACAAGTTGACGGTATTTTGATTGTTATAAGCAATACACAATAAATATGATTTTGACAAATAGGTAGTCGACAATGAATATTATAAATATTCAATAAATATGAAGTATAACTTCGACAATATAAAGATAATATAAATGAACAAAATATATATGTGGACAAAGACGTCCTTACTATAATGAGACTCCTCGAGAACTATTTCTACCTTGTCGATCTTTGACAAACGTGTCGCCACCCAAGATTTGATTGTATTTACGGCTTTTGGCGCGTCTCTAAGTGATTTAGATATAATTTCGACAGGTGATCAATTCTCGACGAATTTCATGTAAACGTTATAAATATGATGAATCAACGGATTACAGGACACAACAGTTTGAATAAATAATTCGGACGATACAACATCTAACGTTAAATTGAAAATTTTATAATTGGGGAGCGCTCGAGGAGTCTAATGAGCGTTGACTCGAGGCTGGACTTAAATTTCCTGTCACAGTATATATATATATATATGGGGGGGGGGGGGGGGGGGGGCAAAACGGGGTACTTAAGAAAATATTGAGTTTCCAGGAGTTGAAATATGCTGAATCTTCCTTTTTTTAATCGTAATCAAAGTGAATAAATACAATTTTCAGCTGCCATGAGAAAAAAAAAATTTTTGCGGGCAAAATGGGGTACCCCTCCAAAAAGTAAGATAAAATTTTTTCAAAAATTTGTCGAAACTCATTTTATTACATAAAATAACGCAAAATGAAATCTTTCGTGACATTTTATTGTCCAAATTAAAGAGTTAACAACAAATAAATCGATTGAATATTAAATAACAAATTAACAAGATTCAAGTCAATCAATATATAACTTTTGATTAAGAGAGACATCACAGTTCCGCGGACTTCCGATCAATCCTGACAATAATTGTCTAATCTCAATTTCTTCTAAATAAACGCCCAGCTACCGATACTCCTTTCTATAACTGAGCGACTATCGGTGCTTTGACGGCTCTGTGCGAAAGAATCCCTTGCCCTCAGAGATCGATCCGTCTTTCTTGACCAAAAGGGTGATCAAACATCATGCGCCGACATATACATATGTATGATTCACCTGCAGGCTGCATTATTGTATACTCATATATATTTTTGTATTAATAAACCTTGCGTGTACACGCGTAAAATCAAACCGTCAGATGACTGCGCACATCGAAGTTCTTTTGGACGTAATTCTGTCTGCAGAGTTCAAAGACATAGTCGTCGAACATGGGAAACCTGTTTCACCAAATTCCGCTATTTATCAAACGATGAGCGACATCATGAAAAATGTAATCAAACCCAAGTACATATTTTAACTTCATATGGTTGTTTGCGACACGGAAGGTGCCGCAAATACCACCGTTATTGTGAGTTCTTTGTCCTACTGACAAGATTGGAGCTCCTCTTGTGGAAAAAGTGAAAAACCACGAAATTGTCCCTAATGCAAGGACTCGGATGTATGCTAGGTACACCAGAGCTAGGATATGCCGTGCTAGCCGAGCCTGAGCGCAGACTTGGGTGTCGAGACACTGGTAAAGAAATACAGACACGGGTGTTTAGCCAGTGCTGCGGGCCAGTGAATCTAACCGAAGCTGCTTTACAGAGCTGGGATTCGTGTAGGCGCACCGAGCCTGCCTAACAGACTAGGGATTGACTTCCCTGTAATTCTAGACTCGGATGGAGTATGAACTCCACCGTTGGTAGTGACCAGAAGAATCGCACCGTAGCCGCCTCTAGCTAACAACGATGACAATTTGGAAGCTGCAATTTTGAATAGAAATATAATTAGAAAGAAAGGAATTAGAAAGAAAAGATGCAGTTTTACAGAAAGATAAATTAGATTTAATTCAAAGAAAGTGCCGTTGGCCGCGTGTCCGGATATCCGGTTTTGATTACAAAAAAAAAGAACCAAAATTTTAACAAAAAAAACTTACTAGAAAATAATAATACAAAATAATAATGGAACAACTTATAATTATCGCGCTCAAGCCTACAAATTCTATGCTCATGAATTTATGTGCGCAGCAATGACTTTTTCTGCGACTTCGATAGTTTTATATGGTATGAAGGTTTTCAGAAAAGTTTTCGATCAATAAAATCAATATTGAGTTTAATTGAATCTTATTGGGTTTAAATTGAATTTCAATATCGCGTATCTCTCTACCGCAACTTTGGCCGGTGAAGTACTACGACTCGAAATGTGATTAATGGTCACGCACAATTTTAGCTACGTGCCAGGTAAAGTGAAGCTAAATGGCTCGCTGGGCGCTTTGCCTCAGGACCCCTATTCAGTAACTTTTCGGTTCGGTTCGTCTTCGAGCCGATCGGATCGCAACCGAAAAGTTACTGAATAGGGGTCCTGAACGGCCTAGAGAGTAATGATGCAAGTGACTCGACGAGCGCTTTGCCAATTGGCTAACTTTAAACCGCTCTTATCTAAAAACGGCTGCCCCCTCGACATTTTAGCATAGATAGTTTCCGTCTTAGATTTTCACACGGATTTCACTGGTAGAAGGAAAATACCTCATTCTGGATCACCCTGTATATATAACTGTGGCAGAGTCATGCAAGGAGTGCGGCTGCAACTTCTCAGGTTGCATAATCAACCGACCAATGCCCAGTTCCGTCGTGATCATGGATTGTTTTGTGCAAGACTTTATCCAGGTATTGAGCATAAAAAAAGAGGCAACTCAAGGGTCAACGGAGGGTAGAAGTTTCAAAAGTTCTAGGGCGGGGAAATCAGTTGCCATGTGATTGGCGGCAAAATGGAGAAGACAGGCTTATGGAGTTCGGCGACGATGAACTACCCCACTTGCCCCATCTTCATGTTTTGCGTAAGGCGAAGTAGAAGAGAAAGGACAAGATACTCGGGGTAACCCAAGGCATAGATCCGTTGGAAAGTATCCACAAACTGAAGTACGAAAAACACGCAGGGGGCATCCATGGGATTGGACTTGACCCATTGTTTGTACACTATTGGACACAGGAACAAATGGCGATCTATTTGATGATTCTCATCTAGTTTTCGTTGATGCTACTGGATTGCTGATTAATAAACTGAAACTACCAAACTCTGAGTTGTCAGCCCACATATATCTATATCCGATTGTTCGCGACACCGGAACTTCAAAAATGCCAATATTGAAAATGTTGAGTACTGTGCAGAATACTAACGCGATACAGTACTGGCTATATGAAATCTTAAGAATTGGTAGTACGCACAAAGCCAATTTTCCACGTCCCTGTGAGATCGTTTGCGATTTCGATGCCGGAATTGAGCGAGCTCTGTACGGAGGATGCAGATGAGTCGGAAAATAGTCGAGAGTATGTCGATGATGAAACGGAAAAAGGGCCAATAAACAATTCTTTCATTGATAGATGGGCTCATCAATTTTTACAAGACAGCATGAATACTGCGCGCTCAGCGCCGATCGGAAATGATGAAAACCCTTACTATTCTTCAGCAATGGCGCGCAAAATGAGATAAATGCTGCCGTATTTTCCGCTTTTCACCGGAGTAATGATATCGAAATTCCAATATGGAGAGATAAATGCCAGATGATCAGCAGTTGAGGCTGAGTTCAATGATTTGAAGCACCGGCTCCTTAAAAATGACAACTGCCTGATGCGCATCGACAAGTTTTTGATGACGGATATCAGGTCATTTTCTGGAAGAGCCAAGCTAGCCGTTGCAGCGGATAATGAACGGAGGGCTCCATTCGAGGTGCAGAGTCAACTTAAGGCAACAAAGAAAAAACGCCGACGGATACCATAATGCAAATGCGAAAGTTTCCAACCGCTCCAGTTTTGTGGATCAATGTAAAATTCAAACTGATAGCGAGATTCTAACTGATCACGCACTCACGAACACGGCAAATGCAGTGGCAGATCTTACGAATGCTACTGACGAGCTAGTTGATTCAATACTGCCAAGCTCAAGTCTGGATACCGCCAAAGATGGGCAGATTTGCGAATTGGCCCAGGAACACAGAATCAAACAGAATCAAAAAAAAATGAGGAGGACCTTGTGACGTCGGGATTTTTCACTTTACCCGACTTTGGTTTATAGCTTATGGTAATTAACGATGGGAATTCTTATTTTTATCCGAGCGGTCTAAATTTGTGTCTAAGGGCGTGGTTTATATTTGGGGTTCGTCTCGTTTTACACTAGATAGTAACTAAGGTGCTAGGAGGATGTTTGGAATAGTAAAGGATGTTCAATGATTGTTAATTTATATTCAAAGTTCAAATATTGTTGGATAAGATTTATTAATTGAAATAGAGTTTAACGTTCGGGAAGAATAAGAAAAGAGAAAAGATGTCTAGAAGGTAGGAGAGTTGACTTGGAAGTGTTGTAAAATTAGTATATAATAATGAGTAATGCTTGGTTCTGACCAAGGTGGGGAGGCAAAAGTGCAGAGGTAAGCATACAGGGAATGATAAGGAGCCGTGGAAACGGAGTGGCTAGCCAGTACATTACAACTTACCTTGATCCACGACCGGATTGGGATGCGGTTGGATTGAACGATAAACGGCTGAGCATTGGGTTATTGCGAAATGGAAATTTGTGTCCCATGGTAACATACATGGATACAAAAATAGTGGTGGCAAATACATGCGGATTCGATAGCATAATGCAAATACTGGCATCAGCATGCAGAAATGATCGATTCTGCCAACTCATCACTGCTACTGAAAGCGATGCTTTGGAGTTTGTTTAGTCCTTTTTGAAAAACGGACCTTCAAATGACGTATATAAAATGAGGGCTCACATGTTGAGGCAGATAGAATGCTTCATTCAACCCCGAAGAACACCTCGTGTGATCAAAGTAGGTGCACTTTCAAACATTGCCAACCTCTGTGAATATGTGTTTCATTCGATTCCTGATAGTAGTTACATGAAGGTGTCGACGTGCAATATATGCAAAGTTACCCGGGACATGGAGAAGAAAATAATAGCGCCGCTTGACTTCAGCGGGGTAGGGCAGCATACTTTCGGTGAATTAGCACAAGCAACATTAAAATGCACAAGGTCATATACTGCTTGGGTTGAAAATGCGGCTCAGTGGACCAAATACGACGATACAAAACGAAAACCACTTTCTCCCCCACCAGTCGAAATTTCAAAATGGCCTCAACTATATGCATATATCAAGAGACTTCGTAGAGTCTCGCGCCAAGTACATTAAAAAAAAAAAAAAATCTGTGGCGACTCTACCGAGTCTCTATACAGCTGTGGCAATTTTCCGCGGAGTGGGGGGGGATAAGGTTTCCCCGATTCTACCGTATTTGATGACATTATGAGGGTCTACAACCTATTTGTGAGAATGAGGGTCGGAAGAGCTGTCATTCAAGCCCTACATCTACAGAATCTGTGCACGTATAGCTGAGATATGGTAATTTGTAATTTTGAGGTGGCTCGTTTCACGATCTCCGTTTTTCTCCGTCTTCAGCCCATTTCATCGATCCAGACTATTGCGCATGCGCGCGTATCTGTCAAACTGACAGCTAAAGCCAGCCGGCATGTGAAAGATTCAATCGCGCAAGGCTTTACAAAATAGTGTTTGATTAAAAACTTTCCACGGACAACAATGAATATTAACCTATGTGATTGATCGTTGTCCTCACGAGCTCGAGTCTTTGAGGTTATGTGAATACCTGTAATAATAACGTTTTAGATAAGTCCGGCTTGCGTTGCAGACACTTTTCGTCAACTTGCTTTCAATTTTAATTTTAATTATTATATCCAACTCTTTGACAAGTTTCAGTAATCGCATCGTGTACAGCACAAAACATCATGCTTCGAGGAGTGCTTTGGTGTATTTTAGTTCACCAAAATCATACCAGAAAATTCATGATTACTGCGCACAACGTCAGAACCAAGGAAATAGCATCAGTATAAATTAGAATTACCTAATCAAGTTTCATGACAAGGACATGAATGATGACCACACATATTTATATATTTTTTTTACCACAGAATTTTTTCTAATTTATAAAGATCATAGCTTTGTGATCTATATTTGTCATCTATAAAAATAGAGTTTCACCCAAACTTCATTGAGCTGTGACAAGAATATTATATTCTTCAAATTGAAGCAACGTTATTTTCAGACCGTTCATATAGCGTTAGTATTGCAGGTAGTATGTTTAGGCTCAGCCACGCTCAGTCTGGAATAAATTCAGATTTCTTTGGATTTATTTTCGTCATTGTCTCGTTTTCACTGTATGTTGTAACGATACGCCGCATTCGAAATCACCCGCTCACAAATTGTGACTCAAGGTGTGACAATATAGCCAGTGAATAAACAGTTTAGTATATGACTTTAGTGGACAGGTCGGAAGTTCCGCTAACGACGACACTCGGTCACTCTTCCAAAGGCTATAGCATGAGTCGGACGTGAATAAAGGAATTATTACTTATATAAAAGCATAAAGACATTGAATATGGTAGTAATATAATTTGAACAATCATATAAAAATTAAGTAAACATGTGTGGAAAAAAGTAAAAAAGTTAATAATTAAATTTAAAATTTAGAGAGTAAACTCACCAAATCAACAAATTCTTCAAATGGGAAGAAGATCAAGCATTATCTAATCCAGTTATAATTTTGCGATCATCATAAATATAAGAATGTGAATGTTATAAATAGCCAATTACAACATTCATTTAATAACTAACATCAAATGTTGGCGAATTTGCGAAAATTTTAAACACCATTACAGCAATTAAGATGGTCAGAAGTATCATCGCCTCGTGCGCTATTTGATGCCACGTTTACACCAACCATCAAGCCAAAGTTAAATAAATAAATAAATGATATGTGTACAGAACAAATCCTATTCAAACTTTACTCGCGTAATAATATACCATATTGATAAAGCAAAACTTTTCATACGTTATAATCTACCATATTGAGAAGTTAAAACCCTTCACATGTGACATACGAAATCAATCAAGTACGTAAATAAATACTATTTAAATTGATGCATGACGGCGCTAACGGCTTTAAACACGGTTGGCAGGAGCGTGCTACGCCGGGCGCTGAAACTATAGATAGTGAACGCTTAAACAATGTCAAGACGTTATAGGTATAGCGTTTAAGCGACATCGCGTAGGCGCTCTTGGCAGTTCATAACACTCGATGTCGCGGTTGGCGCTAAATAAACTGTTAGCGTCGATAATAAACTTACCACAGAGTGTAGAGATGCCGCTAGAGTCGTTACGCACATACGCAAATCAGTACAGAATACAGAATTCTCATTGGCCGGGAGCACTAGTCTCGCGAAAATATGTGAGTGTGAAGAAATTTGTGCTGAAATGGTTCTGGTTTTCCTTAAATTAAGGGTGTATGAGGTGGTCTGGCAGTTTTTGAATTGGTCACAGCGCTGTTACGCGTTAAGTTTGCGAACTCCACTCGTCAGGGCCGTGCTTATACAAATTATAGATGCAAATCAGAGGGCCCTAAATTTCACGTAATTTGTTTTATCAATAGAGAATATTTCATAAATCGACATTCTCGCCTATCTATAAACAATATCGCAGCAATTTTTTTACAATACTGAAATGATCGATCCCTGTTTATTCATATCTTCACATCAAATTCAGCTATAAACCGCGCACATCAAGATTGACAATAGATCAGTGACGAATGGAACGTTAATCCAGTAATTCTACTCCCAGTTATCGTCCAACGAGTTCCAAATCGCTAATTGAATGTCTGATTTGTTCCAACTTTAGAATTGAGGATATCAAAACAGTTGTGAGTATTTGCAAGTATCAATGAATTAAATTTTCATGCACTTTAACATACAGTAATGCCTCCCAATAGTCAACCCCTCAATAGTCAACGAATCTCTCCTCAAGAGACCTCGCAATAGGCCCGTGAGTTTCTTCTTCTATAGTTCCGATTCCCTTTAAACCCCGCTTACAAGGGGAAGGCAGACCCTGCGACCAACCGATTTCGATCTATCTTAACATACTGGTCGGGGGTCACTCAGAAGTCACTCGTGTGAAAGGATTTAGGTCACTACGCCTTAGTTTTTGAAAAAATTGAGGTCAAAGGTCATGCCGCCAGATCGATTTCGGACCTGAGGTAATCGTTGGATAACTAAAAAACAAGGATATTTTATTCATATATTTATACTGCTGGTAATCCGAAAATATGTATAAACTGATAGTCTATTATTACTTCATATATGTAGATTTTCACACAAAATAGAGAAATTACTGTAGACGATATCACAAAGATAATAAAAGACTGCAAAGGATACGTATTAAAAAAAAACAAAAAAGTCAAACGAGGCCACAAGCTGTAAGATGCGATCCATGCAAAAAATATCGTAAGGCCTCTCTGAAAAAATCTTTAAAAATAGGGGCATTGCACAACCAGCGACAAAAGACGTTTAAATTGAAAGGACAATGTAAAAACATCACACGCCAGAATATCCGACCAAAACTAACGTAAGTAAGTTCACTGTGTGATAGTGAGTTCTGTTATTATGACCAACATTTTTTTAGATTGGAAGGCTCAAACAGAAACTCTAAGCTGCCAAAGAGGAATGTGCTGAAACTAACAAACATACTCTTGAACAAGCGATATCAAAGTTGCCTGTGAATCAGAGAGAGGCTGCTGAAGCTTGCTTTGCTGTACCTAAAGTTAAGGGACCGAACAGCATGAGATATACGAATCAGTGGATATATGAATGCCTGTTTTTACGTATTTAAAGTAGTAAAACTTAGAACCACCTTCGAACACATGAGATACTTGCTTTGCCTTCCTCCAAAACTCTTGACAGATACATAAAAGTGATCGAAGGCACTTACGGATTTGACAAAAATGTCTTCCAGGTTCGGCAGAAGAAAACTGCGAGCATGTCACTCGGTGAGAGACACGGTAAGATAACAGAAATTCAAGGAGTAGCTGATTCGACCCAAATACAATGGAAATATCTGATATTAAATAAATTAATGGAATAAATAAATTTTTAAATCAAATGAATAAATGTACCTAGAAAAATATATTTCTTCATTACATGATTTTTTGCAGGAATTCTACTTGTAGATGAGATGAAATTGTCAGAGTCCGTTTCATTCAGTAAACGCAACCTTAAAGTTCACGATTTCACGAATTTGGGAAAGTACACCCCCAAACATCATGCAAGAGAGCGAGGAGATCTTGCACTTGTTGTAATGTTTCAACCATTCCAAGGTAAATGGGTGCAATCCATTGCTTGTTTTCTGAGTAAAGCTGTGCCTCGGGTACGGTATTGCACCAAATTCTCGTCGGAGCAATGATTTTAACTGAACCAGCAGGATTGTATATCGATGCAGTGGCATCAGATGGAGCGTCGTGGAATAGAGCGATGTGAAATGAATTTGGGATGATTGATGGGCAAGTCAGCGTTACACACGTTGTTGATTTAACACGTCGTCTGTGGTTTTCCTCAGATTTTCCTCACCTAGTAAAAAATACCAGAAACTTCTTCACAAAATTTAGGCAGAACCTGATTCGGGTAAGAATGATCTGAAACTATATGATAATACTTTCCAAACATCTATGCAGAACCATAATACAATGAAACATGCAATGCTAGTTACAGAAAATTTATGAACTCTTAGTTATAGACACCGGACGGAACCGTCGACCTAAAACATTGCGAAGCGTTGCTTAAAATTGAAGATCACAGAAGCTACGAACTTAAAGTTAATCAAAAGCTGACGGCCGATCATATCAAACTACAGTACTACCAAAAAATGAACGTGGCATTAGCTTTTCAAGTACTTGCATCTCGTTGACTAAAATTTCATATTGGAGTGTAATGGGTGGAATTTACTTTACTGTCTTCTAATAATCTGGTTCATATAGTTTTTCGGAGTCGCGAATTCAATGCAACTTCTTCAGAATGAGCAGAAGGATTTACAAAACTCTGCAGGAACGCGAAACCTATGCCACAGAATGAAACAATCAATCAAGGCCATCAACAGCAGGACTCCCTTGGGCTCGATGAAACCTGGGAATGAAGCTTGGTAGGTCGCAAAACATAAATATTCACATTGTAGCACGCCGGTTGGTTACCAAGAAATTACTTTGAACCGTACATTTCACAGACTGTAATTGACTATTCTGCCTAGCTCCGCAGATGGGAAGAGGAAGCAAGAAAACATGGCGACGAGTTTCTAACAGATTCGACCTCGTATGGCCTGAACGTTCCGCTGCAAGCAGCAGTAGAGATTTGTCAGTATCTCGTTGAAGTCTGTGGCTTCAAGTGCCTCATGACAGCGAGGTTGAATCAAGATAATTAGGAGTATTTGTTCAATCCAATCAAAAATAGTCTGACTCAAATTGTACATGTCACTTGCATTACATCGACCAATATAAGAGGAATAATCATCTCTTCCAGCGTTTTTTTTGGCATGATGCGTATTTGCTGCGGATCAAATGACCATCCTGACTCAACTTTATTTATACAAATGTATAAGTAAGTATCTACATACTCCTTGGTGAAACCTTCTAAAGGGAGTAACATTTCTGGCGGTGAAGTTATGGACGTGTTGTTCGAAATAAAAGACATAACAAATAGCGAAGAGAGAAAAGCTCAATTTGAAGCTCAGATTGATACCATTTCGGATAAAGGGTCGACTGACGTGCTTTTCGACGCTGCATCTCTATTAACGGAACATAGCTACTTCAAATGTAGCATATCTGAATATGTATTAACTTATATTTCTGGGTATATTGCAAGAAAGGGTAAACGGTTCGCAACTTTCAAAACAAACAAACAGTCTGTCGTTTGCAAAGACTGCTCGAATCATCACCTTCGGAGCCAATTGTTGAAAGGTACAAGCTCATCGACATTAGAAGTAGAGGATTCCTCAAGTATCCTTCGGTGAAATTATTCGTTTGCTAAGTCACAGCATAGTTTGCTTCTATTCAACGAGACAAATGTAATTTATTTGCAAACAATCTAATAAAAATGAAAACATAGAGAACAAGCAAAAGAGAGAAAGGAGAAGAGCAGCAAAGCTTACCCATGCTGATGAAAATTCGAAACAAGGAACACAAAAATTAAACTCTGGGAAAGATGGACCTAAATCCGGAAATTGTGAATCTGTGGGAACTGGGTTCAGAAAAATATCGAAAATTATGACCGATAAAACCAACATTCCATAATTATTTGTTAATTTAGATCATACATATATCTCTATAAGGATTAGCGTTAATCATTTATCCATGTTGAGTACACTTCATTTTTTATTTTTCAAGAACATCAATTTATTTTACAACATTTGATTGGATCAGAATTTTTTCCACGAGATTACAGACAAAACGGAACATTTCAGCACTGCGTCAATCTGATATCTAATCGTAAACAAATTAGTGTTTCACATAAAATTGAAATCCAATATCCATTCACAGTCTCTATTGCACAGCAATAATTTCTAATAATGTATAAATGTCTAGCATGATTTTGATTATATGTATAGGGTAAAGACTTATGCATAAGAGAGATAAATATTTAGTAATATGATTGTGGTTGTATAAATATAAAAGTGTAAAAAATTATAATATTGTACCATATAATATCTTGAAAATTCTATCTTCTTTTGGTTTCGGATAATTTAATTGGATTTTGAATAAATGAAAAATGTACACTGTATTAAAATATGACATGATCATGATCGATTGGTAAATACTCACGTCAAAGATGTCAGTGTCATTTTATCGATAGTTTTCAGAAACTTACTGAACTGCCTCATACCAGTAATTTGAATAAATTTTGAAAGTGAATACCAACTAACAGAAATCTGGCCCGACTTTGTTTTCAGAGTTTCGTCTCCTTCCCTCTTACTCCCTGGGTCACGTATGAGCAACGGGCAGAAATTTTATTACACTACTTTGACGAAGTGCCTGGAAAGAATCAAATAAAAGAAATGGATTGTGCCACAACCATAGGTACATTAGCAGCCACTTTGTTTAGAAATGGGCCTAGTTTTGATTAGAATCTCCACTGTCCGAAAGGATGCACAGAACAATACAAGTGGCCAACAAGTTCTATTAGTATAGACGTATTAAGCGATGAAGCTAATTTTTCGGATGTGATTTCGAAACATGTCTTTACCAGAAAGAATCGCATGTGCTCACATTGCTCACATCGATATGCCGTTGCTACACTCAGGACTGGTAAGTTCAAAATATATGTATGGGAGGTATTCATATGAAATGTTTATTCTTAAAACCTGACTATTCTGACGGGTCCAGAGTTGGTTATACATGAAGTACTGATAAATCGTTTGAATCCTATAGTTGGTTGAAAGTAGCAAGTTCTCTTGATATCAAACCCGTTGAATGCCTGCGGTTATATCCTTATGACGGTTAGTTTTTCAGACTAAATTGAGTCGTGAATGAATTTGACGACAGCCACTATCGCAACATTTTTGAAACATTTGAGCATGTGTTTTATAGTGCCGAAGTCGACCAAAATCAAAATTAAAAATACCATTTTATATTTTATCTGTTCATTTTACACTTTTAAGGGGGGGCACTCTAAAACTGACCCCACTTAATATCGTGCGTAAAACACTGTCAATTTATTTTCTGGCTATGTTTTTCGATAGAAATAACCACCTCAAACGGAAAATTGATTCGATCATTTCTAGGCTGTTTGCAATATGTTTATTTTTGAAAAAACGAAGTTATCGAAAATCCAATACGATTGGATTGTTCGACACCGTTTTCTAAACATGTAAAAAAATCGGCCACTCTTAATCTTCAAAATTGCGGGAGAAGATGAATTTTCAATGAATTTTTTTTTTCTGGAAAAACTGTTATAATTTCACTTCTTCATTATACATCGACGTTACTCACATTATATGACTTCAAAAACATAAAATATCTCCGGAAAAGCACTTCCGGCGCAAAAATTTTTTGTCAACTATATTAATGTGAAATATAATGTACTCGTGAAAAAAAAAGATCCGAAATCAGATGCTACCGCCAAGTGCTTACACATTTAACTTTTTTCAAATTTTTTTTCTTATTGATCAGGTGATGAATTCGAGATTTTCCCAGTAGTTACTAAATTTGCAAAAATTTTTTCTGCCAAAATAATGCGTTATTCCTCAAAGTTTCAGAACAATTGTTTATGTCGTTTAGGAGAAATTACAAATTGCGTTTTCAAAGCGGCCTACTAAGGCCTCTTGAATCTTATGGCTAAAAGTGACCTTCAGTGAAAGGTGACTGCTAAATACGGGCCTATATCTATTACAGGAATGATCATCACTTTCGAAATCTATGCTTTAACTGAAAAATATGACAACACAGCCACCGTACAAGATCCATTCATTGAATTAACGAAGATCCCTAAATCATTCAATGACATCGACGCAAACCATACATACAGGCTCATTGGAATAGCAGAGTATATAGGTTCAGAGAAATCCTCGAACAGAAGGACGATTGGCCACTATACGGCTATTTGCTTGCGACCTGGAAACCAGTGGATCCAATACAATGATCTACACCCCGAAGCAAAACATTTCAGCGACAAGCAGAAAATTGAACCAAAATTACTGATCCACATTCGGAACAAATTCAAACAGTACCTCATCAAAAAGATGAAGCAGATTATTATTAGTATACGTGAAATTTTTCCAGGGCTATCATATGCTGCATACTTTCTATCTGTGTGCCCAATTATTCTGTCTAGATACAAGTCACTTGCTTATAACTGATACTAGTGACAAATTTGTGATTTTGAAATAGAATTGGAAAAATGTTACTGAGAATAGTTGGTCTTGTTACTGATTCGAATGACACCGCCAAGATGGTGCTGTGGAAACTCACTCGGTATGTAACCTGTCAAAGTTCCAGAGTGAAATGTCTACGTCAACTCGGCGTGCCACCTTAGGTAAAAAAATTATTCAGTTCTCTATCACAAAATGAATCCCGCGGCAAAATACCTGACAGAATGCGGCAAATTTCGGGCAAAGTTTTAGGTGAATATCTTAGCACGGGCCAAAGTTACATAGGAAAATGTTCTCGTCAACTCAGCGTGCCACCTAGGGTAAGAAAAGATATTCAGTTCTCTATCAAATAATGAATCCCGCGCAATACCTGCCAGAAAGCAGCAAATTTCGGGAAAAGTTTTAGGTGAATACCTGAGTACAGGTCGAAGTTACAGAGGAAAACGTCCTCGTCCACTCGGCGTGCCACTTAGGGTATAACAAATATTGATGAAATCTTTTCACTCTCAATTATAATTTTTTTCAAAAATTCGAATCCGGTAGATTGCTAATGGCAAAATAGCGGCAAATTATGAACCTATTCGGGATTTTGTATCATTATCCCTTGTACGTTACTCAGACTTGGTTGCCCTAATTTTTTGTTCTACTCCGAAAAATTCCGTCTTGTTGAATCGAAAGTTTTTTTTGAAAGAAACTTGATCCGTGATTTTCGAAGTTTCCAATGATGTATCATTGACCGAATCATCTAGCATACAGTCAGACTCGATATTTATTTTGTGGTACTCGCAAGATTTTGTGAAGTGTAACGTCCTGGCATAGCCATTCCGTTCCCACGGCTCCGTATCACTCCCTGTATGCTTACCTCCGCACTTTTGCGTCCCCACCTTGGTCAGAACCAAGCATTCCTCATTATGATACAGGGTGATTCATTTTAATTGCCCCAGGCCGATTTTTCCGGAACTAAGCAAGATACGAAAAAAAGTTTGGTATAAAATACTCAGTGTTCAGAGGGGAACAAAACTTGGTGATATCAGTATTTCCGTAAATGGAGCCGCCGAGGTCAGGAGAAGGTCAACTTGGTTTTTTTAGATGGAATGACATATTTTTTTCTCCAGAATCGGAAAGAGCGTCAAATCCGGCACCAAAAAGTACCTACATACATATGGTCTAAGATCAATGAGTAACGAGGTCGAGCCGGTCAAAGGAGTACACATGCGGCCGCGCCTCGCGGTCGCGGTGCAGCGCCCGCCAGCGTATCAATCTACAGATATCTCATCGATATTGTGAGCAGACTTGAGTATCCATGTTTTGAGGAATATCAAGGGGTCAGATTATTTTTCACGTGGAGTTGCTGTGGGTGAATTAAGTGTAACCAGTTGATTTTGATGTCGATTCGTTTATTAATCAAGCAACAAATTTTTGTTCGATATTAATTCATTCGTTTTTTACTTTCTATTTTTTACTTAAACATCAAATGATGTGATCGTGATGTTTTCATAGATTATTCTTCGAAAGTACCTCCGTTAGCGTAAAAGTACGATTTTGCTGCGTAGTAATGTGCTTTTTCAGAACAAATCCGAGCCTCTTTCTATCTTAAAATGAAAATGTCAACAATCACAACATTGACGACGATAACCTACTCATTCAGTATACCGCTATTAGCACAAGTGTGTCCCGTCAGAAATACATTGGATATCAAAGTTAACATAAAGATAGAAAAATGTCAGACTATTTACCAAACGAGATCGTGGATATCATAATGATTTATGGTGCATCTGACGGGAACGCTAGAGTAGGAGCACGTCAGTATGCCGAAAGATACCCAGATCGGCGACATCCTGATCACAAACTAATACTTCGAGTGGTGCAACGAGCGCGTGGCGGGGAACTCAAGCGCAAGCAACCAAAGAAGACACGCAAAAAGGACGATAATGCTGTAATAATAACCGTGTTGGGAATGTTAGTGATGAATCCTCACATTAGCCAGCGGCAAATAAGTCGAGAATTGGACATATCATAACCAACAGTTCACCGAATTCTGATAGAAAATCATTATCATTCATACAATATTTCTCCTCATCAAGAGCTTTTTGACGCCGATAAAATTCAGCGCGTTGACTCTTGCCGATGGGCACTGGACCAGATAGAGCGGGACCCTACTTTTTTTCATCGGGTCATGTTCAGTGACGAAGCCACGTTCCAAAATACAGGAGAAGTAAATCGACATAATTGTCATTATTGCTCCGTTGTTAGTCCTTACTGGGTCCGTTATGTTGACAACCAACATCGTTGGAAGCTGAACGTGTGGTGCGGCATTTTGGACGGCCACCTCATAGGGCTCTATTTTTTTAACGGCAATGTGAATGGCGGAAATTATCGCAATCTTTTAGAGAATAAACTGCCGCGAATGTTGCAAGAAGTAAGCCCGGATACAATGCAGCGCATGTGGATACAGCAGGACGGTGCAGGTGCGCACTAAGCCCGGACTGTGACTAAATTTTCGAATTTAAATTATGCGGAGCGCTGGATGGGAAGAAATGACCATGTGCGTTGGCCCGCGCGATCGCCAGACTTGACACCCCCCAGATATTTTTTTATGGGGCTACCTGAAGAGCGTGGTTTATGCGACAGAGCCAACGACTGTGGATGACTTGAAAGAACAGATCATCAGAGCGTGCGAGCAGATCCCGCACGAGATTCTTCGTCAAACGATAGATGCGTTCCGACGTAGACTTCAATTATGCATTGACGCTAACGGTGGTACTTTCGAAGAATAATCTATGAAAACATCACGATCAAATCATTTGATGTTAAAATAAAAAATAGAAAGTAAAAAACGAATGAATTAATATCGAACAAAAATTTGTTGCTTGCTCAATAAACGAAACATTAAAATCAACTAGTTACACTTCATTCACCCTCAGCAACTCCACGTAAAAAATAATTTGACCCCTTCATATTCCTCAAAACATGGATACTCAAGTCTGCTCACAATATCGATGAGATATCTGTAGATTGATGTGCTGGCGGGCGCTGGACCGCGACCGCGGGGCGCGGCCACATGTGTACTCCTTTTACCGGCTCTACCTCGTTACTCATTGAACTTAGGGCACATGTATATAGATACTTTTTGGTGCCGAATTCGACGCTCTTTTCGATTCCGGAGAAAAAAATATGTCATTCCATTAAAAAAAACCAAGTTGACCTTCACCTGACCTCGGCGGCTCCATTTACGGAAATAATGATATCACCAAGTTTTGTACCCCTCTGAACCCTGAATATTTTATATCAAACTTTTTTTCGTATCTTGCTTAGTTTCGGCAAAATCGGCCTGGGGCGATTAAAATGAATCACCCTGTATACTAATTTTACAACACTCTTTAGTCAACCTTCATCTATTACACTACACTTCCTTCCTATTCTACATTCTCCTCAATATTCCTTTCCGACCTATATTCTAAACTCAATTTGATTCAAATTATCAATAAACATTGACACAATCATTTTAAAACGAGTCGAACCCAAATCCAAACCACGCCCTTAGAGACCGCTCGGATGAAAATAAGAATATTACCATAAGCTAATAACGAAAGTCGGGCAAAGTAACAAATCCCGACGTCACAAAGGACATCATATCGATTGTTTTGAATAATTATATAAATATACTTCGGACTGATGGAGAGATTTTGGTCGGGATCGCTAATTGCGATGCTGAATTTTTTTGTTTATCTCAGAACTAGGAATTGCTGGTTTTCCATATTTGTCCACAAGATCTTTATATTCCAGTGATAGAATTTCTCCTGAAAGCCGTGGTACGTGCCGTGCCATTCTGATAAATTTATATTACTCTGATTTCAATAAAATCATGCTTTCCTAGCAGACAGTTGACCTGGAACGCATAAGTAATATCACGCAGCGAAGTAGACTCAGCGTAGGTGAGACTTAGTATGTCGAGTCTCTCGATCTGCCCCTCTATTTATACATGCAGTGCACGTACGGCGCATGCTTTGGAAGACGTTGCATACACGCATGCGCGTGCGTCACCTGGGGCGCTAGGGGGCTCTTGTGGCCTCAATTCTAGTCCTGCCGTTTGAGCGGGTATGAGGTATGGCTGGACCCTACAATTCTAGAATACTTACTGCATTGTTTATATACCAATTGTTGGATTCGACAACTTTCCGCACATCCTAAGCAAACGTTAAACCGTCGCAAGAAACCCACGGAAGAATTCGGAGAGAATACACATCAGCTATAATCACAACCAAGTCTACGGATGAACTGTGGCCTGTCGAGTCCCCCAGCGCCATCAAGTGACACCTTTTTTCTGTGCGCATTTCACTTGGCATTTAGCGTAGCAGTTCATGCACCTGTGTCTAAACTCCATGGGGGCGGACTCAAATTCTTAGTGCATCGTAGCGTAAACCGCGCGCATCTCAACATCTATTTCCAACTTTTTGCAGCAATTATCTCTTCATGGAATTTCTTGGCTATTTCCGGTCCAAATTTGGAACAACTTACGGAACAACTAGAACAAGCTAGAACAACCACGAAAAATATTCTTGTCAAAAAATGAGGTGCTCATCGGTAAAACGATTTTTTCGTTTTTCCGGGAGTATCTGATTTGCTGCGGCCTTTTTGTTCCGGAACCATGTTCAGAACAGCCGGAACAAGTTGGAACATTTTGCGAAAAACCAGAGCAACTTCCCGTGTCTTGATATTCGAAGTCGAATATCTCGGTGGGTTTTTTTTGGCCTTTGCCGCTCTAAATTCGAATCTACGATCATGTGGCTCTGGAACAATGTTCGAAACAACTAGCAGAATCGGAAACAACTGCGAAAAATATTTTTGTCACAAAATGGAATGCTAATTAAAAAAACGATTGTTCCACTTTTCTGCGAGTGTCTGATTTTCCGCGGCTTTTTTGTTCTGGAACAATGTTCAGAACAACCGGAACAACCGAGAACAACCAAGAAAAATATTTTTTTCGAAAAATGGGGTGCTCGGCCAGCAAATGGTTTTTCTGTATTTCCAGGGCTCGCGTGGATGTTGAACCATTTTCCTTTCGCAACAATTTGGTACAACGCTAGAACATACCGGAACAACTTTCAATTTCCCGGAATTTGCGAAATGGGGTTTTCCTTTCGCAACAATTTGGTACAACGCTAGAACATACCGGAACAACTTTCAATTTCCCGGAATTTGCGAAATGGGGTGCTAACTATATGGATTCCCAGTCTGGCCATGCGTTCGAGAGTTATTTGAGTTCTGCCCGAAACCTATTAGGTACAGATGCAAAAGTTTGCTATGTTAGGTCAGGTAGAGGTACTGAGTTTACAGGTGGAAAATTTGCAGAGATAATAAAAATAGAAAATATAGAGTCAGACAGTGGTCCACCTTATACTCCTGAACTTGATGGTACAGCTGAAAGATTCAACAAATCTATTCAGAGAACGATAAGAGCGTATATGTGTGATTCAGGCTTACCATAAAGTATGTGGGAATTCGCTGCTGAAGCAGCTGTTCATACGTATAAAAGAATTGCACAGAAATCAATTGATTATGAAGCTCCTTTATTAAAATTCTCACCAAAAGCAAATTGTCATTCAGAGAAAATAAGAAGGTTTGGTTGTATTGCCTACGCCAAATTACCTTCTGTTGAAACAAAGTTCAGTAACGTATCGGATAAAACCGTACTAGTAGGATATACATCCACAGGATACATTTTATGGCATCCTAGCACAAGAAAATTTATAGAGTCTAGACATGTAAGATTCATAGAAAAATTAGTGTACAAAGATGTTTATTTGAAAAATCAATGTAAAGTATTAAATGACGAAAGTAAATCAGACGAGACGACTAAATTTACAGTAGGTGAAGAAACAACAGAAAGAGATCATTCGGAGGTAAATACATTTGAGCCTAGAAAAAGGGGCAGGCCCAAGAAAATAAAGTCAGAAGAAAATAATAAACATTCAGAGAAACAAAATAAAGAGAAATATTTAGAGATGCCGACGAACAAAACCGATGGTCCAATCACGAGAAGTAAAGCCAAGAAGTTTGAAGACACAAGTTTTGCTCGATACACCAGAGTTTCAGGAGTTAAAGAGATTAACGAGGATGAATTGGAACATATATTATTAACTTCACTTCAAAAGGACCCAACTACTGAGAAAGCAATGAATTCAGAGGATAAAGAGTTATGGAAACAAGCCATTAAAGGAGAGTTAGACTCCATAAAAGAGAACTCGGTATGGGTTTTAGTAGATCGACTTAAAAAAGAGTCTCATGGAAAAAAGCCCAATATTATTGACTCCAAATGGATATATAAAAGGAAAGTTGAGAGCGATGGGTCAATTAAATATAAGGCACGACTGGTCTCAAGAGGCTTCAAAGACAAAAATGTTTATGGACTCAAAGAAACATATGCTCCAGTATCAAGATTGTCCTTGATTCGAACAGTTCTTTCTATTATCATAAAGAGGATTCAGAAGTCAAATGAACGTTAAAACAGCGTTCCTGAATGGAAAACTCGAAGAAGAAGTCTTCACGGAAATTCCAGAAGGTCTAGAAGTATCAGAGAACACCATACTTGAGAAAGTTTGTAAACTGACAAAGTCTCTATATGGTCTCATAATAAGTTAAGTTGTGGTATGAAAAATTTGCAGAGGAAACACGAAAACTTGGTTTAGAAAACGATCTTCATGATCCGTGTCTATTCACTTGAAGGTTGAATGGAAAAGTTGCTATAGTGCTATTGTATGTAGATGATATGCTGATTGCCAGCAATGATCTAGAGAAATTGAATGAAATAAAAATACATTTCAGCAGAATATTTCAGATGAAAGATTTGGGTGAACCCACAAATTTGTAGGCATGACTATACAGAGAGACAGAAAAGGAAGAAGTATTACCATACATCAGACTGCATACACAGAAAGAATCTTACAAGGAGAGTGTCGGAACTCCGGTTAACGCTCTTGGACCAAACTGCCAGGGGTGTTTCCTTAGGCTAAAATATGAGGCTCGCCATGCTTCATTCAATCTCATAGGTCCTTTCAGGTTCAACGTCGCCCAAATTGGTGAATTATCTCAGAATTCAGCGCCTTTCATATTATTTCATAATGTTGCAACGAATTTCAGTTTCATAGCTTATCTTGACTGGAAATAGACTGTCCTAGAAAAAGAAAGTATTTGCACACCGAAAAGTGTACTTTTTGCAAGTACGATCGCCAAAATTCATAATTCAAGGTAAAAAAATGATTAAATTCAGCGTTCTGCCCTGGGTAGGGCGAAGAGATTCCTTGAAGAACTATTATATTATGCCTATCTGTTGTAAGATATTCATCCAATATACAGTAAGTCCATCCATATAGCATTTGAGACCTATGCACAATAGATACTTGCGGATAGTCGCAAGGCGTAACTGAATTATCATTTTTTGAACAGTATCTCAAAAGTTGCAAATCACCACAAAGCTTCAAATTTCGTGAAGTTATTACGAAGATTTGTCATAAAATTGTAGTCATTTTAAATAGGCAAATTGGTAGAGGTATCGGCCAGGTTAGGTTTCCATCGAACGTATCTGGAAAAATCAGTTTGACATATTCGCATCGCATATACCAAAAATCATCTTTCATGAATACTATTTCGCCCACGAACAGCTTTTGCGAATAAACGACGGTAACAATAACTTGGTAATACGAATGTTACTTACACAACACTATCCAAGTAGAGGATTGTCGCCACTACTCTCGTTTGAACTAATTTATTCATTATATATTTCGTTGATTATTGTTACTTTCAGTTATTGTTATTTTTGTTAGTCTTGCTGTTACTCGTTTACTTTTTTATTGATATTCTGATAGTTACTGTTGTTATTTTTCCTGTTTTTGCTATATTCTGTGTGTCGTAATGGCTAGTGCGCCGAGCACTAGTGCTTTCATCGAAGGTTCGGATGAATCTTCGATGGAAAAGATTATGACCCAGAGTGTCTGTGCTTGTCTCCAAATTCTAAAGGCACGTAACATCCTTTCAAACGAAGTATCTATTGATCTTTCTGCGTAAGAATGGATTTTGGGTAAAGATATGGCGAATGCATTGTTCCAAGTAATTGACAAGTATGAGGTTACAGAAGGTGATGAACTAATCGCGCATGATGGGCATTTCGGAAATGTTCCATTCGATGACGGTGATAATATACCAAATCGAGAATTAAACCAAGAATCAGTAACGTCAGGTAATTGATCAACGTCATTCACAATACATATCTTTTTTATTTTCAATCATCACAAATAATTCTTTACAATTCTGTGTATTGGTTTTCATGATTAAAACTGTACCTATACTAAAAATAAATGATTAAAACTATACCTACACTAAAAACATATGATTAAAATATTACACAGTTTAATTAATTCAATGTTCAACAGCATCATTATGTACGATTAGTCAGCCGTTGTCTAGTGACTATAAGCCAGAGGAACAGAAACCCAAGTTTGAGACAGTTGATTTGAAAACGAAGATTAAAATTGTAAATTTGGCGCGAAAACATCCGAAATGGTCCCTCGAAACTTCAGAAGCTCACGGAGCTTCTTCTTCGACTAGGATTGATGAACTGAGCAGGTACAAGAAGGAAATACAACATGGAGGCACCAAACACGATAAAAGCGCTGCGATAAAGAAGCAGACTTATAATCGATTCTGCAAAGCTCGAGAAAATCAAATTCCTCTATCAACCAGAAACATTCGAGAATGGGCGTTGCAGGCCGCCATGCAATTCGATTCTGAGGACCTTAATTTCATTGCTTCTCAAACTTGGGCAAATCGATTCAAGCAGGAATTCCGGATGAGACAGAGGAAAATTACTAGGTATGGGAAATCAACAGAAAAGAAATCACTACATGATATTCAGAAAGCAGCGCAGGATTTCCAGAATGATTGTTTGAATACAATTTCCTCATTTGACCTTGACTACGTGCTGAATACTGATCAAATGGGTTGCGAGTATCGGTCTCAAGTGTAGCGCACGATGGAGCATGTTGGGCAGAAGACTGTCGAGGTTCACTTAGGAGATTTGAATCGTGTAACGCATACGTATACTGCCCAATATACAATAACTGCATCAGGAAAGTAGATTCCGAAAGTGTTCCTGTGTTTGCAAGAACCAAAGGGCATCTTCGGTCCAAGAGTCGGTGAAAGAGTTGCGGCACTAGTTGCAAAGTGCAGAAATGTATACGTGACCTGATCGAAGTCTGGCAAATTAACATCGTCCTTATTCGATTCGTGTTTAACAAATGTTCTGCAACCATACGTGAAGAATAACCAGTTTGCGTTGATTTTGGACAGCTGGGGTGGCCGATCGAATACCAAGTTATTTGACAAGTTCCAGAATGAATGTGGGGAATCTGCTTGTACGCTGCAAGTGATTCCTCCAGGTTGCATTCCCTTCTGTCAGCCATTGGACGTGTCTTATTATGGGCAGGTGAAAATCTTCATTAAAAAAGTGCAGAATTGCACACATCTGCTACAAGAGCAGAAACAAATTAATAGCAGAGAAGATGCCATGAAAATTCATTCTCTGGTGGCAAATCAACTTGCTGCGCCTATCTTCATCCCGTCAAAGTCGCACGAAATCGATTAGTTTCGTGAAGTGCTCATGGTGTCGAGAGTACCTCTGCTTCGTGTGCTTCTACGAGATGTACCATCCCAAACAGTGCACTCGATTTTTCATATGCCTGTAAATTCAGAGTTTTGTTTACAGCTCATTATACATAGAGCCTACATAAGTTTATTATTAATATTTATTATCCTTTTCCACATCTCTATTTTTCTTTTTATTATTCGAACATACATATTTGTATAATTATTAATTATCATTATTTTGTATTGAATTTTTGTCTATGAGTTTTTTAATTTTATATCACCTGTCTGGTGAATAATACAATCTCCGTATAGTCTAACCGAACACTTTGTTTTGAAAACTATACCATAATTGAATTATTAAATTTTCATAGTTGTTCTACCTTGTTTTGCTTGCAGTGCCGGCAAGTTATCAATTTCCCGTGTGTGGAGGTTCACCGAGGGAGGGGGGTGGTAAAGTTGACAATATTCAATTCTTTTTAGACTTTTAATTGAGTCATTGCAAAAGTTGCCCTTCTTACAGCATTCCTACTTATAAAATCATTCACTAACTCATCCGCGTCTGAACGAGAAATGACCGAAAGTCTGATTTCGGTCATTTCTCGGTGAACCCGTAGAATGGCAATAGTATTCAACCTCTTCTAACTCATGGTTGACCTCAGATATGTCTTCAGTCTTCTGAGGGCTGAAAACGATCGTTCCGCCGTGCAAGAAGAAGTCAGAATTGTCAGCAACAGTCGTATAAATTTATTAAACTCGGGTAACAATTGTGTTACTTCGGGATTCTTTTTCATGTATTCCACTACGTCCTTTAAGCAGGTGACCTCGATTTTCCGCTGTTTTAGAATATCGTGGAACATATCGGAATGCAATATTAACTTATCTGCATCCAAGTCATCTTTATAAAAATCTATTATTATTTTCACGTCGGTCTGTTTTTCCAACACAAAATCTGCACAGGTGTTCAGAAAATTCATCGTATTGGATGAAAATCGGGTATGCAGAGATGTAATTACTTAGTCTAGAATTTGATAGAAAATTCGCCGATAATATTCTTTTGGTGTTTTGAACACGTAGCTATGACTTTGCTCTACGCGTTTCGGTGCTTTTCGCATTCGAGGTAACTTAGGTTCTTCTATAGCATGCTCCTCGATTTCGCCTCGCGCTTTTTTCCACAACTGATCAAAATCAGACTCCCGCATCCCCCTCATGCAATCAAGCACCAGATTTACTTTAGAATGAGATTCGTTTATATTGAGGTCGCTTTGTTGCAGTTGTGCGTTGAGTATTTCAATCCTCTCTAATACTTGAATGGTCGTTAGCAGCATGAAGAATAATCCAAATTGTCCTAATAGACTCAAGAATCCTCTGGCCTTATACATCGATTCATCTGGTCTCTCCTCAGTAACTTCTTCCAAAAATTCTCTAACGGTCTCGAAATTGGCGTGTAGAGTTTTTAAAGACTTAATTCTCATGCCCCATCTGAAAAATTTGACATAAAAAGTGACCAATTCAGAATTGACCACCAGGATCATGAATTGCAAGATAATTTATTTTAATAATTATAATCGTAGGTACGTATTGAATTTGAGTTCAAATACATATACTTCGCTGGAATTATACATCCAGAAAATGGCCTACAATTTGATGAAAATTTGAGATTACAAATATATTATGTATGTAAAAGTGCATAGAATACCTTGTTGGACGAAAGGGAGCAAGATTAGGTAAGTTCTCAGTCTTAGATGAGTGTGCTTGTAGATCTTTGAAAGCAGCTACCATTCTGGGTGAGTCGCGAATAAAGTTAATAAGATCTTTGGCGTTTCCAATGAAGTCACTTGCTGGTTGAACTTTGGTCATCGCATCCTGAGCGACAAGGTTGAGCGTGTGGGCCGTACAATGAGCATAAACTGCCCTCGATTCGAGGTCTTTAATCCTTTGTTGAAGCCCCGATATTTCACCGCTCATGTTTGCTGCGCCGTCATAACATTGTCCTCTCAGATGTGATATGACTAGGTTGAATCTCAACAATACGTCTTGAATAAGTTTGTCCAAAGTTGCTGCCTTTGTATCATTGGTTTGGCCATGCCCATGAATAGTTTTTTTATTTCAAAATCAGGTGATACTATTCTTAAGTCTATTGAGACTTGCTCCATCCTTGAAATATCTGCCGTTTCATCTGCTATCAATGCAAAATATCTCGCTTCCCAAACTTCAGTCAGATTTATCTGCATTACATTTTGGGTCATTATGTCCAGCAATTCGTTAATGTAGTCGTGATGTAATCATTTAAATCCACTTCGCTTGAGCCAGCTATCCAATTCCGGGATTTTCCGTGCCATCATTTTTAAAAGAATTCTCAAATTTGAATCCTCACCAATTCCACTTTCACGAAAGGCTAAACCTTGTTGCGCCATAGCATTGATAGCAGTAAAGAGAGTTTCTAATGCTGTTCTTGCGTCTGTCATTTCTTTCACTTCAGCTGCTGCAATGTGGCTGATGATGGTCTTTTCTTTTTTGAATTAGTCAATGATACAATATTGTTTCGGTGAAATTCCGATTGTTCCTGAGATTTATATCGTTTATTAGCGTTTTTCCAACAATTAAACCCACTCAGGACAAAAACATTGCAAGAACGTTGGGCTTGACTATCTAAAAATGCAGTCGTCAGGTTTTTATCCCATGCTTCAGTGCATATATTGCAAATAACTTTTTGTTCCGCATTTAGTGCTAACCAATTAGAATTGCTTTGCCACATTTTGAAGGAACGAGGTTTTTTTGGATCTTAAATGTATACAAAATGAATATTTTGATAGAATCATAACATGGATATTACAGAATTGCAATATTTTGTATTTGATATTTCTCAGTTTATGTGTTCGAAAAGAAGCAATGTGTTACACCTATTTTAGATTTTCAAGTGAACAATTTTTAATTCATTGTGCATTGTGCATAGTGCATAACTTTTACAATTTCTTTTTTTGCGGAGTTTTTTGTTGTTGGATCGGTTGTAACAAGTATTGACTCTTCAACTTCACCTTCGTCCCGTTGCGTACTTCTGTTCAAACTGTTACCTGCTGCAGTCCCCGTGGAAGTGGAAGGGCAAGTGACAATATTGGACTCTTGTGTAGCCGGTCCTGTACCGGCTGAACCATCTGGTTCTTTCTTTCTCCCTTTCACAACAAACTTATTTATAGCCGCTACACAACTATACCCAACGATACTCACACAAGTTCAAAACACCGACTTTCAGTTCCTCGCTATCCGTTGGCCTTTCCCGCAGGCCCGGGGCCTTGCCGTATAGTGATGACACACAAAGGGAAACGCTATGTGTATGGCCCTATACAAGCCGCAGCGTGCACCGGTACTGGTTCACCTTAGGCCCACACTGAGCGCTGACAGTCCCGACGGGAGGGAAAGATAGAGAGACATTAGAAGTGGATAGCGCACGGGCACGTGGTGCGCCAGCGCTGTCAAGTCTCGTGACCGAAAATTGAACTTCTGTATTCTGTCGACTCGCGAGTTAATTTGTGGTAGAATTTGTAGCGTGAAGCGATAAATTTTGGTTAGGAACGTATGGAAAAACCACACATGGAAAATTTCAAGTGTGGTCATCTCCACCACAACCACACTATACTTGCCGGCCATGGTATTCATCGATGACTATTCAAGGTTAGCGATGGCATACTCAATTAAAGCAAAAAGTGATACTGGTCAGTGTCTCGAAGCATTCGTGAGAAGCGCTCGAAACTTACTAAGCAGATATGCGAAAGTATGTTATCTACGTACAGATCAAGGTACCGAATTTACCGGTGGACGTACTGTTGAGGTTCCAAAGAACCTGGGAGCAGAGCAGCAACTTGCGAGTCCAGATACACCCGAACATAATGGAGTAGCTGAGCGATTCAATCAAACAATTCAAAAGAAAGTGAGAGCATATATGTATGATGCAAAACTACCCGAAAGCATGTGGGACCTCGCTGTAAGTGCAGCTGTCTATGCTTATAACAGGACACCTCACAAATCCAACAACATGATCACTCCAATGGAAAGATTTGCTCCAAATCACAACTACGACATGAACCAGCTGAAACGCTTCGGCTGTGTTGCATACATCAAAGTTCAGAGGAAAACTGGTCCCAAATTTAGATTTGAGGGTAGACGAGTGATCCTGGTGGGCTATACACCTACTGGGTATCAGTTTCTGAAGCCCGAGGAAGGCAAATTCTATGCAAGCAGAGATGCGCGATTTAACGAAAAACTTGTCTATGGAGACAAATACGAAAGAGATAGTATAAAAGATTGGCCAGTTAATCACGATGAAATTAATAAAAAGAAGTGGTTAATAGATTGTGATGAAACAAAAGATGAGGCAGAGGAGTTCTCAAAAACGGAGGGAGAAATTAAACAAAAGAGGGGACGACCTAAGAAGCAGGCTCCAATATTAGTTACGGTCGAGAAAGCATCAAACAAAGTCAATGACTCTAGCTTCGTAGGGTTAATAAGAGATGAGGAAAACATCACTCAAGTATTACACACATTGGTATTATCTGGTGAGGATAAACCAAAGGTGAGTGACATTGAGGATGAGATTTGTCATGCTATGATGGCACGGATCAATCAAGATCCGGTATCGTTCAGGGATGCAATGGCATCCAAGGAGCATGAACATTGGTTGAAAGCAATAGACGAAGAATTGAGTTCTATGCATAAAAATCAGGTGTGGTCACTGGTCGATAGACCCAGCAGGATGCAGGATGGTCGAAGGGCAAATATCATAGATTCTAGGTGGGTGTTTAAACAAAAGATTGAAAGTAATAACGAAACAAGATACAAAGCACGATTGGTTATCAGAGGATTCAAAGACACTACAAATTACAATCTCAAAGTAACCTATGCTCCGGTCTCTCGATTGCCATTGATACGGTCAGTTCTTGCTATTGTGAATAAATATGATTTAGACATGTGTCAACTAGATGTAAAAACTGCATCTTCGAATGGAATAATAGATGAAGAAATCTATATGGAAATCCCAGAGGGAGTGAATGTGTCACCAAAAGAAAAAGAAAATAAAGTATGCAAGATACAACGTGCTTTGTATGGGCTACGAATCAGTCCAAAGAAATGGAATAACAAGTTCGCTGAGGTAGCATTGAGTGTAGGGTTGGAAATTGATGAAACAGAGCCTTGTCTATTTAGATGGAGAGATAAAGAGAAATTTCTAATTCTGTTGCGATATGTCGACGACATCATAATGGCAAGTAATGATGGAAGTAAATTGAGAGAAGTGAAGAATAAGTTGAAAAATGAATTTGAGATGAGTGAGTTGGGTAGTCCAAAAGAATTCCTCGGAATTTCCATAAACAGAAAAAGAAATAAAAGAGAAATCGTACTCAACTAGGAAAAGTATATTGATAAGATTCTAATCAGATTTAAATTCAACGAGGCACACCCACAGAAAACCCCGATGATCACGACTCAAGCAATCAATAGAGAGAGAAGAGATAGAGAAGAGAATGATGAAATTTCTCTAATGATGAAAAGCTACAAGAAACAGAGACGAGACAGAATGTGCCCTACAGGGAGGCTATTGGCAGTTGGTTATATCTGGCTGGAGCGACCCGACCAGATATCTCATACGCTGTCAATGTCCTGAGCAGACACCAAATCAGTCTCACAGAACAAGACTGGGGAATGTTTCAACGAGTATTCAGGTACTTGAAAGGGACAAAGAATTGAGGCCTGAGATATACTGGAGAGACAAATGACATGCAAGCTTACTCCGATGCGAGTTTTGCTGACTGCAAAAACTCACTTACGACGTGTGGTTATGTAGTCAGACTCTTTGGAGATGCTGTAACCTGGAGGACCCATAAACAGCCCTACGTAGCTTTGTCAACTTGCCAGGCAGAATACGTGGCAATGAGCGAGGCATGTCATGAGTTGATGTCAATGGACAATTCATTAAAATTGATTCTTGACAAGTCATTCTGTCCTATAAAACTGTGGTGCGATAACAAAGCGGCTGAGGCCAGTGCCAAGACAAATGGGAGTAATAAACTGAGACACATGCGAGAGGTGCGAGAGCATTATGTGAAGGAATGTGTCGAAAGAAAGCTGGTAACAATTGGGTGGATCCCCTCAAAGGATCAGATAGCAGACATATTTACCAAGCCCCTATCTTTCGATATGCATAATTATTTAGTAAATAAGATTATGAATTTGGATTCCACTTGATTGATTGAAATACACTAAGTACTCCTTTTTCTATGTTCACAGACAACTAATCAAGGACGCTTAACATAAAAGATTGGTTAATAAGAGAAATTATTCCAGATGCTGAGAAGAAATGAATCAACCAAAGTATTTAAGATATTTGAACTTATAAAAAGTTAACTCTGTTGTTTTATTTGTTGATCATTACTTATTACTTATTCAAGTTGTACTGACGAAAAGATTTTATCCATATTGTACTCTGGTCAAGCAATTAGTCGGGAGGGAGTGTGAGGTATACCGTGAGAATCAGGTGAAACCGAATGGTCCATCCGCCCACACGGTGAATATTTGGTATTTTGAGGGGGATAACCACTCGTTGCGCTGAAAAATCCCTAGGGTGATCTGGGCGCGCGGTCGATCTGCCGAGTTTCATCGACCGCGCGCCAAAATCACTCTAGGGATTTTCAGTGCGACGAGTGGCTATCCCCATGAAAATACGAAATATTCACCGTCTAGGCGGATGGACCATTCGGTTTCACCTGATTCTCATGGTATGTGCATGCGCCTAATGGCTTTACGCTTCTGAGTCCTATACTCTATTACGTCGTGGATCGGAGACCTCTCCCCTCCTCAAAGGTTCCTGTTCCAGCTCGGTTCTGAGCACATGCAGTCAAGCATCTATAGAAGAAACACGTGTAACCCTACTATACCGGCATTACCTTTTATTCTTTCATACCCTACATAACAACATGGATGTTCACGCATATGGAAAGAACAGTGACGGTGGAATTTTTTCGAATAGCACCTTAGGAAAAGCTGTAAATGAAGGAAAATTGCACCTCCCAAGCGACAAGCCTCTACCGGGTAGTGACTTATCGTTACCGCACGTCATTGTCGGTGACGAGGCCTTTCCTCGTCAAAAAAATATTATGCGTCCATATCCAGGTTATCAATTACGGAACGATGAATCAAAAAAGATATTAAATTACAGACTGTCTCGTGCCCGTAGAATTTCTGGAGACGCGTTCGGCATTTTGACCCAAAAGTTCAGGATCTACCAAAGGAAAATTAAAATGAAAGTAGAGAACGTAGATAAAGTAATTTTAGCAACGTGTTGTCTTTATAATTTCTTAATTAAGATATCCATTCGATAACTGGAAATACTTCGAGCAATGCAGACGCAATGTTACAGGATGTTAATAATGTTTCTAATCACGCAACGGCAGAGGCTATCTCGATTAGGGACGAATTCAGAAAATATTTTATATCAATAGAGGGTTCGGTGACTTGGCAAACGGAAATGGTACGACGCGGCAGAATGTCAGATTAATTCAATTTAACTTTTAAATAATTTTTAATTTTCAATTTTCATAAATGGAACATGAAACATGCAACATGCTCGACAACATGTTTAGTTATCATATATAATGTTTAAGGTTGAAATGTAAGATCCCGTATGGATTCACTTCGATGGGTGTTTAATGTTTGATTGATATTCTAAAGTTAATTAATCAATAATGACATTGTGAGGTGATTAATATTGACGTTCAAGCTACCGTTGTACTCTAACCTATCCGAATAACATAGTTTATGGTATTATATGTATACAATGGTATCTACTTATACCTATAGTTCAAATTCAAGACATTAGTTATTAAATTATAAATCAGATTAATAGATGTAGAATAACAGAACTAATAGAACTAGAATAACAAACATAGTGTTCTTGAGTAGCATGAATAATTATTTAATCAAAGTTTTTTAAAAATTGAAAAAAAAGGATTGTATTATGAGAACTATAGTATGAAATAAAATTATAAGAATATAATATAAAAATGTTCACAAAAATTCGAACGGTCAGGGTAGAGGCTGGGTGATTTGGCATTGAATATTTAATTTATTTTTTTATTTTTTTTATTTTATAAAATATTGAAAGGTCAATAAATAGGTGGAGGAGTACGGTGATATACCATTCAAGTTGACGAACCTATCTCACTGGCACTCATAGGTCTTCCACCGTAGCATTCACGTGCGAAAACGGAGTATATCATATATTATGCGTTATTGATACTATCATGATAAAATCATAAATGGAAAATCGAAAGATATTGAGTGCGGACTACGAAAAATGACGAGAACGTACTGCACCTCATTGTATGCAATCTATAATACATCTGGGAGTAAAATCAGTTGCGGATTCCTTCGGTGTAGTGAGCGCACGCATTGTCGGAGCGGTTCGCTGACGATTGCAGCCGACTAGTGAGCGCACTCTCATAAGAAAGCATGTAAACGATAACATTCGGTGTCGATCCGATCCGTGCGGTCTAGTGGGCCCCGGCCTTTAGCGGGCAACAACTCTGGGAAAAGAGTACTATTCATAGACCACACAACTAAGTATGAGCCCGAAAACAACAGTTCGCTTGACATCTAACTCTGTTGCCTACATTTAGTCAACTATGATTTGAATTGAACTGAATTATCGATTCATGACACATAGCACAAAAGACATAGCCGGTTTAAACAGTACCTAGGAATATGAGTATTATATATTTCTTTACAAACGGCTTCTGTAACAATTTTTCCGTGTAGCGGCTATTCTGAGTCAAAGGCACAAGTTTTTATCCCATTGGAAAAGTTGTGCAGAAAACCAAAAGCAAAAAAAAAAAAGAAGTATCGGGAAAGACTCCTAACTCACCTTAGGCGGTATGATGAGGAAGGTTTCGATATCATGTTCGGCCAAGAAGTTTTGTCGAGAACCTCCGTCTCCGGGTTCAACTTCGAAGCGATCTCCCAGCTGCAGCAGAGTTGCCTTCGTCACGTGAACTCTCCTGTAAAATTCGTTTCTGATTGTCAATACGTCTAACATTTGCGTCGGCGGTACTGCATACTGTTGGGCACCACTAATTATAATTTGTAATTAATTACACTAGAATCACTAATTATATTTGTAATTAGGAAAAAATTCATTACAAATTACATTTGGAATTCGAAATTCGAAAAAATTAAATTACTAATTATTTTTGTAATTTGTAACGAGGAAAATTCGATTACTCATTAGATTTGTAATTTGCAATCAGAAAAAATCAGTTATTAATTACATTTGTAATTTGTATCGAGGATGAAAATAAATAATCATTACATTCGTAATTTGTAATTAGGATGAAAATATTAAAAATTGTAATTTGTATTCATTTTCATCGTAATTACAATCGCGGAATGCAATTAGTATTAATTTTTCATCTAATTACAATTTTTCAAAGTAATTGGGAAGTTCATTCGCCCTAATTGCAATTGCCAAATGCGACAAGGGCGATCCTCATAAGCCCTGTGATTAGTCAACTAAGATCTTCCGTAGCTTCGAAACCATTAGTCCCTCGAAGTTTTGGTAAAGGAAATTTAATCTTGGATTTTCAGGAGGAATACACCCACGTAAGGTGGTGCATTCAACTTGAATCACCCTGTATACGAGAATATTCCTAATGGGTAAAAATTGGTAGACAGGCGAATTCCAAGTGCGCAAGCGTAGGCTTCCGAGCGCAGGTGGTTCTTCAGGGCGGCCAAACGTCGGGAATATGAAATTTAGGTACTACAGATCGCCGCGATATATCTAACCCCGAATATTTTGACAGTTCGGTTAGACTCGGTTATTCATTATTCGTAGTTGGTAATTAAATACGAATAGAGTCTCTGATACAGCTCAGTATATCTTGAAAAATTGCAAATGACACGGAATGTCAAAATATTTGGTTTTAGATACATCGTTGCGGTCTGTCGTGTATGAATTTCATATTTCCACGGTTGGCCGCCCTGAAAAACCACCTGCGCTCGGAAGCCTGCACACGTGCACTCAGAGTTCGTCTGTCTACCCCTGTCTACCCGTTAGGAACTCACTCTGTACAAGTTTTCCGTTGGTAAATACAAAAATATATAAACGTGTACATGTATGAGGATACGCAGGTACGTGTGTTTTATACAAGTCAATTCTAGCATGTAGATTTATAAGTATATAAGTATAGACAAATACGTGTCGGTACACCACAGTACACACGGGCATACGAGGATATGGTAATGAATGAATGTACACTAAACGTGTTTGATTTCGATCGATTCAAGGCCACGCGAATTTTGAAGAAATGCGAAGCTGGTTGAGAATGGATGAGAACCGCTTGATTAATCGGGGGCCCCTAGCGGTCTCGGAGGGAATCTCGCCTAGAAAGAGATGTCGACTCGCTGTTTCATCGACATTGATTTTAATGGGCTAGGTATCAATAAATTTGTCTGTGATTTTCGCCCTTCTAAAAATAATCGATTGATAACGATGAAAAACGATAGAACGGAAATTTTAATCGTTTCAAATCGTGTTTCGTAATCGTGTAGACACGATTGAGTCTTCTTGCCCGCCTAATCGTTTCCAATCGGGTTCTTCGATTTTGAGGTAGAAATTATCGGTGATGGCAACAATTCGATCCCGCAGGAATTATTGGAAAACGGTTATTTACTTTTTCGAGCTACACACGTTTTTCACAATATGTATTTTGAAAAAAGTAAATAATTGTATTCGAAAAATTCTCGCAAGATGAATTGTTCTTTCTAGAACAATTTTATCTGTTCGAAGTATAAAAAATGAGTTTTATGGATAATATATTATATTTATTTACGAACACAGTATAATTGCACACGATTACTTATATCTACTTCACATAAACATAAGTATATGTAGATATATAATAAGGCACACTTTTGAGACAAAGTTTCAAGATAGGTATGTCGGAGCGGTGACCGAAATTTTACGAGCGCATGGATGGATCTGATCGGTTACGAGCGTATTTGGCTACTCTTGCAGGAAGCCCTAAATAAGCCGAATAAGTTTGAACTAGATAACTTCATATATTTGTAACGCAAGGAGCATTTTGAAATTTGGTATTTTTGGCTCCATAAATATAAATGAACTAGTGTAACTTAGGCATTACTATTTGGAATGAGTTTATATTTGGTACAATATTTCCTTGTCAGGTGATGAACATTCTGTCTTAATAGTAATTCATTTGAATTAGAATTGTAAAAGTTTTCGTTTTTAGTATAGGCCCCCCCTTAATAAAATGAAAAGTATATGTCGGCGCAAGCTGCCATCAGCATCAGCGACCAATATTATTACTATTTTTTTGGACACCGGTTTTGGAAGGCATTGAACCATGTTATTGTAATTTCGCAAATCTAGGATCAAGTTAGTATCGTAAGATTTTCTTTCGTAATTGTAATAGCAGGTGGATAAGGAGCCTTGCTGTTGTGATAACAGAAGGTTTCCTTATTGAAGCCGTAAGGTAGAGGATTCATTCCGAATCTGAGACCTAGACAAGAAAATCGTTTGCTTAAGTTGTGTGCGATTGCGGACCCAATAGTTTTCTAAGTGCCACAACACTTACTGTAATAGAAATCTTCGAAAGAAAATTATAATAACCATAGAACTTTAGCAACTGTTCTTTTCATTTGTCTGTGAGTACCCTAGTCCCACTGTTGATATCGAAATTCCGTGAGTATCCGTATTCGCGGAGATATGGGTGATCCGGAACCCACTAAAAATAGTTTAAAACCAGTAACTCCGACATATATAATAATGGTGTGAATGGAATGTGACCTTTGATAGCCAAAACTTTAGACGGATCCAGTGTTACGTTCCCCATACCTCTTACTCTCAATACTTGATACACAACATCCTGCATGCATCCTATCCCATGACCCTTGATCAAAGGAAGTCTTAACCTCACGGTTTGAAGAACCATCATCCCTACCTAAGTACCTATAAACTGCAAGCCTTGCATTTAACACACTCACGCCCAGGAGACAAAGAACTTTCTCTCGGACTGACACCATACTCATCGTTAGCAAGACACTCTTCAATTAGCCACCGAGCAATCAACACCTCAACTAACTCTCGAACAATCAACTCCGAAACACCTAATTCCTAAACCGATATCTAAATAGTTAACACTTAAATACCTAACTCTAGAAAATTATAGTTAACGCGTACATGTCTTTAACCATCAATATAACTACGTTTTAATAAATGATTCTAATAGTAATCAATAATCATATCAACGAGCACATATTATTCACTACAACCATCCGCACGTAATCCGGTTACCCTCAGGTGTAAAAACGAGGCACGAACTCGACGACCTCAACAGACTCACACATCTACAACCATAATCATAACACCAGTTTTTTTGGTACTCTTGATAAACCTCGCTTTCTATTGCCATCAGTTCCTGTCACTGTCGATTCTTTCAACTCTTCATATGTGAATAACATATCTGTAGTGTGCGAAAATTAGAAGTATGTCTGTGTGTGTGTGTGTGTGTGTGCTAGTATGTGTTAGCAGGTTGCGTAATAACGACACGATGGGTACTGTTTTGAGTTTGTCTTCTTTATTTTATTTATAACAGCGTACCTGGTTGTATTACTTTGGGTTTACCTTCGACCTGTCTGCGTCGTATGGACCTTTTTGACGTACAAAGAAAATCTTGCAATAGTTATAGACTTACTTTTTTCTTTTTACAGTGTTGCCATAACAAGACTAGGAAAACTAAAACATTACTAGAAGTTTAGTCGTTGCCCACTTAACACTCCTCCTCAACGACGAACCTGTTTATAGTACAAACATGTGTTTTTATATAAAGATAAAACTAATACAACATATCTATATATTTCCTTTTTTTTTTCTTTTTTTTTTTTCTTTCTATCTCAACCCATTTTTCTCCCTGAGCGTCTTTAGTCTTATTGCCTGTAAAGGTTTCGTTATAATATCAGCGAGCATGTTTTCGGTTGGACAGTACTCAAATTTCATGATACCCATTTCCTTAAGATATCTTATGTAATGGTACTTAGTATCTACATGCTTTGTTCTTTTGCTGAATTTCTCGTTCTGCGTCAGTTTCAGACAACTTTGATTATCCTCGTAGATTATTGTGGCTCCTTCTTGCTTTTCATCTAGATCCTCTAAAAGCTTGCGTAGCCATTTTCCTTCTCGACAAGCTTCAGCTAAAGTTATGTATTCCGCTTCAGTTGAGGATAGTGCTACACAGTTCTGTTTCCTGCACGCACAGCTTATGCTTCCTTCATTTACAATAAGTACAGTATTCACGAATGTTGTGGTATAATAATTCTTATTTTTCATGGAACGATAAAACACATTCCACGAAGGATAATGTTCTATAATGATATAATGGCCTATACGCATTCATTACCACTTGGCTAGAAGTTTGAGATGATTGCAGCAATGAAAATTGATGCAAAATAGTCTACAACGCAAACTAGATATTATGAAAATGGCAACATTAATGAAATCAGCATCAATGTGACAGATGATTTACATAACCTCCAAAATTTCAGCTTCGTAAGATAAACGATTAATTAAATAACCAATATTCATTATTCTTCTCTTAGAAGTCGGGGCTGAATCTGACAATAACAATATTTTATATCTCATCAATGCTCGCTTTCATATCAAACATTATCATTTTAAACAGTTTTGGGATACTCCTAATAATGATTCTCAGCTGTCATCTCAAGCTACGGGCGTGCCATAGTACGTGTGCAAGTTTCACACCGTCTGCTCCATAGACCATAAAATATGTACAAGGCATAATGAATCCCTAGAGCGGCATGCCCCTCCTGAATTGCGACCTATGTAATTTTCGTCTCGAAATATGTGGCGCTCTTCGAATAGACGAGTTCATAGGTGGTATAAACTATGATTGGTATAAGCTATTGTATAATTCTCAGAAGAAAATTTCTTGGTCCTATAGAATATCTCGTCCGTTTTGCGCGAACCCGAAAATACATAATTTCATTTTATGACAAATGACTGAGAGTTGATCTTCATATGTGTATAATACATTAAAATCATTTCAGCGCTGACCCGTTTGTAGTGCATACAAAAAGTAATGAGACACCCGACAAAAACATTGTAAATGTCAAAGATTACAGCCGAGTTCTAAAATGGTTTCGCCGGCTGAAAAATCCGAAACATTATACTCTGTTTCAGCGATAGATTACAAACATCATTTCGTTACACAAAATAGTACAAAATAATACGTGAAATCAGATAGCGAAGCCGAGCGTTCCCTCAGTTAATTTTCATCCTTCAAATTATGTTTTTCAAATGCTAATCAATGGGAATGAATGAAAAACCAATAGGATCATTCGTTACCTTTGACAGAACAGCATATTGGCGACAAGAAATATTGCTGAAAGAAGTTAGCTCGTATGATGATACGAACTCTGCGGGTATAGATTGTTCTGAAAATTATCAATTGCACTTTTTTTTTTATTCATTTCTTCTAGCCACTCCGTAACGATCACACCCACAAAATTGTTTTGAGCATGATCAAAGACTCTTTGAACACAAATGAAAAAAAGAAAAATGTCAAAATATCTTCGTTGGATCCGGAGATAACACTGTTTCACGTTTTTATTCTTCAATGCTCTTGTCATTAATATTTTTCTTAAAAAAAAATACAGTAAGTTCTAGAAAACTGGGAGAATGAGTGTGAATTTTCCCACATACCTCCGGCCGTTCGGTTCGTCAAAAATATTATTGAATCGGAACGAGCGCAACGGAGCGCGACGGAGCTTGCGGCGGGCGTGGTGAGGGGCCACCCGAGCCGTGACATCACGACGCGTTGGAGCCTCTTAGTTGCAAATTGGATATCTCCGTTATAAATTGTCCTAGAATATCGTTTTTTTTTTTTAACCAACGTATTTTTTTTTTTCTGTAGAATCCGAAAATCCAGGTGAAATTAAATTTTTTGCATTATCTACAGTGATTATTCTCGTTTTTCAACAGACGCGTTGTAAAAATTGCTGTAAATGAATAGTAATTCGGTGAACATGAATAAATTACGCTTACATTCGAGTAATATTTATTTGAAACACCAGGAACATTTTTGGAATCGTCAAGTATGATAATAAATAATAGGTATTCCTTCGCATTACATCATTCCCCTTTTTTTTACGGAAGTTAAGGTGTCGCTGTTTTCCATTCCGTCGACTGAACTTACGGAATATGTTATGTCACCGGTATTATCAATCTCATCTGTCAATCTTATAATATCGTCTTCAACTTCATCATCACTGAAAATGATGTCTGGTTCAGTCACGTTCGCACATCTTTCGCCGTGACACTTTTTACATAATACAGTGCACCTCAAGCCTACTTTTCTACATGTGCAGTTAGAAGTGCAATTACCCTTTTCGCAACCACATGAAATTATCTTTATTAATTCGTCAGGAATTGGATCCTTCCTACAAGTGATTGGCGACAGCACGTTGTTAATTCTTTTCTAACCCCACTGCATCGGATCCTTGGTATGATCACCCCGCCATTTGCAAACTTGTAAATATGTTCGCAGCGAATGCTCGTTAATGGCCTCAATAGTAGGAGGAAGAGTGCTTAAATTGAATGTACTTTTAAGAGTTGACTTTGTGAAGCAGAGATATCGGAAATCGACGAATGACGAATCATCGCTGTTCTTCGCACCGCGGGTCTGGTTATCGAGTTTATATATGATCTATACCCAAATTCAGCCTAATTATTGCAGTATTCTTCAATTTCCACTGATGAAACCATTATGTCAATATTCATATCTCCAATTATAACATGCGTAGTGAGTTCTTCGCAATTTTTCAGATAATCGCACATTTGCCGTATAAAGATATCCTCCTCTATTGCCTGCGTCCTGTACAAGGACGTAATATACAGTTTAGTCTTATCACACCTACATACAGTAGATTGCACCATTTTTATTTTGTCTATCATTACAATTTCGTGTGTAACATCCACATCCATCATTGTATACACCACTACTCCATCACACATATTCACATTGCCATGATTATAATATGTGTTGTATCCTGCTATTTCATAGTACCCAATTCCGGCTACTTGCCTAGTTTCTGTGAGAACGATCATATGCGGCTTGGTCTTTAGGGACTCCAAAAACACGGCTAAAGCTTCATAATTTTTGTCTATACTCCTTATATTTTGATGCATTATCAAAAAGCCCCTCCTTTCTGTAAGAGTGTACTTGAATTCGCCAGTACTTTCTATTGCAATATCCGTAACCTTAAAGTCCATATCGCTTTGAGTTTGATTTCTCATATTCGTCAGTCTATTATTTCCCCATTTGGATAATCCACTCTTGAAATGATGAACATTTTCCTATCCATGTATGGCGCACACTTCTCTTCCTCCTCAGCGTCATGCTCTACTTCTCTATTCAGCCTGTATTTTTGGTTTGCCCTACAACAATTTATGCACTTTTTTCTACCAGTCCTGGGGCAATCACGTGTTACACGATTCCCAGCACATATCTGACATCCAATGTCGTTACAATCGCTCGCTGAGTGCCCATACTCACCGCATTTATAGCATCTTCGCATGTTCAGGTCGTTAAAAACCCTGCAGCTCTGCCACCCGATACAGAGCTTTTTCTTCCCACTCATAATTTGCTCATATATGTTGGGTTCCACTTCTAAATAAGCTGTATACGTGTTTTTCCTCTCCAAATGCTGTATATGTTTTACTTGTATCGCGTTAACCGAAGTGTCCTCCGCAAAAATCTGCACAATTATTTGGTCGCGTAGTTCATTATTCCCATACCTTTTTTCTATTCCCACAATCTTTAGTGCGGGTCTTACAAGTTTCTCTCTTTCCACCATGTACCTTTCTCCTAATGCCTCTTCAATTTTATCCACCATGTTTTCCATTTCTGCTTTTATACGACACCTAACTTTGAGAGCACCGTTATTGCACTCTTTCGTTTTGTTAAACCCTACACTGATTCCGCTAGCCTTTACCGCCTCTAGCACTTCAGATTTGGTCTTTAAGCACTTTTGCTTGTCATCCGTCGGAGTTATTGTGAGCATGGGGACTTTTTCCTCTTTGTAGATATTCAGATTGCCATTATTCACCACTGGCGCGTAGCTTACCATTGCCTCTCCATTTCCTCTGTACTCTAGTTCCTTCTTTAACGTCCTAATTTCATCATTCCTTATTGTGATCAGTTCTTCATTTGATGCTATCAGTCGCTTTTGAGTTTCAATAATCGTATCCTCTGCCGAACACAGTTCTTTCGACACTTTTAGGCTCACATCATATTCCAGAATACATTGTCTGCAGTAGTACTTCATAGATCTCTTCCTCAGTGACATTACCTTAACTTCAGAAGCCGTTAACCCCGAGCAATCTGGGCATTCTTCCCTGCTACATCCATCATAGGCAACTAGGCTATGCTGATGAGATGAGCTTAATACAACTGTCACACTCCATTTCCCTGCGGTTTGTAGGTTAGGATTGAGGCAAATTCATAAACAGTCCGCAGCAACTATGCTTCAGATAGAGTATACAGATATCTTTATTTAATGGGTAGCTTTCACTTTTGTCTACTAACTCACATAAATACTGGTTAATACTCAATCATTCACTGGAGAGTGAAGCGGTAGGGCGTTACAAATTAGGTACTCTTCCTCAATGGGATATGTATCATAAATAATAAGTATATACAAAAAGGATCAAAATATAAAAAGGAACCAAAATTAAAAAAAATTATCACAACTTGAAAGCACAAGGTCGCATGTGTCGACAGATCTATACCTTATATGACTTTAATCTTGTGGACATTTACATTTCGTAAAGCCAAATGGTCGTATCTTCTCTTACGTTTTCGGCACGAATACAAAAAAGGAATAAAAAATATACGAACTTTTGGCTTGGATTAATAAAAAATGTATATTTCTTAAATCCAAAAGGTTTTATTTTTTTTTTTTTTTCATATTCGTGCAGAACATGAAAAGAAAAGATACGATCTTTTGGCTTTATTAATTATAAAAAAATTGAAGCCAGAAGGTCGTATCTGCCAACACATAAGACTTTTTGCATGGCTGTGAATTTTTTCATTTCAGTTCATTTTTGAGTATTGAACCTTTTTGTAGCGAATACGAAAAAAACAATGTTCCGAACTTATCGCATTAAAGTCTCATTTTTGTTGGTGACGACCTTACGGCATTAGTAACGCAATATGCAATGTGCTTTCAATCTGTCGTAGAGGAACGGTTTCAAAAGAAATTCCGTCTATCAAAAGTATTATTTGAATATTTATGTAATGAATTGGCTCATTACCTAACACGAAGTGATATCATCATGCGACGTGCTATTGCACTACGCAAGAGAATCGCTGTGGCCTTAACTGTGTTGAAAGGGAACATGGATTTTTGGAGTGTTGCGGATCTGTATGGAATTGGGAAAAGTACTGTCGGACACATGTTATATGAATTCTGCAATGCTATACTAGACAGGTTCTATGAAGGATTGATAGCTTTCCCAGCAACAGAGATAGACAGGATCGCAATATCCGAGGGCTTTATGCGAAAATGGCAATTTCCTGATTGTTTTGGAGCCATGGATGGCCCACACTATCATGGCACCTCAAAAATTTCCAGAGAATCATTTTAATTATAAATCATTCCATTCTGTTGTGGTATTAGCGGTAGTGGATTACAATTACCGATTCATGTAAGTTAACCTTTGGATTTACTTCGAACAATATTCAAACCCTTTTTGAAACGTCAGACGAAAGAGGCTGAAGCTTAGGGCAAACTGTGTAATTACTATGTGATACCTATACAGGAAATCATTCACAGATATGCAAATGTTGGAGCTTGAGGAAGATTCAACGACGCGTCAGTGTTTCAACGAAGCCGACTATTCAGGAAATTCTGCAATGTGGAGGATGCACAGTCAGAAATAATCACAAATTTGCATATTATATCTGAGGTAGCGTTTTCCTTATTACCATGGATAATGAAACCCTACCCGATAACGATTGACATGCCGCTATCGCACAAGAATTGCAACTACAGACTGAGTAGCGCTCGAATGAATGTAGAAAATTCATTTGGTCGTCTTAAAGGACGATGGAGGATCCTATTGAAAAAAGTTGACCTAACTTTAGAAAATATGAAGCGAGTTATTAAAACGTGTTCAATTCTTCACAATATTTGTGAGAAATCGGGAGACACATTTCATCCGGAATGAGCTGCGAAAGTTTCTATCCTTGAAGGTAGGTATGGTATGCCTGTTACAGATCAACGCGCGCCAACGATTGCTAATGTTAAACGAAATATGCTTGCAGAAAGATTAACGCACGATGGTGTGTCCGTAGATAAGTATGAGTAATTGACTGCGCTACAAATGAATAAGTGGGACTATGACATGACATTCAGATAAGTTTCAATTGGAAATTTCGAAATGGAAATTTCGAAAGAAATGCTAGAATATTGTTCATGTAATGAAATATATTAGAACAAACAAACAAAAATCTAATGTTAGACATTTCGAACCTTATAATAAATGGATACATTTAAACACACGACATTTATCATAGTTTTTTTGGTGAATTAGTTTCTTCAATTATCCATCATATCACTATGAATCTGCTCTACACACAATTATATTGCCCGGCTTCAGTCGTGGATCAACATTCTTGTACATAGAAGAATTAGAACCTGTAAAAGTTGATGACTTACAATTATCCTGAGTTTTCGGTGTCGATTTTTCAAAGTTTTTTTAAATCTTGAGCGGTGGCTGTGTACGCTCATGCAATACAACCCGCGGCTTCTTTGCTGCAATATTGTCGACAATCGCGGGTATGTTTATATCTTCCTCATTATTCAGATATTCTATAATTGGATCATTGTCATCATTATTTTCTTCGTTATCTGCCTCAAATGATTGAATGAATGGTGGAAGATCCATGTCCATTTCATCATCAAGATATTCGACGGTGGATTGTCGTATGAGTCTTCATATTCAACTAACACTGGTAAAGGTGCACTCTTGATTAATTTTGTTTTTTTATTCCTCGTCAGCTGCTTTGATAACGTCGCATCTGCTTCAACCTGCTCCTGCACAAATGACGTGCACTTTTTCATACTTAATTTAGAATTAACTACAACTGTATCTGCTGTGCTTGGAGTTATATCTATAGTCGGTAACGGCATGAGAAAGGGTTGTGTCCCTTGTGCACTACTATTTTCTGCGAGTACCGCAAACGCTTGCAAGAAACAGCTCATCGAATTCGCTACGAGGTCATCGCGCTTTTGGTTCCCGGTTTCAAGATCATGCATGGCATCCTATCTCCTTTGAAATGCTTGCTCCGTTGCAACGAGTGTTTCTATTAACTTGTCCTCTTGTGAGCGTGCTCGGCGTGGTGGTCCAGATCTGCATTAATGAGTAAGATATTGAATTAAAAAATTGTACAGTGTAGTAGAACAATAATCCATTGTTGAAATAAATTTCCGGTGAATAACATACATTTTTCGGAGTTTTGGTGTAGATAATTGCCTTAATGCATTTGGTTTGCTCTGCAGTTCAGTTGATTCACCAAGCAGAGAGGGTGGGTCGTCTTGAATAAATTATGACATTTCTAACATGAGTATGATACCACATCTCAGTAGACTGATATTCAAGTATGATAAGTCTATACACCGTTCACGAAGAGAATACCCAACGATCGAAACTACTGCTGTGCAGACCCGCTATAGTCGACACGGGGGCCCCGAGTCTTTAAGCCGAGCGGTCAATTTCTTTACAGAGCGTACATTATCGGCCGGGGCCCAAACGTATGATAATTTAGATACGGCGTTGAGTTGTGAGCCCCGTTACCCCCACCCGACTCTCAGGCCGTTCGAAGCTGCGCGACGTTCGGGTATTCTCTCCGTGAACGGAGTATAGAAGACCCTGACGCAGGGGTTGGAATTTTATTTTGGGGTGTGTGACGTTGATTCGAGGATAGTGACGTCATATTGAGGGTGCGTGAAGTTAATTCGGGGGCATGTGGCGTCATATTGAGGGTGTGTGACGGCATTTTAAGGGTTCAGGGATCCCGTTTATAAGAATCATTTGATTTCCGATTTATTATAACAAGCAATCTTCCTACCCAGAGAAGGCGAATAGAAAAATAAATTCCGTACAAAGCACACCAACGTGATCACATTCAAACCAGGTACAGAAAAGAAGCGAAAAGATAGAGAGATCATGTTGGGCGCCAGGCACACGAATGGGCCAAGGTAAGATCTAACGGTTCGGCAAAATAGAGATTCAAATAAGCCTCAAACTCAACTCAATAACTCAAAACAGTAACCGACTAGTTAGCCGGAGAGGGGAACGTGGGGGCGTAGAAATAACACACTCCAATACGGCAAAGATACGACAAAGATAACAAAATGTAATCTCAATTCGCTCAGGCAATACAAAATAAAATGAAACAGAAGAAATACAATTGCAGTTTCGTACAAAGCGAAGAAATACCAAAATCCAAGACAAAATAAAAAATAAATAGCAAAATAGGTAATCGGGATTTCGCGAGGCGTCTGACTACCGTCACTAAGATAACTGGAGCTAGGCTCGGCTTTGGTGAAATCAAAAGCACGCAAAAATCGAAACAGTACGAAACGGAACGGTACGGAAATTCTTCCCTAGAGCGTTACGGAATAGTCCAGAATAAAAAATCTTAGAACATGTTCAAAATTTGGCCGGGAGGTAGGTAAGCAGGTGAGGCAGACTGGGAACTACAGTCCTCTTCCGGCAGGCAGGTGGTAAAGCTGCTTCGATAGTCCCTGACGTGGCGTACGTGCGGGTACTAGTGCCGAGGCATCGAGGACATTTCCCCCCGACGGTGCAGCGGCGTCAAAATCCCGCGGTGTCCTGAGGCCGGCGGAATCTGCTTTCACAAAAAAAAAAAAAAAAACTTAAGGCAGACACGGACTTATAGACAAAAAACGGACTCTCTCGCTCTAGCGAAAATTAGAGAGGGCAGCGGCACGGCACGGCAAGGTCGCTCACGTTATAGGGTGAAGGCAAGGTCCGTGGCCGATATAAAATCCACCACGTTATATGAGATATTCAGGTATATCTCGGTGTATAGACCCGAATATGTCGGGATAAGATTGTATACACCCAAAAATAGCGTATGATGTATTAATTACTTCTTTTTTCGTTGAGACGATGTCGCCGATGTCTATTGTCGAACATGAAGCATTTAAGAAATTGATCTCTGGTGAATATAATATATTATATAACCGGGGAAATTCAGCCATAACTGTGAAATGTAATAGAACTCCATGTAGTTGTAGACAATGATCTAAATACCTGTGATCAAAGTATTCACAGCTATTATATTTCAATGGGGTGCACGACAAATAAATACACACGCGTTTAGATAGTGATGTATAGGTTTATTGAACATTACGGTGATATACGTCCACCTCGTCAGATGGTCAGTTGGGGAGCGAGCAAATTAAATATGTTTCATATAAGTGAAGCGCCACAGTACAAAGCTACACTAATATAAGCTTGTCGATAACATAGAACACTACACTCCCCCTCTTTTACTTGTTGCTCAACCATATAACATAAATGTATATGGGTTAAAGTCGTACATATACTGTCTTAATGAGATACATTGTCAATTATTTTAATCTTACAATAACATTACAAATATTAACTATTCTAGCAGAACGACGTACCACGTTTGACGTATCAATTTGTCTTCCAGTTTAGCTTACTAACGGAATACCCGTTACCAAATTACTTCCATCATTTTCAGGAACTATCACTTCCGAAACTTGCGAACTAATATTTTGACTACATTTCCGCATTTGATCTTCATGACATTTCCATATCATCTGGTTTTTAGAAATGACTCGATATGTGACTGGACTTAATTGACCAATAATCGTGGCTAGCTTCCACGTATCGGAACCATAATCCTTCACCATAACCTTGTCATTGACTACAAATTGAACCTTGCGATTGTCGCGGAAACTATGCTTCTGAGCTTCTTGTTTCCTCTCAATTTCACTTCTCAAGGTAAGTCTTATTAAATCTAAAGGTGTGTGGAAGGCTCCACCTATCTGCAACTCAGCAGGGCTTAAGCCTGTCAATACATGTGGCGTAGCACGATAATAAAACAAATATTTATTCAAAGCATCTTCTTTAGAATATCCTGCTTTGCACAAAACTTTGAATTTTTTCTTAAAAGTTCTAACAGCATTCTCCGCAGCACCGTTTGATGCAGGATGATAAGGCGCAGTTTTAATATGTTCAACTCCATAGCTCTTTAAAAATTCTGAAAATTTTTCTGAAATAAGAGCTGGCCCATTATCCGTTATCAACTTGAGTGGAAGACCCCACGTTGGAAAATAATCTTTTAAGACTAACATAGTAGATTTCGAAGTTATATCACGCATCAGTCTTATGTCAATCCATTTTGAAAATGCATCAATTATAACCATATACATTTCAGTTTCAATTGGTCCTAAGCAATCAATGTGCAATCTTTGGTTCGGTCCGTCAGGCCATTGCCAAATATGGAGCTTTGCTCTTGGTGGATTATCCGAATTTTCTAAACATAACAAACATGAGTTACTAATTTCGCTAATATCTTTATCTAATCCTGGCCACCAAATATAAGACTAGCCATTGCCTTCATCTTAACAATCCCCATGTGTACATGATGTAATTCATTTAACATGTTTTGTCTGAGACTTTTGGGAACAATGACTCCATGACCCCACATAATGCATCCGCTCTCTATTGTTAATTCTTTTTCACGATTTTTATATGGAACTAAGTCTCCTACTACTTCCTTCGGCCATCCTTCACGAACAAATTTTGATACTAAACTAAGTTCCGAATCATTTTTGGTTTCATTACATAAAGTTATACTATCCAATGTTACTATATCATTCACAACACAATTAAGATAAGAACATTCCTCCATTACATTATTTCTTCCATTCTCAACTTTACTATTAACTTCACTATTCCCTTCCATTACAACACCTTGCGGCAATCTGGAAAGGTAATCGGCACTCTTATTATCTATACCTTTAATATAATTAATTGTAAGATCGTAACCTAGTAAAACTACTGCCCAGCGTTGTAATTCACTGGCCGCCATGAAAATAATTTCTCTCAGCTTTGCTCAATGCACGTGAAGCATGAGCTATAGGTTTTTCAGTATTGTTATCAAAAACATGTGCTAATACCGCACCTACTCCTGTTGGTGAAGCATCGCATGTTATTTTAATTGGTAAAGATGGATCATAGTGTACTAAAACTTCATGTGATACTAAACATTTTTTTGCATTATCGAAAGCTAATTCATGGCGACTCGACCATGTCCATTGATTCCCATTTCTCAACAATTCATATAATGGTCCCACTATTAATGAATAATTTTTGATAAATTTCGAGTAATAATTCATCATACCTAAAAATGCGCGTAATTCCGATTGATTCTTTAGTGTATCAATTTTTTAAATAACTTCCGTTTTGTTTTTTGACACACGAACTCCATCCTTACTCAATATATAACCTATAAATTGTACTTCTTTTTTAAAAAGTTCACATTTTTCCATTTCAGCTGTTAACCTATTAACAGCGGGAACATGTAAATTAAAATCGGACTTTTACTGGACGTAAAATTTAAAAAGTCAATGAATTTCCGATGTACGGTCCCCAACCTGACGGCTGGTCGATATATATACTGCAAGTACGACTTTCAACAGGGAAACTGACTTTCAACAGTTGGTCTAAAGTTTATTGACAATTTTTTATACGTCATCACTGATTACTGTGTTCCTATTTTATCTATGTCATTAGTATTACAATTTTATTTATCTTTAAATACTCTCCGTTAAGAACGTCATATCTAGCTCTCGTTGTTTCAGTCACTATTCGACTAATTGTACACACAGGTTTTCGAAATAAATATTGCAGACTGCTGTAAGAATCACCTGTAAAACAACGGTACAATTTTTACGAGTTATACACTTTTTCATAACTAATAGATATTCAATACTCAACTTTATATGCTTTGTATCTCACAATTCACTCGGATTAAGTAAATAAAGGGTCCATTATGAGAAACGTAATTTTTCAAATGTATTCATGTCATATTTCAATTTATATATAACGGAAGTAATAAATATCATACGTATGTCTATACCAACCTGATACTAAAAAACGAAGTTTCACCCGTATACGTTCTCTTACTGGAATAGCTTGTCTCATCCGTGTATCTTTGCTTGCAATAGTTGGACCAACTAATTCTATTAATTCTATAAATTCTATAAATTCCGAAATTGGCACGCGTCCTCTATTTCCAACTCGCGCACAAGATTCTTGGTAACGCTGAGTTGCAGTCTTCGTGATACCCAGGGTTTAACCCAGCAGTTCCTTTTATGTTTTTTCTTTTTTTTCTTTGAATTTCGAACGCAACTATCAAAGCTGCGGCGACTCGTTGCTTATTGAAAGCAATCTTGGACACGACTGACGCAAGATGCGACGCAATTGTGCTCGCGAGCTAAATACAAACGCTCTCCAGTGAACATGGTCCAGAGAGTAATTTGCGACAGTAACTCTCTAGCTACTGTCTGAACTGCTCGCCAGAGTAAAACTTGCGAATAAATACTCTCACGTGTGGAAACAGTCGTGAGAGTACTCTCGAGAGCAAATCTCAAAATATACTCCCATGTGGACAGGCACCATGAGGCTCAACTGAGGCATGACCGACGTGTCACTAGGTGGATTAACCTCTATTTACATTGTGACGGGCACGACCGACGGTTGGGGAGTTTTGATACTCGGGGTTGGCTAGGTCTACAAAGCCAAGCGATCCCACCGTTTGGTTATTCAAGATTCTAATATTGATAAATAATTATCCAGCATCAAAATCTCTAGAAGTATAAAGTTGGGCGCCAGGTACCTGGGGGTATCGCGGTAACGGACGAAATAAAATTGAAAAAAAAAGGCCAAAGGGATAACCTACAAAGGGACTCACAGTTAACAATAATAGGTAAAATTAAATAATAGAATGAATTTCGCAACGTGAGACGATAGTACTCGGCGAGTTCAGGGGGAGGGGAACGTGGGGGCTAATAATGTGGGCGAAGCGATAGAATTAAGGTTTATGGAAATATCACAAATAAACCATAGGTATTTATTTTTAAACAATGATGCAACCTTTAAAGCAAGTGAAGCAATTGACACACAGCCCATACAACAAATAATTGAAACAGATAAAAGACATACACCGGTCAAGACAACCAAACATCGAGTCAAGTCAATCAATGACCGAGATCGGTGAACAGCTGATAGACTACGAGGTATATGAGTCACAAAAAAGGGCGTAACACTTATGCTAACATAGAACTATTCCCGAAATAAAAAGAAGAACTACCGTAGGGTACAACAGAAATTGGTCATGGGGTACAAAAAAAAAAAAAAACAGGACTATGTCGATAACATAGGAGGATCTGGAAGAGCTAGTGTGCATACTTTTGGAGCTATTGGAAATCAATTAGGACGGTTGAAACGAGGAACTGTTTAAAGACAAATGCAAGGCGTCCTGGACGGGCCCGTACGAACTTACACGGACCTTCACGAATGCAACTACACAAGCCACGCTATGCAACCCACCATAATTAATTATTCGGAAAATTATAATAAGAAACTACAAGTAATGATATCCAGCAATCCTAAATATACCAACGCAAGTCTTCGAAGGTTTTTGAGGGAATGTCTAGTCCGGAATGTCTAATCTACGATAAGGGACCTTCGGAACTTGAGCTTCGGACTTCTTGTCTCGATCATTATTTATTTTCGCGGGGTCACTCCCATCTGAGGAGGAGTCGATTGTTTTTTCACGAGGTCGTTACAACATATACGTTGTACATACATATATTCCAATTCCCAATCGTAAACGGAAACCCTTTTGTATTCCTTTCCTCCGGGTTTTTACACCTTTTCAATCTTTCGAATCACGCGCTTGCCACTTTTCGATATCAAGTTTGTACCCTAGTCTCTACATGCAAACAACACTCCAAGAATCGAATCCATGCATGCAAAGTTGATAACCTAAACTCTAAATGCTCTCAATTGGTTTCCCTTTTCAACATCGCGTCAATATTGTTAAAGTCTTTTGAAGTTGCTTCACACAAACAACAACGTTGAGCAGATGCAGTATCCGTGATTGTATTGCAAACTTTACCGTCTATCATGGTGAAAGCAAGTTTGAAAGAAACACTTATGGTTTTTGCATTTATGACACTTTCCTCAAAGACAAGCTTAGTCTCTTGCTGTTTAATGAATTCCATTTCTTTAACAGTGGCTACAGTATTTTCGTGCAATAATTGAATCCTGATTGGTCGACAAAAACGAGGAGATGATGGTCTTGGATTTTTTCATACGACAAGTGTATTTTGTGTTTCTTGGTCAACTGATAAAAGCTGCAATGGAACGAGTGAAGTGACGGAAATGTTTGCATCAGACTTGCTTCCACCATCATCGGTAAATTTTAGCTTGGATGTACTTTGGCCAGAAGTGCCATCGCAACCCCACTTACAAATTAAATTCAAGGTGCAAACTTTTTCGTAAGGCATACCGTGTAAACTTCTTTCCTAATGTTAGCATGCCCCTCATATTCATTAATAATATTCAATACTACCTGATTATTCTTTTTTGTATTGATTACTACATTTCGTAAGTAATAAACAAATGTCAGCTTATTATGCTGAGCAAGCTAAATAACAAGTTAATGAATTCGACTACTATCGGGCCATTAAATAGAGACTCCTGGGTTTATAATTTGATAGCTCTTCATTAAAAAATCTTAGAGAATCGTGCAATACAGTTTCTGAAACTGTGGAGTTTGCCACGTCGAGGTATTATTGTATAATTTCTGTGAAAAATTCGAAACCGGAGATATCGCTACATATGTGTTAGAAAACGCGTTTATTGCGTACCTGTATCCGTAGCTCGACTTCAACTCGACGCCATTTCGTTCATAACAATATTGAAAATTTGACATAATTCCCACGTCTTCCTTAGAATCTCATGCGTAGTAGGCCGTTTTCAAAATTTCAAAATGTTGGAAACCATGACGGGTACAGGCAATAACCGGCGGAGTTGTCATCTTGGCCGCTGGTACAGTCAGCCGAAAGTGGTGAATTCTAGAATTTTCTATCAAAAGAAATCAATTTAAATCCGTAACCGGTAAATCGATGGCAAGTACGGTTACTTAATAAATTAAGTCATTCCGTAATCATTTTCACATGCGGTTCGACGTGGTTCCCCTACTGGAGTGGGGCGCTTCCTGAGCTCCTCCATACGTTGTAGCGGAACATCAATTGGCCTTGTTTTGAAGCCGGTTGTTATTTTAAATAAAAAATTGATGAACATTCAATAAAAATGCGTGTCAAATTCGTGGTTAAATTACATTATGCCAACTGATGTTCCGCTACAACGTATGGAGGAGCTCGGGAAGCGCCCCACTCCAGTAGGGGAACCACGTCGAACCGCATGTGAAAATGATTACGGAATATTTGCACGCCTTTCAATTGATATGTGATATAATGTATTTTCGGTACGTTTATTCTAAAGGGCAAGAAGAGAAGGCTTTGCAGTACGTGAACTTGAACCACCATCGGCTGTGCTCACTACATTTCCCGACGGATAGTTTTATGACCTATAAGCATGACAAGTTAACCCGGAATGCTATACCCATGGACTATCGCACTGTAGTTCCGGATTGTGATATGGAATCATTCGATATAACTCAAACAGTACGAAAATATACCAAGTTGCAGACAGCTCATGACGAAAGCGCTATGTTTCAAAATGACCCATACGAAGACCAAAACGGTGACTCTCAGGAAACGACTCATGTGACACCTGTCGAAGATAGTGCTAAGGATTTGCGACTAGAAACGGAAAGGTTGCGTGAGGTTATTCGAAAGATGGAGGTCCAATTACGTGAATCCACAAAATCGGCAAATCATGAACCCCTCCCCTCTGAAACTGAAGGCCATACACAAAGTATAGTACCGGATCCGAACAGGCAAGATGATGTCGATACTTTTCTTGACAGCAACGGTGTGACATCTGGAGCCAGCCGTGCAATGGTCAAGATGCAGTTGCGTTCTAAAAATACGACCCAGCCTTTTCCCGAAGATCAATGACAACTCGCCATGAAATTACATTATTATTCTGCATCGGCATACGATAAAATGCACACAATGGGTCTAAAGTTAGCTAGTGAAAGAACAGTGCGTAGGTGGGTAGCTGAAACTGAAGTTGAACTCGGATTCTGTGACCACGTATTTGCAACTTTGAAAGAGCATATGCGAAATATCCCGCTAATTAAAAGGTGTTGCTCATTAAAATGGGATGAGATGTCTCTGATGGAAAGAGAAGAATATTGCCCAGAAAGTGATATTATTGAGGGATTCGAAGATCTTGGAAACCTGGGCAAAACGTCGCGGCGTGCGAATCATGCTTTTGTATTCTGCCTGAATGGACTGCATCACCAAAATCAGTGGCGCACGATGCTGGCTTATTTCCTTTCTTGCAATTGCATATCCGTTTTGGATATAGCCACATTGTTAAAAATCTGCATTACGGAAATCTATGAAACGGGAGCAGATCTAAGACTAACGGTCTGTGACCAGGGTGGACCAAACAGGAAGGCATATTCCATTTTGAATGTGTCTGAAAAGCAGCCATATTTCTTTCATGAAGGCAAAAAAATTATAGCTATTTTTGATTTTCCACATAGGATAAAAAATATTTTAGGATTGTTTCGCAAATGGAGAAAGATTGATGTGAAGGGCAAGATCGTGACTTACTCCGACTACAGAATGACATGGCATGCAGACCAGCGGTGTGGAACATCAAACCTTCTCGGGCACATAACAGAGACCTATTTTGAACCGAATAATTATGAGCGCATGAACGTATCAAGAGCGTTTAAAATGTTCAGCAAGCGGTTTGCATCGGCTATGGAGCTGGCACACCAGTCAGGCAGTGTTAAATCGGACACAATTGTTGATACTGCGATGTTTTGTAGGAAGATGGATAAAATTATTGACGCCTGCAATAGTTCGTGCTTATACGATTCGAACCCTGCGAAGCGATCTCTGTCTACAGAAAATCCAGGTGTGGAAATGATACTGCGTGACTTTCTTTCTTGGGCACCGGAGATGACAGTGTGTGCCAACAATAAGTGGAAGAGGCCTTTTAGCTTCAGCGGCATCGTTCAAACTGTCACTGGAATCTTGGTGATCTATCTTGGACTGGTAGATGAATTTCCCAAATTTCAACTGTGTACGGCATTGTACAACCAAGATTCAGTTGAACAACTATTTTCAAGATTCAGAGGACGTGGAGGATTCAATCTAAATTCCAGATGCCGAATGTTTAGACTCGCAGCAAGGCACTTGATTGCTTTAAGAAACATAATTCCTACTAGACGTGGAAATGTTGTATGCAGTGAGGTACCATACCTACCACCTCTGGTTACTACTCTGGATATGATAGGGGAGACTGACCTGCAGTACAAAGCTGGCGTCAGTGCTGTAGAATTTTTTGAAGACGGGGTATTTTCAGCAAACGATGAATGCGACGAGGCTCAGGTTGACAGTGACAGTGGCGGTGCCAATGACACCGACGACGAGCAGGATGAAGCCAATCTAGACCTCGCCAGTCGGGTACGATTAGCCCAAGGTACACAACGGCCGGCCGAACACGGAACCTACGAGGCTAATGCAATCGCCTTCTTTGCTGGTCACAACATTCATAAGATGTTGAGGGTACATCACTGCGATCCTTGCAAAACAAACAGTTATAGCTACGCGAATATGCACAACATTGTGCCAGACGGAGTAGGAGAGCTACTGTCTATTGACTTCTTAGGCCCGCTACCTGCGAATATAGGCAATTATAAGTAGCTTCTAGTCACAAGAGATGCTTTCAGCAAATATGTTGAACTCTACCCATTGAAAGCAGCAAATGCACAGTCCACGATCAAGTGCATATTCGAGCATTATATTCCAGAACTAGGCAAGCCTAAAAGAATCCAGAGCGATCATGGCACGCAGTTCACTTCAACAGCATGGCAAAATAAATTAGCTGAAGAAGAAATTTCACTAATCTACTTGTCAATCCAACATCCCCAGGGGAATATTGTTGAGCGGGTAAACCGCGAATTGGGACGGTTTTTCCGAATCTTTTTGACGGATAAACATACATCTTGGATTAATTGGCTAAGAGTAATCGAGAGCTGCATGAATGAAGTTTGCCATGATTCCACTGGATTCACCCCTTGCGAGATACATTCGAAACAAGAGCCATCCAGATTTTGGTAAGCTTGGCTAATCCAGAATAGATCAGAAATACCTTATGAGAGGAAATTAACGTTAGTAAAGAACAATATTAGGCGACACGGTAAGCGGCGAGCAGACACATTTAACGCGACGCATAAAATGGCTAAGTTTTAATTGGGGGAATTAGTTTTAGTAAAAGCGCTGAACGTGTCAGATTCAAAAAACAAGAAAATGGCTGAATTTTTTGAATTATACGAAGGACCATATAGAATCAGCCGGCAAGTCGGTGAGGCCACGTTTGCTCAGAGCACCTCAACACACGCGAAGAAAAGGGGAAGTTTCATGTGGACATGTTTAAAGCCTATCTACCAAGTGAAGGAGAGGAAGAAGCAGGCGGAGACAAAGATGGTATGAGGCCGAACGTGACAATGACAGGCGGATGATTGACGTGGTGTGACATATCGCCTGATGCCAGAAAGAATAGGTGGATTAAGGGATTATCCCCGAATCTTGCGCGAAACGCGGACTATAAATAGAAGGCCTGATTACCGGCACGGATATTCTAATTGTGAAAGCAGTAGAGAACCAACGAAGATGAATAGCGGTATTAATGGTTATACCTCGATCCGAGACCAGGACACGCGAACGGAGATAACGGGCGGAGAGGACCATCAAGCCTTCTGGGAAATAGAAAAGAGGGAAAGGTTGGCATAAGCCCGGAAAGGCATGCCAAACCAGGGCAGCGAAGCAGCGAAAGATGACCACCAAGCCGATGGAAAAGCAGAAGGTCCCTGAGCCAAAAAGGCCGGTGACATACCATGCCCTGGCGACTGATTCCAATAGACATGCAGCCAATCAGCGAGGAGACCAAGGCAGCCCGAAGGAAGCAGACCAAACTATTGAAGATATTCGGGAGTTTCGATCTCCTTGAGGAGGAGATAGGCGAGGATCAATTCCCAGACTGTCTCCGAAGAATTAAGACGCCGGAACAGTACCAAGGGCTCACGACAGCTGAGTATGTAAAATATTTCGATCCGCAGGACCCATTGGGTCCGAAGGAGCCAGAAGAAAACCCTTGAAAGAAAGGAAGAAACCACATAAAACCCTTATCAGATGAACATTCGGAAAAGCACGACGCCAAAAGGAAATAGGAGTCCATCAACAGACCTTTCGGCGATCTACACAAGTCACCGAACATCAGTTGATAGAAGGGGGCAGATGTAACGTTTCGGCTGTGCTGGCTCCGCCAGGGCGTCCATCACACCCCGCCGCGGCGGGTATAAAAAGGGGGCCGCCAAGCCGATCGGCACCGATTGTATGGCCAAGCGCCCAGCGAACCATTTAGCTTCACTTTATCTGGCACGTAGCTAAAATTGTGCGTAACCAAAATTTACCCTTCAATTCGTTATATTTCACTGGCTAAAGCTGCGGTAGAAAGTTACGCGAAATTGAAACTCATATCTATTTAATTATAGAATTAAAATTACCATCACCTCACTCTTTCCTTGAATACTCAAAACAAACAAAAAATATCGAAGTTGCAGACAACAATTATCACTGCGCAAATCTATTACTTTGAATCTAAATCTTAAGCGCGATAGTTTTAAGTTTCTTTCTGTTATTAATTTATAATTTTTTGGTTCTAACTAGTTTGTTTTGTTCGTCTTTTTTTTTTGTTATTGAGACCGGAAATCCGGTTACGCAAATATCATAACGTTTTGCTTTAAATTAAATCTAATTCATCTTTTTGTGGAACTGCATCTTTTCTTTAGATTTCCTTTCTTTTCTAATTAATTTTCTATTCAAAATTTCAGCTTCCAAATTATCATCGTTGTTAGCTAGAGGCAGCTACGGTGCGATTCTTCTGATCACTAGCAACGGTGGAGTTCACACTCCATCCGAGTTGAGAATTACAGGGGAATCAATCCCTAGTCTGTTAGGCAGGCTCGGTGCGCCTACGCGCACCCCAGCTTTGTAAAGCAGCTTCGGTTAGATTCACTGGCTCAACACCCGTGTCTGTATTTCTTTACCAGTGTCTTGACACCCAAGTCTGCGCTCAGGCTCGGCTAGCGCGGCATATCCTAGCTCTGTAGGGAGGCGGCTCTGGTGTATCTAGCATACATCCGAGTCCGTGCATTAGGGACAAATTCGTGGTTTTTCACTTTTTCCACAAGAGGGGCCCCAATTTTGTCCGTAGGACAAAGAATTCACAATAACGGTGGTATTTGCGGCACCTTCCGTGTCGCAAACAACCACGTAAAGTTACAATATACACCCTGTAGATGTAAAAAGCACAACCCAACCAAATCAAAGACTGTGTGCAGTGTTTGTACCAAAACACGAGTCTTATCTACTTTTTATTTCCAATTGGCTCCCATATCCTTTCCATTCCTCCTTCTTCTCCCCCCTCCTTCCCTTTATCATTCCACTCCGTGGATGACAGCGAGTATTCGTACCGCGGCTCGCCTGCCGCTCAGTACCAATGACATCCGGCGACTTGCCTTCGCCCAGAGATACCAGAGGAAGCCTACCAGGGTGGACAATAAAGCCCGGCACCAGGAACATAGGGACGCGGGGGATCAGCCGTGGAATTTTCGAGGGTTTCGTCGTCCACCTGGTAGGCACGCTTCCGGTGGACAGCGGGACTGCGTATCCCTAGAGTCGCCGGACGTTGTCAGAGCTGAGCGACAGGCAAGCCGCGGTAGTGATGCCCGTGGTCAGCCACGTAGATGACGGAAGGGAAAAGGAGAAGGTATGGAGAGGATAGGGGAGGTAGTTAGAGGATAAATAAAGGTAGACAGGATTCGTGTTTGGTAGAACACTGCACACAGTATTTGCTTGTTTAATTGCGCCTTTTACAGATATTCGCCTAGCAGTCTAAAACAGCAAAAGTTTTGTATTTATATCAAGCTAATTATGGCCAGCGGAAGCCCGAGTCTTATTGATCCTAAACATTAGAAAAAATCAAATATAATTTACGTGTTAAATTTCGATCGCCTTGGTAGGACCCTGCACAAAATTTGGAAAATAGGTTCTAGTGGCTTTTTTTCAAATAGCCAGAGAATGTTCTTCACTTGATGCTGATCAAAAGTTCTTTTGGCCACAACTTTATTTAAAGCACTATTTCCGCTCCGGGAGCCTCGAAAGTTGATATTTCATCAGTATTGATAAATTAAAGGATTGCGCCCCTCACTGAAATATCTGGAACGGTGCTTTCATTATGATTACATAAACGAGAATATATTGCCAAGGTGACTTGGATAACCTTCAAAGTCGAGTACCCAATAACCCAACGTGTCTCTTAATCTGCACTTCTTCTGCGCTGTATCCGCTTTTTTCGTAAAACTTGCTTCTTTCTTCCTCTCATTTCAACCTGTACTCATTTTTGATTCTCTTCAGTGCTTTAAAGTTTAATGCTCTCTTTCCTCCAGTTGTTCTCACTACAGATAACTTACATATCCTCGTACATGATGGCAGCCCTAATTACATTTGACAATTGCAGTAAGAGCGAATAAACTTCCTAATTACTTTCAAAAATTGTGATTAGATGGAAAATAACTACTAATTACATTTCGCGATTGTGTTTAGGATGAAACTAACTACAGATTACAATTGTAATAAGTAATTTTTTCCATGCTAATTACAAATTACAATTTCGATTAGTAATTGATTTTTTCCTGTTACGTGCGTAACTTAGTTACCTGCGTTCTCCCTGAATATTTTTCAAAATTAATAATTATTCCATTCGTCGGAACCAATAATTATTTAAACTATTGCATTTATTCTTCGAAGCGCTAATTATCAACCCTATATTTCTTAAGTTACATAGGGAACGATAAACGAAAGTTAAACCCAATATTTTTCTTCACACTCGATACTTATCTTTCAAAAACAATTTAGACCTCCCATATACAATATCCGTCACGTAGGCACCGATATCGAGGCTTGCATAGCATCACCCGAAAAGGACAGTGGAGTAAGGAGAGGCAATCCTGGGAAACCCCCAACCGTTGCTGCTCCCTTACTACCACACTAAGACCTATAAGTAAAAGCATTTTCTCTCTCTCTCAAAATTATGTAAAAACCATGAAAAATGTGGTTAGTTATTAATTAATTATACTAAAAATTATATAGTATTATTCTAAATTAATGAATGGACGAATGTGTGTGAAATTCCATCATAAGATCAAGTTGTAAATGGAATTAAAGATAATACATTTAAGCTAGTATGGGTCGACTATAGGAGAGCTGTCGAACGGTTGAAGACCGTGCAGCGCAAAGAGGACCCTCCGCCTACGCTGACTAAAGCTAGGGCCCCCTCCAATCACTGGGCGCATAGGAAATAAGCAAGTCGCTAATTGGTCAAGTCAATGCGCGGAGTAATACTTGCATCTTTGCAATTGCGGGGACCTCGTCGCCTTTGAACTTGAACTGGCGTCTTTCTTCTGGCAAATCGCGAGGTGCGTGGATGTAAAGAGCCGTGTGCTAATAGAGCCAAGAGTTGTATTCGAACTTAGTCTTTTTTCCAAAGTCTAGTGGTAATACAAAGGACTCGGTACTCGTTAACCATTACATAGACGTGATAAAATCTAAAAGTTTAGTGATCTGTCTATTAGCTTTAAATTCAGTGCAAGGACACATATTCCATTTAATAGTTTTAATTCAAATTTCTGTTCGCGCCATACGCTCCCTAAGGGCTGTATGTAAATTTAAGTTCATAAAGATAAAAGACATCTCTTCAGAATATATCTCGGACAATTAGACGAATTAGATCTTTTGTAAATTCATTCTAAATTAATGCGACGCATCCGTGGTTCAACGATAAATCGACGAGGTTCCTACGAAGGTGAGGGCAGCACAAAATTCCACCCTTCTTCAGCCGTTCGACGGAAGGCCAGGTCGACCAAAGCTAAGTCACTGCGTTTCGTTCGCTAATTTCCATTTTCTTTACTTTCACATAGTAACAGTATACGTTCATGTATTACCCGTAATATTGCACGTTTTCCAGTATTCCGTTAGGACCAGTATACCTACAGATATTTCTTTCTTATTGTTAGTATTTCAACCTTATGGGTGTTCCGCTCAAAGGGTCGGTATAGTAATTCCAGTACTTCGGGTTATTTCCCTTATACCTGACTTGCGAGCTAGGGGCCACCCGCGGGCTGGTCATACCCTTGTTTACTCCTACCAGCTAGTAAAGCCATTCGAAATTTATTTTACTTGCTTTCCCTAATTTAGCATATTTACATTTACATATATATATATATATATATATATATATATATATATATATATAAATCTATAAATAATTATATAGGGAAGACTTCCGTCAAGTTGGATAGAGACGTAGTCAGTATAACCATCCGGGACAATATAGTTATATATATATTTCGGGTTATTTCCCTAATCCCGGGGAATTCCATATTTCAAGTATTTAATCTTCCCAAAGACCAGTGAGGGACTCCTCACACGAATAGAAGGGTCATCTAGTTTCACAACCCGACTTGACCGAACTTCCATCATTATATTATAACCAAAGATTTTTAACGCTATATACATATATAATCACGCTTCAATTAATATTCTAAGAAAGAGAGAGAGAGTTCCGATTTTCATTATAATTTATAAACATTTATCTTATCATTATATTCCTAACGTGTGAATCGTGAATAACATTTTCTTCAAGTTTTAGTATTTTATATTAGTACTTTCCCATATAACAAAGCTTCACGATCCCCACGTCGGTAACCCATATATTATATTATTTTATTTGTTAATCATTCGCTCAGGAGATATTCATTGTTCATCTTTTGAGTCATACGGTTTTATCATCTCATTTAATCAATCGTTCAAGAATATATTATCGTTTTTACCAGTTAATATTTCATGAATCAATTTGATCACCTCATTTTCATTTAACCATAACTAATAGCCTCAACCATAGTTTAAACAATTCAATCGAGCCCTGTATAGGACTAGGCGGCCACGATCCCATTTACCGGTCTATCGCAAGGTAGGTCTCTTTTATATTTTATTATTTATTTCCTCTGTCAGTGACGGGACTCACCTAATGAGTAAGATTAATTTGTTGCTCAACCTCTCGATCAACTAACGCTACCTCACCCGTCACATACGAGAAAATTGGTGGCAGCGGTGGGATGTCCATTTGGCCATTGAACAATTGAATTGTTTAAACAAAAAAAAAAAAAAAAAAAAAAAATTTTTCAAAATTTTGGTTTTCAAAAACCCTAAGAAATTGTAGCTTTCTCTATCTTGTACACACATATATATATATTATTATTAACATAATTTATACAAAAATTGTCTATAACCATATCGCAAAATGGCGACCAATCCCGATTTGAATGCTAGCAATACTATGTTGGTATCGATGGCAGAATGCTTCGCGTTGCAGCATAGTACATTGAACATTCCCTATTTTGACGGAAAAAATATTCCATTAAAAGATTTCTTACAAGATATCCATAATGGATCTGTCTACGTACCACCGGGTTCGGAAGGACCTTATGTGAAAGCAGTCCTTGGAAAATTACAGGGACCTGCTCGCGATAGTACGTACGGAAAAAGCTTCAATACCGTTGATGACTTAACAAAACATTTGAAAACTAGATTCGCGCCTGGAAAGAATTTTTCCTATTACCAGAACGAAATACAAAGTATTCGGATGAGACGAAACGAATCAGTAAGCGGATTCTATGACCGGTTAAACATCTTAATTAGTGGAGCACGCGTTAGCCTTCAAGACAAATATGGTGCGAGTGCTGCCGAGGAAATGATTAAACCCGTTAAGGATTTCGCTTTAGAAGCATTTTTGCGAGGTCTACCCGACGACCTGTTCAGATCAGTAGAGTCTCGGGACCCCAAAGATTTAGAAGAAGCACGTAAGTGCGCGGTAAAGGTAGAAACGCGTATGAAAACCAGCATACAAGGATCAGGTGAAATCCAACGACCTATGTTCACGCGTTCACCGTCGCCGAGCCTTGTAGATGGTAGATACCAATATCATCGACCTCAAGCGCGAGAATATTCTAATTACTATGTCAGTGAAACAAGCGAAGCTAGCGGAAGTCGTCCGAGAAGCCCGTCGCCTGTTTCAACGCGGCAACAACCGAGTAACCTACGTAGAACTCTTATAGCAGAACCGCGAGAATATCAATCTAGGGATTACTCAGCGCGGGATTTTTCACCAGATAGTAGGTATTCGCAACATCAATCGCGACATGCGCATCCGTATGCTTATCCACCACATTATCCGTACCCGTATCCACCTATGCCGTATCCTTATTATCCACCCTATGAATACCCTCCTCAACCTATGGATAGGTATAGTAGTCAGTCAGACTTGAACTATAGGTACCGCGATGATAGACAACGCTCATCGTCGCCGGGAGCGCATAACAAACCTACAAATAGCGGGTATAGGTCAGATTCACCGATACCAGTACAAATGAAACGCGAACCAGAAGCAGGATCGCGCAAAACCCCTAACGAAACACCTGCACCAAGATCACGGTCACCGTCTCCGTATAATAGCAATAGCCAGCCGACGGAACCTTTAAACGCGAGCGCACCCCGACGCCCAGACGCGACGGCGGGGCATGCGAGCCGCGAGCGTCAACCGACGGTAAGGTTTGCGGAACCGGATCGCGAGTACTTACGTGCGGGGCAAATCGAGAATCGCCGCTAATTCAAATTAAAGCACCGGAACTGAAAAATCAATTCGGAACATTTTTAGTCGATACCGGCGCGGACATAAGCTTGATTAAAGCAAACGTTTTACATCCGGACGTGTTAATTGCACTCCACGAATCCGCGACGATTACCGGTATAACTACAGATAAAATTGAGACGTTTGGGACAGCAGAAATAACTTTTCAAGGAAAAATTAATCATTTACATGTAGTAAGTTCCGACTTTCCTTTGAAATGCGACGGTATTCTGGGAAAGGATTATCTGCGACGCGAAGAAGCAGAAATATCATTTACCCATAATACGCTCGTTACAAAAACAGAACCGATTAGACCTTTTCGATTTATTGACGAAGGAAATTTAGATTTTGAAATCAAACCCCAACGACGCGTTTGGACCATTAAGGCAAGAACTAAACAAGTGATACCCGTGGACGTACTTGATTGCGATTTAAAAGAGGGATATTTGCCGAGGATTCCGACTACCGAGGGGCTGTACATTGGTGAGGCTGCCGTCTCGGTGTGCAATGGCGCCTGCCATGTATTGGCCATAAATACGTTAGAACGGGATATCGAGGTAGAAATCCCTCCGCAAGTAGTAACACCGTTTGAGTATCATAATTTCCCAGAAGAAATAGGATATGAATCTAGTTCGGATTCCTTGAATGAGGAATCAACGTCCATGGATAGGCTTGCTGAAGTAGAATCAAAATTACGTTTAGATCATCTTAATGATGAGGAAAAAATACACGTGTTAGACTTGATCGAGGAGCATTTGGATATTTTCCATTTACCCGGAGACAAGTTAAAGTCAACACCGGTGATTAAACATCGTATTCCAACTAAAGATGATATTCCGATAAACACACGTCAGTACCGTTTTCCCCCAGTTCATAAATTAGAAATCGAAAAACAAATGCAAACTAAATTAGAGAATGGGATGATAACGCCTTCAAGCTCTCCATACAACTCACCACTCTGGATAGTCCCAAAGAAACCCGATTCGAAAGGAAATCCGAGGTGGAGAATTGTCATGGATTTTCGAGCACTAAATGACAAGTCTATAGGCGATGCATACCCCTTACCGAATATTACGGATACATTAGATCACCTAGGAGGAGCCATGTACTTCTCGACATTCGATCTTGCTAGCGGATTTCAGCAAATTGAAATGGATCCAAGGGATCGCGCGAAAACCGCGTTCACTACACCTAATGGGCATTACGAGTGTTTGAGAATGCCGGAGGGGCTGAAAAATGCACCAGCCACCTTTCAAAGGCTCATGGATCAAGTCTTGCGAGGCTTGCAGGGGTCTGAGGTATTTGTATATCTAGATGATATAGTGGTATACGCTAGAAACTTGGAGGAACATGATAGGAAAATTCGTAGACTATTCAAAAAATTAGCCGATGCAAATTTGACCCTACAACCTGATAAGTGTGAATTTTTAAAAACAGAAGTGGCGTACCTAGGTCACGTAATCACCAAGACAGGAGTAAAACCAGATCCTAAAAAGGTTGTAGCTGTAAGGAAATTTCCTCGGCCCAAGAATCAAAAGAACGTTAGACAGTTTCTTGGATTAGTAGGTTATTACCGTAGATTCATCAAAAATTTTGCTGCAAAAGCCAAAGCTTTAACGGATTTATTAAAGAAAAATGCACCTTTTGTTTGGAAAAAGGAACAACGCGATAGTTTCAAAATTTTACGAAAAGCTCTATGTTCAAAGCCTATACTACAATATCCCGATTTTGAAAAGCCTTTCACGCTGACCACAGACGCATCAGATTATGCGATAGGTGCGGTCCTGAGTCAGGAGGTGGACGGTCATGACATGCCCGTCGCTTATTTATCTCGAGCCTTGATAAGCGCGGAACAAAACTATTTCACAACAGAAAAGGAATGCCTAGCAGTACTGTGTGCAATTTTGCATTTTCGACCCTATTTATTCGGGCGTAAATTCACCCTAGTAAGCGATCATGAACCGTTACGCTGGATCAACTCCATAAAAGATCCCGGACAACGCTTAGTTAGATGGAGATTGAAACTGCAAAATTATGAATATACATTCGTGCATAAACCAGGCAAGCTAAACACTAATGCAGACGCATTATCTAGAAACCCGATAGTTAGCGATCAATCAAGCGACTCAGACGAATCGAGCTCAGACGTCTCAGAGCAAAGCGATAGCGAGTCAAATGTAACCAATACACCAAAGTATTCAGAGTATTTGAAGTTAACGAAATCAACTACTGTAGAAAACCCTGACGTTATAGAAGTACATGAAGATCTTTTCAGTCGGTTAGACAATTATGCACATGCCGTTTCAGTAGATCTAGAAATGAGCGCAGGAATAGCTGCCGAGTTTAGGAAAAGATATGGTGTACCGGATGAACTTAAGAGTCAGGCAAAGTTACATTCAGTAGGCAGAATTAAAACCGGAAACCAGGAAATCTATTACATCATGACAAAGCAAAATTATTGGGACAAACCGGCATGTGAGGATATGTATATTAGCCTAATAAACCTCAGGGAACTTTTAATGAAAAACTCGGTTAAATCCGTCAGAATCCCGATAATTGGCTGTGGATTAGATAGGTTACCTTGGGGAAAGGTACGGGCAATGCTTAGGTATATATTTAGAGGCACAGGTATTAAAATCTATGTCTGTACAAATATCAGGACTAATGATGAGGAATCGAATAAATCGGTAGGAGATAACGTGAAAGACTCTGACAGCCGCGATGACGTTCTCTCAAAATTATATCCTATAACCAGACAAAGCGACAAAACAGCTAAAGCTTCTAAGATACCTGAGCCGCCTACACGTAAACCTGTAACCGGAACTGTATCCAAAGAACCCAAAGAACCAACTACAGTACGGACTAAACGAAAGACAAAGACCCCGATTGCAATAGATACAAACGCTATAGCGATGAGAACGCGTTCAAAAGAAAAGCTAGGTATCAGCACTAAAGAGATAACATCATCAGCGAATTTGAAAGCGAAACCAACAACCGAGATCTTAGAACCAATTGTAGAAAAATCCACTGAAGACTCCGCAGACGATGAATTGTCGGAACCACCTGCGTATAGAGGTAGAAAAAGCGTGTTACCAAGCTTAGGATTTGACGCGAACTCAGTTGATAGGACTGTATCGAAAGAACAGAGTGACGAACAGATAGACGAACAGACAGATGCAGAATCATCAACAGACAGTGAAATCGATGAAATAGCGATAGCAGTGAATACACCAGTACAGAATACGGACAGTGACAACGACGTATTCACTTTTGAACCATTAGGAACGGAGAAAGAACCTCCACGAGATCAAGCAAAATTTAGAGACATACCTAATAGATTGACTACCAAATCTCCAATAGATTTGCAGAGCTTACAGGATTCATTTAACCGTTTTGATAAATCAGTTCACGAAAGGAGTGTAAGTGAGCCAGAATTGGTCGACGCAGAAGTAGCAAGGTTACCCAGAGCAATATCTGTAGATAGGGACCTAGATGAGGTAACAAGAAATTTACTCACTGAACAAGATCCTTTTAATGATGAAACGGAAGATGAAGAGCTAAACTCCAGAATAGGAAAATTGTTAAAAAGATATGAAACAAAGAAATCGGAAGTTAACCAAGCAGTTAGTCGAGACAGTTTTAAAACTACTTCGGGGACACCCTATGTCTCGACTACAGCTGGTGTAAACCGAGATACGTCAGTTATCAGCCAGCCGACATACAGAGCGAGTATTCCTACACCTATAGTAGCACCACGACCTATAGCACTCTCTACACCATACCCAGACTCAGTGTCGCAAGCCGCTACGATTAAACAAAAGGTCAGTAAACCTCCAAGGCGTTTGGAGCCGAATCTAACACCACTGAATATGACCACTGGTATACAAATCACAGAGGGAATACTTCCTGATATAGAACCCGATTCACCTTTGAACCTACCTGGTTCAAGAAACAGGAAGTCGAGTAGGATAGTAACAACTAGAGAAAATCTGACGTATTTAAAGGACAATTATGTTCATTTCACTTCAACCGATGCAAAATTGGAAAGCCCAATTACTAGATTACTATCAGATTTAGAAATCATAGACATTGACGAACAACGGAATGCAAAACCAAAAATTGGCCAGGTAATGATTACCAATCGAGGGAAACATAAGGTTTTCAGTGTAGTAATCAAGACAAAATACTTTGACAAAATGTCTGTAGAAAATTTGAAACTTGGTTTAGAAAATCTTAGAGTCATTTTGGAAAAATTAAAATTAGAGCAGTTTAGAATCTCAAAAACGGGAGATTTTACCGACGAATTATCTTCTGAAATGTGGCCTGGTCTAATAACGGAAATTTTTGGCGATAGTGATATTGATGTTATCATCTGCTCGGGAATAACACAAGTCCCGCCGTTAGAGATTCGTAGCGATATTATCTCAGAAATGCATGGTAGTTTGGTAGGAGGACACAAGGGTGTAACCAAAACGTACCGCAGAGTCCGTGAGAGATTTTATTGGCCAAAAATGCGCGAAGACATTAAAAACTTCATTCGGAAGTGCAATAGCTGCCAAGAACACAAGCTAGTTCGCGTTAAGACAAGGGAACCTATGTTAATAACGGATACATCTACCGAGCCGTTCGAGAAAATTGCTTTGGACACTGTAGGACCCCTACCTACTACACCTAGGAACAATAAGCATATACTAACCATGCAAGACAACCTGACGAAGTATTGTGTAGCAGTACCAGTACCAAATATTAAGGCTGAAACTGTAGCTCACGCGCTGGTAACCAATTTCATTTTAAAATATGGAGCACCGCGTGTAATCCTCACTGATAGGGGAACTAGTTTCGTAAACAGTTTGTTCGCGGAATTAGCAAAGATCTTTAAAACAAAGCATATTACCACCTCGAGCTATAGACCACAGTCTAATGGAGCTCTAGAACGAAGCCATATGGTATTGGCTGACTATATAAAACATTACATTGAAGAATTCGATGATTGGGACGAAATAGTACCTTTCGCGATGTTTTCATACAACACCTCTGTACATGAGGGAACGAATTTTACACCATACGAATTAGTATACGGAAAATTAGCACGAACACCTAGTTCGTTCCCCACTGATGAAAAACTAGCCACGTACAACTCCTACTTGGGTGATCTAATTGTAAGATTAACGGAAATGCAAGATATAGCCGCAGAACAACTTAGGCTATCTAAATTAAAATCTAAAGAACTCTATGACAAAAAGGCTCGCCCATTTACAGGAAAAATCGGAGATATGGCACGTGTGCTGGTGGAGGTACGCAAGGGTAAATTTAGTAAGAGATACCATGGTCCATATAGGATTATAGGAATACTGGAAAACAATAATATACTTTTGCAGAAAGAAAATGGTGAGCGAATCGTAAAACATATGGATAAGGTCGAGTTGGCACAACAGTAATCATAAGAATTTCTTTTTATATTATTTTCCTTGACGACTGACGCGACTAATAACTTCTGACAAACTGAACGACAGTACTAATAATACTTCGGGTTATTTCCCTAGTCGTTCACGGTAATAACAAAAGATATTTTTACGAAGGAACCTCACCTACGAAGGAAACAAGATGCCAGAACTAGGAATAACTTTTGTAAAGATCAATTACAATCATGAACCATTCCTTGATTTCCAGCCCACGGTACTGGGAACAATAATCAGACACAATGATATACTAACCGATTGGCAAAAAGAAATTATAAATTTCATAGTACAGAATAACAGAATAACCGACGGACGTTACATTTATTCAGTTGAAACTACCTTGGGAATTTTACCTAATAATGCGACGCTTCACGAATTCATAGGACACTCAATAATAATTGATCAAGAATTTCATGATTATGTAAAACTAACTATACATGGTACCGAGATTTTAAAACAAAGACTTACTATCGATGGACCGATATCCAGTAAATTTCCAATAACTGAAGAGGACCTGAGTGACGACGAGGAAATCGGAGTTTTGTAAATCCAGCAAATTTTGTAATTTTTCTTTTCAAAATTAAATAAAATAGATTCCGCGAATTAAACCCAAAAACAACAATGAAGACATCACTGAAGATTTTATGGATGATAATCCATTTGCTGAAGATAGGGACAACTTATGGAAGAAAAGAGCAGAATTACGCAATAACCCAGATTAATTCAAGCCCAGGCTTGTATTACGAGAAACTACACAACATCCGTTTCAAGAGGGCAGAATGGAGACTAGTACTCCATATGGACGTGGAAAGGTTAGAACGTCAGCTACCTGAAACCATGAGTTCTTATACCAAAGCAAACGATGTATGCCATACAATTAAGGACAGGAAGGAGTTTTGTGATGTCTTACTCCAAAAGGGATACTTGGATGAAGAAATATTAAGAGCTGAGGAATTGATTAAGGAAATCAAGGAACTGGCAGAGGAAATTTCAACACCAGACATAGATAGTCTACCTCACTCCATAGTGAAAAGAGGAGCACCTTTCGAATTCATTGGATCAGCAAGTCGTTACTTGTTTGGAACGCTCACGATGGAAGATGGAGAATATTTCAACTCAGAAATAGACAAAGTGTATGAGAGTCAACACCAACTGACTAAAATTCTGAAAAATCAAACACATCTGATCTCGAGTGCGATCCACGACGTACATAATCAACTGGGAGTCCATCAGGCAAGAATAAGCGAAAACAGGAACAAAATTAATGAAATTACGAGAGCCTTGAACGGAATAGAGGCATATAACAACTATAGACAGGAAGTCTGGAAATACAGTACCAACTTACGGAATTCACTGGAACATTATATTTCCAGCGCTAAACGATTCATCCATATTATCCAAAGATCACGTGAGGGGAAACTGGACAAGTTACTATTGACAGACAGCCAGATAAAGGACGTAATGAGGGAAATTCATGAGTCTGTGACGGAATACGAACTACCAATTCCACGTCGATATCAACGGAGTGAAGAGCTCGCGAAATTAACGATTACAGAATTGGGATATCACGAGGGAAAAATAATGATTATACTACGCATACCCCTAGTGGAAAGAACAACGTACCACCTGTATCGAATGCATACATGGCCAACACCACAGAAAACAGGAAACACCACGATATCTGCACAAATAGTACCTCAAACATCTCACATTGGACTAAGCGATGACCACCGGGCATACTTCTTCCTTGATGAACTTTATCTGTCAGAATGCCTTACTACATGGCATTGCCACATGTGCCCATCACAGGTACCGTTGATAGAAACCGCGACGTCAACCGCGTGCGAAATACTTTTGTTAATAAAACCGGGTACAGGCATGTTGAGACAGTGTGATATTAGACTAAAATCAGAACATGAGCCCTTCTGGACGCGATTGAATTCGGTAGGAGCATGGCTCTATTCTTTAAGTGAACCGGAAAGTATCCAGCTTATTTGCAAAAACGCTAGGGATCAGCTTATTTCGCTCACTGGTTCGGGTCTACTGTACTTGAGAGGGAACTGCATAGGAAAAACTCATTATGTAACCTTGCCTGGAGTTGAGGTATTTGGCCAAGGGAAGCAATATCTATATCAACCGGAGCTAACATTAAACCTCAGCGCGATCTCAACGTCAATGACCAATGAACACCTATTGACATACCTAAAGGTCTATAACCCGCAAGGAAGATCCGATCATGAGCTGGGAAAATCCCTATATGAAGTGGAGAACCAACTAGAGGAAATAGGTGATCGACACCGAGTCCGACGGCAACAACAGTACTTGTCATATGGAAACTACCTAGTCGGGATATGCATGGTAATGTTCTTTGTTTGTTACCAAATTCGACCATGGAAGAGATGGATACGCAAACGAGCACCAAACCCAAGGAAAAGGAATGTATATGTTGACAAAGAGAAAAGGGAAGAGGCAACCGTATTGCAAGATTCATCGGAGAATAATACAAACGAAGAAGGAACCCGCATTGAAGTTAACGAAGGTGTCGCGATAAACGATCCTAAAAACTTAACAACTCGCGTTTTGCCTAATCAAAGGGCAATAATAAACTAACGTGTTCACAAAACAATAGACAATAAACAATAACCTGACATTTGACAAATTACCGGACAGACAATTTTCATATTCAATAAATATATATATGCATTGGCAATTCTAGACAGTGTGTAAACACTTCGGGTTATTTCCCTAGTCTAGAATAAATTGTTTTACTCTGCCCTATAAAATAATAGGTAACTAAGGATGGCGAGCTCAAGCACCGTGGCAGGAAAACGACTTTTCCTTTCCAACCTGGGACCCTATACAAAGAAAAAGGATTTAATGAAGGCCTTCAGGGACTACGAACCGATAGGAGCCGTGGTTCTGCGAGGACAGGGTGTGACGGGGTATGTCACCTTCCCGACCGAGGGGGCTATGCAAGCGGCCTTAGAGGGAACGGAAGGATTGGTGATCCACAAACGGAAGGTGCGGGTTTCCCGTCCCGACCGTTGGAACCTCCAGAATACCAGAAGGAGGCCCGTAACACCAGAAGCTGTCCCGGTAGAGCAACAAGCTTTGCCAGGGTATGAGGCGGAACTAGCACCACTCCTACCACCAGAGTGTGTGTGCGAGGTGGCCAAGTACCTGGCCTATGCAGACCGAGCCAGGATGGAGATGGTGTCCCGGAGCTGGAGGGAAGGAAGCATGATGTCTCACCATGAGATAAGGACCCTGACCACCGAGGATTGGCGATGGAAGGAGGGATGGGAATCCAAGGTATCCAAGGAGAAGTTCTACTGGGCCCTCCGCCGCTGTGGAAGGTTTCTAACCCGTTTGGACTTCTCCGGGGCGTCAAAGAGCTTGGGAACACAAATTATTACAACCGTAGCAAGGAACTGTCAGAACTTGGAGGAATTAACGATACACCCCCTCTCCATACGGGAATCGGCGCTACGAGAACTCGGCAGACTGTCCAATTTAAACACACTAAAGTTAGGAGAAGTATTAGGGCCGATTGATCCGGACCTAAGACAACTGCTAACTAACAATAAGAACCTACATGACCTGGAGATAAACGATAATGAGATGACTGGGAAGAGCCTTAGCCAGGGTCAAGGGTTGAGCCGTCTAGTGCTGAACAACTGCCAAAGGGCAACGGGAAGACCCATAGCCTCCTGCATTGAGAGTCAACTACAATTGAAGACCCTTGAGGTGAGCAATTGTCCCAGGTTGAGACATTTGGAGATTCTGCAAGCGCTAATGGGAAACCCGAGTATAGACAAAACCCTGACCCGGCTAAAGTTACTCAGTAATGGAAATATGGATGGTCCTGCGGAAGACGAGGATGAAGATATGGAGGAAGAGCGTGGCAACTTCCCCGAGTTGGCAGCAGGTGACATCGTACTGCAACCAACCTTGCCTGCGTCCATCAGGGCATGCACCGAGTTGGAGCTGATGTACTGCGGTTGGGCCGATGGAATATTCATCGAGAGGTTAGGCCAGCATGTGCAGGGGTTAACACTGTTGAATCTGTCGGGCTGCAGCAACATTAGGGGGCAGTTTGCGCTGGAACCCCTAAGTAAACTCCAAAGGTGTACACACCTGTATATTTGTAATATGCACCCAACGGTTGGAGGGACGTTCCTGAGGGAAATGCCGGCACTACAAGTCTTGGAGTGTCGGGATAACCAAGGGATAACCGACGAGGACACCTGCGGGCTAATCCGGCAAAGCCATTCAATCCGGCTTATCAACGTCGAAGGTTGCTGGAACGTGGGAAGGCCAACTGTGGACTGCGCGTACCAGGTTGTTCGGGGAAGGATAAACACCTATGTGATGGAGCTATTCCTGGGTGAGACAAATGGACGGGAATTCCGCAGGGACCAGTACAATAGGTATTTACGGATAACCTATTACAGGACATCCCAGCGGCCAATCTATGTCTAAAAGGAAAAAGAGACCCGCGCGCATGGGAAACCGGTGCCCGGTCAGTTGCTCAACATTGTAGTTTCTGCAATTCGGGTTATTTCCCTAGTTGTTGCAATTGACAGGGATGGTGATCCTGTGCCCGTGAGTCTCTGAAAAGCGATCCGACAGTGTAGCAATACACTTCGAGTAATTTCTCTAGTCGGGCCGTGCCTTGGATGTACACTGGCCGGGGCCTGTGATGGGTTATACCATAATGTAAGATAAGATCTAAGCTAGTCTTAAGTTAATGATTTAAGTTAGGTGTGTCAATAATGCAAACCCAGTAGTGAGTCGCTCAAGCGCCGTGGTGGCTATTCTATATCTATAAGGGGAAAGAGACCCGCGCACATGGGAAACCGGTGCCCGGTCAGTTGCTCAACATTGTAGTTTCTGCAATTCGGGTTATTTCCCTAGTTGTTGCAATTGACAGGGATGGTGATCCCGTGTTCGTGAGTCTCTGGAAAGCGGTCCGACAGTGTAGTAATACACTTCGAGTCATTTCTCTAGCCGGACCGTACCTTGGATATAGTATTGGTCAAGGGTTATATGGCGATGGGTTATATCATCATGCTGACATACTATTACTCCCGATAACGACTATTTAGTTATAAGATATCCGTAAATTGACAAGTGTGGGAATAAATAGAGGTCCTGGAATCCGAGCAATGAGTTCTCTGGAAGGTTCATTGCAGGATCAGAGCATGGTTAGTCCATACCTATAAGGAGAAGGAGAGACAGGTTCGCAGGATCACCAGCGTGAATGGGTCAACAGTGTGGCTTCCACACTTCGAGACATTCCTCTAGTTGAAACTATTGCGCTGGCTGACGTTCTGTGTTCATGGATCTCTGGAAATCGACCGACAGTGTATTTATACACTTCGAGTTATTTCTCTAGCCGGACCGTGCCTTGGGTGTGTCACTGACCAGAACCTGCAGTGGATCGTATTGATCTGCTCATAAGTACAATGAATTACAACCCTAAGTTAATTTAACACGACACTGGCAACTGAGGCTATACAAACCTACAAAATTTGAAGCGGCCATTATGGCTAATTCTTAAAGTCTTTTTTTTTTTTTGCTCTTTGAAATTCTAAGGAACGGTCCGTTTCCACTTGTAATACATATGTGTTAGTTTATATGTGAACCAAAGCGGCCCGTTCCAGTCATGGTGCGTATGGATCGGTTTGTGCGTGGGGTAGGGCCCGCCTCGCTCGTGGACTGGTTCATGCGTACGAAAGACGTTCTAAGTAATCCTTAAGAAAACTTTTTTGCTCTATCTAAATTTCTATGTAAGGATACATTCCTTGCATGCCACCCCAATTGTAGTACATGTGTGTAAGGTTGTATGTAAGCATACATTCCATTGCATGCCATCCTAATTGTAATACATATGGGTAAGTTTATATGTGAGTCGACCGATGCATGTGGGAAGGTATCCCCATAGCCTTCCAATAAACCAACTTCTAAGACAACAAATAAGCCACCGAACCAAACTTAAGCCACCTTTCTTCTCTTCTGATGAAACATAATGTAGTATATCCATATATGCCATACATACGTATGTATGCACATACCTTAGCACGCTAATCAACGAGGACGTTGATATTGTCTAAGGGGGGAGGGATGTTACGTGCGTAACTTAGTTACCTGCGTTCTCCCTGAATATTTTTCAAAATTAATAATTATTCCATTCGTCGGAACCAATAATTATTTAAACTATTGCATTTATTCTTCGAAGCGCTAATTATCAACCCTATATTTCTTAAGTTACATAGGGAACGATAAACGAAAGTTAAACCCAATATTTTTCTTCACACTCGATACTTATCTTTCAAAAACAATTTAGACCTCCCATATACAATATCCGTCACGTAGGCACCGATATCGAGGCTTGCATAGCATCACCCGAAAAGGACAGTGGAGTAAGGAGAGGCAATCCTGGGAAACCCCCAACCGTTGCTGCTCCCTTACTACCACACTAAGACCTATAAGTAAAAGCATTTTCTCTCTCTCTCAAAATTATGTAAAAACCATGAAAAATGTGGTTAGTTATTAATTAATTATACTAAAAATTATATAGTATTATTCTAAATTAATGAATGGACGAATGTGTGTGAAATTCCATCATAAGATCAAGTTGTAAATGGAATTAAAGATAATACATTTAAGCTAGTATGGGTCGACTATAGGAGAGCTGTCGAACGGTTGAAGACCGTGCAGCGCAAAGAGGACCCTCCGCCTACGCTGACTAAAGCTAGGGCCCCCTCCAATCACTGGGCGCATAGGAAATAAGCAAGTCGCTAATTGGTCAAGTCAATGCGCGGAGTAATACTTGCATCTTTGCAATTGCGGGGACCTCGTCGCCTTTGAACTTGAACTGGCGTCTTTCTTCTGGCAAATCGCGAGGTGCGTGGATGTAAAGAGCCGTGTGCTAATAGAGCCAAGAGTTGTATTCGAACTTAGTCTTTTTTCCAAAGTCTAGTGGTAATACAAAGGACTCGGTACTCGTTAACCATTACATAGACGTGATAAAATCTAAAAGTTTAGTGATCTGTCTATTAGCTTTAAATTCAGTGCAAGGACACATATTCCATTTAATAGTTTTAATTCAAATTTCCGTTCGCGCCATACGCTCCCTAAGGGCTGTATGTAAATTTAAGTTCATAAAGATAAAAGACATCTCTTCAGAATATATCTCGGACAATTAGACGAATTAGATCTTTTGTAAATTCATTCTAAATTAATGCGACGCATCCGTGGTTCAACGATAAATCGACGAGGTTCCTACGAAGGTGAGGGCAGCACAAAATTCCACCCTTCTTCAGCCGTTCGACGGAAGGCCAGGTCGACCAAAGCTAAGTCACTGCGTTTCGTTCGCTAATTTCCATTTTCTTTACTTTCACATAGTAACAGTATACGTTCATGTATTACCCGTAATATTGCACGTTTTCCAGTATTCCGTTAGGACCAGTATACCTACAGATATTTCTTTCTTATTGTTAGTATTTCAACCTTATGGGTGTTCCGCTCAAAGGGTCGGTATAGTAATTCCAGTACTTCGGGTTATTTCCCTTATACCTGACTTGCGAGCTAGGGGCCACCCGCGGGCTGGTCATACCCTTGTTTACTCCTACCAGCTAGTAAAGCCATTCGAAATTTATTTTACTTGCTTTCCCTAATTTAGCATATTTACATTTACATATATATATATATATATATATATATAAATCTATAAATAATTATATAGGGAAGACTTCCGTCAAGTTGGATAGAGACGTAGTCAGTATAACCATCCGGGACAATATAGTTATATATATATTTCGGGTTATTTCCCTAATCCCGGGGAATTCCATATTTCAAGTATTTAATCTTCCCAAAGACCTGTGAGGGACTCCTCACACGAATAGAAGGGTCATCTAGTTTCACAACCCGACTTGACCGAACTTCCATCATTATATTATAACCAAAGATTTTTAACGCTATATACATATATAATCACGCTTCAATTAATATTCTAAGAAAGAGAGAGAGAGTTCCGATTTTCATTATAATTTATAAACATTTATCTTATCATTATATTCCTAACGTGTGAATCGTGAATAACATTTTCTTCAAGTTTTAGTATTTTATATTAGTACTTTCCCATATAACAAAGCTTCACGATCCCCACGTCGGTAACCCATATATTATATTATTTTATTTGTTAATCATTCGCTCAGGAGATATTCATTGTTCATCTTTTGAGTCATACGGTTTTATCATCTCATTTAATCAATCGTTCAAGAATATATTATCGTTTTTACCAGTTAATATTTCATGAATCAATTTGATCACCTCATTTTCATTTAACCATAACTAATAGCCTCAACCATAGTTTAAACAATTCAATCGAGCCCTGTATAGGACTAGGCGGCCACGATCCCATTTACCGGTCTATCGCAAGGTAGGTCTCTTTTATATTTTATTATTTATTTCCTCTGTCAGTGACGGGACTCACCTAATGAGTAAGATTAATTTGTTGCTCAACCTCTCGATCAACTAACGCTACCTCACCCGTCACATTCCTAATTACAAATTACAAATGTAATTAGTAATTTCGTTGTAATTAATTACAAATTATTATCAGCGGTGCTCAACAATGGAGGAGAATGGCATCAGCAAAAACTTTCGAAACATGATCACATTTAATATGTGTCAACATTGGACGGTAGCGGGTACGCAAGGTGAGTTTGTGTTGGGCGGCGTCGCTGATTTCTTTTCGTGAACCTCACGATGTGGACCACGGTATGAATAAAATTTTGAAAACTCGCTCAAATCCCTATGTAATTAAAAATGATGAAAATATTTATCGAAATGTATCTCAAGGGCAGAAATCTATATTCCAAAGTTCAATGAATTTCATTAAAAAATATCGTAATTAGCGTCCGCCTTTCCCAAACCGGAAGTAGCAATGGGTTTGAAAGCTCATTGGAACGTCGTCTCGATAAGAACAGTAATTCATCAAAATTTCAATCAAATCGCTTGAGTGGTTCGTCTGCCATTGTGTTTACAAAAGACCCGTTCACACACACATACATGCATTTATACGTTCGTTTTCTTAAATACTTGCAAATGTTTTTGCGGGGGACAAGACATGCTTCAGATTTTTCTTCGATCCGACATTTTTGTTCCAAAGTAAATGTATAAAGCAGTTCGTTCAAGAAAGCTTATGGCCAAAAATAAATGCTTGTAAAACTATGAAAAGTATCTGCAAGGAACGTGATATAATTATGTCAACGCAAGAATAGCTACCTAAATATTCACTTACCCAGGTAATCCTCCACTTTCCATATGATTTGCTAGTGTCACGTCATCACTCCATACATCAAATTGCCATTTCCTGAGTCCTAGTACCCCACATAGTACATTTCCAGTATGAATTCCGATTCTCATTCCGACGTTGAGTCCCGTTGCCTCACGCACGAACCTAATGACAATAATAAACCTACTGGCAAAGTTTTTCATAGAACCTTTAATTCGTACTGGTGAAATCTAGTTCAGAACGATAGCTTGAATCTGGCTTTATAGCCAGTTGGAATAACTCACAAGCATAGAACAGGTCTAACAATATTTTTAGGGACATGCCACTTTCAGAATCTTTGATGTTCAACAGATACGGAACAGTACTTTATTGTAAAATCCAAGTAATCTCGCGAGCTGGTGTTACTGCGTCAGAGGCTGACGCCGTGTCTTTCTACACTCTATAGCGCTGCACGCTCATCCTTCGGTATTCAACAGGTATACCTTGCATCGTTGAGTGATTTATTTGCATTATTTATTATCTATTTCTATTTACCAATTTGCTAGCTTTACAGATTATCGTATTTTGACAAGATATACACTTCGATAGATTCAGGAACGAAATTTTCAGTAGGCTTCAGCCTTAGAATGGCAAGTTTTATAGTGTAGCGATATTTCTGTGGAGGTTGTTGATGAAATCAATATTTTAGAATGTTATAAGGATTATACGCGCTCGCAAATGAATTTGTTCAGAAATGTAGGTTAATTGTGAAATTTTGGTCGAATTTCCTGACGGTCCTACTGGAAAACTGCCGATTGTTGAATCGCCAATCTCGGTGAAGTTTCCGGGCATGCTATCATCAAATTCGACAGTATACTGAAAGTCGACAGTATACTGAAACTCGTTGGTTGGTCGAATCGGTCCGCAACACACGGAAACAGGTCTGCAAACGCTGATTTACACGACTAATGACGGAATAGACCTCGGCGGGACGCCGGGATTAGAGAATACAATCCCGACCCTTTTTCGTGATCCCGGGATTACGGGATCATACATAGTCACTCCCGGGATTCCGGGACAGCCCCGGGATATTGTTTTGCAAATAAAAAATGCAAAAATTATATGAAAATCAGCTTTTTATATTTATAAAGTATAGAAATGTTCATAGTAGGTTAATGACAGACTTCAATTCTTTCATCAACAAATTAAACTTCTGAAAAAATCAACACAAATATCTTGTTATTTAAATTAAAAAGATAATTTTTTAACCTAAATGCAATCAAATGCAACATAAACTAAAAAAAAAAATGGACAAGTATATTACTATTAGTAATAAACATTTACCTAACATAAACTTAGGTACTTAACAATCAGTCACATTGCTTACTAGGGAAAAGCAAATTATTAACAACTTATTTCTTTAAGTTGCGAAAATATGATCGAAGAAATAACAATGCGTCCAGTGTCTCGTCACCAAGCCTGCTTCTCAATTTATTGCACATATGTACATGCAGCCGCAGAGAAAGCGCGTTCGGGCTCGATGGAAGTCGGTGGAATAGATATCAAGTAATTATAAGCACGTTCCAAATGATAGCCTCGAGTGGACCTTGATGCCTTTATAGATTCATTTCTTTCAAAATAATTTCAGATAAATCAGTTTCAATAAATGTTGCCTGTGACGACATCTTCATGCTGTTTTCTATTTCGAGTTGAAGCTTTTCTTTCAGAATTAATATACTATTGCTTGCAACTATAGGTTCCATTTCTATGTTATCGTCGTTTTCTTCAACATCATTAACACTGTTCATCCTCTCAATCAATGAGATAATCTTTTTTCATTACTATTTTACTGGGTCTTGAAAAAAAGTCCTTAATTTCTCAAGCCATATCCAATCTATCATTCTTATTTTGCGGATTTTGTAGATAACCTGAAACACCAGACAATTCATTTCGTCGACGATAATTTAAGCGCTCTTGTAAATGTGTTTCCAACTTAAAAGCCAGCATGGTCTTGTTGTCAGTCAGCTCTTCAAACAAAAACTTAAGTGCAGCATCAGCTGTGCACAAATTTGCATCAGAGCGACAAAGTGCTTCCATGGTTGATGTCACTGGGGCCAAAACTTGAGTGATCTCATCTATTAGATCGAAATCAGATTTATGCAATTGCACTGGATTATCCAAGTCTATTATTGCTTTGTGGATGCTAACTTTCAAAAGCGCAAAGCGTTCAAGCATTGTAAAAAGGCTATTCTACCTAGTTTTACAATCAAGCAGAAGAGTAAGCTCTTTCCCATGCTCTAACCGTGCATACTTTGGAAGTATGGTATCCTTTCTCAAAGATGCTCTTTCAAAAATAAGAACCACCTTGCGAACTTTTTTTATTACCTGCTTAATGTTCTGCTCATTTGTTAAATCCGGAAAATTGTAGTTTTCGATAGCCGATTCAGATTCTCGATCTTCATCTGAATCAGACTCTGAGGGCTTGGTTGCAGAAGCATCTGTGATCGTTTTTTTATACAGCAAATCGCATACCGCCAAATGGATTCCATAAGCAAAGCAAACTTGATGTTCGGCATTAACGAGTTTCCCTACCTTGAGCATAACATTCGGCCCGTCGGTTACAATCGCCACAATCTCGGTATCGAGTGAGATGTCAAATTGAGAAAGTCGTTATTTTAAGATTCGGACGCAATTTTCTGCCTTCAATGATACATCGATACGAATAAGACCTAAACTCCGAAACTTTTTATGCGAATCAATATTCACATCATGTATCTTTTGTTAGAAGAAGATGCCCATTTGTCAAAACTTAAACTGAAGCGGTGCCCTTCATTTTTTGAAGTTTTCGGTTTAAGTTTCATTTCCTCCTTCATTTTGTTACCGTAATTGACAACACGATCAAGATTCGCGGCAGCGAATCGCAGCCGAGTTCCTTCCCTACTAACTCGGCGCGGCAGCCACGAATCATTTACCCGAGCAAGCTCTTGTTCTTGTAAAAAATCTGCCACATCTTTTGAACCGCTGATTATTTTTTAATAAAATTTATAGGGGCGTAAGGCCCTCCCCAGTTGACCTTGTTCGCAAAAGTTCAACAGAATCGACCAAGTGATTTCGGAGATATTGACCGTCAAAGTTGATCGAAAAACACAATCTTTTGCTTCTTTTTCTTTTTCTTTTTCTTTTTCTTCCTCCTTGCAGAACGTTTTTCTTGGGACCACGATATCTATCGAAACGTTGCATTTATGAACTTGCAATTTGGTAGGGTTGTTCTTGTCACCGAAATCTCGCCCTCTATTGTTTTTGAGCAATAATCGACCACGCATAACTGAGTTATTCATGTAATATTGATTATTTATATATTTTATGCACATATTTTGACAATGAGAATGACGTCACGAGTCCCGATTCTCATGACATCGATCGAATATAATACTGCTAATGCTAATTTTTATACATATAGGTATGTATGATTATGATTATTATTATTATTTTATTATTATTAATGTGTTAACATTTCAATCGGGTCATCCTTTTAATCGCCAGGTCCTCCGCTTCGTAGTTTCCGGTGTCCAGGTATTCCGCTTCGTAGTTTCTGGTATCCAGGTCCTCTTCTTGGTAGTTTCCGGTGTCCAGGTATTCCGCTCCGTAGTTTCTGGTATCCAGGTCCTCTTCTCCGTAGTTTTCGATATCCAGGTCCTCCCCTCCGTAAATCTCGCTGTCCAGGTCCTTCGCTTCATAGTTTCCGGTGTCCAGGTATTCCGCTTCGTAGTTTCTGGTATCCAGGTCTTCTTCTCCGTAGTTTTCGGTATCCAGGTCCTCCCCTCCGTAAATCTCGCTGTCCAGGTCCTTCGCTCCGTAGTTTCCGGTGTCCAGGTATTCCGCTTCGTAGTTTCTGGTATCCAGGTCTTTTTCTCCGTAGTTTTCGGTATCCAGGTCCTCCCCTCCGTAAATCTCGCTGTCCAGGTCCTTCGCTTCGTAGTTTCCGGTGTCCACGTATTCCGCTCCGTAGTTTCTGGTATCCAGGTCCTCTTCTCCGTAGTTTTCGGTATCCAGGTCCTCCCCTCCGTAAATCTCGCTGTCCAGGTCCTTCGCTTCGTAGATTTCGATGTCCAGGTCGTCCGCTCCGTAGTTTCCGATGTCCAGGTTCTCCGCTCCGTAGTTTTCGCTGTCCAGGTCCTCCGCTCCATAGTTTTCAAGATTCGCGGCCGCGGATCGCCATCGAATACCCGTAAATTTATCCGATATCAATTATAATATCTCGAGAAAATTATCTCATTATTTATATCATTATTATTATTAATATCATTATTATTATTATCACTATTATTATTATTATTATTATTATTATTATTATTATTATTATTGTTATCTATTTATTTATTTTTCACTTGTTTTATACCTATATCATCAAGATTTAGCTCAACTTCAAGTGGTCCGTCATCAATTTTTTCAACATTTCATCTTTATAAAACGTGACAATTATTTTTTTTCTCCTGAAATAACATGACTATTGCATGACTATTGCAATTAGTACTGCACTTCCCATGAATGATTAGAACATTAATGTCTCGAGAAAACCAATATACGAATAAGCGAAAAAGTTTTACTTAAAGCGTTTTCAACCGGAACTTTTCATAAGCTATCTAACCGTCACTCGCTCATCCGCGAATTCGAAAAACGAATCCTAACTATATTTTTTTTACTCAGCCCCAACGAATATAAAACACGGAGGTATAGTTGGCACGAATTGTTTGTTGTCTAATTGCAGTAGTCATGTTATTTCAGGAGAAGGGAAATAATTTTTAGGGTTTCAACATCGATGAAACATTCAAAGAAATTAATGAGGGACCACTTAAAGTTGACCTAACTAAACATTCAACACTTTGCGAGGATTCATAAAATCTAACTTTCAAGCAGGTTATATCGAGAAAATAAAAAAAAATTAATAAATTAAAAAATAAACCAATAATTGGGAACGATATCTCAAGAACGAATGAACGGATCCGGTTGGGGTTGCGCGAAGCATCGAACACGATGCTAGGCTACAAGCTATAACTCCGACATCCGAAGTCTGCAATATTTGCACAGAGGCTACGGTTTTCTTGGCAATTTATCTAGGTTTAAAGAAATGTTGCATTATATGCCTAATTCGATTAAATTCTTAGAAAAAAATGATGTTTTATTTACCAAAAAATATTTTTTTACACACATACATATATATATATATATATTATATACAGGGTGAATCTTTTCAAAGGTCTCAAATGGGTGGGACTACTTGCGGCGAATACACGCTTATTTAGCCAATCAGGTAAACAATTATCCGGGTGGGGATAGTGAAGCAATGCTTAATTACAAATTTGACATATCACAATACATCTTTGCATGCCTTCGCCGCAAGTAAGCCCCACCCATTTGAGACCTTTGAAAAGATTCACCCTGTATATATGTTTTATTTTCTATGATCGAGTGTAATATGTTTAATACATGGAAAAAAAAACAAAGTTCTCTAATCAAGAGTCGATTTATTTCGCAATATCTAAACCGCCTCTTTTTGTATATAAATCTACGCTACATATTTTTCTATTATACACCTATAATATACTAATATAGTTATGTTAGCTCGAAAAAGTATTGAAAAAAAAAAAAAATTAGAAAGAAAAACACCGAAACGTTTTATATAATACAATTTATTATCAAATTAAATTAAAAAATTAAACAATTAAAAAAACGTTTTATATAATATAATACTACCGAACACCGCTTGTATTCGATTTATTGTGTTACATAAAAATTGTTAGTGCGGACCCTCGACCCCCTCTTCCTCCTCTGCCGCCGCTACCACGGCGCCCACGGCCACCTCCGCGACCGCGACGCCAGCTACGCCACCCTCCGCGCCCACGATACCTTCCCCCGTGGCCGGGGCCATGCCTGGCGACAATGGCCGATCGCACACATTCGTTGATGGCCTCTCGTACCATTGCATTCTGTAAGAAGTAATATTTTAGTAATCGATTATTGTATTAAAAGATTATCCTCTGGGCTGCCCACGTATAAGGCACCAAAATATTTATAATTTGATATTTCGCAAGTGCAGTCTGTATATGGGCAGTCATTTATAAACATAAATAATTATTTAAAGCTAAGCGAAATATGTATACACTAAGAAATTATTTCATAGCTCAATCGATCCTATTGAATATTCTATTTAGTGAAAATCAATAACACTTTATTTTAGATTGAACTTGTGATGAGCAGCTAAGAATAATTCATGAAGACTATGACGCATAGTTATTACGTACACCCATAGACTGTCTTTTATTTAATCGAATATGTATGATGCTGCTTATCGAAATAAATCTTCCAATTTGTCTGGGATATTTCTATTGAGATTGTGAATATTAGAATGAGGCGTGCCAATTATACGCGTTGACAACATTCTATAAAATAGTAGTACGTACGATTTCTTCCCGGGTTGGAGTAAGTGGCTGCGGCTGCGGCTGCGGCTGCGGCTGCGGCTGCGGCTGCGGCTGCGGCTCTGGCCGTGGCTCTGGCGCCACTTGTTGGATTGTTGGATCCACCACCCGCATGTTCTCGTCTGGCGGATGGTGCTGTGCGGGTGGTGGATCCATTTCCATATTGCAATCTTCGATGGCAATTAAAATCGAATCGTCCGAACAGGCTATTATACAAAAAGATTGAAATGAAGAGAATGGTATTGAATAAATGTTGTGGTTACGGATGACATTACTATATCGAAGAATGGTGATCTTATGATGGATTATACAGTATACATATGCGTGGGTACAATGTAATTAGCATCAATTTTTTGATCGAGCTATCCCCCATCATTTATGGAATCGAAATTTTTTTCTTTATTCATTGCGAAAGTTCATTCGTAATAATTAACGAGAAAGTAGCCGATCTCGCGCGTCTGGAGAGCAGTCGGTAACATGAACACAACAACGCACGCGACCCACCGACATAGCTTATGCTATATGCCTGATTGGCTAGTTTCCAATTAATTATTATCCAAAACTACGAACTCGCGAAGAAAATGTGAATGATAATTTTGATTACATTATTGATGTAGGATAATTCCAGTAAGGATTAATGTGTTACACCATATGAAAATGCATTTCATTTGAAGCAAATCGAGTATAACTGACATGATTTTTCAAGAATTTTGTTTGGATTATCAATGATCTGCCGTATTATGAAATCAATTTTTATTAGATAAAATATCGGATTCAGTTTGACATCTTGGTAGTTTGTTAGCAATAGCATTGTTCTACTTATGAGTTGAATGTAATACTACTATTATATTTCGCAATGTATCAATTTCATTTAGTGAGGTCAGTTTGCTGGTATTATCGTTTTCAGTAATTAACCTCAATCAATGCTTCGAATAACTTCTTAAATCATCAAGTCGTTTTTACTGCGAAAATATCGGTACATCAAATATAATATATAATAAATGTATAATTAATAAATAGTGTGTACTTACCAGACATGTGAACAGCTCAAGTCGTACGACGCGATTGAGCTGTGCCACGAGGTGACGGTAGATAAAAACAGAAGGATTAGGCTCACATAGCTAGGTATTCGAATATTTGTGTTTTCAAAAACGTTATAGGTTTGACCTGTATATTCAAAGAATACAACAAGTCATGTTCATCCTTGTCTTTCGCATCGAGTAGAATGAGACGCAATGATATGACTATCTGTTATTCAGTCTATGGCTTCAGTCAGTATCGGCTTGAGGGTGGGGGGCCAGGACCAAGGGGGCACCGTGCGTCGGAATTTATCAGTTAATCAGCGAGTCGCGGGTGAAATGTTAGTTAATAATAAGAAATAGAGGGCGATGGAGAATATGTCGCCCGGGGCGCCCGGAAGGTTAGGGCCGGCGCTGGCTTCAGTTGCCGTCCTTTGTGAAGATAGATATGACTATGTTCTTATAGGTTGACCATTTATTTACCAATGGGAATTATTCTGCCATAATTTGAGGACATCGCTGTAGACACCTTATATTCGTGGAAAATAAGTCGTGCGTTCGTGAAGTTAACAATTTGCTGCGTAGATCGAAAATTTGATAAAATTTTCAATTGTTTGACAAGTGGACGTTATTCTTTATATCTACTGTGCATCACCATAATATGAAAATTGATAGTAGCTTGCAATAATTCAATGATTATACATTCTTAATATACCTTTTTGTAATAAACTTGTGACGGGTGTCAATTCATGAAATTTATTCGACGACGACCAAATAATTATTTGGTATTGATCGATTTATGATCACGAATTCTCAAATTAATTTGTGATACAAGGTAAATAATAAATTAATCGTTGACGCAGAACAGTACCTTACAGAATACAAAGATTGTACGTGAGTATAATATTTTCATGATAATAATTCGATCACTGGAAGAAAGATAACTTGATATAATAATGCACATTTGTTCTGAGCTGAAATTTTCAATTATTATAACATATATATTATAACTTGGTGATTAATTATTGTTAACAGATTTTTCTTAGTACTTAGCATAAGACTCGTTCCATCGTTACAAATCAGGTGAAAATTTTTGAGATCGTGGTATATTTCATTTATAATTTCATAACATACTTTCATAATGCCGAAAACGAAGAAGCATTCATATGCAAAATCCAGGGAACGTAGAAATGTCGCAAAACGTTTGGCAAGAATTGACACTAATAATAACGATGCTAGGGATGACATTATTAATATAGGTTCTATGCAAACGATAGGAGCTGATAATGATTCCGATGCAAACAATGCTTGTGACGTATTACAAAGAGAACGAGTAAGCATTTCGGCACGTATTGCTGACGTTACACTTGAATTAGATGATCGATGTATTAACGCGTTTCTCAAGGTTCTAGCGATGGGTACATCCTTCCGGCCCCAGGATCCGTTACTTTACCAAGGCGTACATTGGTATCGACCGGTAGAAACTGATAGGGATATTCAAATCATTTATGGAGGAAAAATAGGTAAGGATGAGGTGGGTCATTGGACGTGTATATATTACGAGGGATCCATAGTACATGTATACGATTCGTTGCGTAAAAAATTATCACCGAAACAACATGACATAGTGAACAGGCTCTATCCAAATCACTCGGTGAAATACGAATGTATCCAGATTCAACCGGATGGTGTATCATGTGGAGTGTACGCTTGCGCTATTGCAACTTCTATTGCATTACAGATAGATCCTAGAACAGAATATTATTTTATAGATAGCTATGGGCCAACGAGGTCCACGTATACACTCAGACGTCATTTGCTCGAAGTTTTAGAACAACAGACGTTGATTCGTTTTCCGAGGATCGGGGCTGATACCGGACGTTCGGACGATACAACCATGTACGGTCCAAAGGTTATTAGAGTTGAAAGTAGAAATAATTCAAGGGATATGCCACCTCAATCGAGAAAATCTCAAACAAAGACTTATGCATCAGTCTGCAAATCACAGCGAGGGCAAATTGTTGATTGCATTCCAGTTATTCCAGAGAATGCAATTACCGGTGATGAACGCCAACAGGTAACAAACCAAACAGTCGAGAGTAGAGTAGAGGCAATAAAATGTATGAAAAAAGATTGGTGGATTAGTCATAAAGATGAGATAAGCACAAGAAGGCATATAGAATATTCTATTAACCGGGTTGTCAGACAAAATGAAACTAACAAAAAGTATGCTGCCGACCCGGAGAGTAAGAAAATTAGGGAAAAGGCGAAGTATGCTGCCAATCCGGAAAGTAAGAAAATTGCGGAAAAATTAAAGTATGCTGCCGATCCGGAGAGTAAGAAAATTAGGGAAAAGGCAAAGTATGCCGCCGACCCGGAGAGTTATAAAAATAGGGAAAAGGCAAAGTATGCTGCCGATCCGGAGAGTAAGAAAATTAGGGAAAAGGCAAAGTATGCAGCCGACCCGGGGAGTTATAAAAATAGGGAAAAGGCAAAGTATGCTGCCGATCCGGAGAGTAAGAAAATTAGGGAAAAGGCAAAGTATGCCGCCGACCCGGAGAGTTATAAAAATAGGGAAAAGGCAAAGTATGCTGCCGATCCGGAGAGTAAAAAAATTAAGGAAAAGGCAAAGTATGCCGCCGACCCGGAGAGTTATAAAAATAGGGAAAAGGCAAAGTATGCTGCTGATCCGGAGACTTATAAAAATAGGGAAAAGGCAAAGTATGCTGCCGATCCAGAAAGCAAGAAAATTAGGGAAAATGCACGGTATGCTGCCGACCCGGAGAGTTATAAAAATAGGGAGAAGGCAAAGTATGCTGCCGATCCAGAGAAAAAGAAAGATTTGAATAAGAAAATGTATTATGCCAATAAAGAAAGAAAATTAAAGATCCGCAACTTGGTTGTTTCTAATAACATTTCAAAGAAATATAGACACTTGGGAAAATGTAGTAATACAATGAAGTTTTTTGGATCAGTAGAAAAGTGTATTAATGCTTTAGCATCCAAAATTAATCGCGAGTCGTTGCTGAAGTCCAGAATAGAAGCTGAACAAATTATTAAATGGTGTATTCATGTCAGGGAAGATTTAGTTTTCAGTTTAAAGAAAGTGTTAGCCAATTCTAAGCGAAATGCGGAGATGTGTTTGTCGCGTGCGGCAGAATCTTCAGATGTTGAATATAAAGTAGTAGCGTTTTGTGGTGTTTCAAAACATACTGGATCATCTGAATCCTATTTCGCTGATACTGCTTACAATGAGCTGGAAATGGTCAACGAATCGCTCGTTACAACAGCGGCTGGGCGAATTGCTAACATTTTACCCGTATGTTCAAGCAAGCATATTCGGAAATCATGGACTTGCGACTCAAAAATGTGCGTGAAACCGGATTTATTTACAATCGATAAAATAGAATATTTTCTGAAACTTGTTAGTCATTGGAATTTAACAAATATTCGGAAAAACATAATACAAGTTAATGTCTGCAGTATTAATAAATTTGGTAATAAACTTGGGCACCCACATAGCTGCTATGCAAATCCGGGCACCTGTCGATCCAAGCTTTTACCGATGCAGATCTTGAGTGCTCATTTCACACGGATTAGATATTTCGTTAGACAGGTGTTTCAGATAATAAGTCTCGTCAGAAAAATTACTTACATTGACACCGCTTTAAAGCGCAGTGATTTGGAAGTTTTAAACGATATATCGATTAAATCGGCACAAAATGCTCAAGCTCATCAGTCGTGTGTAGACGGAATAATGAATTTGAACGAAGATGCCATAATTTCTAAATATCGGCATGCGTTTGAAGCGTTGACTAAGCGTTCGATGGATACACCGCGACTAGCTTGCGAGTCTTGTGCGAAACTTTGTTCCCGGAGACACGTTGTAGAAATTTCGAAATTGAGAAAACCACTGTCGGGAGTTTACTGGTCAGATCTAAAAGAGTACGTTGATGTTACTGGCTTCATTTGTCATTATTGTCTGGGCAACTTTCGCGATGGTAAGTTACCACCGACTTGCAGCCTGAATCAACTAGCCGCGAGAGAAAGACCAGACGTAGTATCGTCGTTAAATGATTATGAAAGAATTTTAATTCAAAGAGCGAAAGCTTTTCAGACGGTTCAAAGAATGGGAACGGTAGCTAAAAAGAATTTGCCTAATACCGTTAAGATACAAAAAGTAAAGGGCAGAACTTTTCATTTGCCGTTGCCTTTGGAGGAGACGTTGAAGAAATTGCCATCTCCGACAGATGCAATAAATCTTAACCACGAATTATACATATTGGTTTGTGGTATCCCGAACAAATCAAAGGTGGTTTGGAGTAAATTGGTAAATGTACAGAAAATTCATGATGCGCTGGCATGGCTAAAAACAAATAATTCGTTGTATCGAGAAATCAAATTGCCGGTAAAGAGCCACTCGTTGTTGGACGATTTGATTGAAAATGCTGAAATTCAGGTAGAACAGGAAAGCGAAGATTCAAAACAATGTGCGGAATTGAATTCACCGTGCAATAATGATCAACAACTCACCGATCCCTCGGCGATGTTAACTCAGATTGTTGATTCCGATGCATATTGCGAACAGTTTACAATATATCCGATACATGAGGACAGGGAAAATAAAAGTGCTACAGCTCTCTATCAATTGCTCAAAGTACAAGCAGCGCCTCTGAACACATGGGATAAAAGTTTAGACATAGATATTATGTGTTTTCCGGATCTGTATCCTTATGGTGTCAATGGTCAGTACCAGATACGAACGGTTCACCTGCGAGAATGTGACTTTATAAAATGCAGATTAATGTCCAAGCACGCTTGCTTTAGATTGAATCATCAATATCTTTTCTACTTGCTGCACGACTCTAACATTCGTCAATTAAGGAGCGGTATTTTTCATAAACTGAATGTCATCAATCCACGAGAAAACTTGACCGCAGCGAGTTGCTTAGAAATGATTTCCAAAGAACAGCTGGAAGGAAATCTTACAACTATCTTTTCTAGATTACGCAATACGGAACAGTATTGGCGTAGACCGCGAAATAATTTAACTTGTATGATTCGTAATTATGGTCCGGCGACATGGTTCCTGACCATAAGTCCCAGCGAATGGATGTGGGATGATTTGGCAGAATATATCCGTCAGGTAAATGGACCCGAAATGTCGAATTCGTCGACAAGTAAGCTTGTAGCTGCCGATCCGGTGTCCACTTCAAGGTATCTGGATAATAAATTTCAGGCGATGCTTAACTTCATTTGTTCGAGCGATCACCCGATCGGGGAAGTAACTCATTACTTTTGGAGACGTGAATACCAAGGGAGAGGTACGCAACATTTTCATTTATTGATTTGGATCAAAGATGCTCCTGTTATTGGTGAATCTTCCACCGATGAGGTGGCTAGATTCATTACCAATCATGTTACGTGCAAGATGCCTGATAAAAACGTATCGCCAACGTTGTATCGTAGGGTAGACACGTATCAGAGACACAAGCACAATGATTACTGTTTGCGTAACAAGAAAAATAAAAAGGGATACTCCAGAGTTTGCAGGTTTGGCTTTCCACGACCTATTACGGATTCATTAGTCATGAGGGATGTGGCTATCTCTGTTGCGGGAAGAAAACAGCTGAAGTCGAAAAGTCGATTGTACGACTTACCGCGCTCGGAGGCGGAGACCTGCATCAATGACTACAATCCTGTTATTCTCACGGCTTGGGAAGGGAACATGGATATGCAATTCGTCGGTGAAAAATCTACACTGCTCACTTGGTATTGCACGAAATATACGACGAAATCTGAATCTAGTGATGGAGTGGATGTATTTGATGACATTAATTCAACCAAGTCGTTGAGTAGTCGACTTTGGAGTGTAGCGGTGCGCAGTCTGGCTAATAGAGAATGCGGCGCTTTGGAGGCTGCAGATACGTTGTTAGGAATATCACTCTATGGAACTGATCCAGATACAACGATCAAATGGTTGGATGTTAATCAAATACGGAACAGAAAGTTAAAATCATTTAAAACTGTAAAAGCACTAAATCCAGAGTCAACGGACATCTTTTTTCCGTCGCTCATCGACAATTACTATCCAAACAGGCCCAAGCAGTTAGAGTCTGTACATTTGTACGATTTCGCGGCATGGTATGATATAACGAAGATAAAGCCTATAAATACCAGCGTAGAAATATACAAACTTAACGACGGTTTGTATTTGAAAAAGCGACAGCGTGCTTATCTGATAAATCATTATCAATATAATGTCAACGTACAGCCAGAAAAATATTTCTACTCGCTGTTACTTATGTTCAAACCCTGGCGAGATACGGATGACCTGAAACAGGGTTGTGACTCCTATGCCGAATCTTTCGATAAATCAAAATCTGAGCTTATGACAGCTCTTGAGTATCACGAACGCTTGCTAGATATTCAAAAGGGGTTAGAATTCATTAAAGAACAAATTGAAAACAAATTGGTCGATTCAGCTGATAAGATGAGCGTGCTTAGTGAAAACTCTCAAGGCGGTGAGGATAATCCATTAGGTTTTCAGCCAGTAGAGGCTGACGTAGCGATGCAAGAGTTTAACTGTGTCGAGGAACAACTCGAAGACGTTGATATCAACCAAATGATTTCCGAGCTCAATGATGACCAGAAAAGAATATTTGATAAGGTCACAAGCATTCTGCATTCGGGAAATAATGGAAAAATCTTGCGTCAATTTGTGAGCGGCGCCGGTGGTACTGGTAAAAGCTTTCTTATTAAAACTATAAGATGCTGGACTAAACAGATACTCGGAAAAGTTACAGCCGTGACGGCACCCACCGGGCTGGCAGCCTTCAACATTGACGGGTTAACGATACATAGATTATTTCAATTGCCTATTGAACATGGAGGTACTCCGAAATATAAAGAATTATCGGATCAGGTATTGAAAATTTTAAGACAAGAAATGAAAGACGTTGTTTTAATCATTATAGACGAGGTGTCAATGATTTCAAATGTCACACTGGCATATATTCACTTGCGGTTGTCTGAAATATTCAATACGAAAAATTCTGACGAAGGTTGGTTTGGAGGAAAACATATAATACTTCTGGGCGATTTGTTACAGCTACCTCCCGTAAATGATGAATCAGCTTTCATCAAAATATCAAAAGACCGAGTAAAGAAATACTTAGGCTCGTTAGGAATGATCAATTTATGGTCGCATTTATTCACGTATGACGAGTTGATAATAAATATGCGTCAACAAAACGACTTGTCCTATAAAGAAATTTTGGATCGAGTTCGGTTCGGTATTTTGACTAGGGGCGACCTAGATATTCTCCAATCGAGGCAATTGGAATTCGTTGAGAATAGCATAGGTGATAGACTTCACGAACTATGCGACTATATTAATAAACTACCAATAGATACGGTTTGCTTGTTTTCCACTAGACATCAGTGTGAGGTTCTGAATGTAGCAATGCTTGCAAGAATTGAAAGTGACGAAATAGAACTCAATGCCGAGGATACTGTTGATTGTATGTCGTATTTGAAGAAAAAAATATCTAAACTTTTGAATAACGAAAATGAAGATAGTTCTCGTACTGCAGGTCTTGCGAAAACTATTACGATTAAAATTGGAGCGAAGGTTATGATCAGAAGAAATATCGACATAACCTCGGGTCTTGTCAACGGCACGATAGGTCGTGTTACATCTGTTTCAAAAAGCATTGACACCGGTCAAGTGGAATCGCTAACAATTGCTCTATCGTCTGGCAAAGAATATACGATAGAAAAACTTTCGGCCAAGTTCGAGATAATGAACGGAGCATTCATTTTCAGAAAACAGTTTCCTTTGTCTCTTAGTTACGGTATTACTATACATAAAAGTCAAGGATTGAGTTTAAAAAGTGCCGTCATAGATATTGGCAATAGGGTGTTTACTTCTGGACAAGCTTACGTTGCGTTGTCAAGAGTAACGTCCCTGGAGGGATTGCATGTGATCAACTTAGATCCATGTTCAATCAAAGTTCAGGAGTCGGCATTAGTCGAATACAATAGGCTGAGAAAGCTGTACAGGCCTGAACTGTCGGCAATAGATGTTGCGCACGAACCGAAACTAAAAATCCGAGATACCCTCTGGTTAGTTTATGATAATAATAATAAAAATACCGAGATTTGTGACATCCAGCCCGACGTAGCCAGTATTACAAATCGTGCTTCTGTACCGAACGTCGTCGGCATGGTCAATAACGATAACGTTTCTTGTTACGCCAATGCAATAATTCAGTGTTTATTTCACTGCCAAACTATTGTACAGATGCTCAATAAACCAGAAAACGAGGATCCACTAGGAATGTTAGCTCATTCTTACGTAAAGGCCAGTGAAAATTTGAATTCTCTCGCTGTTCGTAAGTTTATTGATCACCGATTCGCGGAGACGGTTCAGCAAGATGCAGCGGAATTTCTCATGGCACTTTGTCAAAAATCAAAAATCATCCGTGACAAGATAGAGCATCAGACGATTACAACTATCAGATGTAACGACTGCGGACTCACTTCGGAAAATACAGAATCAAATTATATTGTTACGTTACCCATCAATATTGCACCCGGTGAAAAGTGTCCTAAGAGTCTTCAGGATTTGATAGACATGTCTTTTTCACGATGGACTAGAATTGATGATAGTACTTGTGATAACTGTCGCAAAATGAATAAATTACAGAAAACTGTGATTGCGTCTGTTAAAGAAATCGTTATTCTACAATTGATGCTCTTTACTTATCAAGTTGATCGAGCAATTAAGATAGGTGATTTCAAATTGAATGCTATTCCAACGACAACCGTATTACTTGATGGGCGAAAATTTAAAGTAAGTAGTGCGATATTTCACCACGGCGATAATGTTGATAGTGGTCATTATACTGCAATGCTAAGATCCAATCAAAGTAATTGGGTAAATGTGAGCGATATGCAAGTACGCAAGATGACTTGGCCGAGAGGAGGAAGAAATGCTTATATGTTTGTGTTACAAAGATGGCCGTGAATACAATAATGTTGTATGCCAATTGATCATGTGAAATTGTTTGTGGATTGTGGTATGTTGATTCAAAACAAAGGTTCGTTTCAACGATATTGTTCGGTATATATTGTATGTGTATATATATATATATATATATATAATGCATAATTTCAAACAAAATAGATCCAAGGTACCTGTACTTTATCACTAATAAGATCGGCGATAGATCCGTGTGCCTACATACAAGAAGTACAACGATAAATTGCTGATATTTATGGTCCATATGTTTCAAATCACAGTGTGATTGTAGATTCATAATCTGCGACGTGTGTAAATTGCAAATTTGAAATTAATTCGAGTGAGAGAACAGAGTGTACCGTTTCGGTTAATAGTTGCGTTACCGGATAACCTGTCATTTGAAAAGTACATATGAAATCATATGTTGAAAAAATGTATAGTGGACAAATAAGAGAGGGGCCTATACGTATCTTGCAATTGGCGAACAGTATCAATTTTCAAATAACTTTGACTTGAAATTTTAATATCGCCTTCATCGTGTCATTCATATTATATATTCATGACCCGAACTCATTTGTAATTCATGACATTATTAAAGTAAAGTGTAGGCCTCCGTCTTATTGGATATTTTCACTTTACAAGAAAAATTTGCAATTTATCCTACTCGCAAGATTGTGATGAAAAATCTAACAAGTAATCGTCTCACATTTTTTATGTACAAAGATACAGATTAGAAATGTTTACATGAGCGCTAATATTTCGGAATGAAATGACGGTAACATGAACCATATGCATAAATGATATACTATTCCATACATGGATATGTGGCATGTGGAACGAGTTCTATTGTTTAAAATTGTTTAAAAACAAGATACCCAGCAGCAAGTCGAAAAAATTATTTCATTTGAAAAGACTGATGCAAATATAATTTTGTAACATATGGACATTAGATATCAACCTTAAGTGAAATATGAAATGAAAATGAATGTATGAAATACATTAATTATAAACTATTCGAATAAGGAGGCAACTAAAATATATCCAGCAATGTTCATTAGGGTATAAATCCGAAAACATTTGAATCGCAAGAACATTATTGCATGTAAATGACAGGCTTATCCTGCAACGCAACTATTAGCCATGGCGGTACATATTCTGTTCTCTCACGATCAGCCTCGATTATGATGCGAGGCGACAATACGGAAATATGAATATATAAATGAAATCTAAAAGAAAGTGAACATGTTGCCAATCATATATTCACAGCAAAACTATACCCTATATGTTGTGTCGTTTTCCCATATTATATATTATTATTTTACCTCTTCATGCATAAAAGATTCATCTGAGTGATCACTTGACCCTTTTTCCATTAGTATTTACTCTTGATTCGAGAGGTGAGCCAATAACGATCAAACATGATGAAAATATACATTTTAGAATAATAATTGTGACAACGTTCGTAGCCAATGACAATAATAATTATTGAAAGTGGCTACATTTCTATCATATCCTCGGATGAATTTTGTGAGGAGGTTATATGTGTACTAATTTCCAGATTTTCCATAGGCTCATGATGAACGCGCCATGATTCAACGATATTAAAATTAGCGCGTACACAGTATTCAATCGTTATATGTCATCCTTACACGATTCACGGTGTAATTGCACGTATCATACTATGAATGTCGCGTACATATTATCGGTACGAAGAAGGTCCACTTTATCGATTTTAGATTCTGAGATATTTACGTTCAAAAAGGAAAGAACCTTATAACAAGCAAGTGTTAAATGAATTAATGCATATGAATATCAAGTTCAGGATGAAATAACATTCCAATTTTACCAACTAAAGGGACAAATTTTTTATCGTGATTTTCGTTGGTTATTCAGCAATACTCATATATACATCACGCTATATAGCGATGCAGTGAGACCTATTCGTATACGGATGTCCACGGATATGCATATATAAATATATTGTATAGAGAAGAAGATAGGGCAATATTGAGCTTTAATAGCTAGCAGCAGGGAATATCATGTGCTCGCGGACCTATCTGCTCGTACAATGTACATTCATCTGTGGCTGTAGGATGAAATCAAGTAAAATACAAGTTACACTTCCAGGTAAATTCCAAGTCACATGTCAAGCTCGTGTAACTGCAAATACTATGATCTCAAATGGCTGCAAGTCGAAAAGTATCAAATGGAAATTATTATGTTATGTATATTTCTTATTTTGAACCATGCAGCTACAGATAGGTATATGGCACAGTTTCGCGATTATTGAATAACTATTTTCATTATTTACCTATTTAGTTTGTAAGCAGCAGAAACATTGCGAAACAATTTAATTTTTATCTAAAATTGTACATTTGGAGACTTTTATTATATATTGTCGGATTTGTTCAGTTGGCAAGATGGCCGTAAATATATACTAGCGAACAGTCTTTTATTTCAAATGAAGGTAAATATGCTACAGGACAACTTTCAGGTAGCGCATAAGGACACTATATTGAATTGCACGCCTTGATTCTTATTAGTCACATATATACAGTTCTCTAATAACATGAGACTTAGTTCGGCATTTGATTTCAAGCTTATCAACATTCACGATACATCTTGAATCGAATAAGTTACAATTCATTACAAATAGACCCTCGCGAGCGCAAATATTTCGTTAGTAATAAACATTCACTTGACGTAGCTGTATAATCTACGCCGATATCTATGTCATTTCAATGTCGCGCAAGATGCCAGGTGGTGGATCTGATACAAGGAGAACCAAACTCATTTGTAAGTTTATCCCTGAATATGATAAAAATAATAATTATTTTTTAGTTTATTCATTTCCTTTTTTTATTGGTACGAATTAATATTACAAAAATTTGTTTTGTAGAGTATTACTGAACAGCGTTTTCCATGCATTTATTTTTGAGTCACTTAATCTTTCTCCTATTATGATATTTGTTTAAAAACATTTAAGTATTAGTTATTCATTTTTTGTTACAAGTTTGTTTGTATTGACAGTCAACAGATTCTGAGATGTAACAGCAGGTGACCAAGATCTAGTGACGGATTCACGATCGGAGTAATATTTCATAGATCATGAATGTGAGGAAATCATCTGATTTACGAATTTGATTCGTTTAACCCAATAAAGCACATGAAATAGAGAAGCAGCGCAGGTGTGACCGTTAAGTTCTTGCCAATCTAAATTGATTTCATCTGGAAGTTGAGTAGAACTTAATGACACGAAATGATATTACTCGTATCTATTATTATGACAATATTTGGTTCAACCGATTGATTGAGTGACATAGTTTGAGCATATCATCATTGGAATGCGAGTTGAAAACATTCACCTGTAGATCAAACAATCTTCTATTGGGGAATACTTGAGTGTTGGTTTCACACATATGAAGTATGAAATAACCGGGCTACTAGATGAAAAATTATGTATTTAATTAAACGGTTCTTATTGTAGGTTCATTTTGATGATAACCAGAGTTTTAACCGTATGATTTTGGGCCGCAGGATGCTACGATGCAAACAGAAGGAAAACTTCAAGATGAATGGTTGTATTTATATAGTAGACTACTTTACCGGAAACATGTAGTAGATCATATAACGATACATCATGTAACTAAATTTTCTTGCCAACGACACAAAGCTGTTTACAAACTATTATATCTATAAGTAGAAAAAATTTTCCATATGATTTAAGACGTTTTGAGTTGTAAGAAGTGTTGAACGATTATTGTACTGATTATGAGTGAGCTTTCTTCGTAAGATGATTCTTAAGATCATTCTACTGCATTTGATTGGATGGTTGATCTTTTATTTACGAATGCTATCTTATTGATTGCTGAACTAACCATCGACCATCCAGTTGAATGTAATAATAGGATAATGAAAATTTACCTTTAGTTCGGCGCCGCGATATTCAGGTCCGGTTATATGCATACTGTACGTAGAATTTAATGTTGTGTATCTTGTATGTATCAATATGCTATAAGGATGATGAAATCATTAAATTTCATTTTAATGATACAAGTATGATATTGTATACGTTGTTTTATCTACCATGTATATATTTTTTCTAGGCTAACTTGAAAAATATTATAGAATCTCATGATGGTTTGTTTCGATATTAGATCTGGTTATTTTACGTAAGAGTTTCACAAACGAACAATTCGAGAACATTTTCCATATTCTATGTTCGTACTACATCTAAATATGTGGCACTGTCTGAATAAAAGGGGATCATGAGTAGCATAAACTATTATCAGTACAAGCTATTGTATGATTCTGAAAATGAGATTTCTTGGTCGAATAAAATATCTCGTATCTTTTGCGCAGGTTCCAAAATGAATTTGTTGATTGTAGCACATAAAATTCAATTACATTACGAATAACTCAGAATTGGTCTCCATATAGGTATGTGTAATGTGTAAAATACATTACAGTCAGTTCAGCGCAGGCCTGTTTACACATACAAAAAGTAATGAAATACCCGGCAAAAAAATTGTAAATGTCAAAAATTACAGCCGAGTTCTAAAATGGTTTCACCGACTGAAAAGTCTGAAACATCATACTCTTTTTCAGCGATAGATTACAAAGATCATTTCGTTACACAAAATAGTACAAAATAATACGTGAAATCAGGTAGCGAAGCCGAGCGTTCCCTCAGTTGATTTTCATACTTCAAATTATGTTTTTCAAATGCCAATCAAAGGAAATGAATGGAAAAACGATCATTCGTTACCTTTGACAGAACAGCATATTGGCGACGGGAAATATTGCTGAAAGAAGTTAGCTCGTATGATGATACAAACTCGGCGGGCATAGATTGTTCTGAAAATTATCAATTGCTGAAATGTGAGGTAATAAGATCAACAATTATTGTATCTTTGAATGTAGAATATACTTTCGCTTCAATGTCTATCCACTGTGTGTAAGTCGAACAGGAAGGAAGACGTTAGCAAAGCATTACCCAAGTGTACAGATAATGGGTACGTCCAGGATGGATATGTATCGTTTCATGGCTGTGACATGGTTGTACCATAGGCGAACGTTGGTAAACGATAGATGCACAATAAAATTGGATTCTTTTTCAAACCACGAATTTGATTCTAAATTACTCAGATCATCGTGCCTGGACTTATTACTTCTTGTTATGAACACACTATAGGTATATTTTTAATTCAACTTTAATTTCTAACGTATTACTCGCTCGTTTCATTCATTTGTGTGATGTATTTATTTATGCACTACCTCTTGTGAGAAACACGATTTTCGTTGAGCTTTCCCAGCACAAGTGCGTGAAAAATGTTTATAATTTTTAAATCTAAAAGAAAATACAGGACTTAGGGCACAGGCACATAGAGGGACTTCGCGACGAGTGTGAAAGTGCCGCACGATCCGAAGACGAGGTCTTTCCGCGCCCTTGTCATATGAAAAACTATTATATCGCAGTTTCAGTTTAGAATAATAAATATCATCAATGCCAAAAATGTTCAAACAGTCTTTGATCATGCTTGAAACAATTTTGTGGGTGTGATCGTTACGGAGTGGCTGAAAGAAATAAATAAAAAGAAAAGTGCAATTGATAATTTTCAGAACAATCTATGCCCGCCGAGTTTGTATCATCATACGAGCTAACTTCTTTCAGCAATATTTCCCGTCGCCAATATGCTGTTCTGTCAAAGGTAACGAATGATCGTTTTTCCATTCATTTCCTTTGATTGGCATTTGAAAAACATAATTTGAAGTATGAAAATCAACTGAGGGAACGCTCGGCTTCGCTACCTGATTTCACGTATTATTTTGTACTATTTTGTGTAACGAAATGATCTTTGTAATCTATCGCTGAAAAAGAGTATGATGTTTCAGACTTTTCAGTCGGTGAAACCATTTTAGAACTCGGCTGTAATTTTTGACATTTACAATGTTTTTGCCGGGTATTACGAATTGTCGGGGCAGATTTTGGTAAATCTGAATAGCTTTTTGATAACAACAGTGTTCTCAAATCTTTTGAAGTTATAAACGCACTAAAAGAAAAGCCGTTTAAGGCCGTCATTCGAGCTAAAATGTCGTCTAGAGTGTCAGTTTTTACGAAATAGTCCGCTACTGTACTATATTTTCGTTTGAATGGCGGTTTTTCAGGATTGTGGCCGGATGATGACTGCTTTGCAGTAACTAGTGTCGTGTCATGTTTGGCTCATGAATGAGTATGCCATACTTTGGTGTAACCTTCTAAAGTCTTCAGCAAAGCTTGACATTGTTTACATTTCGCGCTATTGCCATCTTTTGCGATCAGACAGTGACTCCACACTGATGAAACATCTCCTACCTTTTTATGTATGATGTAAAAACTTTCCTTGGATAACGACATTATTCAGTAAAAAGAGGAACTGCCATGAATAACAGTACCTTTAAAAAAGAAAGTTTTATATTACTAAAGAAACCACTAATGCTACCATTATAAAGATTCTTATGTGTGAAATAACTTTTCAGTTTAGCATAAAGGCGTTAATATTGACAAATTCACAACAGGAAATATAACTTACTCAGTGCAAAACCCGAAGTTGAAGGCACCTACTCACATAACCTCTCTGTTTACGCGCGTGAATACGACTAAAATTATCTGTTAGAACAACATGGCCGACAAAAACGTCAGGTGAGATGACAACGTTTTGTTTCACGCGATATCAAGATTCGCGGCAGCGAATAGCAGCCCAGTTACCCCCTCCAACTCGGCGTGACAGCCACGAATCATTTACCCGAGCAAGCTCTTGTTCTTGTAAAAAATCTGTCACATCTTTTGAACCGCTGATCATTTTCCGATAAAATTCATAGGAGCGTAAGACCCTGACCACTTGACGTTGCTCGCAAAAGTTTAAGAAAATTGACCAAGTGGTTTCGGAAATATTAACCGTCAAAATTGATCGAAAAACACGATCTTCTCCTTTTTCTTCTTCTTCTTTGTTGCAGAACGTTTTTCTTGGGACCACGATATCTGTCGAACCGTTGCACTTATGAACTTGCAATTTGGAAGGGGTTTTCTTGTCATCGAAATCTCGCCCCCTATTGTTTTCGAGCAATAATCGACCACGCATAACTAAGTTATTCATGTAATAATGATTATTCATATATGCACATATTTTGAGAATGAGAATGACGTCACGAGTCCCGATTCTCATGATATCGATCGAATATAATACTGCTAACTTTTATACATATAGGTATGTATGCTTATCATTATTATTATTGTATTATTATTGATGGGTAAATATTTTAATCGGGTCATCCTTTTAATGTCCAGGTATTCCGCTCCGTAGTTTCCGGTATCCAGGTCCTCTTCTCCGTAGTTTTTGGTATCTTGGTCTTCCCCTCCGTAAATCTCGCTGTCCAGATCCTTCGCTCCGCAGTTTCCGGTGTCCGGGTCCTCCACCTCGTAGTTTTTGGTGTCCATGTATTCCGCTCCGTAGTTTCCGGTATCCAGGTCCTCTTCTCGGTAGTTTTCGGTATCCAGGTCCTCTCATCCGTCAATCTCGCTGCCCAGGTCTTTCGCTTCGTAGTTTTCGGTGTCTAGGTCTTGCGCTCCATAGTTTTTGGAGTGAAGATCCTCTGGTTCAGACACTTTCCCGCAACATATCTATTTCCCGATCCGATGCACAGATCGATTTCAAATTTGGAAGGGAAATTGACTACATCGATATCTCGCTCTCTATTAGTTGTTGAACGAATCCGATCACGCAACAAAAAAATTGACCCCAATCAACATAGAAAGTCATTGACATCAAGACATCAATCAGTATTATTATTAGTATTATCTTAAGTTTCATTCCAGAAACTTTTGTTCTCGTAATATGTATATCATCGGTATGAAAAAGGTCCACCTTGGCGGTCCTAGTTTCTGAGGTATTTACGTTCAAAGAGAAAAAAAAAAACGTTAATACAAGTGTCAAATCAATTTATGTACATGAATTCCAAATTTAGAATGAAATAACATCGCAATTCTTCAAGCTCGCGGGACCAATTTTTGACGCAATATTCGTTGTTCGTTCAGCAATACTTACATATACATAATGTCATATCGACAAAGTAAGACCTATAGCTTGAAAAATATTATCGAATCACATGATGGTCTGTTTCGATATGGGGCCAGTTTATTTTACGTAAGAATTTCACAACCAGAAGATTGAAGAACATTTTCCTACTATCGTGCGCAAAGTTCGATTTTGCGCACGCATTTGCGTTCGCAAAGTACCACTTCCCCGCACGCTTAGAAGAGCATGCGGGAATATAGTTAAGCGTGCTAGAATGTAGCCAAGCGTGCTAGAATGTAGCTAAGCGTGCTAGAATGTAGCTAAGTAAGCGTGCGGGAATATATCGACGCCTGAGCGGAATAATAGCCTATCTCAGATTGTGATTGGAAACTAGCCTATCTCAAAATGCACCGGCAAAATTTTCCGACTAATATTAATCAAAAATTAAAATAACAAATAAAAGTGGAGTTTTTTTTTCAAATTTAATAAATTTATAATAGTTTTTTATTTTGCTTCTTTTACTCCGAACCCCCCCTTTCCTGCGCCCTTACGCTACCGCTCTATACATTACAACCTTTTATAATAATTCTATAGGGGTTTGCACTTTGCGCAACTTGATAGGAAAAATAGTATTGTTTTTTTCATGGAAATATAAAAATTTGTTAAAATCAGAATGAATTATTTATTCATGTATGTATAATATATATATTCATATTTAATGTTTGATTCTTTTTTTACGCATTTATGTCAGTATTTTTTTAATAGTGTGGGGGGCTCCGCCCCCCCCAACCCCCCCGGCGGGGACTTCGCCCCCTGCACCCCCACCAGGGGCTGCGCCCCTGGACCCCCTTCGTCGGCCTATACATTAAAACCTTTTATGATAATTATAGTGATCGAACTTTGCGCAACTTGATAGGAAAAATAGTATACGATACTCGTACGCTGCGTAGGTGTACCCACACTCGCTTTTTTGTCGCCCTCGCTTCGCTCGGGCGACAAACTCCGCTCGTGCGGGAATCACCTACTTTGCGCACTTGTATCGTAATGTACTATTTCCGTATTCTATGTTTGTACTACATCTGAATATGTGGCGCTGTTTGAATAGACGTGTTCATGGGTGGCATAAACTATGATTGGTAGAAGCTATCGTATGATTCTCAAAAGGAGATTTCTTGGTCCTATCGAATATCTCGTATGTAAGTCGAACAGAAAGGGAGACGTTAAGGAAGCATTACCCAAGTGTAGTCCAGGATGGATATGTATCATTTCATGGCTGTGACATGCTTGTAGCATGACGTTATAACCATAGGCAAATGTTGGTAAACGATAGATGCACAATAAAATTGGACTCTTCTTCAAAACACGAATTTGAATTTAAATTACTAAGATCATCGTGCCTGGACTTATTATTTCATGTTATGGACACACTATAGGCATATTTTTTATTCAAATTTAATTTCTAACGTATTACTCACTCGTTTTATTCATTGATTTATGCACTACCTCTTGTGAGAAACACGACTGTCGTTGAGCTTTCCCAGCATTGGTGCGTGGAAAATGTTAAAAATTCCTAAATCTGGTAAAAGATATAGGACGTAAGGCACAGGCACATAGAGGGACTTCGTGACGAGTGTGAAAGTGCCGCACGATCTGAAGACGAGGTCTTTTCGCGCCCTGGTCATGTAAAAAACTATTATATCGCAGTTTCAGTCTACAATAATAAATATCATCAATGCCAAAAATGTTCAAACAGTCTTCGATCATGCTTGAAACAATTTCGTGGGTGTGATCGTTACGGAGTGGCCGGAAGAAATAAATGAAAAGAGAAGCGTGTTCGATAATTTTGAGAACAATCTATGCCCGCCGAGTTCGTATCATCATGCGAGTTAACTTCTTTCAGCAATATTTCCTGTCGCCAAAATGCTGTTCTGTCAAAGGTAACGAATGATCGGTTCTTCATTCATTTCCATTGATTGACATTTAAAAAACAAAATTTAAAGTATGGAAATCAACTGAGGGTACGCTCGGCTTCGTTGCCCTATTTCACGTATTATTTAGTACTATTTGGTGTAACAAAATGATGTTTTTAATCTATCGCTGGAAAAGAGTATGATGTTTCGGATTTTTTAGCTGGCGAAACCATTTCAGAACTCGGCTATAATTTTTGACATTTACAATTCTAAATATCTTTTGAAATTCTGTTCAATCCCGAAAATCCCGGGATTTTTGAAAATTAGTGCCGAATTTTTCGGGACTAGAAAAGAGTCGGGATCCCGGGAATGTATTCTCTAGCCGGGATCGCTGATTTCCGTCCTAGTTGACTAACTGATAAATATTCACGACGCAGAAACACATTTCTCTACGGAAACACCATACAAATTAACTACCAACGTCTCGAAATTTTAATGACCGGGAACACCATAGGTCTCTTTGTTAGTGGGGCCAAATTGACATCGAATGATAAAGATAACGATCACTGAGCGCGACGGGTACTGATGAGGTATGTTTTGAGGAAAGGGATCAGAGACGGGTTTCCGTTCGTAATTTGAAATAATCTACTCCCGATCTAGTACAAATCGTACTTCAGACTGACCAAAGTCGCCAAAGTCATTATTACAGACGTTACGACGACAACTATATTATCTTGGACGATAATATACGTCGCGTACACAAGACGATACCACCGACTACTGAAATCTAGTGACTTTAAGACAAGTGAATTCCGCACTATGCCGTTGAAAACCAGTGCAAGACGTGGCAACTGGCAAATAAACTTCTGAGACAGCATGTTGACCGTCGGCAACTTGATCAATCTGATGCTTGAATTAGGGTCAATGATAAGCTATATAGTACGATGAACGACACTTCATATTGATACAGATGCAACGGACCTCTGCGAGGCGCTGACAAAGCGCATATTAAAAAGTCTAGGAGGTGTTTCCACCATTGATGCTCGATTCAAGCAACCAGAAGTACCCACGCAACTGGGAGTGGCAAATAGTTCAAGACACAACAACAGTATTTAACAAGTATTTAACTCATTTGCCATGAGTATGTTATTTGAAACGTCGCAATTCTTATGATAGACCAAATCGCTGCTGCACTGCGCTTTAGGGCGATTTTGTTAGAGTTAAAGCATATTGAATATTGCGCTTCACGCTACAGGCCATTAATTTGCTGGGCGTATGAGATCTGTAATGTATTGGAGGTGGCAGGGTTCTAGAAATGAGTACGACTAGATGTTGAATGAAACTAAATAGTACTTTTCAACAAATAATGACCCGTGAACAAATTTAGAGAAATCGACGGGAGGCAACTCAGATAGCTCAGATACGATTTTCATAATGAAGGAGCGAGGTACACCAGTTAGATGTAGTTGAGAGTTTTCAATAGGCCATACGGCCTCATCCAGGTAAACTCGGAAAATAAGAATGTGATTTACCTTATTGCTTCGATCATTTCCAGACCCATGTTGACGCAATTATATGCATGGTTGGGTCGTGATACTGGAAGCCCAGATACACAGTAATAGCAGTCCCCTAGAATCTTGATCCTCATGCACTGATTATCCTACACATACAATAGAAAAATACGGTGATTATTCGATTATTATTTTATTTCATTTGTATATCGATTATATGAAAGTTGCCAAGACTGAAGTGCCTATCACAACCACAAGTCGAAAGTGGTTTTTTTTTTTTTTTTTACCTGAATGGTTCAAAATCACCGCGAGTCTGCTAGATCGACGCTTTTGTGTGAAATGTTCTTCCAAGTAAACAGTACTTACACTCAAAACGCCAAGAGTCCCTAAAAAAACACTAAGAGTCCTTAAGTGCCTAACGTCGATTCGACGCCTTTTTATTAGTATCGAATATCTAGAGCGTACTTTTATACCTTATTATCTCACCAGCCTATGCATAACAAGAGCAATAGCTGGGGAATGCAGAATTCAAGGTTCAAATGAACACATGCGAAGCACCAATCTATTTTAAATTAAACCACGGATTGATCGTGTATGATGCGGCCACAACCAAGATTGAACAAGTTTTTGCAATAAACTACACCGCAGCAAGCTTAGCAATCGGTGGATTCCAATCAAGCCTCCAATAACAGCAATTCTGAGCCAACATTCCTACTAGAAATGAAACTTGAGATACCACCAATAATAGGAAAAAAAAACATCGCGATATCCCTCCATGGATTATGGCAACATTGTAAGTGATAGATACTCCAACTCCTCAAATTAAAAACTAGACACTTTGGAAGCCGACCCCCAGGATACATCCAGAAACACCAAGACCATGTCCAGATGTATACTTACTGTTGTAAACTGGAATCCAGTATTACGCATGAAATTGCGTAGATAAATTAGAGACAGAATCAACACAGAAATTTCAAGAAGAAAAATTACCAGGTGCAGCCTATTGCAACTTGATCAGGGACTTACGCAGCTTTTTTAGCATTGAAAATGCTTTTCATTTCACTCTGTTGGCTGGCTATGGAGTGCAAATGTTAAAAGTGAGCATAAAAGTGAAACGGAAGTGACGTCATATCTCTTATCTTGGTGGGGGGTATGGGAGGCAAATGTTGAAAGCGAGCAAGAAAGTGAAACGCTATGACTCATCGTATTATACTTGTGGTTTAATTACGATGGCTGCCGTTGGTGGCGTGCCGATCGATATCGGTATGACTCATCGTTAAATAATATTAATTATGTATTCAAAAAAATAAAAACAATAGTATATTATGCAACATGTGCGTAAAAGCTATTTTTGGAGTATGCCGAGCTGGCTGTGACTGAGTATTAACTTTCAAGGAATCCTCTCTGTTGGGAGTGAACGTGTATCTGAATATTTAGGCGTTCAGGTCAACCACCAATATTTATCGTTATTTTGCCTATGTTTATCCTTAGCGGCCTTAGTTAGCAACTCGGTGCTGAATCTTATCGCACCCCTATTTTGCCTATTTTTACAGTTTGACATTGGTTCACACGTGATTTTTTTGTCATGGTTGACTCTGAAAGCGTGGAAAATTGTAGGGACATTGTTCCTGTCTTGTATACATCCAATTGTATCCAGGTAAATGAAGGCTTCAGGAGTAACAAAGCCCGATCGCATCGCTCTTTTGTAGTGGAGCGGGTTTGAAATGATGAGCCAACATATGAAGCTATTATTTGAAACCAGCACCAGCAAAATGATCGCGGATCAGGCGTAGCATGAAACAGTCGATTCTGTTTATTCTTGCCTCTTTATATATTTTTTCATTACTTATGAATCTTATACAGGGTGTCCCATTTCAATCTTACACCTGATTTATCTCGGAAAATACAACTTCGATTGAGTATTGAGTATAATGAAACTTTGGAGGTTCGAAGGAGGACGTTAAAAAAAAAAATTGTTTTGGTCCAAAATAAAAAATGGCGGAGTTAAGATGGCCAACATGTTTTTCTTTTAAATGGAAACATGAATTTTTTTTAACCAAGAGATTTGTCAAATAAAAACGAACAACTTTTGTGGGAAACATTTTTCCATTAAAGTTCATAATTTTTAGAAAAGAACAATCTTTGGTGCGCGTGTGCGTGTGACACTAGGGCGGTTCAAAAATGACCCAAGTGTTCAGATGTTGCTGTTCATCCGTGAATATGTTGTTTTTGATTTTGATTTTAAATATTCCATTTTTTCCTTTCCTTCTTTTCTCTTTTCCTTCAAGTGAAATTGCCCCAATAAGGCAGTAGTAAAAATGGTCCCACAGACTGCAAATTACTTGTATTTCTTCCTTATAACGGAAAGAAAGAACTATCTCATGAGCAATACCTGGAGATCGGATCTCTAAAAAAAACCGCTGAATAGTGAAAAAACTTCAATGTCTCTGAGGCAGTAATAAATATTATCGTACGAGTCTCGTCTTGAACAAGAATGCTCATTAAATGAGAATCTAGAGGTAGCCGGATGAGCACTTTGATCTGAGAATTTTGAAATTGCTGAAAATTGTAAAATTTCGAAATAAACCTTGACGAGGCAGTAGGGGAGACCGGTGTCGGTTGTAACAATTTTTGCAAAATATTTTTTTTTTCGCTCAATATTTTTCATTTACAAATAATGTTTTTTTCCAACAAGTTTGTTGACTTTTGCTTTTGGTGATTTCATTTTTTTCAGTTCGAAAACAGGTTCGGTATTATCAATAAAATTCAATATTGGGCATTGCTACACATGTTACAATTGACAACTTACCGGTGTCGATTGTAACAGCTTCGGTGTCAATTGTAACACAGAAGCAATATGGCATCATTATTCGGGAAATATTTATTTACTCCTCGAAAACGGGTTTCAAAGGTCACAGTAACTTCAATAAAATACCACATTGTTATGATTATTTTTTTTTAATAAAAAGAGACAAATATTTTTAATCTCACTGTAACTAGAACTATTCATATCTCTGCAATAAAATAAATAACGAAAATTTAACAACGGATAAAACAATTTATTAATCTTTGGAACAGTTATCACGGATGAAGAATGCACAACCATCGGTGCAACCGATGTGTGCCCATTTATTGCATTCAGTGCATTGAAGCCATTCTTCATTGCTCTGGGAATATAGCTTCAAGCAGACTAAACAGAACGTGTCTTCCTCAGATGAGTCTGGGTCAATTGATTTCGCCGGTTTTTTAGTTATCTTCTTCTTCTTGGGTTTGGTGACTTTGCTAGAGCTTGCGCGTGAGATGATATTACGTTTTACAGCTACTTTTTTCGTTTTGTTGTAAGTTTTTTCCAGCAATTTCTTTTCTGGGGTGTCCGTCAATATCGCTGTTTTGCCTCTGGCTCGGCCTTGTTTTCGTGGTTTGGTAAAGTCAGCCTTGGGGAAAGGTTTAATTGCGTCTGGTGTCCGTGCAATTGATTTATCACGAGACGATGAAGGCGCATTGCATTTGGAGGTCGTAGCACTGGGTTCTCGGCTGGTTTCTCGGCTGGGTTGGTTATCCTCTTTAGCATAAGTCGTTCTAGATTCTACACCCCTCTCTATCTCACAATCTCTTCTCTCCTGTGCTGGTTCGTTTTCATTTTCTTTATTGCTGCTGTCGACATTTGAGGAAGATCTATTGCCGAGGTTTTCCGTTCGTAAAGTTCGAAATCGACGTCACTGAATATGTTCCGATTAGAAGGCCATATTCCGGTGCATGAAAAGCTGGACTGCACGTTCTTTGGAGTGGTTGCGAGAGGAAGTGAGTCTCTCACCACACCTGGTAAATCGTAAATTGTCATACGCTTGCCGGGATTATTCTTCATCCACCGATCAGATGCGATATTCAAAATATTTCTTTTGAAAGGACCGAATACACCCCTATCGAGTGGCTGCAGTTTGTGCGAGTTATGTGGCGGGAAGGATAACAGCGTTATGAAGTTAGACTTACAAAAATCTACAACCGGGAAGAACAAGTGTGAACTGTGGTTGTCGAGAATCACTAAAACTTGGTTTCTTTCACTTGGCTTAGCATGTTTAGCTAAGTGTTTGATGAAAGTTAAAAACTCCTCGCCTTGCATCCACCCAGATTTGTTTCCAGCTCCTGTGCATCCTACTGGCCCATCTCGAATAAAATGATCGTGAAACTTGATCCTCGGGAACACAAACATAGGTGGAATTGCGTTGCCAATAGCGTTAACGGCCAAACACATTGTCACGACCGTTCCTCTTTCTTGAGAGGTGATAGAACCTACTTGATTCGTTCCCTTTTTTGCAATAATTTTACTCAACTTTTGAACCGTAGTAACCCCGGTTTCATCAATATTGTATATGTTTTTGGGCTCGTAGTGGTGTCCGTCCAGTACTGTTGATAAATTGTCAAAAAATGTATTGACATTAGCTTCTTGAAGTTCATGGCGCGTGCTAAACTGGTTGCTTGACGCGAACGTAATAAAAGTTGTGGATGACGTGAAAATGCCACAAACCAATCTTCGCTAGCCATTTCCGTCAAATCCCATTTACCATGAGCTTTCACATTATTTTGAACCGCGAATTAGTAAGCCAAGCTTCTTAAATCCGTTGTAGTGAGACCGTAGTACAAATTCGCAGCCGCTCCGCAGTATTCAACAAGTGATTGCTCTTGTTCGGTGCTGAATACTTTTTTATGGGGGTGATATCCAAGTTTCGGTGCTAAGTCCGCACGCAGCGCATTGACGAAGCGATTCAAACTTACGTGACACATTCCACAATCTTTTACCATCCGTCTCACTGATTTGCTCTCGTCAATCATTTTTTTAGCAGCTTCTTCATAAATACATTGTGGAGAAAAGCCTCTTTCCGCCTTTCGATCTCTAGGTTTTACCATTTTGAATTATTCATCAGATTTTGACAGTGTTACAATCGACACCGATCGACGTGTTACAATTGACACCTGCGACATTTTTCAGTAAATAAATTAAATATTATCCTACGCGTCATGATATACAAATGCTAATTGACACCATTTATAGTCAAACCATGATAGATCAATATAGATTAGATCAATTATGAAAAATAATCATTGTTCAGATAATAGACCAGAACATAGTGGAAAGGATATATTTACTTAGGGGGGCAAAAAACAATTCAAACGGACACAGTTGCAGCAAAGAGCGCATACAATTTTTCGAAACGTTAATTTACAGAAGCGAAACGGATGTTACTATGGGGATGTCCAAACAGTTTGGAAATTTTCCACGAGATGGCGGCGTAATCTTCGATGTAACAATTGACACCGTGTTACAACCAACACCGGTCTCCCCCCGTAAATATTGTCCTATAGAGTTCAAAAAAATTGAATATTTTTTAAGAATCAAAAACAACATATTTACGGATGAGCAGCAACATTTGAGTACTTGGGTCATTTTTGAACCGCCCTAGTGTCACACGCACACGCGCACCAAATATTGTTCTTTTCTAAAAATTATGAACTTTAAGGGCTTTTGAGCAAGCCCCGACAACTCCTCATCCGTTGAGCGCCTCTATCGGCCCAGCTCAGGAACCCTATTGCAATAACCACTTTTATAAGACAGTTTCTGCATGTGTTCGTGTCGAACTAGCCTGTCACTTCGAATTTCAGTCCACGTCTTATACTGCTCCTGCTTCTCTGGTCTTCCTCGGAATAATATCAGAAGATTGCTAACATCAGCCTATACGGCGCGCTGATTGTCCCGACTCCGATTTTTCATTGAAAGTGCAGGAAATAATGTTAATATTTTACAGTATCTGTGTATCGGCGATGTAGTAGAGTCAGCTGATTTCACAGCTTCGTATAAATAAATTAATCATTAATTGGAAATACAATTATTTACTTTTCGGATACCAGCGCGCGCTAGCTAATAATCTAAGGATTATCCCTACGGAAGTTGATAGTGATCAGTGAACCGATAGAGACGTGATCCGTGGACTAAATAGCGGTCGTGACGACTGGCCGAAAATACGTACTCCGTCGGTCAAACGGACGGTCGCTCAAAAGCCCTTAATGGAAAAATGTTTCCCACAACAGTTGTTCGTTTTCATTTGACAAATCTTTTGGTGAAAAAAAAAGTCATGTTTTCATTTGAAAAAAACATGTTGGCCATCTTAACTCCGCCATTTTTTATTTGGACCAAAACAAATTTCTTTTTTGAACGTCCCCCTTCGAACCTTCAAAGTTTCATCGTACTCAATACTCGATCGAAGTTGTATTTTCCGAGATAAATCAGGTGTCAGATTAAAATGGGACACCCTGTATATCATGAAGAGGCTGACCTGCATTTACCTACACAGGCTCGTAGGCATTTACGCTCGAAAACTCTTATTTTCTTCATCATTACCGAGCTTATGTTGAACCAAATGGGGCAACCATATGTTAATATAGGACGAATAAGAAGCAAATAGCATAACACCTTGACTTTTGCATTCAGATGCCGACAGTAAAATGAACGGTTGGCTCAATTGAACGCGAATTGCGCTTTAGTCAGTTGAGAGTTTACGTGCTTATTGATTTGTAATTGGAAATCAATTTGGATGCCAAGATATTTTACTGTGTTTCTGTGCGGCACCTGCTGCCCGTCAATTTCACCGTCGGAAATCTAAAAGCTTTTTCAGTTTTTAACTACGCCCGCTGTCAACGCGTTTAGGTTTGGTCTGAATAAGACCGTCTCACATTTATTCGTGTTGATTTTTGAACTCCACGAGCTATAATAATCTATTACTATCTAATCTATTACCATACAATCTATTACTTTTCTAAGTAGGCTTTGTAATTCGATTTTTAAAAGCGATGGCCTTCTGCCATATACTATTATAGATATTATCCGTTATTAAAAAGGAAAAGGAATCGAAATCCCGTCAGCATTTTATTCGTGTTCTGATTGGGCGTTTGTTTTCGAGGTGCGAGGTTCGAGATGATCGCGGCGCTGCTTCGATCGGTCGAGTTGTCAAGCGCGCGTAATTTGTATACGCGTCATCACTCATCAGTAATCTGTACATTGACATCTGTCTGACTTGGTCTGCTTTTGCAAACCTTTTTTCAAGTGAATTGGTTAAAGTGTTTATAACTAGCATTTCGTTGCGGTTCGACGGACGTGTGTTAAGACTTCTACGGATACGCGGGAAGAGCAACAGCGTAGCAAATTGTACAGATAAATATATATTCTAAAATTGTGAGTATAAATATTTCAATATACATTTCACCATCATAGGAGTCGAACGATCAATGAGTATTTTCTCGCATGAGTACCAATTGAACCTAAGACATGAGTATCACGATGAAAACGATGAGTATTCCTTTTGCATGAGTAACGAGTACCTATTACACGAGTAAACCACGACGAAAACCACGAGCTTGCAAGTTTTGCAAGTTTGAAATTGAAAAAGCAGCATCAGGATATCAGTTTTTTAATAGTCGTTGAGTTTGAATTATATTTCGTAATGGGCAGACGTAAAATTTGTCGAAATGCAGACGAAGAAGAGGAGTTTCAACGTTTACGTCGCGCGAAAAATAATGAGTACCAGCGCAGATATCGTCTCAAGATGCGAAATGAAGCATGTTCGAGTAATACTGTTGTTGACGACATACCAGATCATGAATGCCAAAGACGATATCAAACTCAACGAACAGCACGATCCAGTATTCTCGCTTTTGACTCGGATCATGTCAATGAGGTACCTGAGCACTACATAGGAGAGATGAATATATCGTGCAAACATTGTGGTGCCAAGCATTTTTCCGCTGAGAGAGTGGTTGGTAAAGGAGATTCATTCAATGACTGTTGCAATCATGGTAATGTCGTTTTAGATGCGTTGCCAAATTATCCAGATGAACTAAAACCATTATTCGATTCTACGCATCACAAGTCTCGTAATTTTTATGAACGCATACGCTGTTATAATAGTTCGTTTTCTTTTGCGTCATTCAATGCAAATTTAGTTAATTTCAGACATCCGGGACCTTATTGTTTTAAGATACAGGGGCAAATTTATTATCAGATTAACACAGCTCTTTACCCTGCCCCCAACGAAATTCCAAGTTATGGTCAACTATTTATAGTGGACTCTAACGAAGCAACGGAACATCGTTTAGGCCAAAATTCGAATCTCGATAGTGATATAGTTCAATTATTAGATCGAATAATGCGTCAAATAAACATCTTTGCACACTCTTATCAAATGATGGGCGAAGAAATCGAAACACAGCGTCGATTCGCAAAAAATGAGTCTATTCAAGAAATGCAATTGCTTTTTACGTTGAAGCCTGGTCTGGATCGCCGTCGATTCAACTTCCAAAGAACCAACGAAGTTGCTGCTATTTTTTCAACGACAGCTGATGGAGAAATTCCGGAATCCTATGTTACTGTACGCAATCGAAATACTAAGATATTGCAAAGTGTCAGCACGATGGATCCGAATGTTGAACCATGGGTTTATCCACTATTTTATCCATACGGTTCGCAAGGATGGCATCGCAATTTGATGAAGCAAAATAGCAGTAAGCGTGTAACCCGAACTTCATACGTCAAGTATCGAATGGCCGTGCGAGATAGCTTCAATATCTTTCTGATGGGTCGTAGATTATTTCAACAATGGATAGTGGACAATTATGTTAAAATTGAGAAAGATCGAATACATTACTGCGCTACACATCAGTCCCAATTACGCGCTGATACGTATCAAGGGCTTATTGATCACCTACAAAGTTCATCCAATAATGTGAATGGCCGAGTTGGCAAAATGGTAATATTGCCTTCGACTTTCGTTGGATCACCGCGTAATATGATGCAGAGTTATCAGGATGCGATGGCCATAGTCCGGAAATATGGCAAGCCGGATCTGTTTTTGACAATGACATGCAACCCGAAGTGGCCAGAAATTGAAAAGAATCTACTTCCAGGTCAAGTAGCATCTGACAGACCAGACATATGCGCACGAGTCTTCAATTTGAAAAAAAAATTCTTAATAGATTTGATTGTGAGGCAAGAATGTTTTGGTCAAGTAGCAGCATACGTCTATGTCATTGAATTTCAGAAACGCGGCTTACCGCATATACATATGTTGGTAACCCTTAAACAAAACTACAAAATGTCAACTCCAGAAATAGTAGATCATTATATCTCAGCAGAGATACCCGATCCGACTCAGCGTCCCGTTTTGCATGATATTGTTATGAAAAACATGATACACGGACCATGCGGTGATTGGTGCTTGGTAAATGGCAAGTGTTCTAAACATTTCCCGAAGCTAAATCAAGAACAGACAATACTGGATGGCGACGGGTATCCCAGCTATCGGCGCAGAAATATTGATATGTTTTTCGCACGTCCTGGGGGATACATGGTTGATAACCGTCACGTTGTACCATTTTGTCCAATGTTGTTAGTTTTGTTCAATTGCCATATCAACGTCGAAGTTGTCTCAAGTATTAAGGCGGTGAAATATTTATACAAATACATATACAAAGGTCACGATGCGGCCGCTATTACAGTAAGTGAAGCTTCATCAGAAACTGTCATTGATCATGATGAGATCAGAGATTATATCGAAGCCCGGTACGTAGGGCCTGTGGAGGCATATTGGCGTATCACAAGCAAACTTTTACAAGAAAAAAGTCATTCAATCGTACGGTTACCGGTTCATTTACCAAATGAACAGAATGTATTAATTCACTTGGAAGCTGTCGGTGAGCCCGCCAATTATGAACGTGAAATGAACAATGTCTTAGATCAGAGAACAATGCTTCTAGAATATTTTTCGCTGAATGCTCGTAGCCAAGAATCTAAACAATACTTATACACTGAAATACCATTTTATTATACCTTCAAGAAAGAAAAAGTCGATGGTGTCCATATTTCCCACTGGGAAAAACGTAAATCACACTTCAACTGTATCGGACGTATGTATTCTGTGAGTCCTACTCAATTAGAATTATTTCATTTACGGTTGTTGTTACTAACGGTTAGAGGAGCTACAAGTTTCGATGATCTCAGAACGGTGAATGGCAGGCTTTATCAAAACTTTTCAGAAGCTTGCTTGGCATTAGGTCTTATAGAAGATGATGAAGAATGGAGCCGAGCTATGCATGAAGCAGAAGTGTGGATGATGCCTCGAATGCTACGCAGATTATTTGTACGCATATTAATACACTGCCAACCTGTTCATCCTGCACAGCTTTGGGAGGAATTTGCGATTGCAATGTCTGAAGACTATGTACAGCATATGGATGCATTTCAAGCAACAAAAAAAGCCTATGCCCAAATAAATGCAATGCTCAATGCGGAAAACAGAAGTCTTGCAGATTTTCAGGGAATGGTGCAATTGATGGACGTTGATGAAGTAGAAGAGGATATATCTGATTTGGAAGCAGCAGCAATAGGAGCAGAAAAGTATAAACAATTGAATGATCATCAAAAAGAAGTTGTAGATGTAGTGCTTCGCGTTGCAGATAATGACACCATTGACGAAGGACACTGTTTTTACATCGATGGACCGGGAGGATCTGGTAAGACCTTTCTATATACAACACTTTGGTATTTATTGAAGAGTAAAAACAAACAGGTTAGTACTATGGCTTTTACGGGAATCGCTGCAACACTGCTTCCAAATGGAAGAACTGTCCACAAAACTTTCGGACTACCCGTTCCTTTATTCCATGATTCGTCATCAAACATCAAAATACAATCAAAAGAAAGTGAGTATCTGTAACAGATTGAGGTTTTCATTTGGGACGAAGCACCGATGGCCCCACGATATGCATTGGAAGTGATTGATCGAACATTACGTGATATTATGAATACCAATTTACCATTCGGCGGAAAAATTGTTGTACTTGGCGGTGACTTTAGACAGCTTCTTCCTGTACTGCCTCGTAGTACACGTTGCGAAATTGTAAATCTCTCTATTAAATTCAGTCCACTATGGATTCATTTAAAAAAATTCTCATTAACAAAAAATATGCGCGCAATGCCACAAGAATTAGAGTTCAGTCAATTCTTAATCAATGTTGGTGATGGAATCATAAACGATATTGATGACAATATTGAAATACCACGACGCTGTGTGGCCGCAGCTGATGCGGATATAGTTAACGAAACTTTTGGCGATCTGATTGGTATGAAGCATTATAAACAGGCCGCTAAATGTGCAATATTATCTGCTAGAAATGTCGACGTAAATGAATTAAATAATAGAGTTGTAGACCTACTAGACATTACAAGTGAACGGATATATACGAGTGTCGACAATGCGGAAAATTGCGATGATAACGGTGATATTACCGAAGCTCTTCTACCAGAATATCTAAACAGTCTATCACCACCATCGCTTCCACCGTACGAATTGCGACTGAGATTGAATAGTGTTGTGATGCTTATACGAAACCTTAGCATACTTGAGGGTCTTTGCAACGGTACTAGACTGCTCATCTTGGAACTTGGAAATCATCTTCTCAAATGTGAAATATTGAGTGGTGATAAAGCTGGGGATATAGTGTTTTTAAATCGGATCACCCTCTACTGTGAAAACTCATATCCATTCACATTCAAACGAAGACAATTCCCTATAAAATTAGCTTTTGCCATGACGATTAATAAGTCACAGGGACAGACGTTTGAAAGAATTGGCGTTGATCTGCGTAAAGATGTTTTTAATCACGGACAATTGTACGTTGCTTTTTCACGAGTTCGTTCATTTGAATCATTGAAGGTCTATCTTGGAAACCAAAGGAACAATCATATTGTGAAAAACCAGGTTTACAAAGAAATTTATCAATAATCATCACGTTTTAGATGATAGACTAATTTTATACAATTGACTCTATCAAACTTTTTTTACATCATTCGAATTGAACTTCCGTTTCCATTTCAATAACTCGACCTTAGAAAAGATGTATTTAATCATGGACAATTATACGTTGCTTGTTCACGAGTTCGGTCGTGGGATACCTTAAAAGTTTACTCAGGCAATCAACGTGACAACACATGTGTTGAAAATTATGTATATAGAGAACTCTATGAAAGGAATTACATTCAAATTAACAGAACGATGGTAAAAACCGTGAACATAAAAATAAAAATACAAATAGAACGATTTATTACGTTCGGTACACGGCGTATAAAAATCTAATTTCGCATCAATTGTTTCGGTATTCATTTGATAATTAGAAAATGAGTGTGTTCGTTAAATTTACTGAGCTGGTGTTCTGCGCTTTGTAATCAATCGTTATTGGAGAGTGAAAAAAAAAAACAACCAACTAACGATGCAGTCCGCCTACTGAGTAGAACGAAAAATCAAAACCTAAATATAAACAGTTGAAAGAAATTTTTCAATTGTTATTGTGTATATACCCCATAGCAACGAAGAATTCTATCGAGCACGGACGTGAAAAAAATTATATTCGAAAATAATTTAACCGATATCACCAAAAAATACGAAGTTGAAGTGATTATGTCTTGTAAAAATTCTCAAAGCAGCGGTAAGTACACGGAATATAATACTTCTCCGTTTTTTCTTTCAATTGATATAATAATCAATGATATGAGAGCGGGATTCAATTAGACTGGGCCATATTTTCAGGGTGGATTTTTTCATGTCATGTTAGATTAATCTGATCTAATATTTCTATGAGCCTTCATTCACGCCGTTCACCGTCATATTAATTTGTTTGTGTAGCATCTTCAGAATCGTTGCTACTTAAAGAAGATGAAGACGTCGAACTTTATGAAAAAGACGAAAATGATATCCTGGACTGTGACTTGACGAAAATTAGTTATACTTCAAGCGAACAATTACACAAAATTACAGCATACGATTCCACGGTGTTAGTACATTCTTTATTTTATTCGAATTGAATTCAGATAGACCATAAAAATATTACAATCAAATTCAACATGCGATAAAATGAATTCACTGTTATAATTTGCTGAATTCCATGATATACACCGATCGAGTTGACATTATATTTTGTTTTACAGAGAAGTAATCGGTTATGTGGATATAATTGAGGCATCAAGGTTGGTAGGCGCAAAAAATCTCAGACTCTTCAAATTTTACTTGAACAACGGTTCAGGAGACCGTGTTCAAGTTGTGGCCTGGCAGAGTGAAGTGGACCGATGTGAAACAATCTTGAAACCAAATTCAGTACGTGCATGAAATATCAAATAAAATTTTTGGAAAAGTTACGCAAAAATTGATAAAATATTGATATCTCTGAATTTAAATAATATCCATGACGAAGTTAAAAAAATTATTCTATTTATGTTCCAAATTTGTGATCACATTCTGCTGAATTATTGAACGTTTAAATTATAGATATTACACATCGATGGTGCGTATGCGAAACCATCGTTAGTTGGCAATTTCAATAAAGGAACCATCAACTTTGAATTAATCATTCAATCTGCAACTAAATTAAATATATTCGGGTACCATTCCATAATCGAAGATATAACCGCCACAGCGCCAGAAATAATACTATTAAAGAATATTGGGTCTGCAACCAACAAGTGCATCAGTGAGTGTTATTTCATTTATACTATTGAGTTCATAAACAAGTTTGGAAAAATATTGAAAAAAGTGATTCTTTTTAATGAAAAAAATTATGTTTAATTTAAATTTAAATCAAAAATATAATTATAATGAATCGAATGAATAGAATTTCGATCAATTTTTAATAAATAAATGATTCAGCAAAAATAAGGTCATTTACATATATCTAATCATGTTACAGAAGTGCAAGGATTCGTGAAAACAAACTTTGGAGTAATTGTCAAACAGTCAACAAATTCAGGAAACGACTTCGGATGTGGTTCTATCACTGACGGAAATTTTAAGATTGAAGTTCGCATTCCGAAAATGGAAAATACAGTACACGATTTCGTAAAGGGGGATCATGTAGAAGTAGAAGGTGAACTACAGATGAACGGTAATAACTCTTTGAATCATAATAAATATTCAACAAAGACAATTACAAATATATGTTGAGCTGGAAAAAAAAACGATTCCATCACATCGAAAGAATCAATAAAAATAATTACGTCCTAATACAACAAAATTTTATCATTACTCTTTTCCTGATCACAAAATATGGATAGAAAATTAATTATGTCCAGAAAATACATGTATTCTGTGCTCAATCTACAGCTTCATTTAATTACGTGAAATTATATTCTTTTTCTTTTCAGCAAATCCAATATACATACTATGCAAATCAATCGATAATGTGAAAAAAATCGACAACAAACGAATGCAATTGATGCAGTTATTACAAGGATATAACGTAATATCAACTGGAAAGAAAAACGAAAATTACGAAACACCGCAAAAAAAAATTAAACAGAACTGAAATAGTATGAAAATACAATTATTTAAAGAAAAATAATTACTTTTTGAGTTTGCTATTTTCAATGTTTCATTAACCACATAATAACATACTTCCGCATCCGGCTTAAGAAGGGCCTATACTGAAATTGGGCCAAAAAATAGTTTTTCATTTTCCAAAGCTGTAGAAAAGGTCAAATTAAAGAAATCCTACGTCAAGTTGTGAAGGATAGTAGTATCTATATACATAAAAAAAATTAATCTTACACTTTGAAAGTGTAGATGCAAGGAACCTTTCGCAGAACCTTGCAGCGCAGCGAAGGAAAGTGGAAAGAGCCTTTTGCAGAAACTTTCTTTGCTGTGCGGTAAGGTTCTGCGAAAGGTTTCTTGCGTCTACACTTTCATGGCAAAAGATTGAATTTTTTTCTATTCATGGATACTAGCATACTACGATCATTACAACATCAAAGTAACGTAGGCTCCTTTTCTTTGGACTTTTTCTACACCTTCAAGAAATGAAAAACTATTTTTTTCAAAATTTCAGTTTAGGCCCCCCTCAACTTCTTGCACTACCATAATTTTTTTTTTACGTCCTTGCCCAATAGAATTTTTCGTTGTTATGGATAAAAGTATACTTCTCTCTTAAGATTTGAAATTTGAAAATTTATAAGAAAAAAAAATTACAATAAAATATATTATATTATATTAATTAATTATATATTATTTTGATATGATTATATTTTATATATTATTATTTTTTTTTTATATTTTACCCTACGAGTACCTAATGATGGAACTATAAGAACCTCTACAATCGTAAGTCAGTTATACTTTAGTTCAGAATTGTTTTCATAATGCCACGTCGCAAGACCATTCGGACTGTTGAAGAAGAGAAGGAGTTTTTACTCGCGCGTAGGGAAAGAAGTGATGCAAGTCAATGTCTGCGTCGTCAGAGACAAATCTCTCTCAATGATGTGTCAAATTTACCAATTATTCGTCAAGATGTCAACATTGTTGGTTGAATATTGTTGAGTTAAATGCATCTTTGAAAACATCGACTTTTTACGGCCCCATAACAGAATTCACGTATCTTCATTATAACATTTGGTTTCGTGATAAAAAATCCTTACTATACTTTTACAATCGAAAATGCAAAATCGAAATCTGAAAAGTTAAAGACAGACGCGCGCGAAGCGCGCGAGTGAGCTAGTACCATAAAATTGGGGAGTTAACAGTTCCTCGTTGGAGACCGTCCACTGTATTGAAACATTCAGTAGATGCCGCGGAGCCATCAATCACATGAAAGTGTTTACCCTGCAGCATAACCCACAGCATTTTTATGAGCTGCTTCGGAAAATTTTTATTCAGAAGCGTAAAGAACAAATCCTCTAGCCACACCGTGTCGAATGCCTCTCGTAGATCAATAAAACAAGCCGCCACGCATTCTCGGTTATTCAAGGCCCAGCAAATATCTGAGGTAAGTTTGTTCACCGCATGGATCGTGCGATGCCTATGTCTGAAGCCAAATTGAGACTCCGGTATCACGTTATTCTTATTACAGAAGTTGGTTAGAGCTCAAATATTTTGCTAATGTTAGGCAGCAAGCTTATTGGACGGTAGCTATGACTTTAGCTGATTTTCAGCTAATCGGGAAGTGTGTGTTATTTAGTAAGTTATTGAATAATATGCAGTACTCTGATAATTTTACGAGAGAGATGTTTCAACATAATATTAGGGATATTGTCAAAGCCGGCCAATTTCTTGTTGTTCAAGCTTCTGATTATCGCAAGGAGTTCCGATTCGGAAGTCAAGTAATCCTCTATAACGCTGTTGGAAGGGTCAGAGGCTGGGTTCTGGTTTGTAAAGACCGAAACAGTCCTACCCCTATCGTCTCCGTTTGGATTTCCTTTTAAAGTCGCCAACTTTATTTTTAATCAATCTGTATAAATGAGCCTTTCTCAAATTCGCGTTCTGAATAACAGTTGCTCCAAAATGGACGCCAATCATATTCAACTTATCGGCTTGGCCATTAATAATATAATAGTTATCACCATCTTTGTAAGTAGTGTCAGGGAATGAGTCCGCGTGGATTAGAAGTTGGCCTTTTTCTTGGGAGACAGAAAGAGCTGGGATGGCTGACATACCACGAGATCTAAATAGTCTTTTCATTCGGGGAAACATCTTATCAAGCTTGCTAACAGAAATTTTGCGGCCTTTATTCTCCGAATACCCATTGACCATTTTCTTCAGTTTTTCTTCAATTGTTTTCCGAGTTTTCAATAGAAGATCTTTTAGGATGTTGAGTCTAACTAAGTTGCCTCGAGGGTTGCTTTTACGCAACTTGTTGATTTGCACTATTAGATAATTTTTGTACTTGAAAAGTTCTTTCTTGAAGAGAATTCTCTTGCCTCAATTGAGGCACCTTTTTAGCGATGGCTTTGGTGGTGATGGTCTCCAGCTCTTACAGGAACGACTCAATCTCTCCATGCGATAAATTTCTATCATTCGGGATGTTACTGACGTTGAGTTTCAAAAGATACTTTTCAAAAGAGGCCCAATTTGTTTTAGCGAAATTGCACTTTGCCGCTTCTGAACTTACTTTAAACGTGAACGGAAGGTTGTCTATAAACGAAACCGACATTTTAAGCGCATTGTGGTCTATCTGCAAGCATCCAAAGATGGATTATGCTCACGAGGCCATAGAGTTTGTGAGTTGGCTGGAAAACGTTTAGCGAGCGTCGGGGACTTGGACTTTGGTGGGACGCTCCTCCGGAAACGAAGATTGTTTGATCTTCCGGTTACCATGGAATCGTATTATCTCCCCGCCTTCGCCTCCAATATCGTAGATAACGATCTCACAACTCGATCACCGAGCCCTCGGGGCTTATGTGCAGGGAATTTAGCAACTGAGCTAATTATGTGTGACCTAAGGCCTATAAAGTAGTGCCGTACGGGGTATCCTCAGACGCCATGATTGAACGCTTAATCCCGAACTCGGTCAACACCACAAACTATACTAAAATACGAACGCGCGTAATAAGATGCTAAAGAAACCAACTTATTCGTCGTCCCTCTATAACGCGACCGTCTAAAAGTCGCACGCTCAGTTGTAAGACGCACTCGATACGCGAAAAATCGCAGCTCGAAAAACCCAAGACGCGAAAATTATTCTAAACTCGAAGTTGTGCGCAAACAAAAACTAAACCTTAAACGGGAACTCAAACTCGAACTCGGACTCGAACGCGAACGCGAAAAAATTAAATCCACACTCAAAACATGATGGCTTAGTTATCAGGTACTCCTACTCCTAGCACGCGGCATCAGCTGTTTTCTCCTACTGCGTTTTGTTATTACAACCGCTGTAGAGCCTCGCTCGGTACTCAGAACCCATGCCTGAGCACCACTGCTGACCGCGAAAATCATAATCTAAACCGAAGTAGATAGGGATTATTCCGAGCTGACTTTTCAGGGGAACACGTAAACATTCCCTCCGCTAGGTTGTTCAGTCGCGAAAACAAAACTATTCGCCGGCCTATTCGCCAGATCGTAAGCAGTGCTATCTCTCTAGCTAGCTATAGTTGTTTATTTATCTCGGTATATTTCCCCTGGTGATCGGGAGGTGGGACTCAGTTGGTACTCTGTACAGTTGTTTACTGCTGTCCGATGATTATAGGATCATCCATAGTACATTTATCCACCACCAAAGTGCATGCACAGAAGATATACACAAAAAAAAAAGAAAAACAGTTCAATAGCACGGTGATAATTGGCGGGGCTACGTCGTCGGCAGATAATATTTTTCCAACCCTAGGCAGGAAATCGCGGCTAAAAAAAAATGTACGTAAAAGAACACTCCACTGGAGCATATACCGCCTGGCAGTTGTCTGATTAACCAAACACTGGCTGGGAAAGACTACAACCGAACAGCGATCCACTAAAGCTTCTTGGAAGCAAATAGCCAAACACTAAGAGAACAAAAAAAAATAAAGAGAGAATAAGAATGAAGAAAACTAGCTGTGAAACGCACAAGCTGAGTTGTATAAAATACTTCCGAGCAACGACGAAGGAATACAATATCTTCACGAACGTACGCGTCCCTAATCCTTCTCCGGTAGATCGAGAAAGACAAACAACCGACCCGAAGTCCCTTGGCAACAGTGAACTCGTCACCAAGAAACGAATAATTATTTAACAAAAATGCAATTTAATTTTCTCAGGGCACAACTTTGTGCGCCAATTTGCGACGTGGATTTTCGTAAACCCTCAGATCTGGACCGGATAGCTAGACTCCGGGATCGATCCAACGCACAATCAGCTATACGAGATATTTTAAATTTACTTAGTTGGGCGCCAGGCGACTACTCACCACTTCCAAATCTGAATCACAAAACAAAAGCCTAACGGATACTTACGCGGTGGCTAGCAACAGTACTGCGGAGAGGGGTCGGGATCAAATGAAGGAGTAGCTCGGCTATCAATAACGACTCGTAGAGTTTAAAGTTAACAAAAATATAAAAATTTATTCAGTAAAATTTAGGAGAAGGATCAACAATGAGGAAAATACGCGTGTGTACCCGGGGCCCTCCCCCTCTGGTACTAGTCGGCTGCAAGCCGTGTGAAGGTGGCCTCGCCTCGATTTGCAAGTTTTACAATGACAGTAGAAAAACAATAGCTTCCACGTAGGACAGCATTAACAAAGAAAGATAATAAACTAACAATTAACTCGGCAAATCAGTACCTCGCGGAACGATATCACAATTGACAAACAGAATTATCACCTCGAGGTGACCATAAATAATCACACAAATTCTAATAAATTAATAACAATGGCTCGGCCGTCGGTCGTGTATAGGCGACCGGCGAGCCTACGGGAGGCTAGGCCTCTTCGCTAATTGACTATTTGGAAATTGAACTTGAAACTAACTCAACCTAACTCTGCCTTTGTAGGCGAACCGAAATTTGTAATAATAACAGGCTAAGACAAAAGAACACAGCAGGTTCGTGACTGTGCTAACAGTCGGACTCTCCTCGTAGGAGAAAGAAAGACAGCGACAGTGACAAACTAGGACTGTTCTTCTCGCACTCGTGTGCGGCAGGACGGAACGCGACAAAATTACAGATTTCAAACAGAAAAATCGTACTCAAACGAAAACGCGAAATTTCTCTATTAATACTGGGACACTGGTGACGGCCTACCGACTTGGGGGTCGTCTTTATCTGAATCCCAAAAAAATCTAAAGAGCATCGTGGCTGCACTACAGGCAAGATGGCAGACGGCCATTACCGGATTCAAATCAGGAGATAGGTACAGTTAGCTAACGCTTACCGTTCTCCAGCCACCTCAAAAATTCCTCTGCCTCGTGGGCGTAATCCGTATTTCGCAGGGTTTTGTATACCCCTCGGGAATTCTCAATACTCTAGATCTTCTCGCACCCACAACTCAAAAAACAAAACTAAATTTACTCACACGCGACTAGCCTGTATGTTAACCTACGGCAGAGTGATCTCACGAGACCGCATGACGCCGGGATTGCGTACCCTCGGTAATTAGACGATTATCGATAGGCCTATAGAACGCTAAATTGCCTTACATGGCGGTTCGGCCAATTCGCTAAGGATGATCCTCGAAGATTCTTTTGGCCAAACACGGTTCGCTGGCTCTTGGGGGTGACGGGATTACAGGGTTGAGGGTCATCAATTACTTTTATAATTCAATAAACCATTTTGCCATCCGATGTTCGTAAAATGTAGTTGAACTTATTTGAAATTGTAATGTGATTACAAATGTAATTAAATTACATATTTTAATTACAATTTTCACAACCCTGGACGGAAATCACCTCTACCACCGTGTCCCTCGTAGCTGAGTGCCCTCGGCACTCCTCCGCGTTTTCGCTTGCTGTTCTGATCGCTGACGTAGTGGCAGGCCCCCACCTAGCTAACACACTTGGCACGAGCGCATAACTGTGATAACACACTGTGAGGTCACTGTGACATATTATTAGTTACGTAAATTTCAGGTCATGTGTCAGGCGACGTGTCGTTTTCACTTTGACGTACCAGATATGTACTTGTTCTATAAGAGTGTAACATGGCACAGAGAGCAGATTGTTATATAGAATTTATACCATAGGGTACTTTCCTGGTGCATGCCATAAGTTGGATGTAGCTGTGATATAACAAAGCATTACGATATTACATCACCGGAAAAGCACAACTGGTTTATGAAATTGATATCACACGGTACTGTTTTGAGCAGTCCAGATGTTTGATGTACTTGCAATGTGACACAGACGTCACGGTTTTATATCGCCAGATGAGCGTTACTGCCATCTAAAATTTACATCACATAGTATGTATCTATCTCAGTGCTGAAGATAAAGTTGACGTATCTGTCACGTGACGAGGCCATCATGTTGTTTCGTCACAAGGGAAGCACAAGTGGCATGAATAATTTATAATATTCAGAAAGGAGAATTCATAGAGAACCGTGTACCTTATCCAGAAGCAAATGCAACTTTAAGAACGGATGAATCCTTCAGACAAAAGTTAAACGAAGAGCATCACAATAAGCTATCTATTTTAGAGAGATTATCAATTTGCATGATTTCAATTTTTTTACTCGACTATATGCATTTAGTATGTCTAGGGCTCATGAAAAAGTTATTGCAGTTCTGGGTTAAGGGAAAGCGAGTCATTCGAATGCACAATGAAAATCTAATAAAAGCTTCAAATCATTTGCTATCACTCAAAAGTTTATTATCAAAAGAGTTTTCTCGAAAAGCAAGGCCTTTGCAGGATGTAGAGAGATTTAAAGCTACCGAACTTACATTAGACAGTTGCTATTATATACTGGACCAGTTATATTTAAAGATACCTTGACAGAAGAGCAATATAATCATTTTCTTAGTTTGAGTATAGCCATTAGAATTTTGGCAAGTCCAGAGTTACATCTGAAATACAACGAATATGCCCGAGCTTTATTGATATACTTTGTGAAAACTTATCCATTGATATACGGCTGTTACGTTCCCCATACCTCTCACTCTCGATACTTGATACACAACATCCTGCATGCATCCTATCCCATGACCCTTAATCAAATGAAGTCTCAACCTCACGATTCGTAGAACCATCATCCCTAACTAAGTACTGTCACGTGGTATTTTGTGAATCCCCGTTACAAGGGAACTCTATCGGAAAATCGCGATGATACGTGGCGCAGACAAGGTCTCCAGGGAAAGGCAAAATTAGGAAAAATTATTAGGTTAAATAAACGCACTATTTTATTTTTGTAAATCATGTACATCTTCTACGAGGCATTCACCGTCGTGGAAACTACCGAAGAAACCATGGCTTATCAGGAAACCCCGACATCTACGGTCATTATCGACGTCTCGATCGGCGTGCAAACCTTTGTTCCGCCAAGAAAGTGGCAAGGTCAGCGCCTCCTCTCGACCAGGCGAATTCTACCACCCCCAACGAACTGGATTGACGGCGTACAGGGATGTGCGAGAAGCACGAATAATCCTCCCGTCATCCGACGAGCCTACCGTTTGACAAGACTGCACAACTAAGACGAGGGTGGCGTACAGGGTCATGTGAAAGAATATTCACAGCCTCCCACCCAATGACTAATCAGCTGGAGCAGGTATCGTAGAACTACTCTCTCAGAAACTGTTATCGCGGCCGGGTTGGTCCAGAAAACCCCCGGATCGGCGTTCCAACCTATCGAACTTTGTCGTGGGCGAGATCCTTGTGGTCCAGCGCGAGGCTATTGTGCAATTTCCTTAAGGATTGACTAATTAATGTAAGGCCTTGGGAGAATTATCATATAGCTCTGGCAAGCGAGATTTCTTATGAATCCAGCGTCAGGGAGTTCTATCGGAAGGCAGCAAGAAGAGGGGTATCGTAACGGCAGGGGTAGGCTAGGTTCCTCCTGAGAAACGCAACAACACCTCATACGTTCGTCGAAACTACCAAAAATGACGAGAGCCAATTAGGATGGTGGTGAGACACGTGACCTATTTCATGAGTCGGTGCAAGCGAACTAAGGACTATACAGAGTGAATTCCTAACGGGAAAACAGGTGAATTCCGAGTGCGCATGCCCAGGTGCCCGATCGCCGATTGTTTCTCAGTGCGGACAACCGTCGGAAATATGAAATTCATACATGACAGATCGCCGCGATGTATCTAACCCAAAATATTTTGACAGTTTTCTCTAATCGGTCATTTTTTATTCGTGGTTATTGATTAAATTTAACTTTAACAATTGCAAATGACACTAAATGTTTGATGTATTACAGCTGCTGTTAATTTTTTGCCGCATTTACAATATACATATTAGGAATTATCTGTAGTCTGTGAATACGCTTTCATCATTTCTTACTACCCCTCTGTCCAAGTGATGGTTGCGGTTAGCTATAGGTTATATTTGTGGTTTTAATGAAATTCATGTAGCATGGACAATATTAACAGAACGATGAAACCTTTTGCTACAACACCTATGATTTTCTTGGTCGTATCATCAACTTACAAACCATACCCGGCGTAGCGTATGATTTCTTTATACCAAATACCTGAATTCTTCTTGATTCAGAACCCTATGAAAAGTGAGCATATGATAACCGCTACTAATCGTTATCACTCTGGTCACTACCAGGGTCGTCAGTGACCCCAGGCCACGCATTAACCGATAAAACTTTTGAATGGATTAATAAAAATAATACCCATAATAATTGCTCACTTTTCATAGAGTTCTGAATCAAGAGGAATTCAGGTATTTGGTATGAAGAAATCATACGCTACGCCGGGTATGGTTTGTAAGTTGATGATACGACCAAGAAAATCATAGGTGTTGTAGCAAAAGGTTTCATCGTTCTGTTAATATTGTCCATGCTACATGAATTTCACTAAAACCACAAATATAACCTATAGCTAACCGCAACCATCACTTGGACAGAGGGGTAGTAAGAAATAATGAAAGCGTATTCACAGACTACAGATAATTCCTAATATATTGTGAATGCGGCGAAAAATTACCAGCACCTGTAATACATCAAACATTTAGTGTCATTTGCAATTGTTAAAGTTATATTTAATCAATAACCACGAATAAAAAATGACCGGTTAGAGAAAACTGTCAAAATATTTTGGGTTAGATACATCGCGGCGATCTGTCATGTATAATATAAATTTCATATTTCCGACGGTTGCCCGCACTGAGAAACAATCGGCGATCGGGCACCTGGGCATGCGCACTCGGAATTCACCTGTTTACCCGTTAGGAATTCACTCTGTATAAGAAGGGTACGTAGGCTAATCGGCCTACTCGTCGCTCTGTCTGCGCTGCTTATCGTCAACGTGTATCGAACATCGAGTATCGCCAAATATCGTTTCTAATATCGTATCGAGTTTATATTAAAATAGTGTTGTGTTCTATCTTGAGGCAATTTAAGGTAAGGTCATGATTTCTTTATGTGAAGGCACGAGGTCGTTCGTATAAAAGTCTGTTCTATGGTTTATTCTTGGGCTAAGAAGCTCGTTTTTGTTTAATTTATCGAACTACCTCGAGTCTGGCAGAATTCGTAGACTGGCTATTGCTTTTTCGCTATCATTGATTATATATTGCTTTTTGGCTATTTCTATCGTAGTATTTTCTTCTATTTAGTATGTTAAATATCTATTGTGCATGAAGTCCGTAGAATAAGTACTTTTCCTGGAGAACCTGAGCGAAGATAGTCGCGAGTGGCCTTAGGCCTCGCGTTATAATAAAATTTAGTTGTAATTCTGTTTAATTCTGGTCATACGTGACTATTTTGTTATAACTTATCGGTAATACCTTTCTGTTTGAAGTAAAGTTATCTCGTCAAGTTGAGTATCGTTTAATACCGTGTCATCAAGTATCGTATCGTGTGGAATCGAGTTTATTATATCGTATACAGCTTTGATCCATTAACGTGGCTTTGTTTAATTCATTTTGAGTGACCATGCGGTTCCTAGTTTAGACTAGAATTCAGGATATCGTATTTATCACGCTTAGCAAGCCCCTACGTAATATTGTATCGTTTGTTACCACGCTTTGTCGGCTAGCGGCTAAAACATAAAACCTTTGTCTTAGGCGGTGTTACGAAAACTATTTTGCTTCGGGTACGAAGTATCGCTTTGTGATACCAAATCTGGAGTCTAATTTCTAGTTTTATATCGAGTCAACTCTGACCCGCCTATGACTATTTTTGTAGTATAAAACACGTAAATTCTACCCCGACAAGTGGGTAAACTATCGTAACCTATTAATGGAAATCTATGTCTGATTCTGTTACCGATATCGATTAATTACTCACTTTCATTGAATAAATAATTGATTGATGTTACCTCAAACACTATCGTTGCATTAATAATTTGTATGGTGTACCCTGCCCCTCTATCTAAGGCTATGGAAAACTGAGTTAGTTGAATTATCGCTCGTTGCATTCTCGTAATTTTGGCTAAATAATTTGTTTTATGGTATCGTAAAAATTTGGTTAAGAAACGACGCGCAAGCGTCTGGCGCCCAACATCTAGTAAGTTCAGTTAAAGTAACACGGGAAAGCGTCGAATTGTGACGTAGTAGTGGTTTTCCTCTCCTATAAAGAAAACTGCGTTACAGTACCTATAAATTTCAAACCTTGCATTTAACACACTCACGCCCAAGAGACAAAGAACTTGCTCTCGAACTGACACTATACTCATCATTAGCGCAACACTCTTCAATTAGCCATCGAGCAATCAACACCTCAACTAACTCTCGAACAATCAACTCTCAAACACTCAATTCCTAAACCGATATCTAAATAGTTAACACCTAAATACCTAACTCTAGAAAATTATAGTTAACGCATACATGTCTTCAACCATTAATATAACTACGTATCAATAAATAATTCTAATAGTAACCATATCAACGAGCACATATCATTCACTACAACCATCCGCACGTAATCCGGTTACCCGCAGAACTCACACATCTCCAACCATAATCATAACATGGCCATCAGCACGTTTCATATAATGTACATAATTTAGTCCACTTATCTGATGATGTTAGATCAAAAGGGCCACTAGATAAATTTAGTGCTTTCAAATTTGAAAACCATATGCAATAAATTTAAAAAAAAGTTAAATCATCAAGCAAGCCTTTGTAACAATTTATCAATAGTCATAAAAAAAAGTATGATATTAATTCTATTAGTACGTGCGAAAGGAAATCTGAGTATCCAATCATTAAATACAGCAATCAGCATTCTGTGGATAAATCCAAAGAAAAAAAATCAAATCAATTCAATATCATGCTCTCTTTTTTAGTAAAAAGACACCCAATAATTGTTGCTACATGAAAGATGGATCAGTTGTTATTCTGGGACAGATTTACTTTCAGGACAAGAAAATATATTTCATTGGTAAAACATTTTCCAATTCTGAACCGTTCTTCACTATTCCTTGTGAATCTTCAAAAGTAGGCATAACCGTTGCATCCAACGAAAATTATCAATCGGTAAAGTTTAACGTGTCTAATATTAAATGCAAATGTCTCAAATATCAAATTTCACGTGACAAAAATGTAATCGTTCCCTTGATATATCACTAATAATTGACACCGAAATGACATCCGTTTCAAACAGCTATTTTTACCTTGACTTTTAATATTCTATCTTAAACTAAAATTTCGTTCAATTTCATTTCACCCGCAGTATTGCAAACATTAGCACCACTTAAGAAAAAAAATTAAAGATTTCACTTTTCTTCTTGTGTCACAGGCTTCACTTGAACTTCTTTTATACTCCTAATACTTATTCATCTATTTCACAAAAGTAGGCAATTTCTTTATATTTTCATTACGCTTTATTCTTGCAGACGTATAAAGTTCACATCGCGTGTCTAATAGTATAAGATCGTACATACATACGACATACGACCTTACACCATTAGACACGCAAAACATTTAAGACTGCTTAGAGGTCAAACGAATAAGACTCGCGGGTAGAATAAATTAAATTTCAAAACTTAAATTTTTTAAACGGTACAAAATATCTTGAATTCATTGAAAATTGTTAATTTCTTAAAATATCCCTGAACATTTGTCTGAAAGTTATAATAAAGAGATAATACTGAAAAGGGTGTTAAAAACGCGCCTTAAAAACCCTCCGCGGTACCCCTGGGTTTTTAAGGCGCGACCCAAATTTCTCGTTGGAATATTTCCGAAACGCAAAAAGGGCGGGCCCTGGCTCCTATGCCTGAAAAAACGTATTGCTAGTGGACTCAAGGGCCAAAAGACAACGAAGATCAGCAGGTAGTCGTCAATAATAAAAAGTACAAATCGAGTGTGTGCCGTAAAAGACCCAGGGGTACCGTGGAGGGTTAATAATTAATATGGATCATTTTGTGATTTACTAGTGATATTGATAAGACTTGTAACGGCAGTTATGAATTCTCCTTCACGTATACTTTTTCGAATCTATAATGTCAATCCGTTCTATCACGACGTTGCATTTCGCATCTAGTATGCTTTGATTGGTTATTGTCTTCGTTGTTTCTTGTTCGTCTCGCGCAAATAACCACCGGATATTCTGCCGTCTAAAATGACTGGCACATGCGGTTTTCCAGATTCGAAGGTCATAGAACATTCAACATTGCATTATTAGTCTCATTACTTTTCAAACGTTTATTCCATTTTTATTACTTTTTTTTCGCATAATTAAATTGACAATAATCAGCACCAGCTAATATACCGAAAAGAAACCTTGAAAGTTAACACTCAGTCACAGCCAACTCAACAAACTCCAGGTTTTTCGTCTGTTTATTGCAGGCCTTCCATCCACTATTCTTTTCCCTTTTTCTGGCCGGCAAAGTAGGTAATTGAAGATAATTCTTCTCATCAACGTTATTAGTGAATAAATGAAATGGTTTTAATTAATTTTATTACGTTTAACAATTCCAAAAATATCAATACCACGATGATAATAATAAAACGAACAACAACACGGATATAATGATGATAATGCAAATAAAAACAAGAACAAGAACAAGTACTGGAACAGGCAAGCGAAAACGAACACGAACATCGGGAATGAATAATAATAATGATAATGATAATAATAATCTGAAAAAGTACAATAACTTGAACAGTAAAACAAACGTAGACATCAACACCAGGAGCGAAAAATAGTAATAGTAGTAAAACCTTTAATGTAGGGGAGGGTGGGGCAAAATGGACCAGTAAAAAAAAAAAAGTTGCAACAATAATAACCATTTGTTGACGTCACATGTGTTGGTTGTCTAGTAACGAAGAATAAACGAATTTAAATTTGCAAAAATTGAATTCTATAGCGTTCGATCTTGGCTGATTATTAAAGAAAAATTGTTTTGAGGTTTGAGCAGAAGGGAAATGTGGATGGACACTTGATAAAAGTATCCCAACCAAATCGAGAATTAAGTTTGGATACGAAGTTGGCGATTTTTTTGTCGGTCGAAGAGAACCCGACAAAGCCTGCGAGACAGATGGCACAAGAAATCGGGGTATCGAAGACGTCGGTGATAAAGGTCTTGCGTGTAGCTAAATACAAATCGTACAAAATACAAGCCCACCAAGAACTTTTTACCTGGTGACGCAGAAAGACGTATGATCTTCTGCGAGCAAATGTTGAATCTGTTTGACGAGAATCCGGGGGTTAGAATACGCTACAGCGACGAGAGCACGGTGTTTTTGGTTGGCACACCAAATAGACAAAATACCAGGATATGGGCGCACCACAATCCACACGTATTTGTGCAAAGTGGAACTCAGTACCCCGTTAGGGTCAATGTTTGGGTTGGCATGATTGACCACCACATTATCGGGCCTTTTTTCATAAATGGAAATCGTAACGGACAAAGATATCTCCAACTATTGAGAGAGCAGATCGTACCTGCAATTAGAAAAATTGAAGCGGACGTAAGTAAAATTTATTTGATAAATAGATGAATAATAATAATAATAATAAATAATAATAACAATAATGAAAATCATACTAATATTATTAGTGGTAATAATGATAACAATTATGATCATTTGAATTAATTCAATCATCACATGATTCAAATAAAATAAAAATTGATTAAAAATAAAATGATACTGTGAATATTATTAACATTAATGTCAATGTTATTATTTTATTCAGATTTTCAGGGGCAACCACTATGGTTCCAGCAAGATGGTGCTCCGGCACATTTCACATTACCCGTGAGGGAATACTTGAATCAAGAATTCCCTGATAGATGGATAGGCAGGGCTAGTCCGACCATAGAGTGGCCAGCACGTTCACCTGATATGTCGCCCCTAGATTACGCCCTGTGGGCATACATGAAAAATAAGCTCTACACCAAAAATAGAATCGAGAACCGTGCAGCACCACAGGCGAGAATGAGAAATATTCTGGAGAATATGTCTCCTGAACACCTAATAAACATTGTAGGTGCGCTCTACGATCGCCTGTGGTACTGCACGGTAATGGGTGGAGGTCATTTCGAACACCGAATGAATGGTTTTCTGTGAATAATAATAATAATATTCACAATAATAATAATAATAATTTAAAATGATTCTCTCTTCTTGCGGTAGGGGAGGGTGGGGCAAAATGGACCGTTACAACAAAAAAAACTGGTTGATTGCTAAACTTGAGTATGAATAAGAACTTTATTGATACAATTAATTTGGAATTGAAGAAAACTCGAAGAACATTCAATATTAGTGTAATATTGTGTGCAAACCAGAAAGCCATGATTAATTATGTTGCTATTTTTCTTTATTTTAATTTTTTTAGTCATTAGTTTTTTTTTTTAAGTCTTAGATTTTTCTTCAATTTCACATGAATTGTATCAATAAAGTTCATATTCATACTCGAATTTTGCAACTTTTTTTTTTACCGGTCCATTTTGCCCCACCCTCCCCTACATTAAAGGTTTTGCTACTATTACTATTTTTGCTCCTGGTGTTGATGTCTACGTTTGTTTTACTGTTCAAGTTAATGTACTTTTTCATATTATTGTCATCATTATCATTATTATTATTCATTCCCGATGTTCGTGTTCGTTTTCGTTTGCCTGTTCCAGTTCCTGTTTTTGATATTATTATCATTTTAATTATAATTATTTGTTCCCGATGTTTATGTTCACGTTCCTGTTCGTTTTCCTGTTACAGTTCTTGTTCTTGTTCTTGTTTTTATTTGCATTATCATCATTATATCCGTGTTGTTGTTCGTTTTATTATTATCATCGTTGTATTGATATTTTTGGAATTGTTGAACGTAATACAACTAATTAAAACCATTTGATTTATTCACTAATAACGTTAATGAGAAGAATTATCTCCAATTACCTACTTTGCCGGCCAGAAAAAGGGAAAAAAAATAGTGGATGGCCAGCCTGCAATAAACAGACGAAAAACCTGGAGTGTGTCGAGTTGGTTGTGACTGAGTGTTAACTTTCAAGGTTTCTTCTCGGTATATAACACGCAGTTCTCGTGGCATCTGCACGTGGTAGTTGCAAGGCCTTGTAGTAGTAGTAGTAGTTTATTTTTTTTTGAGTGCCTTTCGGCGTTACAAAAATTATACAATCTCCTTATTCTACTATATTCATAGGTAAATAAGCTGCCTACATTTACAGCTTAACACACTGTGCTTTCCTTATAAACTACGATGTCTCAAAGTGACCCGAGCCAAAACAAAATCGATATATATGAAGACATAAACACAAGATCCAAATAAATCAAAATAAACTTACAATAAAATGAAACTAAACATGACTTTTGCGCATCACTACTGCACTTTCTAACATTTATAAGTATGCTGCCCTACGCTGCTCTGTCACCTTGGCTCGCACCAACTCACTTCACCTTCGCCTCTTCTCCGTATCGTACATTGTTTTCTGTCCCTTGTTTACTTCTGCCCACTCTCTGCTTTCTTTTCCTCATCCTTCCTCGGCTCACTTCTTCTCTTTCTCCTTGGTCACCTTCCACTCCTCCTTGAATTCGTCCTATTTCCAGATAGTTTCTTCCGCTTTCACCTTCCCTTCTTCCAATTTCGCCACTATTTCCTCCTTTTCTTTTCTTCTCTCCTCTCTCACCTTCTCTTGCACCTTCCATCTCTTGAACCTTTCCATATTAGTTAGGTCCCTGTCTACTCTGATCTTTTTTTCTTTCCATATCTTCTCCTTTTTCTTCAGGATCCACTCCTTCTCTCCGTCATCTATCACTTCTACCACCCATATTCTCTCGTTCCCTTCCCCTTTCACCTCCCATTCTTTCGCTATCCCAACTGCGTTCGCAAACTGCCTCTTTAGCCACTGTCCTCCTGACTCCTCCCTCTCCTCTCTCCTCGGGCCTCTGATTGTGATATTCCTGCACCTGTTCTTCCTTACCTCCCTTTCCCTTTCCCTTATGACCTCTTCTCTATCTACCCTGTCTTCCTTTTTCCCCACCTCCTTCGCTTCTCTCTTCTTACCCCTCCGCCCGCTTCCCGACGCGCAGGGGGTCGACCCCTCGGCCTCCGCGTCGGTGCTCACCTTCCTGTCCTCTTTTCCCCCTTTTCCTTTTCCTTCCTTCACTTCCCTGTTCCACAGCAATTCCCCCAAGATCGCTTCCGTAATCGCCCTTACCCCCCCCCCCCCAGCTCCGCCCTTATTACCCTTAGCTCCTCCTTCACTTCTCGTTTCCACTTTCCTTCCTCCTTTCCTTCCATCTTGCTTTGGTCGCTTTCTTCCGATGCTTCTGCTGCGGAGTCTTGAGCCTTACTGTTGTACGGCTGTCTCGTCTCAACGCCCCCCCATCTTTCCATCCGCGCTGCTCTTCCCTCCCTGGTCTTCTTCTATACAGGCAGATCGCGCCACTCCCTCCTTATTCCTTCTGCCTTTCCAGTTTCCTACTCTTACCTTGTTGCTCTTTGCCTATGCTGCTTCTCTTTCCTTTGGTACCGGCTTGTCCTATCTCTAGCTTTCCCATTGTTCTCTTTCTTTCCTTGCAAGGCCTTGTATTTAAGCTTCGTTAAATCCGGGTGAATTTTTCATTCAGTTCTCAGACCTTAACTATGTGATCACGTGGCCGGCCGGAACTCAACCTAATCATGATTACATGCACCATAATATAACATGACCTCAAAAGGATATATGCGTTAATTCTAAATCAACGGACGCGTGGTATTCACGGTTTTTTTTTGTCTTGTATTGCAAACACATAGCTAAACGTGGCATTACCAGTTTATAATTACTACTGTTATTATCCAACTATTTTCTTCGATCATGAGGACTCTTCATAAGAGTTCTGATGAAAACACGTGATAATTCAATAATTATAACAATTTTTTTTTCATGTTCATTGTGTAACATTAACTTTCCTAGTAAATGAATTGGATATTAATGAAATGGTTTTGTATGCGTAATATACTAGGCAAAAAATAAATGATAAAATGGGAGTGCATACTTCATATCTGTATGTACCGCGAGAATCAGGTGAAACTGAATGGTCCATCCGCCCAGACGGTGAATATTTGGTATTTTTATAGGGATAGCCACTCGTTGCACTGAAAATCCCTAGGGTGATTCTGGCGCGCGGTCGATGAAACTCGGCAGATCGACCGCGCGCCAGGATCACCCTAGAGATTTTTCAGCGCAACGAGTGGTTAGCGCGCTAAAAATACCAAATATTCACCGTCTGGGCGGATGGACCATTCGGTTTCACCTGATTCTTACGGTATTAGATTCACGTGATATTATTCTACATCACTATACAAATGACTATTCATAGTTTATACCAAGACGCTGTAGGGACAAGGAAACAGCTTGGCGGGGATGAAGGCTTGGTTGGACATGAAAATGATAACTAAACGAAAGAAAAATTTGCTAATATGCATGCAGGAAAATTTCCATAGAAAAAATAGAAAAAAACAGGAGAAAACAGAGTACACGAAAATGAAAATGAATGAATGAATCAATGAATGAATGTTGGAAAATGAAACAAAACAATATTTAAGAAAGGAAAAAAATGCATACAAAAAAAAAAGGAAAAAAAAAGAAGACAAATAAAAAAACAAAAGAGGCCAGGAGCTCGCCACGTCCATGTCGTTGGCCTTGGGTAATGCTGACTGAGAGCGAGAATATTTGTGTGGAATTCGGAGTTGATAATAAAAAAAAGTTTGGTGAAATGTAAATACTATATTCCTCACAAACCGAAAACACATTGTTGAGCGCGTCACATCTCTGTAAAATGATATGACGGAATACAAAAATCAGTACTATAATATTGTTGCGAAATTAGGGTTCGCGATTATTAAGATAATTAATTTTGGGTTCCCGAGAGAAATAAGTTGATCAGGAAACGAAATAAGGTGAAATAATAATTGGGTTGTATTTAAGAAAATACACGTCTGTCCAAGCTCACAGCTAAAACAAGACTGTTTTTACAATAATGACGTTGTGAGGAGTAACCGATTATCATTTATCAGATGTTATCATCATTTATCTTAGATGACTACTAGACCTTGCAAATTAAATATGAGGGGTGTTTTCCGACCTTTGTAACAATATGAATGTGATAAAATGAGATCAATGCGGAAAATATGAATAAAATACAATTTTTCTAGGCTCAGTCAGCACTATATTCGTACTTGAACGATTTCTTTCAATGTTATAGTTCCAGTTTCTTTCTTGGGAGTTCTGGGTCGCCCTCAACGATTTCTACCAATAACTCATGTAACATTTTCCGATCTGAGCAGAAGTGGAAAAGTTCCGCGAGGTTTTTGGGTCCCTGACTAAGGATTTCGAAAAATACTTTCAACTTCGGAGTTCCGGTTTTATTCTCAGGAGTTCTGGGTTGCCCTACACGAGTTCCACCAATAACTCTTGTAACATTTTCCGATCCGAGTAGAAGTGAAAAAGTTCCGCGAGTTTTTGAATTTCCGTTTCGTGAAGTTAGCCCCCCCACCGCTTAAAACCGTATTTTCATCCCCAAAAACCACAGAACTATTTCCAAAACCTATCAAGAACTCCAGAACTTGATGAATAGAACCTAGAACTCTAAAAAAATATTTGATATTCGAAAAATGAGCGGTACTTTTGAAGCCACCTCCGACTCTTCAGAAAACATTGTACAAAATACAGTATTTCCCAATATGAATCTTCGGGAGGATGCCCACATCATACAAGGTATTGGAACAATTTTAATTAGTCTTTTTTTTATTCCCTGAAATTTGAGCAACTCATCTGATTCCATTAATTTCTGATAATTTCAAACAATAATCTAAATCCACTTAATAGCATGCAGAGTATGTATAAGTCTTATTTCAATTAAAGCACCATGAACCAATGAAATTTCGAGTCTTGAGAACAAACAAGGTTTCATAAATATTTTTCAGCCATTGATAATTTTATTCATACAATTTGCAGAGATTCCTATGGTCAATAATGATCGATTGGAAGTCCATCGGTTACTGAAGTCTTCGAGCTTTGATAAAGATCTCGCAAAAGTGTCAGATACATTGCAAGCAGCAGAGAAGAATTATACCGAAGGTATTTGAAAATCATCCAATCACAAGTTGCTTATAAAATAATAACTATTTATTCTCAGATACCCTCTTGATATTATCTACCCTGAAAGGACTCAGAATTGACTTAAAAGAAAACACCAGCGTTGTTAATAATCTGTGTGCTGCTGTTCAGCCTACCAGTAGAGCTTCTGTCGATGCCAACTCTAACCTAAAGGCTTCAGTTTCAGAGACTGATTTCAAATTGCCATTCAAAACACTTGAGGAATTCAGAAAGTTTGATAATCAACTAAAGGATGTCAAGTATCGACAGCACTGTGTAAGTTTTATTGAAAAAATGACATCGGATGAATTGATTTTAGTATATTCAGAGCCTCTCATACAACAGTTGTACAGTAGATTTGTTATGTTACTTTTCATTATCCGAATCTCTTTTAAACGATAAATTCAAACCGTTTTCATTCTTATACATACTGTAACGTGGTATTTCGTAAAACCCCGTTACAAGGGAACACTATCGGAAAATACGACGATGCGTAGCGCAGACAAGGGCCTCCAGGAAAAGGAAAAATTTAGGAAACATTATTAGGTTAAACTAACGCACTATTTTATTTTTGTAAACTATGTAACTCGAGATACACCTCTACGAGATTCCTACCGTCGTGGGAATGACTACGGAAACAACATCTGGAATCGTTATCGACGTCTCGATCGGCGTGCAAACCTTCGATTCGCCAAGAAAGCGGCAAGGTCAGCGCCTCCTCTCGACCAGGCAAATTCTACCACCCCCAACAAACTGGATTGACGGCGTACAGGGATGTGCGAGAAGCACGAAGAAGTCCTCCCGTCATCCGACAAGTCTACCGTCTGACAAGACTGCACAGCTGAGACGAGGGTGGCGTATAGGGTCAGGTGAAGGAATATTCACAGCCTCCCACCCGATGATTCATCAGCTGGAGCAGGTATCGTTCAACTACTTTTTCGGAAACTGTTATCGCGGCCGGGTTGGTCCAGAAAACCCCCGGATCGGCGTTCCAACCTATCGAACTTTGTCGTGGGCGAGACCCTTGTGGTCCAGCGCGAAGCTATCGTATATTTCCTAGAGATTGACGTATCCTGTAAGGCTCTAGCGGAAAGTATCGTATAGCTCTGGCGAGCGAGATTTCTTATGAATCCAGCGTCAGGGAGTTCTATCGGAAGGCAGCAGGATGAGGAGTATCGTGACGGCTGGGGTAGGATAGGTTTCCCCTGAGAAACGCATCGACACCTCATACGTTCGTCGAAACTACCGAAAACGACGAGAACCAATTAAGACGATGATGACCCACGTGACCAGACAGAAGTCTGTACGAGCAAAAATAAGGCCTATATAAGGAGGATACGCAGATCAATCGGTCTACTCTTCGCTCCGTCTGCGCTGCTCATCTATCGTTCTAGTCATCGAGTATCGTACTATCGTATCGTATCGCTCATCGAGTATCGTATCGTATCGAGTATATTTAAAATAGTGATTGTGTTCCATCTGAGGCAATTTAAGGTAAGGTCTTGATTTCTTATGTGAAGGCACGAGGTAGTTCGTATAAAAGTATGTTTTATGGTATGGCTTGAGCTAAGAAGCTCGTTTATGGTTAATTTATCGAACAACCTCGAGTCTGGCTGAATTCGTAGACTTTATATTGCTTTTTGGCTATTGTTTATCGTATACCTTGCTTTTGGCTAATTTCTATCGTATGGCTTTCTTATATTTAGTATGTTAAATATTTATCATCGTGCATGACTATCGTAGAAATACTTTTCCTGGAGAACCCTGAGCGAAGATAGCCGCGAGTAGCCTTCGGCCTCGCGTTACAGATAATTTGGTTATAGTTCTGTTATAATTTGGTTAAAATATTGTTATGTTTTGGCATCAATTTCGTTTGGATTATCGTAAAGTCATTTTGTAAAGTTGAGTATCGTTTGGAATTTGGTATCGTTAAGATCAGTACCGTATCGTATAGAATCTGGTTGTAAACCACCCTATCGTTACAGTTAATTTGTTATCGCTGTTCTAAGTAGTTCGTATTTTGATTGACTACGGTCCCTATCTTAGGATAGATTTCGAAATGTCGTAATTATAAAGTCCAGCGAACCCATGAGGTTAAAAACTGTATCGTTTGTTATCGAGCTTTGTCGGTTAAAGCAGCAAGTAAATTATCGGCTTAGGCGGCGTTTAGAAAGAATACTTTTGCATTCGGGTACGAAGTATCGCTCTGTGATACCAAGTCTGGAGTCTAGTGAATTGTTTTATATCGAGTCACCTCTAACGCGCCTATGACTGATTTCGTGTTATAAAACACGTAAATTCTATGCCGACAATTAGGAAGCCTATCGTGGCAAACTAAAGAAAACCTATGTCCAATTCTGTCATCGATGATGTTTAAATTACTCACTTGCGTAATAAATTGATTGATTGATGTTACCTAAAATACTATCGTTGCATTAATATTTTTGTCTGGTGTACCCTGCCCCTCTATCTAAGGCTATGGAATACTGAGCTAGTTGAGTTGTCGCTTGTCGCATCTCGTATGTTTTAGTTTATCGTATCGCAAGGAATTTTGTTAAGAAAACGACGCGCAAGAGTCTGGCGCCCAACCTATGGTAAGTTTTCAGTCATTAACACGGGAAAGCGTCGAATTGTGACGTAGTAGTTGGTTTTCCTCTTACTATAAAGAAAACTGCGTTACAATACATACTTCGAACTGCCATTCTACTACATTCCCTACATACCCTTTTGTTTTCTAGGCTGGTGCATTGCTGTATTACGTAGATCGGGAGAACCATGTAACGAAGAGCATTACAAATATTCTAATAAAATTTGTGGCGCGAAAAGTTTGTATACATTTCACAGCAGTGAAATAGATGGGAAATTGATCTTCAAAATACTAAATTTTCGAACATCATATTTGGTATGTTCCCAAAATATCTTTATAAAATAAGGTTAAAATACAATCGACTCTTAAACCCAGAGTAAAATATTTTTCCCATTGCCTTGGGCAAGCGATTGCAAATTCTGAAGACTGGAACGGCGCTCGCGTGGAAAAAGCTAGGAAAGAAAAGGTCAAAAAAGAAGAGAAGGCTAGACGACAAATGGCCGACAACTAGGCCGTGTGTCAAAGATTATATTGTACTAACGAAGCATTGTGGTGATAAACATACTTTACGTAGCGATTATAGCTAGCAAGATCTATGCTTTAATATACTTTCTGTCATTGTGGAGTACTCATATGTAACTTATTATTTTTGAGTTTGAGATGTACATATATATTGTAACTTTTCGGGTGCTTTACGCGACACAGAAGGTGTCGCGTACGGCTAGTTACCTGTGAGTGTCTTTACTCTAGATTAATTTCTAGGGCTCCTTGGTAGAGATAAGATCTTTATTAGTCCCTGATACAGACTAGGGTGGAGCGAATCACACCGTAGCTGCCTCCCTCAGACCTGGATGCTGCAAGCAGCACCGAGGCTGTATCAGACTTGGGATTCGACGCACCTGCCGAGACAGTATCTCGACTTGGATGCGCAAAGCGCACCGAAGCGAGTATCTGATCTGTGCAGTGCAGTCGTCACCGAAGCTGTATATTAGCTAATTGAATACAAGATGTTAGTCAGGTCAGTTCAGCCTACGGAGAAAAAGGTTTTGAAGAAAAGGAAACCGTCCTGATTAACAAAAGTTTTAATTAATCAAATAAAGTCATAATAGATTGAAATGGTTGCAACCGGTAAATATTCTATAAATTAAATTACACAAATTTAGTCGAGAATTGTAGATTTAGCTATGCAACGAATCTACGATCGTTATAGTTTAAATTTTAGTTAATGGTGAAATTGGATATAAATCAAATTAAGAGTAAGTTATAAAAAAAAAGAAAACAAAGAAAATATTTGACTCGAAGACGTAAAACGCCGCTATGGCCGTTTCCGTATGCAAAGAAAATGAATCTAAAGAGTACCAGGGCGCTTTGCCTGTCTGGCCTCGGAAATATTGAGTTGAGTCAGTGTGGCGCTTTGCCTAACACTGCTTGAATTAATAGAACGATCTGGTTACTTTGCCTAGTTTCGGGGAGAAATTATTGAGTCAGCGTGGCGCTTTGCCTAGCACTGCTGATTAGCCTGGTTAGCGCTGCGCTTAAATAGTCGCCGATTGACGTCACTTGTTGTGCGCGGTTGATGGTGCGCGTTGTGACGTATTGTCTCGGGCTTAGATCACCCGATCCGTTACAATATACAGGGTGACCCAGAACCCTCGTACCACCGCTCGTGGGCATATTCCTTGACAAATTCTAAGACGAAAATTCCTTAGCGAAAAATTCCTGAGATCAACGGTGTCCGAGTTATAGAATTTTCTAGTTGACCATTTAGAGAGCTCTACACTGGCCGAGATAGTGCCGGCTCTAGTGTCAACAATTGTGGCAGTGCCCCCCATCGTATGTCTGATAATTTGGCGCGAAAGTTTCATTTGAATAATGCGTAACGGATAACGGGTGAGCCTTTTCACTTTGACATTTCGGTATTTCAGTTCTTGGCAGCCAGGTCACCCGCTCCATAGTTTTCGGCCGTCTAGGTCCACTGCTCGATATTTTTCAGCTTTTCACGTCTACCACGAGATAATTTTCGCCGTCCGGGTTGTTCGCGCAGCAGTTCTTGGCCGTCTGGGTCGACCGCTGCATAGTTTTCTGCAGTCAGGTCGTCCGCTTCGTAGTTTTTCGCCGTCCACGTCGACCACGAGATAATTTTCGCCGTCCGGGTTGTGCGCGAAAAACTACGAAGCGGACGACCTGACTGCAGAAAACTATGGAGCGGTCGACCCAGACGGCCAAGAACTGCTGCGCGAACAACCCGGACGGCGAAAATTATCTCGTGGTAGACGTGAAAAGCTGAAAAATATCGAGCAGTGGACCTAGACGGCCGAAAACTATGGAGCGGGTGACCTGGCTGCCAAGAACTGAAATACCGAAATGTCAAAGTGAAAAGGCTCACCCGTTATCCGTTACGCATTATTCAAATGAAACTTTCGCGCCAAATTATCAGACATACGATGGGGGGCACTGCCACAATTGTTGACACTAGAGCCGGCACTATCTCGGCCAGTGTAGAGCTCTCTAAATGGTCAACTAGAAAATTCTATAACTCGGACACCGTTGATCTCAGGAATTTTTCGCTAAGGAATTTTCGTCTTAGAATTTGTCAAGGAATATGCCCACGAGCGGTGGTACGAGGGTTCTGGGTCACCCTGTATATGTTGCGCACAATCCCCGAAATCGTACAATCCGCGGATTATACAGTCCATTTCGTACAATCCGCGGATTGTACGATGCCCCTTGTACTATCCTGTTTATTCGGGGTTTGTACAATGAATTCTGTACACTTCGCGGATTGTACGATGGCCTTTGTACACTCCTGCATCAGTTTCCAAAACCAGTGTACGTGAGCGAATAAATATTTACATCGGACGCATTTTCAAACTGATACAATAAACATGTACGTTCAGCGTTAATATTTCAGTTATTCGGATCGTGTTTATTACGACCACGTCAATACATTAATACATATTTACTTGTTACAGCAAGGTAATCAATTATGACAGAGCGAGTTACACAAGACATTCTTTTTCTTGCAAATACACCTCTTATTTACGCATTTCGTCGTACAACTACATCGCAGGAAACCTTGGCCTCCAACTATTGAAGTCTTAGCGTTGGCTACTCTGACTGAAATAGTTTCATTGGGAACTTCTTGTTCTTGAAGAAATTCTGTCGAAGCTGGAGCTATTTGGTTCCTACTAAATAACTGGGATATGATTCCACTCCTTGTTCCAATCTTATAGAAACCATCTTCTGTGACTTCCATAATAACACCTGCAAATATAATAACAACTTTAATAATAATAATAATAATAATAATAATAATAATAATAATAATAATAATAATAAGAGGATATAACTATACTACGCAAAAATTACCAATTAAATTCTTCATATCTGCCTTGCTTTTGTCAACATCCGGAATCGGTAACAATACAGACATTCCTTGCGTCAGCGGTTTGAATTTACAGTCACTAGCGAACTTCATCTTTTTCGCTTGTTGTTCTAAGCCTTGGAATGCTAACTCGTGACTTCTTTTGATGCTCTCGTGGTTTTCTGCTACAGCCAGCGTTTCTTCAGGAATCGTAGATAGATCAGAGACAGAATTGTTTCAAATTTCTTCCACTTCCTCTTCCGTATGTAATGAGCTCAAGATCTCTTGCGGTACTGCTGAGTCCTTCAACCCTAATTTGGCTTCTCTTCCAAACATCACTTGATAAGGCGACTGCCTTATTCCCGCATGTAAGCGATTATTCTTCTGCAACTGGATGAATCGCAATCCTCCACTCCATTTACTGGTATTGTTATCTATCATCCAAGCTCGCAGCATATTCTCAATATCCTGATTTGACCTCTCAACACTTCCTTGGCTTTGGGAATGACGAGGCTTCCTATGGACTATTTTTAATCCAGGCCACATCACCGAGAGCTCATTAATAATTGAATTTACAAATTCACGGCCGTTATCGGATTGCAGGACTTCAGGACAACCGAAAATACAAAAAAAGTCTATCAAAACATAAGCCACTTCCGCAGCAGTTTTCGTTTTCAGGGCTCTTAGAAGAACAAATTTAGTCAAGTGTTCTTGATAATTTAATATAAATTTGTAGTCTCGATCGTTGCACGATTGCATATCGATTAAGTCTACCTGCGCACGGGCATTCACTTTATTAAAAAGCAATGGTTTTACCACAACACCTTTTTTTGGGAAAGATTTTTTTTTTGACACACTTCACAATTGTTTAGAAACAGTTGAATAAATTTACGTTGCACATTGCAGTATTTTCTATGAATAACTTCGTACATTCTGTGCAAGCCTCCATGTCCGATTTCAATGTGAGCATTTTTCAAAATATCGAACAATTCATTGTTGTGGACGTACAGTTTGATGTTGTTTCTATCATTACTTGGCACGATCAATGTATTAACTTCTCCAATCGTCATTACCTCGAATCTTTTCAAGCGGCGATAATCTTTCGTTTCTTTTTTAACTTTCGATTTCGATGCTAAAACTTCGCTGATTATTAAATTGTACTGCGTTTCATCTAGAATGGTGAATTCCGTTCTCGGAAATTCAGATATTTTCTTATAAAAAACTTGCTCCAATAAAGCCCACGACTCTGCATTTTCACTTTGCATTTCGAACCTGCTTATTCACCGTTATGAAGAAGACTAATTTCAAAATACCTGATAGCTGTGAAATATTAACGCTGAACGTACATGTTTATTGTATCAGTTTGAAAATGCGTCCGATGTGAATATTTATTCGTACACTGGTTTTGGAATCTGATGCAGGATTGTACAAAGGCCATCGTACAATCCGCGAAGTGTACAGAATTCATTGTACAAACCCCGAATAAACAGGATTGTACAAGGGGCATCGTACAATCCGCGGATTGTACGAAATGGACTGTACAATCCGCGGATTGTACGATTTCGGGGATTGTACGCAACATATATATTGTAACGCAGTTTTCTTTATAGGACGAAAAAAAACCTTACATTCCGCTACAATTGGACGCTTTTCCGTGTTAATTACTGAAAACTTACCATAGGTTGGGCGCCAGACGCTTGCGCGTCGTTTCTTTAACAAATTTCTACGATACCATGATCTAAAACATACGAGATGCGACGAGCGACAACTCAACTAGCTCAGTATTCCAAAAGCCTTAGATAGAGAGGCAGGGTACACCATACAAAAATATTAATGCAACGATAGTATTTAAGGTAACATCAATCAATTAATTTATTACGAAAGTGAGTAATGATTCAGTATCGATAACAGAATTGGACATGAATTATATCAGTTTGCTACAATAGATTTCCTATGGGTCAAAACAGGATTTACGTGTTTTACGATATAAGGTCAGTCACAGGCGCGTTAGAGTTGATGCAATCTAAAACAATTCAACTAGACTCCAGACTTGGTATCACAGAGCGATACTTCGTACCCGAATGCAAAATTATTCTTTCTTTGGTTCTTTAGCCGACAAAGCTCGCTAGCAAATGATACAGTATTTAACCTGGGGGCTCTCGCTCGACTTTACAAGTACGATATTCCGAGAAATAGTTTAATATAGGGACCGCATGGTCACTCAGAATACGGATTAGCAGAGCAACGTTGACAAATTAAACTGAAAACGATATTATAAATGAACTCCAAGATTTCTGCATCTGCAGAAATAATGTTTGGCCACCCGTAGCTCCAAAACGGTTGGCCCTAGAGGAAACTTTGTTGCACATTTTTTGTTGCGGCAGCCATAATCTAGATACGCATTTTCTTGTTTTTTTTTTATCGATGCATCTAGACTTGTTTTTCAATGAAATGCTGCTTTGGCCAGCCGTAGCTCCGAAACGGTCATTTCAAGAGGAAACTTTATTGGACGTTTTTTGGTGCTCTATTGTTTATCTAGATACGCATTTTCTTGTTTTTTTTTTATCGATGCATCTAGACTTGTTTTTTAATGAAATGCAGTGTTGACCATCCGTAGCCGAAGACCGATCCGTAAAGTCGAATTCGTTTCACGTCTTTCGTTAATATCAATTATCTGGATACGTATTGACAGAAAACATCCACTGTGACGAAAGGATAGCCAGTAGTTGACTCTAATCTCTCTCATAAAGAAAAGTAAAACACTTATCCTCATAGGAAATTTGGTTACGCACCTCTTTCCTTCTAAACAAAGTCCAAGCTTTCTTTGTTTCCGAAATAATGGTAACAAACACGAATTTATGAAAACGAAAAACGTTTTTTTCTTTTCACTTCAACTCGCTCTAAATCCTGAAATATCCCGAATATTTACCTCAAATTTCAATCAATTATGTATCAAACTATTCTGAAGCCGGTAGTGTAACTGAATTTTTTTTTTTTTTTCGTAATCAAAATGTTCAATTTTTTCTGAATAATTACACAAATCGCGTTTGAATATTTTCAATCGCTCGGTTTATCGAGTCAAGTTTGAGTAATCACAAACTTCGGGTGGATGAAATGGTCATCGGTATATATCGAAGTTTTCTGTGAAGTTTTAGTTCCACTAAACAAGTCGTTGATACATGACGAGTGTTTATTTGTTATCTTGAGCGAGCCGCGCGGCGTTGCGAGTAGAGAACGGCCGCTACACTTAGAAAATAATATTTTCCCACACAAATTGATGTCAAAGTAACTATCACTTGATGAGTAAGAAGGATCATCTAAATCTATCTAAAAACTAGTTTATTTGATCTAGATTTGTGTTGGATTGCGTATTTTACATTATGAATTGATATAATACATATACATATAATGATATAACGATATATTAATATGGTAATAAATTGGATCAATATGTTTGCAAATTGGAAAGACTGACTACTGAGTAAATCTATCATAATGCTACATTAACATCTTTGGATAAAACGGATCTGGCAATGTTTACAAAACATTCCGAGACAAACGTCTTTAATGAGAAAGAAACAGACAGGAAGAGATAAGAAGGATTATTCTTATCTCTTTCTGATTAGCGTTATAAAACAAATTCACATACTGCCATGCAGGAAAATATTATTTTCCAAACGTAGCGGCCGTCCAGAAAGGTGGGCGTGCCGCACGTGCCTACCCAGCGCGGAGCCGCTGCACCGAGTTCTCTACTTGCAACGCCGCGCCGCACGGCTCGCTCAGGATAATAATTAAACACACGTATTTTATTAACGGCTAATTCAATTGGAGTAAAACTTTACAAAAAACTTCTATACATCCCGATGACCATTTCATCTACTGGAAGTTTGTGACTGCTCAAACTTGACTCGATAACCCGAGCGATTGAAAATATTTAAACGCGATTTGTGTGATTACTCAGAAAAAATTAAATGACTTTTTAGATTGAGAAAAAAATTAAAATTCAGTTGCACTACCAGCTTTAGAATAGTTTGACACATAATGGCTCCAAATTTGAAGTAAAAACTCGGAATATTTTAGGATTTAAAGCGAGTTAAAGTGGGATATGTGGATACTATACGGATAGGTGTCTGAAAAATCAAAGTCACCGTTCTTTCAACACCACGTGATGTTCGCATCCTCAATAGGATGACGAAACTTTACCTGCTGTTCCAAGTTTTACTGCTAACTCCACCATTATCAATATCGCTAGTTGAATTGAATCGTCATCTTCTGTACTACAAATTTTCTCTCGTTTTTCCAATACTCTTTATTATCGTTACCTTTTCAACTTCATGCCTTCCCAGTTGATTAGAGTCGCTCCAATTCGGACCAATCTTAGGCCAAGTTGAATGTTGTCGCGATCGCCCCATTGTCGATAGAGTAGTGGAACCTACCTGAGGCTCAATCTTACCTTCATTCTCATTCAATATCACATCGCTGTAAACTTCGCTTCTTCGCTCCGAATATCTATTCACAATGCCATTCAATTTCAACAAATTGGTGGATGCTGTCGTTCATTCTGCGGACAACATTGAGGACTTGACGTCTGGCCCCACAACGCCAAAACTATTTCCCAAGATTTGTAAGTTCTTAGATGTGCGGAAAAAAAAAATTATCAAATTGCTGCGTACAAACTTAGAGTTCTCGTGGAAGCGAAATGTCGGTAACTTTTCGGATATCGTTACAGAGAAAATTTTATGTAAAAGCTTCAACAGCACTGTAGTAATAACACAAGATTCGGATAATGATCCATGTATGAATTTCAACAAACCAAGTGGACGTCGGCAGGATGTTGCAGAGAAATCAAAGAAAAAATTCTTGCGTTATATTGTAACGGTGAAAATCGAAACTTCGCGAATCATTGACAAACGGGGAAAGGTATCATCCGATAAATTGCACCGAAAACTTCGCAATAAATTGCCATCGGCAAAAAAAAGAATAACCTGCTGTCTCACATTCAATGGTTTCAAAAACAGCGAAAATCCCAAGACACCTTGGAAATTTTGGGACTATGCATATTGTCGCCAACCAAAATGCCATTGCACATACAAGTTTATCGGGTATCAGGAAGACAAATTTACGCAAATCAACATATATGCGATTTGTAAGAGTGTAGCGCATCACACTTTGCCTTTAAATTATCAATTGCGTGGTAGACAGCGAGTAAAATTCCGAAAACGTTTGCGACACGAAATGCCTTCTCGCGTACATGCAAGGCAGTACTCAAAAATGAACGTAACGTTGGCGGAGAAAGATAAAAATTATAAGTTTACGCACCCGTTGAAAGTTATTCAAACAGTGAGATGCGAAGCATTAAGGTATAACGACCAGGATTCAGACGACACTCTCGACATTGTCAACAGACTAATCAGTAATCCTTCCCACCAGGATCCATTTATAAGAAGATACATAAGTCCATTCACAATATACCTCGGGTGCATTGAACAAATTCAGTTTTTGCAAAACAATCCTGGTTTAGTCTTTCACTTTGACGCAACGGGTTCTATCATTAGAAAACCATATGGCGAATCTAATCGAGTATATTTATATTCTGGTGTTGTAGGCAGATCGCATAAGATTATGCCTTTACTTCAAATGATAACGAACGACCATAGGGCTACTACCACCAGAAACATGCTGATTTACTTCAAAGAGACATGGGAAAATGCGGGAATCGAATGGCCACCTTTTGAAGCCGTAGTCGTTGATTGGTCGTGGGCTGGCATAAATGCTATCATGTCAGCTTGGAATAACACGGACGTATCCAAATACTTAGTGGCAGCGTATAAAGGATTACCAGATAATTATCTCACCGTTCACTTGTGCTATGGGCATTTTATGAAAATGATCTCCTCATTTCTCCGTAAGCACCAAGTTCATGGCGTGACTAAAAAAATAATTATGGAAGGAATGGCAATACTATGCCACTGTAGATCCCTGAATGAGCTGAAACAAAAAGTGGCGGATCTTGCAACGATACTTTTATTGAAGAAAAAAAACCAAACTCTACTTCGCGCGGTCACAAGTATAATCGGTGAAGCAGCTATCTCTACAGAAAATTTGGTAGAAGAATACGGTAACGCAAACTCGAACAGTGATGGAAAGAAAAACGATACAACTCAACCCAAGTATGATCAGATAAAAGAAGGTCCGGCATATTCTACAAGTCCCTATTTTACGGAATTTGATAGTCTATTGGATGGTTTAGAAGCGTCCATTAACAATGACTGTGATCATGTCTTAGAAGTCAACGAATATCGCTGCGAGGTCTACATCACATACCTACGCAAGAAATTATTGCCTTACGCACCTTTGTGGACTGGTATGTTAATAAAAAACAAAATGCGACGCCACTATACCAACGCTATCGCCGAAAATTCATTCAAAATTGTGAAAGAGTCTTTGTGCGAAAAGCAGGTTCATTTAAAACCAGGTCGAGTTATCGATATGATGCACGACTATGCTGTGTTAACAGCGAAGCAATTGCAGATTGAGCCGTCTTCGCAGCATATCAATAAAAGGGCACGTATTGAAAAGGTTGCCCAATCTGTAACGGGACAGTCAGTTGCTTTATCTTTGGGCAATAACCCTCCGATATCCGGAATGTGCAAGCAGACAACGTATTCAGACGATGAAGAGTCTGTAATTGAATCGGACGGAAGCCTGCAGCTGTCTTCTCAGAGATCCTGTAAATTAAAAAAGAAACGAAAACGTGGCCGAAGGATCAACGCACCTGGCAATATGAAGTCCACCGAATATTGGTTGAGGAAACGGCCAACGGGCACTGTACACAACAAATATGAGAAAAACTCGAATCTAAAAAAAATCGGAATGGTAGAAGATAACCTGACGACTGCAATCAAATTCAATAATAAGACTGGCATCAAAGAAAAATCGATTCGTTACAATTCAAATGGGACAGTTGCAAATCGAGACTATTACTATGCGCCTGATATGATAAGAGACTACTTCGTAGGTATTGTAGCCAAAAGTCCGACGGAAAGAGACTATTACAGAGTACTCAGAGGTGAGGACTACAACACTTTGTATGGCCAACGCTGGATCAGCAATATGGTCATAGATTACTGTTTCAGCTACACAACATTTGATAGTGCACACAGTGCTCGATTTGCGTTTGTCGCCGGGGAAATTGCCAGTAAATACGTTGGCCAGGGCGAAATGGCAGATATATGCCATGAATTTAAGATAAAATGTTTAAACGACTGGGCAGGCAGAGAGGGTGTATTGCTTCCGATAAATATACACAACCAACATTTTATCCTAATGTACGTAGACATACAATCAAAGGTAACGTATCTTCTGGATCCTGCAACGAAAAGCGGTCAACATTATCATGCGATGTGTCATGAAAACTGGGTAAAAATGTGGCAGCTAGTATTTGATGCGAAATGTAATTTCACAAAAGGTTCCTACAAGTATCCGTATCGAGCAGACGGGTACAATTGTGGAATCTTCGTGATCCATTACATTCAAGAAATACTTCGTTATGGTGCCCTCACTATCGGTCCGGTCAATCCCGATAATCTTCGGGTTTCGCTACAGCACGATTGCGTAGTGAAATCTGCGGACGTACGGGAACGTTGTCTACACTGTGGATGTGGCGAGACACGTCGAGTTGAAACATGGGTTGGTTGCGACTGCTGTGGAAAGTGGACACATCTCAGCTGTCTTCAGCATCTCCACAAATCGAAAGAAGAAATCGAAAGTAGCACATACACATATATTTGTGATTTGTGTACAAAATGGATGAATTCCACATAAACTGGAACTACGTTATTTCAGTACTTTTATTTACATACATATCGGTTGACGTTAGAAATGAGTAGATGGATACTAATAAAAATATAAAATTGGTGAATGTTGAATCAGTATGGTTCTCGGTGGAGTCAGAAAAAAGAAGGGTTTCACGTTATTTCTGCACCTTTATGTAATAAATTGAAAATTTGTAAATATGAAATCAGTAATTCTCGGTGGAATCAAAAAAAGGGGAGTTTTTTTTTCATCATTTATCCTTTATTATTTATTATATTCCAGTGATGTTTTCCGTCAATTACGTTCCAGATAATTGATATTAACGAAAGACGTAAAACGAATTCGACTTTACGGATCGGTCTTCGGCTACGGATCGTCAACACTGCATTTCATTAAAAAACAAGTCTAGATGCATCGATAAAAAAAAAAAAAGAAAATGCGTATCTAGATAAACAATAGAGCACCAAAAAACGTCCAATAAAGTTTTCTCTTGAAATGACCGTTTCGGAGCTACGGCTGGCCAAAGCAGCATTTCATTGAAAAACAAGTCGAGATGCATCGATAAAAAAAAAACAAGAAAATGCGTATCTAGATTATGGCTGCCGCGACAAAAAATGTGCAACAAAGTTTCCTCTAGGGCCAACTGTTATGGAGCTACGGGTGGCCAAACATTATTTCTGCAGATGCAGAAATCTTGGAGTTCATTATTATAAGCCAAATTTCATACGATACGATACTCGATGATACGATATTAAATGCTCCAAAGCGATACTCAACTTTACGAAACGATAGTATGTTATACAAAACGAAATTATTACCAAATTATAACAGAATTATTACGAGAACAAACTGTAACGCGTGGCCTAAGGCCACTCGCGGCTATCTTCGCTCGGGGTTCTTCAGGAAAAGTATTTTTCTACTATTATTATGCACAATGAATTTTCAACATACTAAATATAAAAGCCATCCGATAGAAATCAGCCAAAAGCAAGATATACGATAAATAAAAGCCAAAAAGCAATATAAAGTCAACGGCATTCAGCCAGACTCGAGGTTGTTCGATAAATTAACCAAAGACGAGCCTCTTAGCTCAAAATACCATACGATAAAATAACTTTTATACGAACTACCTCGTGCCTTCACAAAAAGAATCAAGACCTTACCTTAAATTGCCTCAGGTAAACTACACAAACAAAATCATAATTATGACTCGATAAACGATATTATGATACGATATTATAGGTGTGACGATAGATGTGCAGCACAGACGGAGCGAAAAATAGACCGATTGACTGGAGTATCCTCCTTATATAGTCCTTAGTTCTGCTCGTACCGACTTCTTATGGGTCACGTGGCTCATCATCGTCCTAATTGGCTCTCGTCATTTTTGGTAGTTTCGACGAACGTATGCGGTGTCGATGCGTTTCTCAAGAGAAACTTATCCTACCCCAGCCGTCACGATACCCCTTTTTCTACCGCCTTCCGTTAGAATTTCCTGACGCTGGATTCATAAGAAATCCAGCTCGCCAGAGCTATTCGATGATTTTCCTAGGGCCTTACATGATTGGTCAATCCTTAGGGAGCCTCGTGCTGAGCATACTAGGGCTTCGCTCACGATAAAATTCTTCAGGTTGGAACGCTGAACCAGGGGTTTTCTGGACCAACCCGGCCGCGATAACGGTCTCAGAGACAGTAGTTGTACGATACCTGCTCCAGCTGATGAGTCATTGGGTGGGAGGCTGTGAATATGCCTTCACATGACCCTGTACGCCACCCTCATCTCAAATGTGCAGTTTTGTCAGACGGTAGGCTCGTCGGATGACGGGAGGATTTTCTGTGCTCCTCGCACATCCCTGTACGCCGTCAATCCAGTTCTTTGGGGGTGGTAGAATTTGCCTGGTCGAGAGGAGGCGCTAACCTTGCCGCTTTTTGGCGAATCGAAGGTTTGCACGCCGATTGAGACGTCGATAACGATTTCAGATGTCGTTACTCCCTGATGAACAATAGTTTCTGCAGTAATTCCCACGACGGTAGGAATCTCGTTGAGTATCGTGCTCGAGTTACATAATTACAGAAATAAAACAATACATTAATTAAGGCTAATATTTTTCCCTAAATTTTTCCGTTTCCTGGAAGCCCTTGTCTACGCTCCACATTGACGTATTTTCCGGTAGAATTCCCCTGGAATGGGGATTTACAAAATACCACGTTACAATACAGGGTGATCCAGAATGAGGTATTTTCCTTTTACCAGTAGATTCCTGGTGAAAAATTAAGACGAAAATTATCGATGCTAAAATGTCGAGGGTGAAGCTGTTTTTAGATAAGAGCCGTTCAAAGTTAGCCAATATGAGAACAGATACGAAACTGTCTTAGGGCCGCTACCGCCGGCCTGGCGGTCCTCACGACGCGTCAACGGCCACCGCGACCTCGCCAACTGACAAAACAACGATCGCGGCCCTGAGATAGTTTCGTATATGCTTTCGTATTGGCTAACTTCAAACGGCTCTCATCTGAAAACGGCTTCACCCTCGACATTTTAGCATTGATAATTATCGTCTCAGATTTTCACGAAGAATCCACTGGTAGAAGGAAAATACCTCATTCTGGATCTCTCTGTATAGTGAAACGTTATTTTATGTTACAATTGATAATAAGATGTTTTACAGTATGATTATGTAGAAAAAGAAACATTTCAGTCAAAATAAAGAAAAAGATCGAAACTTATCTCAAATTGAGTATGCACGATATTTCATCGAAATATTATGCAAAATAGACCATAGAGACGTTTTAGAGTGAAAAACAGACATAGGAACAATTAGAAGTCAAATAAAATCGTAGTAAACAGGTAGATTCGGGTGGGGAACCGCCTATATAAAGAGGCGAGCGGAGCAGCTAGCTCATTCATGATATAAACTCACAGAGTCAAATAAAAGAAAATATAAAAGAAAAACGAAGATAAGCTTCGATAAAATAAAACAAAATATAGAAGGTGTGTAAGTATATATCCCACTAAATTAATTAACGCCGACGGGTGTATTCTCTGAGGCTGCAATTAATTAATATCTTAATCCTAATCCATATCCAAGACATCGATTAACGCCAACGGGGTAAAACTCTGCGGCTGCAATCGTTGCATATACCAATTACATCGATTGACGCCAACGGGGTAAAACTCTGCGGCTGCAATCAGTATTTCATCTTACTATTGAGGAAAATCATTCAGTTAACGCTAACGAGCAATTGCTCAACAGCTGCAATTGGTGATTAGAGTTAATTAATAAGATTCAATTAAGTTAAAATAATCATTCGAACACTCACACTAAAGAAGAAAACTCAAAATTTAAAATCTGATGCCGGTTTGCTTCAGTAGCCCCGAGATTTAAAGACGAATAAATAATAATTTAATTACTCATAAGGAGCAATTATTAAAAACGTTTCAATAGATACCAGACATGAAAAAAAAATTTAAGCGAGTACATGAAATTACGAAACAGGCATCTCCTTGTAGGAAAAGCTAATTCACATAATAATCTATCGTGTGGAGTATCATAACAAAAAAAAAAAAAAAATATTCGAGACACACCCGAATATACTGGTATATAATTATGAATAAATATGCAGGTGTAAACGAAAATATTGTTTTAAAGGTCGAAAAACACCCCTCATACTTGATTTGCAAGGTCTAGTAGTCATCTAAGATAAATGATGTAAACATAAGATAAATGATTACGGTTACTCCTCACAACGACATTATTGTAAAAACAGTCTTGTTTTAGCTTTGAGCTATACTAGACGTGTGTTTTCTTAAATACAACCCAATTATTATTTCATCTTATTTCATTTCCTGTTCAACTTATTTTTCTCGGAAACCCACATTCAATTATCTTAATAATCACGAGCTCTAATTTCACAACAATATATAAAACAAATATTTGTCGAAACAAATAATATTTATTTCTATTATGATTAACTTTCATTTGGAACGATTCATTATCAAAATAACTAGCCAATTGTGGACAGACGCCATAACAATTGCACTACAATTGATTCACAATGATGCCTAAATATACGAGCATATCAATATCTCAAATAAAAATCATTTAAATGTTCAAATATAATCTTTAGGAACGGTCGTTTATTGCAAAAGTTAAAAATTATATTTAAAGTTATATTAAAATATATACTTACATCATTTCGTGATTATTAACCCTTTGCACTCGAGGCCTTTTTCGCACGGGCGAACCATAGCAACTCGAGACGATTTCAGGTATATTAGGGAAGCGTTTTACAGGTACTTTAAAATCATTTCATACTCAACCGCCTGGGCGCCGTAGCGGCGCCGCTCGCGTGCAAAGGGTTAATGATTATTTCTGTGGAAATTATTTGAACAGAAGCCTTTCACGTTGATTTCAAACAGAAAACGCGCGGCGGCAAAATACTTCAGAACGAAAGGAACTCACCATTGGATATGTTGATACCACTCGAGTAACAACGCTGTTTCAGAGATTGGAACGGAACAGCGTTCTAATTGGATAAAGAAAATAGCCTTAAACCAGGCTCCGTACTTACAAGGGAACCCCGCCAAGTGTCCCCCTCCGATTTCAACGAAACTTTGGGAGATTGTAGAGGGGGTGAAAATATTCGACACGTATTTTTTTATATCTGCGGAATTCCACCCCAAGGGGGTGTAATCAACCCCTGAAAATTGCGGATTTCGCTATTCGATAGCTCGTGAAGAACGAACGGCCGAGGATTTTTGGCTGACAAGGTGCTACCGGGGGTTTTCGGGGCCGCTGATTACGAATCTGGCATCAGATTTTCAAAATTCAAAATGGCGCATCCACCAATATGGCGAACGTCGAAACGAAAAATGGTACCAATTTTCCCAAAATTCTGTACCCTGGGGTTTTCGGGGTCGCTGATTACGAATCTGGCATCAGATTTTCAAAATTCAAAATGGCGCATCCAATATGGCGAACGTCGAAACGAAAAATGGTACCAATTTTCCCAAAATTCTGTACCCGGGGGTTTTCGGGGTCGCTGATTACGATTCTGGTATCAGATTTTCAAAAATTATAAATAAAAGACCCCACAAACTAATAACAATTTTATGACTGTAGAAAAAAATACGGTGTGGTAAATACCTCGCTAATTCATGATTAAGCTACCTTTGGCAATCGTTTTATTCACTTTTATAATATAATGGTGTTATAGTATACGAATATAATATACGAATATAGTATACGAATAAAGGTCTTATGTATACGAATATAAATCTTTAGATTGAACCTTACAATATAGCTTACATCATGCGTATTTCGTCACGGGTGATAGTTTTCACAATAGTGATATTCATGAAAAAAGTGTTTTAAACATAGCGACTTTTTACACCACGCACACTTGATAATAGCAACGTCGCCGCATATGTCACACGTTGGAGAACTCTCGGTAAAACAATATTGAACCGGATTTTCGAATTTCGGTGGTCTTGCGTCTATGTATCCACTTTTATACCATGAATATTTAAAAAGATCTGTAAATCTAGGAGACGAAAATTGATTGTGAGTAAGACTTTGCAGCTTGACGATATTGTCTCTCAAATGAAGATTCACGTCGTAATCATACAATATCACGATATCAGAGAAATGTTTGATATAATTCTTCCATATGCGAAATCCGTACACGTCCAGTGGCTGTATCATTCCAGTTGTCCCTGGGGGAATGGTTAGAAGTTCTACTTTTTGTCCATTGAAATTCATCGTTTCAAATACGCCCGGATATTGACCACTCCATGAATCCAATAATATAACCGATTTCGGACTGGTGTGCGGAAGGTATACGTCTTGAAACCAATGTTTAAAATGTTCGGTTGTTAATTTCCCAGATTTCGAAGCCATAAGATATACATTCTGTGGTTTAAACATAGTCTCTTGCACTCGAGGACCAAATCCTCCACTAGATTCTTTTAAAACAATTAATAGAGGTGACAATAATTTGCCATCGGCCGAAATCAAAGGCTGTATGGTGTAGCTGTGCGTTGTTGATGACTTTGATTGTATTATTGATTCCACTGTTTTTTGCCCTCGCAACGCTAAGGTTCGCCCCGCATGTAGCTCCAAATTGAAACCGCTCTGATCGGAATTGTAAACGTTTTCGACTCCGATATCGACGATGTGGGTTTTTACTTTCTGAATGAAGATGGCAGCCTGCTCTTTTAAAGATTCTTGTGTTGCTAATGTATTTTTTGTTATATGTTTCGTAATTTTCCGCGACACGATTCCGTGACGTTTCTTAAATTCTAATAGCCAGGTTTTGGATGCCTTAAATTTTGCTGGTGCCATATTAAACAGTTGTCGCGCTCGTATGGCCCAACGTCTAATATCAATATCGTGAATTGGCAATTTCCTATTTAAAGCATCCATTACATTGTTAAGAGTATACTCACAGATCATTTTCAACTTTTCTCTGTATGTCCCACCTTGATTAACTTGATGTGCCCAGCGCCGTAATTGTCGCACAGACTGAACTTTTCTGAATTTTGATTGAACGGACGATACCTTTCTGTTTCCCGTTTTTCCGGACCTCCAAAATTCTGTCGCTTGTTTTTTGTAATCATAATCCAAATCTTCATCATCGATGGTGCAAACTTGGTCCGGTGCATCTATATTGGGATTCAGAAATCTTTGATGATTCCAGTCTTCTGTTCCATCGTTGTCTTCTATAATTTCCGATTCGTGCACTGCATTTGGATGTTCAAAATCCAAACTCCATTCAATTTCAGTTTCCATTGGCTGTATCATTGCATCTTTGATGATGATTTCGAGCTCTTCGCTCAACTGCCTTTCGGATTCCGTGACTGGAGAATCGAGTAATTTAATAGCATTGAATGCTAGAGACAAAAGCTGAATGACGTTCAACGGATTGACGTGCATTTTTCTCCAAGTCTCTTTAGAGGGATGGATGAACTCAACTCCATACGTAAAAATACACTGAACAACAACAGATTAAACCGTCTTATGTAAGTTCGGTTTATAAGATAAAACACGTTTCTTATCACCGAATATTTTTACTTGTGAAATAGAAATCTTACGTAAGAAAAAGAAGTCTTATGTAAGTTCGGTTTATAAGATAAAACGCGTTTCTCATCACCGAATATTTCTACTTCTGGTTATCAGCACAGCATTTCTATCGGAACTATTTATTATCAATCATTCATTACTCATGATATGTCAATAGAAATACATTTACCGTACATATTTATGAACCAATATTTTTACGCAATATTGCATAAATATTTATGGAACATTCAATTTATGAAATTACCAGAATATTGGCAATAATTTTCATGAAAATATTTACACTGTTGTTTAGAAAATACTTGGAAATTACAGTTTTTGAAGATTTGATAGCAATTTCTGGAATTGAAATCATATTTTTATTGAACAAAAAATCATTACGTCATATTCTTGTCATCTCTAACGATACAATGTCCGTCTACTCATCTACTCGTAATTTTCCAATATCAATTTTCCAATTCTAACCTCAGATTTGTAATCAGCGACCCCGAAATCCCGGGGATACCGAATCCGAAGCAATCCACACCATTTTGGAAGAAGTCGGTCCGCCATTTTGTGTCAGTCATGTTGAATTTTCCAATTTCGACTACACATTTTCAATCAGCGACCTCGAAAACCCCCGGGTACAGAATTTTGGGAAAATTGGTACCATTTTTCGTTTCGACGTTCGCCATATTGGATGCGCCATTTTGAATTTTGAAAATCTGATGCCAGATTCGTAATCAGCGACCCCGAAAACCCCAGGGTACAGAATTTTGGGAAAATTGGTACCATTTTTCGTTTCGACGTTCGCCATATTGGATCCGCCATTTTGAATTTTGAAAATCTGATACCAGATTCGTAATCAGCGACCCCGAAAACCCTCGGGTACAGAATTTTGGGAAAATTGGTACCATTTTTCGTTTCGACGTTCGCCATATTGGATGCGCCATTTTGAATTTTGAAAATCTGATGCCAGATTCGTAATCAGCGACCCCAAAAACCCCAGGGTACAGAATTTTGGGAAAATTGGTACCATTTTTCGTTTCGACGTTCGCCATATTGGATGCGCCATTTTGAATTTTGAAAATCTGATGCCAGATTCGTAATCAGCGGCCCCGAAAACCCCCGGTAGCACCTTGTCAGCCAAAAATCCTCGGCCGTTCGTTCTTCACGAGCTATCGAATAGCGAAATCCGCAATTTTCAGGGGTTGATTACACCCCCTTGGGGTGGAATTCCGCAGATATAAAAAAATACGTGTCGAATATTTTCACCCCCTCTACAATCTCCCAAAGTTTCGTTGAAATCGGAGGGGGACACTTGGCGGGGTTCCCTTGTTAGTATCGTTTTGTTTAAATTGATATCTAGCAACCGCTCGCGAACCCTCGGATGTAACGCATGTGTTAGCGGTGCTAGCGGAGCCGTGTGAGCGGTGTTAGCCGTGCTATCGATGTTATTGTGCTATCGGTGCTATCGTGCTAACGAGCTATCGAGATCCAGAATCGCCCTACAGATACCGAAAATGGTATCAACACGATGGTGCACCAGCCCATTATGGTGCAAATATGCGTAATTATCCAAACGCTACTTCTCAACATCGCTGGATAGGTCTCACTGGACCCGTCCAATGGCCTGCGAGATCTCGGGATCTGACATTTTCAGACTTCATTCTTTGCGGATTCATCAAAAGTACAGTTTTTGCAAAGGCGCCAATCACGAGAGTAGATATAGAAAACCGTATACGAATATCCTCCTTCAAAGGGTTGAAAGTTTTCAAAATAGGCTGCAGTTGTGCATCAACCTCCCGAAGTTGTTCGCTTTTCTGTGTAGATTAGGGAACTGTTAGAAAAGATATAGGTTTCCTTGAAAAAAATCAAAGTTGACCTCGAAATAACCTTGGAACCATCCACCAAATAAAAAATAAGCAATGCTGTTTTATTTTCCCCTTCAAACGGAATAACTTTTGTATAAAACATCTTTTCGAAAACGACTTGTTTGCGAAATATTCGGGTGTCTCAAGATGAATACCACATATTGTATAATGCCTCCCCTTTTGGACGAATTTACAAATTAAGTATGGATTTTGTTTTTCGAGTTCATTGCGGTTGAATGGTGCTTCAGTCATTGGCAACTTCGTGGTATTAGATCAAAAACCGGTTTATAAAGAAGTGTTCACGCCATACCAAAGAAGGCTACGGAAGATTATTCTTACCTGTGCTATTTGGTCAAATCTTCCGAAGAGCTCGTTCAAGGTTTTTACCAGGTCGGAGGCGGACAACTTCTCAGACAGCGGAGTGAAGTTCACGATATCAGCATACAATATACTGCAAACAATAATGAAAAGTACATAAGCTGTGATTATACATTGTAACGTTCCGTGATATTCCGAGTTATGAAAAGAACGAGGGATATCCGGCGTTAGTGTGGGTTCTTTGCTCAAGATGGTATTATGAGTGAGATATTGTGATTTTTTTGGGCACTTCAAGACTAGTAGGTGGGGAAAAGATGGTTCTGCCACAAAAAGCCACTTGTTCTAGATTTTATTTCCTAAACTAATTTACGGACTCGGAGTTAACAAAGCCGTCTTTTGGTGTACTCGATCGGTTTCCCAACAGAGCCACCGACTACTTGCAAAACCGGTGCTTTCGCACAAGCCTGTCTGCCTATTCTTGCCTAAGCTTGACTACGCCTACACTCAGATCCGAGGTTTGCACCCAAGACTGTCCACCAGACTCGGAAGATTGCTCTTCAGAGCTGTTCCCTGATATAACCTGTCTCGGCTGTTGTAGCGTGTGTAAACTGGGGTTTATTGAGCAGCAGAAATGTCGCACAAAGAACAAGATAGCAAGTCGATTGAACATAAATTTAATACGTTAAACTCTCCTAAACTAGTGAGGTTTTACAATGAAGAAAATTAACAAAATGATATAACTTATCCCGATCTTACATCTTATTTCTACCTACTGGCTCGTTTTCAAGTGTTCTCGTGTATTCTCGATTTAATTGACTTTAATGAGTGCTAACGCAGTTTAGTCGTTGCCTCTGAAATATACTTTGATACTATTCTCTTATAATTGCAGCAATAGTCTTTAAATTTAATAATTTGAATATGCGTTAATTTGCAAATCTTTCTAAGTTTAACTGGATTTTAATTGATTCTGGTATAATATGTGGTGAGACGCCTACGAGCTCTTTGCCACGTATTGCTGATGAGGCTTATCCTCACCAGCTTATATGTATAATGTATATCCTCGACAGTAGTCTGACGACATCGCCTGACTATCTGCTCTAGCTGTTTTGAGATGGTGGGGATGATCCAATTAGTGCTGGATCGATCTCTTGTCTTTGTCTTATGTATTGAAACGTTTTTAATAATTGCTCCTTATGAGTAATCAAATTATTATTTATTCGTCTTTAAATCTCGGGGCTACTGAAGCAAACCGGCATCAGATTTTAAATTTTGAGTTTTCTTCTTTAGTGTGAGTGTTCGAATGATTATTTTAACTTAATTGAATCTTATTAATTAACTCTAATCACCAATTGCAGCTGTTGAGCAATTGCTCGTTAGCGTTAACTGAATGATTTTCCTCAATAGTAAGATGAAATACTGATTGCAGCCGCAGAGTTTTACCCCGTTGGCGTCAATCGATGTAATTGGTATATGCAACGATTGCAGCCGCAGAGTTTTACCCCGTTGGCGTCAATCGATGTAATTGGTATATGCAACGATTGCAGCCGCAGAGTTTTACCCCGTTGGCGTTAATCGATGTCTTGGATATGGATTAGGATTAAGATATTAATTAATTGCAGCCTCAGAGAATACACCCGTCGGCGTTAATTAATTTAGTGGGATATATACTTACACACCTTCTATATTTTGTTTTATTTTATCGAAGCTTATCTTCGTTTTTCTTTTATATTTTCTTTTATTTGACTCTATGAGTTTATATCATGAATGAGCTAGCTGTTTCGCTCGCCTCTTTATATAGGCGGTTCCCCACCCGAATCTACCTGTTTACTACGATTTTATTTGACTTCTAATTGTTCCTATGTCTGTTTTTCACTCTAAAACGTCTCTATGGTCTATTTTGCATAATATTTCGATGAAATATCGTGCATACTCGATTTGAGATAAGTTTCGATCTTTTTATTTATTTTAACTGAAATGTTTCTTTTTCTACATAACCATCCTGTAAAATATCTTATTACCAAGGGTATCATAAAATAACGTTCCATTGCCCCCCTAAATTCAGGGCTAATAAATTATAATTTATTTGAACTGAATTTATACTATTAGTTTCTGGAAATCAAAATATAATTTTCTCTTTGTATTTCTCTTATCATTATTTTACTTATCTTAAATTATTATCTCATCTTAACTTAATTTATTCTATTCAAAATAAATTTTTTTTTTTTTTTGAATAATGCAATATAACTGATTTGCAGAACAACTGTTTTGCTTCTTCAATTACTATCTTTTGTTCAATATTCTATTTCCATTTAGTTCCCTTTTTAATTAATTTCAATAATTCTATAGTACAGTGTGCATCTATGCCTGTAAATCTAGAATAAAAATCAATTAATCTATGTTCGTATGTTCGTATGTTGGTACATCCAGGTATTTTCCGGAAAATTCTCTTGTATTTCCATAGTAACTTCTTGAGTTGTGATTTTTCTTCATTTTTCAATATTTCATTATTATTTAGTTTTTTATTTATTTCTTTTTCAGTAATTTGATAGTTTGGATTATCTTCCTTTATCTTAATTGCAGATATTATTTCTTCTGTATTTATTTTTGTTGAATGTTCATTTGGATTTGAACATCCTATAAATTTTACTGATGTATTTTCTGCATTTGCTTTTATCGTAAGTGTTTTTGCCTCAAAGTCGATTAAAGAGTTTAAGTCATTTAGTATATCAATACCGATAATACAATTATGTATCAGTTTAGGTACGATTAATAAGTTTACATCCTTCGTTTTATCTTTTATCGTTAGTGTTATCAATATCTGTTTCTTTATTCTTATAGTTTTATTTCCAGTTGCTACTTGCAAATTTGTATTATTTACAGGTAGAGTTTCTATCTTTCCTAAGTTTTTTATACTATTGTTGAACCAATTTTCATTTAAGCATGATATCTCACTACCCGAATCAATTAATGCATTTATTTCTAATCCATTTAATTTTATTTCAATTATTGGACATTTATTTTGATTTAATACTTTATTTAGATTCGAATCAGAATTATTTTCTTTTTCTTCTAATAAAAACTCCTTTGGATCGTGAAAGATTGAATTTATTTCAAATGGACCGCTATTATATTCTGGGGTATGGTGATTTTCTATATTTGTTTCATTAGGGTCCTTTCGCATACCCCCATCTAGTTTTCCTGCTCGTAATCTTGTTGATCATTGGTCTGTATAGTGTTCTCGTTAGTGTTAGCGACTTCTACATTATTGGTGTTATACGACCTTTGGTATTGTACTTTATTTTCAAATCTATTCTGATTTCTATTTGATTGTATATTACGATCTCTATTATTTTGACTCTGTGTCTTTGATGTTGCGTCATTACTTGTATTTGGACGCGTCGTGTCTTTACTATAGTTGACTTTACGTGTGTTATCAAATTTTTCGAGAAGGTTTATTAATGCGCTTAGGCTTTCTACTCCTCTTGTTATTATTGCGTTGTGGATTGTGTCATCATAATGTGATAAGCATTCAATTATTTTGCGTTCCGTCATTTTGTGTTTAAAATCTTTTGCCGAATGATATTTTTAAATCGCATATTCTACTCGAGATAGAGTACCATCCGATCGATATGTTCCGAACTCCAAATTACGTTTTATTTTTCGTTGTGTTTCATTGCTCCAAAATTTGTCTTTGAATTTTCTTTTAAATGAATCGAAATTATCAATCTCTCGATCTTCCATAATTTCCCACCATTCAAGAGCAATACCGCTTAAACTCTGTTTAATCATTATCATTTTATCATGCTCGTTTAATCCTTGCGCTTGACAAAACGATTCTAACTGTGATAAATAACTCATCGGTTTTTCTTTAACATTTCCCTCAAATTTTGGGATCGTTAATTTTGTTCCCCAATTATTAGTTCTTATTTGAGTTATTTCCGGTCTATTTACTCCTTGAGTTTCTAGGCTTTTTACTTTTTCTCCCTGTTCTATTACATTATCCTGTACTCTATGTATAGTAGTTAAATGTCTTGCTAATATTCCATCGATTTCTTTATCTTGTATTGCTATTACTTCTTTAACGACTTTTTTGAAGTTTTCAAGTTCTTCTTTATTTATAATGTCAGCTCTGAGTTTATTTAATTCTGGTTCATTTTGTTTAAATATTTCTTGTGTCTGCGTTTGTATTAATGACTCTAATTTTCCGATCGTTGCTATTAATGATTTTTGGCAAGCTAATAAATCTGTTTTTGATTGCTGTTTAAGATGATCGTATCTATCAATAATTTTCTTCTCTAACTTTTCTTGAATACTATTCATTCTTTCTTCAATTTCGACCATCCAATCGAGTCTTAATTTCTTAAGTTTTTCTTCCCTTTCTTTATTTAGTTCTTCTATTTTCTTTGCCTCAGCCATTTTAATTTTTATTTAATTATTAATTCTTTAATACCGAATTTGCTTTATCGTGGCCCCACGTTGGGCGCCAAATGAAACGTTTTTAATAATTGCTCCTTATGAGTAATCAAATTATTACTTATTCGTCTTTAAATCTCGGGGCTACTGAAGCAAACCGGCATCAGATTTTAAATTTTGAGTTTTCTTCTTTAGTGTGAGTGGTCGAATGATTATTTTAACTTAATTGAATCTTATTAATTAACTCTCATCACCAATTGCAGCTGTGGAGCAATTGCTCGTTAGCGTTAACTGAATGATTTTCCTCAATAGTAAGATGAAATACTGATTGCAGCCGCAGAGTTTTATCCCGTTGGCGTTAATCAATATATTGATATGTGCAACGATTGCAGCCGCAGAGTTTTACCCCGTTGGCGTTAATCGATGTAATTGTTATATGCAAGAGCAAATCGTGTACGAAGTCGCACATTATAATAATAAGCATACACGAAATTTATTCACTATGTGTCGTTTTTACTGAAATAACCTAACAGGTTATGGACCCAGGCCACGAATAAAAGCGAAAGTTTGCGTATAACAAAGAGAACTACCGAGTCTAACCATGCACGCGACAGGTACGCAACAGATCGAAAAATTGAACGACGAAAACTATGAGTCATGGCGGTTGCAGATGAAAAGTGTCCTTGTATTCAACGACTTATGAGACTACACAAATGGACATCTTGAGAGACCAACAGCCATGGAAGAACATTCAACGTGGACCACAAAAGATCAAAAAGCATTGGCATTGATTGTATCAAGCATTGGCAAAAGTATAGTCAGCTATGTGAAGAAAGCAACGAAAAGTAAATCGGTTTGGGACGAGTTGGAAAAAGCTTACAGATCAAAGGGACCGGTAAGAAAAGCAGTCTTATACATATAGACAATTATACCAGATAAAAAGAAAAGCAGAATAATCAATAACGCAGTTTGTAAACAATTTCGTGGAAAAATACGAACAATTGGGAGCAACTGGTATTATCATACCGACCGAGTTGTTGTCGATAATGTTGTTAGGTTCTTTAGCAGATGAATACGAAAATTCTAGAGTCGCAATCAAATCAAGAGATGAGATTCCGACGATCGAAAACTTGAAATTGAAACCAATCGAAGAAGACGCAAGACGAGACGAATCAAACAAAAATGAATATAGCGAAAAGGGATCGCCAAAGGCAAAGAAGAGAAAAGTGAATCATCAAACAGCCACAAAAGATTTCCTGGTAACTGCTACAATTGTGAGAAAGCTGGACAACGTGCTTCAAAGTGCAGAGGTAAGAAACGAATTGAAAAAACAAATCAAACAAACACCGAAAATGCGATGATTATAACGATGATGGCTTCTCGGGTAAAAAGAAATGAATGGTGCCTAGATAGCGGCGCTACTGCACATTTTTGCAATGCACGAAATGATTTTCTAGATTTTGAAGATGAAGAAGAGACGATTGTTCAAACGGTTGTGGAAGGAGGACCCGATGCGAGCACTGAAGCACTCGGAACAGGAACCGTGAAATTAAGCGTCAAGATAAACGGTATGCCTCACGATATTAGATTACGAAGCAATCTAATTTATGTATCACGAATTGTCGGAAACGGTTTTACCGTAAAATTTACCACAGATGGAGCAAAAGTCTTACGCCCAGACGACACCATAGCAATGATAGCTGTGAAGAAAGGTCGACTCTACATAGTAAAGAATTCTCAGAACGCGACTGCTATGCAGACTACTCAGGGAGATAGTGCACTGAATAGGTGGCACAACAGGTTCGGACACCTAAATATAAACGACTCGAAGAAACTGAAGAAAAAGGAAATAGTGCTAGAGTTGAAATTCGACTCGAATGAAGGAATCCCAAACTGTATAGTTTGCGATTTAGCAAAAATTCACAAGTTGCCGTTTAAACCATCGACAACTAAGCAGCAGTGGATACTCGGGCTGGTTCATTCAGATATCTGCGGTCCAATAAAGGTAAGCTTACTCGATGGGGCAAATTATTTTGTAACTTTCATTGATGACAGGACCAGGTTCATAACAGTCATTATGCTCAAGAATCGCTCAGATGTTTTTGAGGCCTTGAGAAAGTATGAAGGACGTGTCGAAAAAAAAAGATCAGAAAATCGTCAAGCTTCGAACTGACAATAGAAAGGAGTGTTACGTAAGGGTGAAGCCCAAGCGGATGGTAAATAAGTCCACGTAGCAAAGAGATAATTATTTATTTGACTTATCGCTAAATAAGTCGGTATATGGGATCTTACTCGCCTAGCTCTATACAGAGCCCTACATTTGTTTTAGTTGAATTTTATATTATTAAATGATTAAACAATAATGATTTATTAATAAGGATATGAACTACAGATTCTGAGAAATAAAAGTGGAATGATCAGTCGATTAAACTCTACAACTCAATCTGTCTATACTGTTAGTTATAATATGCGAAACGAAATAATTCTATACAATTTGGTGGAGGATAATATTAGCGGGTGATCTCCTAGGCAAGGACCAATTTGCACACGAAAGACTTATGCACAAATCAACCTTCTTACCACACACAGGTGGTTTCCTAGCGACAGCTCCGGATCTAGGATATTTTTGAGGGGGAGCAAAGCCGTATGGATGCCGCCCACTGTACACCATTAATTCAGATGAGGTTGAAGTTCGTAACGTTAACGTAATAAAAATTTTTGCTGAAAAAATTTAGTTGCTCTTGAAAAACGATAAGTTCCTGACGAAAGTCAGTCGCACTCAAATCTCGGGCATATTTGAGCGCCAAATCTGCTCCGTGTTTACGTAAATCTTGGATTGACATATTAACTATATCACGGCCATTTAGCAATGAAAAATTTGAATTTATAACTTTTGCGCTCTCAACCCTAGTCTCTATTTCTGTAACTATGCGGTCAAAATCGATGTTTATAGCCTGTTTAGGACGTTGTTCAGGTGACAGTGTTTGCGATTCATCTTCACATAGTTCATCAAACATTTTTTTCGCCTAGGTACACGTTTTTCTTCAAGGACTGCCTCGATTCCCATTTTTTCAGCGATATTCTTTGCTTTTTCAACCCAACTATTCAGCGATATTTCTCTCATTCTTCTCAAGCTTTGCATCAAACCTTGCATTAATGCGATGGAACGTGCAAATAGTATATCGTTTTTCTGGATTCCAATGTTTATCCGGTTTATTTCTCGAAGCCCCTCGTTGCCCCAAATGACCAAGTTGAGGATAAATCGGAAGTCCATTATCGCCAATCAGAGATGATTTGCGTCATGCTTAGATTCTGGATTGATGTTTGCATCTTGAATATGTTTTAATTCTTGAGCCACTTCTGGTAAATTATTAGCTAAGGCTGTCACAGCTAGGTATTTAGCGGACCATCTTGTTTGGCTGGTTCCATTTAGGTTCGTTTTCGTATACTGCTTCATGTAGTCCCATCGAGAAGTGGAACCCACAAAAAAGCAAAATACTTTTTGCACAATCCCGAATAAGTTTACTACTTCTGGGCAAGTTGAAGCAGAATGCACTCCTACAAGATTTAATGAGTGAGCTAAGCATGGCACGAACTCTGCCAACTCATTAACTTCTATGATTCTGGCTTGGACCCCTTTATAACCCCCGGCCATATTCAAGCCACTGTCGTAAGATTGACCGCGACACTGTCCAAGGTCTAGACCATCAGCAGTAAATTTTTCTACGATTTGTTAGGTGATGTATTCCCCTGTTTTTCCCTTGAATTCTACAAAATCTATAAAACTTTCCTTGGTTTCGCACACATCACCGGCTATTTTAACATAACGAATAACCTGACTCATCTGTTCTGTATGCGATACATCAGGAGTGCGATCGAACATGATCGTATAATATTTAGCCTGTTTAATATCATTTAAAATTTCATGCCGAACCGTTTTTCCTAAGAGGTCTATTATCTCGTTTTGAATATTCTTTGACAGGTATGGAACTTGACCTTTCTTAAGATTAGCCAATTGTTGTTTCAGAGTGTTATTATGTTTGGCAAGCAGAGCAATTAAATTCAGAAAATTCCCTTTACTCGGTGTGGAGGTAGCTGACATGAGACCGCTAGGATTCTCTTCGGAGCCACGAAAAGAAAGACAGTTTGTACATTATGGAACTATGATTATGCGGAGGATCTGCCTCCATTCTTCTTTCTCTGTTTGAATTGATCTTTCTATTTCTTGGTCGATGCCCTTGCCAGTTTTCATCACTTGCAGTCGAGTCTTCCACTTGATCATGCACTTTTCATGCACTTATGTCGCTTCGTGTTCGGATAATCTCTCTGAAATTTTTTCCCAGTTGATGAATCCTGTGGTTTGCAAGGTCGATGTTGCACTGTTTGGATATATCTTGCAAGGTGCAGAAAATAGTGCTTTCTCGTTTTTAGAATAAATCAACCAACGTCTTTTAACCTTTTCTCCGTTTGGCATTGTTCTAAACGACATAGAAAAAGTCAAGTGTCTACCCTCACGTACAGTTGAACTCAATTAAATTATTTCCGGATGTTATTCGGCGAATGATGATGTTTGACTGCTGAGCACGGAACGTAATTGGTCCGTTATTTTCTCTGCTACTTGCCAAGTACTTGGGTCATTTGTATCTACTATTTTTTTATTTTCATGTAGCTGATCAGATTTTGTGGTGGATGGACCAGAACAATCATCACTCTGTCTGGCATTCTCAGCATCATTTTTCTCTTCTGGCGCAGTCACTTTTCCTTTTCCGTTACCATCCAGCCACTTTTTCATCTTAGCAGCTATCTGATTTTCTGGTTATTTCCTATCTTTAGCCCTTTTTATATATTCCACTCCCGAGAGTTTGATCCTTGGCACGCTCATGATTTCTGCCTGCTGCTGATTGATAAATGATAATATACCAGGTTAGGTGAATACAATGAATAGAAGAAGCACAATTTTTCACGACAAATAACATATTGATAACTGATAAGGAATACTCTTTAGATGAAATTGAGTAGGTACATTCTTGATTATATGGCTCACAATTAGTCCACTAATTCTCACCTAGCAATCCGGGGTAGCGCAAAATTTAATTGGTCTGTAATTTTGATATCTTGTTCAAAAAGATCATCATTCGCGCAAAAACCAGCCACCTGAAACCACTGATATTTTTTTAGTAATCGAACAGAGCCGGTACTGATATTCAAGGAAAAACATAGCAATAGTTGTCTCGAAGGCCTGCAGACTTGTAGCACTATTTTTAGTGCGAACCATGGTCTTTTTTGAATGTGTGTGAAGCTAGCCCAGCACTTTTGGAAAATCAAAAATCTGAAAATTGTGCTATATTGTGCTAGACTTGAGCTAACTTGTGCCGTGAACTGTTTTCCAAAATTCTTTACGGTTTTCGAAAAAATTGATAAAATTCAAATTTCGGATCAGCCCAGCACTTTTGGAAAATTGAAAATCTAAAAATTGTGCCATATTGTGCTAGACTTGTGCCGTAGACCGTTTTCCGGAATTCCGTATGGTTTTCCAAAAAAAAAATTGAAAATCTCTAGTTTGGTTTGAACTACAGCTGTTAATACCTGTCAAACAACCGTGTCAACGTCGACAATCTAACAATAACTTATAATTTTTTTTTCACGATTTTTCTTCTCAGCTTGTGTTAGGATGACTTAGACTGTATATTAGGGTGGCCCTTAACGCGGTCTTAATCATGCACGCTCGCCAAATGGGCTCGCAAAAAATAAGACAAAGCGATGGCGTCAATCTTTCTTTTTTAGCGCAACTAGAAATGGTGCCGATGAAGCTGAACTTTTTTACGTTTAAATAACATGAATTTGCACGAGTATCTCGATCATGATCATTTTAAATTTCGCACATCAACGATAAACATTCAAACTCCGCGAGAAATTATGCAACCTACATTTACACTTGTAAAAGCTCGAAGAAATTGCTTACAAGTGATATTTCTTCAATTTCAGAAATTTAATTCCAATTTATTGAGTTGCCAGTCTGTAAAATAATTGCTGAGCTCTGCACAAAAATTTTCCTAAGTAGTGGTACTATTGCCCATGAATTTTCCGCTGCTGTTTGAATTTTTATCGTTGAAATGCGAAATTCAAATGAATCGAAATTGAGAGACACGTAAAAGTCCATGTTACTCAAATAGGAAAAAGTTCAGCTTCGCCGGCATCATTTCTGGTTGGGCTGGAAAAAAAATGCGCCATCTTTTTTTTCTATTTTTTGGAGCCCATATGGAGGGCGTGCATGATTAAGACCGCGGTAAGGGCCACCCTGCCGTTTACATATTGAAGAACTTGATATGATCAAAATGAAAAGTCGCTTTGACATGATGCTTTGAGAAACGTAATGCAGGTATAGCTTATTGTTAGATGCAGTCCAAGCCAAGGAAGGGGGTGGCCAAAAAGCATAATAATTTAATGGAACAAGAATTCAATAAGCTTTTTTAGTTTTCAGTCGATATTCATACAAATATCTGTGAGATTAATTATTTTATCCTTAAGCATTACGAATTTGAGATTCAATGAGATCTACAAAATTTTTATAGATACTATGGAAATTTATAATAAATTACGAAAGGCAGATGAAAGTATAAATGTCAGACAAAAAATAAATCAAAACCGCAATTATTTCTTACATCACTGTATTCCAAAACATATTTCGTGTACGAAATATTTGTCTAGCTCATCCTACAGTAAACGAATGTCTATTCCAATGTTTTTTTTTTTTTTCAATCTTCGAAGCACTCATCTCGCGATCGTGTCAAAAAAGATATCATCATTATTATTTCAGTAGTAGTAGATTATCATTATTATTGGTATCATTATCATTAGTATTATTATTATTATTATTATTATTATCATTATCATTATCACTATCAGTAAATTGATATATTTCAGTCGGAAATATTCAACTTTCGAATGCTATTTCTTATTTCCAGCAGTTTGATACATATTGAAAAATATTCGAATAGGGAATCAGTTATGGCTGTGAAAGATTTTCCACGCATACATTTTCATCCAGAAGGTTGATTTTTCATATCATGTATGCTACTATAATGGAAAATTTATGCCGGTTCATGTGGAGGTGGATGACCCCAAATATACGAGTACGTATGCTCATTGTCAATGTTCAATTACTGACTGCATCACAGGTTCGAGCTAAGGCGTATGAAAGGAGATGCGGTTCAATTGAGAATTTATCTGTTTTCACTCTGGCTTGCTTAGCAGTATCGTTGAATTCCATCCACCTTGTACCCTGATATGAGTACCCGACATAATGCCCTTGTCTCCTACCACTGCCTCCGTACCGTGCTACTACACCGGCAAGAGCGAAGGAACGCCCAGGTGACAGGTGAATACTTTTCGGAAATTCAAGGAGGCTACACCTAGCATGTTTACCACATGCAGTCGGATCATATTCGATTACGATTTGCGAACCATATACAATATTGACTTCCATGGGTCGATCACAGCAAATTGGTTTTCGAGAGGGCATGCCATTCACTATCGCATCGCTAAGCGAGCCGACACCATGTTCTTTCACTACATAAACGTTTATAGGGACGATAATAGATGTTCTCGTGTTTTCATCAGCGCAAATCTGGCAAAATTTTGTTTCTTTATAACTCGGATCATTGGCGAGAATATACTGTGCGACGTTACCTACACTTGCGTAACAATCAACGGTCAACATGTTGTTTTCAAAATTGGTACGAAGTGCTTAACTTTTCTTAACAATGAAGCTCTGTCTTTATAAATCTTGGCACAGCAACCATGTTTCAAAAAATTTTGCAAAAAGCACATAGTATCCGAAGTAGAGAGTGATACTTCGTGTCGGTACGTATCACTGACATACGCGCCGGCTAATATGGAAATGATACTATCAAATCCACACGTATTGCGGACAACGATTTTTACTCCTTTCTCAGATATTATCGAGCATGTATTGCCATTTTCTAAGTTTCCAATCCCTACACGGTTCTTGGAAAAGCTTGTTGCATCCCAATCCGGGCAAGTATCTCAATAAGTTTTTCTTCTGGTTGAGCATGTGTTTTTGTTCCTCCAGTTATGCTCAATATTCAATTCAGTATCACCAGTACTAGAACACATTTCAAGATTTTGGTTGATAGGAGAACTGTTGATCTCTATTTGGGGTATGGTTATTTCGTCACGAACACTTTCGTCATTTTCAAAGTTACGAGACGGACTTTCAATTACGTTTGGAATTATGTCAGATTCATTTGCGGTATTTTCATTATCTGAAGTTCTCAGAAAGTTCGTAGTTAAACAAGGTGAGTCCAATTTTGAACTTTCTTCTAATGCCCACTCTTCAGATGCTAGGGCTAATTTCGCGCGACCTGAAAAAGAACGCAGATGCGTAGCAACAAATTTATCTGCCCTCATTGGCCGGGCATTATTTCTTAATAACACGTGTTTTACGTCCTTCATTTCCGATTCAACAGCCGCTGAACTGATATTGACGCTTCCATACCCGAACATAGGTATCATTAGTCCGGTAAATAAAGGAAAATTGTATAATAAATTTTTCAATTTATTGCCCAACTCTGGTACATAGTACGGGTTAATTTCATCACCATCTTTCGAGGAATCCACAGTCCTACGACATTCATCGACGATGTTGTGCGCCCAAACTACGACGTTGCAATCGTCCCAACTGATGTCCTGTTCAGTGCAATCATTTTCATTTTTCAACTCCTCTACGCTTTTATCTATGTCGCCTTATATATGCCTTTGATCTTCGTAGTTATCATAGTACGAGCCTTCTGTGATGGAACTTCTAACCCTTGACTATTTTTTCCAACATCTTCGCTGAGAGATAAAACAACAATATGTTTTACTAAATCTACGGATTCAATGAAAATTGTTTGCTTTGTTAGCAATGCCATGGCGTATATATAAAATTTTTTCACCTCAGGATGCAGGCTAGAAAAACATTTCCAGCGTGATACAAAATTTATATAATGGCATATATCCAATCGTATGAAACACTTTGGGATTTTTATTCCTGGTTCATTCAAAAGTGCAGCGTAACAAGTGGAAAGGTTATTTTTGAGATTCGCAGATTGACCAAAAGCCTTAGCAATAGCATTAAGTAAAGCCTTGTCAAAATCACATACAATGGTTCGTGGGATCGGAAATCCGGATTTATGCTTCTCACCTACTCTTAAGAATTCAAAAATCCAGTTTTGGATCGCATTAACATTTTGGCTAGCACCTAGCATCTGGAATACTGGCATTTTATAAGTCAGTGTTGCTGCTACTGCCTGATATAAGTAGATATGTGGAGATTGTTCACCATTTGGCAATAACAACTTTTTAACTATCGAACCAGTAGCATCAATATACAGAACATCATGATAGTTTATGTAGACTGCAATTTGTTCCGAGGTCCAATAATGGATAAAGAATGGATCACAAGCAATATTATGAATAGATCCCGCGTAATCAGTATATTTCATATTTTGCAACCTGGAAATTGCACATGTCCCTTTTACCTTCAAATTTTCATCTCGCTTCTCTTGTTTTGCTTTCCTTAATGTTGCAGCGTTATAAATATGTGGCGGTTCGTCGTCATATAACTCCATCAAATCATCCGCAACTTTTCTACGCCACGTAGCGGCCGATAGAGTCCCCGTAGCAAGTGATTCCGAAATTTCAGCTCGTTTTGCCCTATTCAGAGGACGCTTTTTAATGTGTTTGATGGATGGATCGAATCTGTTGATACTACACTCCATTTGAACGTGTATGATATTGCTGGGAGGTTTGTTGGCAACAGTTGCTATCATTGTAGCCTTGCAATCTGGACATGACGCATTCATTGTAACATAGATTCCGGTTTCCGAAATTGTACATCTTTTGAATGTGAAAGCACATGGTAGTTTAGTTTCTTGGTGTATGAGAGCGAATATTTCACTCGTCCATCTTCCTCTTCGTAAAGTACAATAATTCCGTTGTATTTTTGCTGTCGATTTATAAATGACTTTTTCGCAATCTATATCATGCCATATCTTTAGCGGTATTTTATTAAGACAATTAATTTCGGTATTTGGAATCGATTGATCCAAAGATTCGTCATGGTCAATAGAAGAAGCAGTTATATTGTCAGATTTTTGTATATCATAGTGGGTGAGAAGTTCATCATGCACACCATATCTGTTTGTCAATAAAATTGTGTATATATATGAGGTATTCCACGTGAAAAGAAAAGTGATCTGACCTTGCGATTTTTGATTTCGATCGGAATTTTTTTTTGCGTTTCTCCTCATGAGCGAAAACCATCCCCCAAAGGATTTCTTGATTGCAGTCCTGTATTTGGATTTATCAATCAACGAAAATATCGCCCGGTTACCATTTGACCAAGCTTAACATTTTTTTCTCCGAAACGACGTGCTCTGGGGTGAAAATGACCCAGATACAAAATGTTCATTTTTGATCGAAATTTTCGAAAAAACATTTTTTCGAACCTCCACCATCAACGGTCACAGAAGATATTCGAGTTTAAACACTAAATTTGAAATTCCAAAAAAAGGCCATTTTTGATTTTGATTTTTTTTTTTTTTGAAAAAAACTAGACAAAAAAACGAAACTTTTGAGCCCCCAACCAAGATGGGACGAATTTTCCTTCTATTTTTTTCGGGGGTCTAAAGTGCAATTATTAAAGGAAAAAAAATTATTGCGGAATTTTTTTTATAAATGATCTATCGGATCGTTCAATAATTTTTGTTCTTTTTCTTTTCAAAGCTGAAAAAAAAAGTTATTGGGAAAAAAAATTGCCGTGCAATGGTTTTTCAATGTGGTTATATAAACGTGACGATTATACGCATTCATACTTATTTTGTTAATTGTTTATTAGGTTTAAACTACGTTACAAATCCTTTAAATGAAAACCGAAGAAATTTTTCGGAATTAATAACACATTTTTCGTAAGCAAACACTTCGATTACAAAGAAAACAAAGTATGTCACCATTAAACCACTAATCACTTTGTTGATTGCTTATTAGGTTTTAATTATTTTGCTAATGCGAGACTCCTCAGCAGCGGAATATGCTCTGGTTAGGACTTCACCATTACCCTTTGGGATCAAATAATGTACTTTCAAAGTTTGTGGAATTGTCTTGACGTTTTTTAAACGTTCCGACATGAACTGATTTTCTATTTCGTACTGACTTTTATCCCAGTACATAACTGATATTCCAGGCAAGTTATTAGGTCGTCGCGCCCAGTTGTACAAGTCAATCGGTGCCAAGATTTGTTGATTTAGTGGAAGCTGAAGGCTAACTCTGGCTGCTAAACGTTTTATTGTTCCACCGATGCCGTCACAGGCTCCCTTGCCATGAGCTGTGGCGAAAAAATTCCATTCGGCGTCAACTCCGAAATCTTGCTTATGATAATAGACGTTTCCAAAATTTTTATAATTTTTGAATTGCTGTGGAGCTCCGTCAGTAAAGTACATAAATTTGCATGGATTCGGCATGAATGATTTAACGAATCCGTTAATGATTTTTGAAAATCCGAATACAGTAACTGCATCGTGATGTTTGCAATCTGATATAATGCACATACTTTTATGCTCCAATTTTTCATTTGCTTTATAATAAACTACTACTGGGTATAACGTAGCTTGTTAATCATTCCAGTGGAAACCACTAGCTGCGCTTTGTACTACGAATGCATAATTCTCGGCGAAATCGCAGAGTATGATGCATTCATTATCATTTAAATTATCTTTCACGTGTCTTAAATAACTTGATTGCTGTTTGGCAATGAACGCGTGAGGAAGAAGAGTTTGTGCTCGCTTACAAAACTCTTGTACAAAATTTGCAGTAGAGGATTCGTTGGCTTCGAGTGTGCATCGTGGTGTGGATACCCAACATTTATAGGCGATATTTGTTACACTATTCTCCGCGAATACGCTTAATAGCTTTTGATGTAAATTATTGATCCCAGGACATTCATTACAATGACCGAGGTGACAATCGGCAGTAAAATCTTTACATATTAAAAGCATTAAAATGTCCTCGCAAGTAGTCAATGGATGATCGTCATTAGCTGTCAATGATGGCAATTTAGCAGCTGCAAGAGAATATTCGTTTTTTGTCTCAAGTATGAAATCTCAATTGGAAAGAATATTAATAAATTAACAAATAAATGAATAAATAGATACATTTCAAGAGCTTGATTTACCTTACATCATTAATTTGATATTTTGATGAAATAAACACACACACACTGTATGTGTTCCAGTGGCTCCAGCAAGTACACAATGCCGTGGACGCAGATTGGCGAAAGATGAAAATCCAATTGATTCTTGTGGATAGATCTTTTTAAATTGCTGATAAATTTCGTTCAAATTCCCAAGCACAAGTCTCTTCTGGTGGTGTGTTTTTTTGCCTGACTCATCTTTCACTGATACAACATCTTTTTTTCCCGGCATCATTGAACTAATTTCATCACTTTCATAGAATTGAACCACTAAATCTTTTGTTTCTAATGCTATAGATTTCCCTAGGAAAAAAAAATTTAGCAATCAAGTGAAGTAAGGAGATGAGTTGAGATATTTCCAAAAAATTTCGTTTTTTTTTTCAAACTATTTCAAAAAGACTTGATGAATCGTCCGTGGTAAATGCACCATTGCAACGGCATGAACATTTTCGGTGGCCATATAATTCTTATTATTATCAAATATTTTTTCGTCAATTAGTTCACAAAATATTCTACAAATGATTTTTCGAATGAAATATAAAAATTTGAATATCTTGAGATCTAATGGACCCAAAAGGGTTCCTCACAGTTTTTCAAATCGTAAATTTTCCAGATTTTCAAACGGAATGTTTTTAATTTCAATTAACTTAATTTCGACTCATTTAAATTATAATTGTATTGAATTGTTATTGATCGCATGAATGAATTACTGAATGTATCAAAGACAAATGCAGTTACTCGAATGATAAATTCTTTCCATTAAGATACCTTTTTTTTTATCAGGCTTGGATAATATTCCCTTGATTCCAACAAGATCTTTTGCCACTTTGGCTAGATGATACGAACATTTCATCGTTTCAGCCATTTTGCAAATGCTCCAATGACTCGGTAACAAAGTCAATATTTGTACTTTACTCTCATGAGTAGTCTCCGGGGCATGGAACTTTGCAATTAAATTAGAAATCATCGTGGTAAAATCGTGAATTATTTTATCCACTTCGCTGTATTTAACACCCAGTCGACACTTCAAATTCTGTGTAACTTTATCCACTTTATGAGAAAGTTCAACGTTTTGATCGTTTGTCACTGTTTTTTGTGCAATCGGTGAATTTCCCATCAGTTGTAGTGCATGATTTAACACCGGCAGTTCGGTCGAAATGCTCAGATTTGAGCTGCAAGTGTCCATAGTACTACACGTCGTACTGTGCGTAGGGACATTTTTGTCATAATCATCATCCGCTGTAATATGTTTTTTAACTGACATGTTATAGCTGAAAGTTGTATTATACATAAATTAAGGTGGTAATTACCCGTCGGTTGCAAGGTTTGAGCTGTAGCGTAATTTTTTTTCCGACAAATATCGCAAAGTAGGTGACGTTTACTCAAACCACGAATTTTTTTAATCAATGCCGAAGATGGATGACGCAATCCTTTTTTTCTGAAATGGTTTTTTTGATTGTAGGGATTGCAGCAACGGTCTTTTCTTATTTCAAACGGCGGCATGACTGATTAAAATAATCAATTTTTCGTGATTTATACTATAGTGTTCAACGTTTTAGAGACTGGTGAAATTTAAAAGCGTTAGTAATCTTGATCAAGCTGACAACTTGCGGGTGATGCGACTGCGGAAATCGAAACAGAGACTAACAAATGCTATCGACGTCGCCATATTATTCTCTCTAGCCTTAGCTACGTAACGGTTGGATCGTGGGTTCAAGACCCACATGTTTATTTTTTTTGTTCGATGATTTTTTTTTTCCGATAACTTTTTTTTTCCGATAACTTTTTTTTTCAGCTGTGAAAAGAAAAAGAACAAAAATTATTGAACGATCCGATAGATCATTTATAAAAAAAATTCCGCAATAATTTTTTTTCCTTTAATAATTGCACTTTAGACCCCCGAAAAAAATAGAAGAAAAATTCGTCCCATCTTGGTTGGGGGCTCAAAAGTTTCGTTTTTTTGTCTAGTTTTTTTCAAAAAAAAAAAAATCAAAATCAAAAATGGCCTTTTTTTGGAATTTCAAATTTAGTGTTTAAACTCGAATATCTTCTGTGACCGTTGATGGTGGAGGTTCGAAAAAATGTTTTTTCGAAAATTTCGATCAAAAATGAACATTTTGTATCTGGGTCATTTTCACCCCAGAGCACGTCGTTTCGGAGAAAAAAATGTTAAGCTTGGTCAAATGGTAACCGGGCGATATTTTCGTTGATTGATAAATCCAAATACAGGACTGCAATCAAGAAATCCTTTGGGGGATGGTTTTCGCTCATGAGGAGAAACGCAAAAAAAAATTCCGATCGAAATCAAAAATCGCAAGGTCAGATCACTTTTCTTTTCACGTGGAATACCTCATATATACTCAATAAAATAAGATCGTCGAAGTTTACCTGAAATCGAATGTACAAACTATTTCGTCGAATAGTCATGAAATAGCGCATAGCATACAGAACGCGTAGTATTTTGGAGTAAACAATCATCCGTGGAGAAGGGAGATTACCTATGAAAGGAGATACGCGAAAAGGCTCGAAATCTTGGTGGTTAGAAAATTCAATTGAGAATATCAAAAAGTTGAGAATAAAAAAAAAAAATTGAAAAGTGTAAGTAATTTACCTATTACAAAAATAAAATAAATAATGTTACAGTACATTCTCCTACTTATACAAAGACACTTTTATCTCTCATATGTACCGTTATTCACTCGTCCATGTTTGCCCTGATTAAATTTAATATTTGTATCCAGAGCGAATTTACCCAATAACTTTCGAAAATTGTGATTTTCTCAAATGATGCTCCTAATTACACTTGAATACTGCAATAAGGTCAAAGAAAAAACCAGTTGTTATCGTAATAAGTAATCATAATTTTGCCCACTCTTAAATGCCAAATAACAAATGATCCCAAGATTGCTTCAAACTATACACGCTGAGCGACAGCTCGGGTGAGACGCATTCTATATCCGAATCACTAAATGGTAGTGATTTGTAATTCCTGGAGCCATATGACCTGGCTGATAAAATAACGCCGAATAATAACTCTACAAGCTTCGGTGGCATCGAATAAAGTACAGAGTATATTTGCGTGTAAGACATTTACCTGACATTGTTGTGACGCTGGACGTACATTTCATGAAATCTAGTCTGCTTGGCTTGACTCACTTCCTGACATGCATTGGCCATCTTCAGCATGATACTCCTTTTCACCTGAAAATTCATGTTTCTCATGAAATGGCGTAATCAAGCTTACAAAGCATCTGAATTAACCTTGAACGAATTGTGACATAAGCGTTGATTCAATTCGAGACTCTGTGGCTAACTCCAATCATTCTTATCTAATTTCATTATTTGGTAGATACCTACGAATTGACTTTTTATCTCAGTGGGGCTAGAGAATTCCTTGGGCGTACAATTCATATTTTCTAGGTCAAGTAAGTAGGCACAATAGTGAGAGTGCACGGTCGGCAAGATATTCCACGGGTGGCTAAGACAGAGTTAGGCAGGCTGATTTAACCTATAATGTCTTGTTTCATTTGTTCAATATTGCGAGAAATTCTCGAATGATTATTTCAAAAATCTGATGTGTACGAAATGTTCCTTGATTAAAATTGTTTTGGGTGAAATAGCGGAGGTGAGCCACAAATAAGCCGGAAGTTCTAATAAAATCTTTATATAAAATCCTGGTGACAACTGGCACATGGATACACACACTGACATAGTGAACATGGCTGCCGAGTGAGACGAGTGACATCTAATTCGAGCGATATAATGATTTCTTGCACTCGACTAGTACTGAGCACTATTTCACCCCACAACAGTATTACAGTAGAAATAGTTGAATCACCATCCCAAGTTGCAAAGCTGTCTACAATTGGGGAATTTAGCGTGCGAAAATTTATCGCCAATAGATGGCGCCACTATTGGCTCGTTGACTAAAGCTGTCGGGACACATAGCCGAATACAAATTTCCGAGGGCCCAGTTTGTTTCACTCACACAATTACACATATTTCCGTTTTATACAAAACGCACACTATGACGGCTCAATAGTGAACTTCGTGAATATGCTACAGATTGAAATTCGTTTCACGGTTGTTGGCATCAATAACTTGCTTAGATGTCAAAATTGATTCGGCAGATTCCCAGATAGACAGAACCACCTCATATTGGTATCATATTGCCGTCACGCGTGCGTCATATCGGCCCTCACAGCTATGTGCTTCTTGTGCGTCCCCATATTGCATTCATGTTAGGCACATCTCACGATGCACTGCATGCGGGCAAATTGTCGTCAAGCTTCTAGCACCCTGTGCTCAATATGCCTTTGATATGCCACTAATATATGCGTACATAAGTTTGCAGCATCAATGGCTCAAGACGTAGCTCAAATTGACACGATCATATGAACGCATAAGTTGTTATTATACAATGCAGGCAATATGCTGGTAATATGTAAAACTAGTTTAATGCACGGCGTGACGATCATAGCTGTCTATCTGGGTTATTGTTAATGATAAGCACGGAAGATCTTACAAAAAATTCGGAACAGGCACTAACAGTAGTATACTCGAATTGAAAAAGGATTACAATTAGAAAATTGCCATAATTATATTGCCCCTTTTGATTTAGAAATAAATTGTTCAAATAAAACTTGTAAAGGACTCAATTCTCCACAATTTTCGTATAAATGATTTTGCGATGACTCAAATATTACATTAAAGGGCGCCTAAGTAGACGGCGACCAGTGAATAATATGGTTCGGTTTTACTATGGATTATCGTATTAAACTTTTCCGCACCACCAATGAAGTAGCGTTTGCTTCAAACATGGTGCCCGAAAAACGGCCTTTTATTCCATGAGCTGATGATGATTCATGAAAGTTTTGGCGTTTTGTCGATGTGCGAGCCATATCTATCTCATATATGTCAACGTCATTGGCAACTCGACTTTCTCGGGTGACGTCTTCCTCAGTTTTTGGATGATCGGTAGAAGCTTCGTTGAACTTAATCGAGAGTGATTCAAAGTTATCCCAGTTGTCTTCGTCTTCGAGAATCTGTTACAACTCTACGATGTTCGTACATGCTTCTCCACTGCAAAGTTTGCACCGAACATTCAAGCCCAGCTTTGCGACAACTGCAGGCTGTTCTACATTTACTTCTGCATCTCTACACGATATTGATTCCGGTATAGCGGGAGATGTTACGTCCAGGGCCAGCAGAACGCGAATCGCCCGTGTATGGTGTCCTCTAGGGGGGGGGGGGGGGGGGGGGGGTAACTGCGGCTCACTAGCTGGCTGGCCATAATGTTCCGATTCTGATCAGTCAAAATACTGTTGCAAAATGTGTTTGCGATAATCAAGATAATTAAATGTGGGTTGCCGAGAAATAAGATGAATTTAATAAATGGGTTGTATTTGAGAAAATACACGTGTTGTCTAGCTCACAGTTAAAACAAGACTGTTGTTACAATAATATCGTTGTGAGGGGTTACCGTTTATCATTTATCAAATGTTCACATCTTTTATTTTAGATGACTACTAGACCTTGCAAATTAAATATGAGGGGTGTTTTCCGACCTTTGTAACAATATATTAATCAACCTCTATCATAGTTAAACTTTTCAATTGAGACTTTGTGACGTTGCAAGTCACAAACCCCAAACCACGTGAGCCGATCGGCACTCTAATTAGAGACGTGAGCACGATTTGTGCGCACCCCCTAAACTTCCACGGAAGGTTAGTACCTTTTTAGTCTTACTCGATACGTAATCGACACACACACACACACACACACACACACACACACACACACACACACACACACACACACACACACACGCGACACGGCCCCCGTAAACCTAGTCATAGAGAGCTACGCTATCAATAAACTCCATTGATCCAGCCTACGACTTCTTCAAGCCGTTTATTAACTCCCAGCCCCCGTCCTACTTCCAGAATTAGCTGACAGGTAGTCACCCGTTACAACTTGTATAGGACTAGGCGACAAAGATCCCATTTACCAATCTATCAAGAGGTAGATCTTTTATTTTATTATTTTATTCAGTCTGTGACGGGAACTCACCCCGTTAGTAAATTCGTTTATTAATCAACTACTCGAATTAAACAACAATATCACGCCCGTCAAATTTGTTTCTCGAACAAATTCGATACCATAGACACCAAAAACGATAAGCTAGAATGTGAGAATGCGACAAGCGATAACTCAGCTAACTCAGTTACGATAGCCTTAGATACAGGGGCAGGGTACACCGGACAAAAATATTAATTCAACATTATGTGTAGTAACATCAATGAATCATTTTATTACGAAAGCGAGTAATTCAACATTATCGCTAACAGAATCGGAACTAGATTTACTCACTTTGTTACGATAGGATTCCTAACTGTCCGGACAGAACTTAAACGTTTTACGACACAGTGCTAGTAATAGGCGTGTTAGAGTTGACTCGATATAAAAGTATTTACTAGACTCCAGACTCGGTATCACAGCGCGATACTTCGTACCCAAAGCAAATTTATTATTTCGCAACACCACCTAAGACCAGTGTATTACTTTGTAGTCGCTAGCCGACAAACTTAGATAACAATCGATACAGATTTTATTTTAACGGTTGGCTGGACTTTATAATTACGAGATTTTGAAGTCTATCCTGAGATAGGGACCGTGGTCGTTAAACATACGAATTACTTAGATCAGCGATACAAATTAAACCGAAAACGATATGGTGGTTCTTAACCGACTTTTGTACGATACGATATTAACGATACTAGATTTTACCGAGCGATACTTAACTTTACAAAACGATATTACGTTATACGAAACGATATTAATACTAAATTATTATCAAATCAACTGTAACGCGAGGCCTAAGGCCACTCGCGGCTATCTTCGCTCAGGGTTGTCCAGGAAAAGTATTTTTTACAACGCAGTGCGCAAAATTCGACTTTTGATGCCTATTTTGCGTGCGCAAAGTGATCACTTTGCGCACTGCTTTGCACACAATATAAAGTGGACATTTTTGAAGTTCTATATTTATTTTGTTGTGGATCTTCGTGGATTTTGCTAAGATTTCGTTAATAAACTATAGTAAAGTGGGTCCATTTTCTGTATTATCATTATTATTATTATTATTATTATTTTCTATATTCACCAAATCGTCATTTTTATGGTTTTAAAGTAAGGTGAAACAACACTGTTCTCCCTCATAACATCGCACGCGTCTTCGCTGCAACTATGTATAAACAAAACATATTGCGCTCTATTGCTCAGTGCTTATCTCGACTCTTATCACACCTGACGCGCGTGCTGTATAGGTGAAAAGTCAGAATCGACACAAATATTCAAATAAATTACAAGAAATGGGTTTGTCAAGTGATTCAGAGACCAATATAAAAAATACGGTACCGATTCAACTGACTGAAATGGCAAATAATATTGCTCTTAATTTATTGCCAACCAAGTCGAGACAACAATACACTGCGGCTTATAATGAATTCAAAAAGTGGCAGAAAACAAAAAACACGATTTCGTTCAATGACGACGTATTGTTAGTGTATTTCGACGAACTTTCCAAAACTCTTGCTTCATCGACCATGTGGTCACGTTTTTCCATGCTGAAAGCGACAATTAATTCATATAATAACGTAAACATAGGCGCATACACCAAACTGATAGCATTCTTGAAGATAAAGAATGAAGGACACGAAAACAAAAAATCGAAAGTTTTCAGTGCAACAGAGAAGTATCTAAATTTTGCAACGATGCTCCGGATGATGAGTTTCTCGCCGCAAAGGTAAATATATATATTCAATTAAACTACTTATCCCCTTCTTCGCTCAGCCACTTCTCTTTCCTTTCACACATAATATATATTCTTGTCAGGTAATCATGATCATGGGAGTAACCGGTGCTTGTAGACGAGAAGAACTCACCGGCTTAAGCGTGAAAAACATCGAGGACCATAGAACAATGCTTTTGGTCAAAATTCCAGTAACCAAAACAGGAATTGAACGTTCTTTTACGATTGTCGGTGATTTTTACAGAATTGCCCAGAAATATATGAAATTACGACCGAGGAACTGCGAAACTGATCGTTTATTTTTGAATTATCGATCTGGAAAATGTACAAAGCAACCAATTGGCTTAAACACCATTGGTTCAATTCCTAAAACAATCGCCACATTCTTGAAGCTGCCTGAACCTGATTTGTGTACAGGACACAGCTTCCGTAGAACGTCGGCAACATTGCTTTCGGATGCTGGTGCAGACATTACAACTTTGAAAAGGCATGGAGGATGGAAATCCAGTTCCGTCGCAGAAGGATATATCGAAGCTTCAATCAGCAATAAGGTGAAGATTGCAGAACAAATCACAAACTCCATTGCGATAAATCAATCAACTTCTTCCGCAATTGAATGTACATCGCCAAAGCGCCTGGATTGAGTACCATGGATGAAACGATCTTTGGGTCCTTTTATACGAACGACCTCGTGCCTTCACAGAAAGAATCAAGACCTTACCTTGAATTGCTCAAAATGTAACACACACTGATTTAAATATAACTCGCTATACGATATTACGTTCGATATGATACTCGATGCGATGAACAATACGTAGCGCAAACCGAGCGAAGAATAGGCCGAATAATCGGCGTATTTTTCTTACATAGTCCTTGTTTGCTCGTACCGACTCATGAAATGGGTCACGTGGTTCATTATTGGTCTAATTGGTTCTCGTCATCTACGGTAGTTTCGATGAACGTTTGCTGTTAGTGCGTTTTACAGGAGGACTCTAGCTTACCCCTGCCGTTGCTTCGTACCCTTCTTTCTGCCGGCTTCCGTTAGAATTCCCTGTAGCTGGATTCATAAGAAATGTCGCTCGCCAGAGCTATACGATGATTCTCCTAGGGCTTTACATTATTCGTCGATCCTTATGGAGTCAAACAATAGCCTCGTGCTGAGCACACTAGGCCTTCGTTCACGACAAGATTCTTCTGGTTGAAACGCTGAACCGGGGGTTTTCTGGACCAACTCGGCCGCGATAACGGTCTGAGAGAAAGCATAGATGATCGATACCTGGACCAGCTGATGACTTATTAGGTGGGAGGCTGTGAAGAGGTCTTCACGTGACCCTGTACACCATCCTCACATCTGTAGCGTAGTTTTCTGTAGACGGTAGCTTCGTCGGATGACGGAAGGATTTTTGCGTGCTTCTCGCACATCCCTATACGCCGCCAGCCTGGATCGTTGGGGGCATCAGATTGTCCTGTACTAGTGGAGGCGCTGACCCTGGCGCTTTCTTGGCGAAACAAGGGTTTGTACGCCGATAATGACGTCGATGACGATATCAGACGTATTTTCTTGAGAAGACGAGCCATATTTTATCTAGTAGTTCCAACGACGGTAGAGACCTTGTGGTGAATGGAGCTCGAGTTACATAATTATAAAAAGAAATAGATATTACTTGAAGCGAATATTTTTCCTCAAATTTTTCTTTGTCCTGGAGACCCTGTCTGTGCTATGCATCGCGGTATCTTTCTACAGAATTCCATTGTGATGGAGATTAGCAAAATACCACGTTTCATCGTTTATTCACTTTTCAATGATTTATTAATGATTTTCAATCATTTCTCTGCGACAAATCGCTTTCAATAATCAATCGAAACGCAAATATAACCTCAAAATGGGATTAATAAATTTACTGAGGATACTAATTACAACGGTGTATCGATTGAAAAACATTGTTTCTGTGATGAATGGATAACTTTTCGCTTGAAAATTTGTTTTCATAAATTCTCTATAATCTGTAGTTTATTCCAGAGAAAACTGACAAAATTAATTAAAAATCGATGAAAAAATGACCGAGTTTCATGCATTTGTTTATATCGCGCGGCCAACCGAGCATGTGGCGACCACGTTGAACAATAACAATTTCATAACGAATCAACTTAGAGAGCTGAGTGTAGGCTCATCCTCTTCGTTATTGAATGCTCGAATTTTCTATCATTACTTGATTAGATCTCACGATCTTTGCTGTCGCGCCAAATCAATGTGAATGAAACGCATTGCGAATGGATCACGAGTCGAACAGACAAAAATAGTGGATCAAGAGTAATTTCCTCAAACGTCGAAGCGAACGAGAGAGAAGATGCTCACTCTCACTCAGCGCTATCGGTAGTGCAGGCGCGAAGCCATAGGGACACCGCTGCGAGTGAAGGTAAGACAGCGCGGCAAGCCAGTTGTGCTCTATACTACCTGTTTTTCTCCTTTTTAGAGGGAGCAAAACTTCGGACTTATCTAGGAGATTATCAAGAAATGATAGAAAGAAAATTTCGAACGTTTTTTCATGCGAAATTCTACGAACTTCAACATTTGTTTTAAACTTTTTCCCAATTTCTCATTTTTTTGCGTGGTGTACGCGTCTCAACCCTTAAATAATAGTTTTCACCCTGATGGCTCGGGCTGATCGTATTATGTGATGTTTTCACGTACTTCCGTGAAATCGTCTCAGTTAGGGACATATCCACTGGACTATAGTTTTGGGTTGATTCATTTATTCTTTATTGGCTTCAGAACTTTTGGCTGTACGGTCTGAAACCAGAAACACGTGCCTTTTTCGAGGGTAATGAATGTATGTGAGAGTGGTTGCTTGGATGGGAAAAGTAATGTCTGTCTGTCTGAATGTGTCGGCGCTGCTCTCTTTTTCAACAATTACTGTAACTAATGATAATTTGCCGATGCGTCTGATTGCACTTACCTCTGCAGCGATGTACGCCGGGATGACACTTAGGAGCAACTGTTCTTGCTGTTCACGCTCGTACTCGAGCTTTATTCGAGATTCGATCACTGTCCGTGTCCCCGAAAATGTACGGCGATGAGCTTTGGAAGTGAGTCCCCTGTAGTAGAGACCGGATCCATTGGCCGCAATTAAAAACACTGCTTCAGCGATAACCTGGAAAGCAGTTCAATAAATACCGCAACAACCTAAACAGGGTCGCCGGAAACTAAGTGTTTCAATTTTGGGGACTACTTTTGGGGTGTGACTCGTTACCATACCGTTAGAAATAGTAATCTCTGTTGCAACGTCTGTGAGATACAGGCCATTGAAAATTCACCCTAGCGCCTGCGTTCAGGCAGCTAACCATACAGAAGCGACCCGTGGACTGTCTGGTTTCAAGAATCACTGGACTACGCCATTTACCGACGATTTTTGAATTGGGAAAGCGTTATGACTCGTTCGGCGACCGTGCGCGCATAAAAACAGATAGCCTAGAGGTCGTCTCTATGTACACTCAACGAGGTTGATTCTGATACCTGCGACTTGGACAACTCCTGAAACAACCAATTGGCGCGCAGGAATCACTGTTGTCCAGAGCACTGATTGGCTGTTTCGAAAGTTGTCCAAATCGCAGGTATCAGAATCAACCTCGCTGGGTGTACTTGGCTGCCTACATAGGCAAATGAGGGCTACGTTTTGAATGACCTGTATCTCACAAACCCTACAACGCATATCACTATTCTCAGCGGCAGGATAACAAACTAGAATCCCTCGACCATCCTCTGAAATTAAAGCACTTAGTTCGCGGCTAAGGTGACAAAAAATTGCACAGTACCAAAATTGTGTTACTACAAGAATCGTTCGAATCGCCGATAGTCAATGAAATGCGAATGGATGTGAAGTATGAAGATTATAGCCATACCACCCGCAATCAAAATCTTGTGAGTCACCCGCAGTCAACAACGATGCAAAAAATCGCGACCGACGAAAATACGAACACCTTCGTTAGTACACTTGACGTGTCTGATTTTGACCGATTCAGGCCACAAGAATTCTGGAGAACAAGAATCAGGTTGAGACCAGTTGCATTTTTTAAGTACCGCTCCACACTTATTCCAAATTTTCACTAGCAATGATGCTAACGGGTCGATAATTAAAAAGTGACGATGCATAGTACTTTGGGGGTCCATAGTCATTTCCAAATGAAAAACCCGTAGGAATAATTTGAATATAGTTCTGTTAGAAGTAATTAAAATTATTATTCTTCGAGTCCTATTATAATATAATATTCCCAAACGTGAAACCAAACGTGAACACAAGACGAGGTTAAAAGAACATAAGGACTATATCAAAAGAGATGCAGAGGCACAGTCTGTTATTTCCCTATATCAATTGCAATTCGACCACACATTTGATTGGGATAATGCCTCAGTGTTAGGGAGTCAGTGTGATCCAAGAGGATCACCTCTGAAATGCTACGTATTAATCTACAACTCAATAGCCTCAATAAAAAGGAGGACACAAAGTCCTTGAATTCACCTTATTCTAAGATGCTACATCGGTTAAAATCAAAAACTTGCTCATAGACTCTAGGACAGTTCGTTGATTCGTAAAATGGTATTGATTCGTGAAATTTTTATGTTCTGTGTTCACCTTTTTCACTCAAACGTCACATACACCCATTAACGTCATCTGACGTTTGGGGTTCGACAATATCAATCTGTGACGTAAGTCAACACTTGACTCATCATAGCTCAGTCCATAATATAACGTGATTTGTCAGACCTCGTCTCATTAACGACTTATAATCACAAGAGGGCAGGAGCTATCCTTTTGTTGTGAAAATGTACAACCACGAACATCAGGGTTTCACATATGGCATTAATTAGCCTAAGATATTTGAGGTATTCATTTGCTTTGTATCGATATGATTTGCTTGCTCTCTACATAATTCATAGTTCACCAATTTGTTTGATTGTTTTGATTATCAATGTTGTCGTTAGAATATCCTTTTTGACGTTCTGATTGAGTATAGACATTCTGCTTTTTGTGTTGTTCCTTCTAATTATTGACCTTTTGTTGAGTGTTGTAATCGGGATCCTGAGATCCCGATGACAACTATTCATTGAGATAGGTTCGTGTTGAGTTAAGAGTTGGGACTCAGCCGTACAATCAAGTGAATAGTTTATGAATTAAAAATTAAAGATTTCACAAAGGTTTCTGAATATTCTAACTGATTTCTGATATACTGTGACTGGCTACTGGTCTCGATGTTCTGACTGGGAGCGCCTTATCTTTCCGTCCTTTATGAACTCTAGGGGCTGCGTCCGCGAATTCTCTAGCATAGCGCAACGTACGGTTCATCAACCTGCTGAGTTGCGCTTGCACATTCCGCTGCATGCCGAAAGGCTATTGGGTTTACAACATCTAGTCATTTTTTGTTTTGTCTCTTTTTTAAGTTTTGATATTTAACTTGTACAGTCAGTTTGACTAACTTTGTATTTCTGAATTTGTTAATGAATTAGCCTCTGGTGTGAGCAGAACACCACTGTCGAAACGTCAGGCAACGATTACCACGTAATGGCTCGACTGGATTGATTGGGACCTTTCCTCATTTCTACAAAAGTTCGAGTGATACCATCGCAATGTATAATATAATATTTGGTTCATCAAAACCCTCTTCACTTCAAAGTCACGAGGTCACGTGAGGGCCGATAGCGGACCCGGCATAAAAACATAATATCTAGTTAAATAATGAGAGACGAAGTGCTGAGGTTTTACTGATCCAGTACCGCATAGAGGGTTCGATGCAACTCCTCTCATCGGAAATCTATTTGTTCAAGAGTGAACATAGTGTAACGTTGCAAACGTTTTACCTCCTCGTTCCCCAGCCTTGCCGACGTACGCGAGCTCCGCCGCCGGATTTAGATCGGTGCCGCCTCGCCCTGCGGAGCCATCTTGGCCAAATACCGTCGCACGCAGCGAACCGATAACCGCCAGCGCTCCCAGGCTGAACGGAGCCGGCTGGTACTAGAGATAGCGGAAATCACCCTCATCGCTTTTTGACCCTGGCGAGAGTGAACCTCGAGCGAATCATTGTGAAAGTTTAGAGAGAAGAGTTTGTGAGAAAGTGTGAAGTTTGTGTTGTGTGACTAAAGAGTGTTTTGCGTTGACCCGTGCTAACCCCTTGGACTTGATTTGGATCTGGATTTGTTGGACTGCTTGCTTGTATAACGACCCTCGCCTTCCCCCGGACACGTGTTGCCTTACGGACTGATACCGTCGTACCGGAGAACGCTAGAGCGCCGTATTACCAGGTAGGATCTATCCGATCTGAATTCTATCCATCCCCCTTTGCACCCCCATCTTCTCAATTAACCCCTTGAGCCTCGCGTCGTCCCAGCGTAAAAAGTTCAACCGTTCCCCGCGAACCGTTGGATTTGACCGTTCGAACGAGTCACGTGGTGTTTGTCGGGCGCGTAGCCGTGCCAGTTTTGGTCACCGCTGCGCCGATCTCCGAGAGCTCCGCGCCGACGCAACAGAGCCACGGCCTCCCGACGTCACGCGTCGCACTCAGCTGCTGCGAGTCAGAGCGCTGCCGCTTTCCCCTAGCCATCCCCACCCCTTCTCCGCCGCCGCTAGAGAGCGAGCCGCGCCACTCCGTCGTGAGACGTCGAGCCAGGGACGCAATCTCGCTACCGTGACAGCTGACTGTCGCGTAGCCGGAGAGTGAGCCTGCGAGCCTAGTATAGGCCTAGGAGTTCCTTTAATTTTAGTTAGAGTCAATTTTGAGTTTGTTTATTTGAGTAGCGTAAAGTCAATTTAAGTTAGTTTAATTTAGTTTTATTAATTTATAATTTCAGACGCCAGGTAGCGGGCGTGGCATAAATTGGCGACCTTTTCTTTTTTTTTTTTTTAATAAACAGTCTACTATTCCATAAGCCATTTTTGTCTTTATTCTACGCCCCCACGAAATCCCTCTACCCTAGCGAGCCAGTCGGAAGGCCCCAAGAGCGAGAGAGAGGACTTCTGTCCCGGAGTCTGGCGCCCAACAACTACCCCTAGCCGTCTGTGGTCCCAGGTTTGTAGCCGGCTCCCCTTCCTGGATCCCCTGAGTCCAGAAAATACCCGTTACAATAGATAACTGTTTCAAATGAAAACGTCCGAGTTAAGGATGAATTTTGTCATAATGCTGAATGCATACAATTTCAATGTTATTATGACTCGCAACTCACAAGGAGAGTAGGGAGGCTCGATCTCGCGGATCGGGTCGTCCTTTCACATGGTGAAAGTTTAAGACCTCCAATTTAACGTGGCTTTTGAATTTTGTTTGAATGGGCCTTGGTTGCTGAGATATCGCGATTTGAAATTTTTCAATTTTTGGCCGGAGCGAAGCCGGTTTTGACTCGCGCGTAAAGTACGTTGAGCGTCAACATCACTGCAAGGAGTGCGAGTAGCTGACACGGTAAGACGGCGGACTAGTACTTTGAAGATTCACGGTTCGCGTCTCCGTGCTTTTTTTATTATTTATTTTTTCTTTATTTTTTTTTAGATCTCTCATAAGACTTTGCATATGCAGGTAAATAAAACAATTGGAAAATAGGTATTGCCAGTTTTATTTTCATATTTTATATACTAAATTTAAGTCATTATGCAATAATAATAAAATAATTCCTCTAGTAATTCACCCATGCAAATTTGCGTCAGGTAGGGGAGAGAGGGGGAATTGCGGACGCTTAAATATAAATGACAATAAAAACCATATCATTAGCAATAATCAGTCTATGTTTTATTGTACTTAAACTTTGGTAAAAACCTTACAAACTTAACGTCATCTTTTACCCGCTATTGATCAACTAATATAAATTTTATAAAAAAAACGAAAAGCTTCCTGTCCGTAATTACCCGGTGCTTATGGGGTAAATCCGGATACCACTTGGGGTAATTACGAACTCTGTGTGGTAAATATGAATCACCTGTCACTCCTTACAAAAATCACAAATATACCCCTTAGACGTGCTACCTCCCGTGCAAGTTTCATGTGCCCATCTGTGGCATCCAAAACATAAAATCCAGTCCTCTGTAGGAGGCGAAACATACCGCTCGCTACAAAAGATACAAAAATACTCTTCCTCCTCTTCACCATCGTCAAAATTCTTGAGATTTTTAACTCTTTTCTTGGACTTTGTATTGGTATTCTTTTTCTCCTCTATAGCTTCTTTTATATTTTCAGTCTTTGTTCTCTTTTTCTCTGCTTCAGGTTTCTTAGTAGTATTCTTCTTTATTCTTTCAATTTTTCTCTTTTCCTTCTTTTCCAGCTCCTGTTTTTCTGGAGTACTAGTTAGTATTATGGAATGTTTAGTTCGTACTGATCGTTTCTTGTCTCTTATAGGAGACTGAAGAGAAGGTACAGTTATAATTTCAGATAGTGAAACTGAAACGGCCGGGGTTGACATGGCAGGCTGAACTGTAACTTTCAGAATAGGCGATGGCAAATCATGACTCTCATCCACGATAGCTTCAGTCTTGTTCAAGTTAGAGGGTGGCACTGCTTATTTGTAATGTTATTTTCATCCAAAAGTAATATTTTTGGGGTAATTGCAGACGTCCGGATTTACCCCATCTCACTCGTCCGCAATTACCCCAATCATCATTTTTCTACTTCTCAAATATTTTTGAGGTTATGATAGCACGTGTGCTTTATTTATTGCTACAGTTTAAATGTTGATTCCTATAGAAGTTTGTATCAAAAGTAACGTTTCGGTAATACGCATGTTAGTGCAAATACACTACATTGAAAATAGCCAAAAACTATAAAAAAAGACATAAAAAAGTTTGTTGGTACTTACCTTGAAAAGTGTGCGCGGTCTTCCGTTTTGACTATTGTCCCTGCACTAAAGATGACGAACGCACCCGAGTCATTGCGGATGGGGAGCGCGGAGAGGGCTGACCTGTCAGAAACAAGTGCGTCCGGATTTACCCCACGTCCGTATTCACCCCACTCTCCCCTAATCATTCTGATTTCTATTCAATAATATCTGTATGTCGACAAATTGGAGGTTAGAAACCATCATAAAAGGAAACGAAGCAGGTTAAAAATTTTACTAAACGACTGGAAAATAGTACTCATTTATTGCAACAAAAACGCGAGATAGATAGCAGAGACGATGTCCTTAAAATACATTATTTAATTCATCATCAATTGCCGCACCTATATTTTCAGATATGCTAGAGGATGCGTGGTTAGCATCTAAATTAACGCCGAATAGCCGTTTTTCAGAATCTAAACGAAGTTTGCTTTCCTGATAAGATTCGCAGGGTTAAATGTGATTGCGGTAATATTGCGTTCATCTTATGTTCGTGGTGTCGAAAGCCTTCGTGCTTCATTTGCTTTTATGATGGTTTCCACCCTTCAATTTGTCGACATGCAGATATTATTGAATAGGAATCAGAATAATTACCTGACGCAAAATTTTCATGGGTGAATTACTAGCGGAATTATTTTATTATTATTGCATAATGACGTAGATGTAGTATATAATAAATAAAAATAAAACTGGTCATACCTATTTTCTAATTGTATTATTTACCTGCATATATATATTTTTTTCTGTCTAAAGTGCAGCAGGTAACGGTAAGTACGACTAAGTTATGTTCTGAATAATAATTCTATTCATTATATCGCCTTCTATCAATTAGTTACCCATTCGCTTGTCGAACCGGCCATAAGTTGAAACAAATATAATATGCAAGAACATGCATCAAATACGAAATGGTCAGGGTCAGATGACGGCCGAGTTGACACGTAATGTCCCATGTATGAATAATTAAAAAATAGTCTGGTGCAATGAAAGAAGCCTTACCATACATATAATATTGTAACGGTCGGTTATCCTAATTACTAATTAATGGTGGTTAGGACGGGGTGTGCGGGAAGAGTGATAACTCACGAGGATATGTGTGACTATTATACTAGTTTATTCACTATCTCCTTAAAATTAGGTACAGTTGTGTGAGCGTGTGTGGATGGGTGAGTAGGTGACAGTGGAGTTGGTAAAGGGTTATTAACGAGGTTATTAGGGGTCTGACTAAAAAGGTACTGACCTTAGCGTAAGGGTGTGTGGAATTCACAAAAGTTGCGGTTCTCGGTTAAGTACTTCACGTGAGCACTGTAAGTACTCGAGTGACGATCGGTCCTCGCGGCCGATCGTCTTCGGTTAAATTCGTGTATTTTCGTGTTTTTTGAATTGCTTCGGTTTCCCCGCGTGATTTGGGGAGGTTTGTGACTTGCTATGTCACAACTCCCCCCTCCCTACGCGGGGTGAAGCCTATAGGGTGAACCGATTCGGGTGTGTGTGTTATGTGTATGTGTACTGTGCCTTATTTTCTATTATATCTTCTACTTTGTACTTTTCTTAACCCTACTAACTTATTTGCTATTTATTTTATCTGCTATACTCTGCTATTATGATTTTACTTATTCTATTTTTGTATGTGTCTTGTTTCTGACTATTTTCCTGTTTTGTACTTGTTCTTTCTACCTTAATTTCTAGTGTGCTTCGTTTTCGTTGTCTTCTCCTGTTGTCGTGTCGTTCTTACGTCGTGTCGTGTAGTTTCCTCGTTTTCTCGTGTCGTTCTGTTGTTTTGTCGTTTCGTTATCCGGTCGTGTCGTTTTCTTTCTCGTTTTCTCGTGTCCTCCTGTTATCTTCTCGCGCCTCTGTCCTCATTTTCCTCGTCTCTTCCTTATTGTGTGGTGTCTGGTGTGATGTCTGTGTCGTCTATTTCAATTATTAGCGTGTCTGTGTCCATTTCGTCTGCTGTTTCGTACGCGTCGTGTTCCGTGTCTGAGTCTGTGTCTTTTACGGTTTGTTTCGGTGTTGTGTTTACTGTGTGGTCTTTTGGTGTAATTTGGTATGTTTTTGGAAATGGTGGGTGTGCTCGTGTTCGTGTTCGTCTCTGGTGTCTTATCGCTGTGCTGTGCAATGGTAGTGTAGGTGTTGGTATTGTTTGTTTCGGGGGTGATGGTGGTGTGTACGGGGGTAAATTTTCCAGGTCAATGAGTGGTGGTTGTGTTGGTGTTGTGTCGTATTTTTTTGTGTTTCTGTTTTTGTATTTTATGTATCTGTCTGTCTCTTCTGCGATTTTCAATTGTGCGTCTATTCTGTCTCTTAGTTCCGTAATTTCGTCTCGTGTGTCTGTGGTTGGTTTTTTTGGTCGTGTGTATGGGGTTGTGTGTTCCCGTGTACTTGTGTCTGATGTCTGTCTGGGTGTGCCTGGGGTTGGTTCTGTGTTTGTTGGTGTGTTGTGTGTGGAGGGTGGGTTTGGGTATCTGTGTGTGTGTGGTGGTAGTCCGGGTGTTTGTAATAATGGCACTTTGTGTGTCGTGGTGGTTGGTGTGTCTTGTGTTGGCGTCGGTAACAGTGATGTTCTATGTGTGGGTGCTACGAATAGCGTGTATTGTCTTGGTGTCGGTAATAGTGTGCGTCGTGTTTCCGTCGGTGGGTGTATATTGTATTGGTGTTGTATTGGTCTGTCTGCTTGTACTGTCTCTGGTGTCGTGTAGCGGTGTGCGTGCGTTGGCTGTCCTGGTGTCTGTAGTAGTGGTGTCTTGCGTTTGTGTGTCCTCTCCATTGTCTCTGTCTGTAATATATCGAATGCGTTATTAGTTACACGTTTATTTTAAATGTATAGTTTCAGGTTATCGATATGCCATTTTCCGGCGTTCTTTCCGTTTTCTGCTGTCAATTCGTATATCGTAGGTGAAATTTTGTTCGTTATTATATATGGTCCAGAGTATTTATGTGATAATTTTGCTGCTATGTGATCTACCTTTGATGAGAGTATGTGGTTCTTTTTAAGAACCCTATCTCCTACCTTGAATTCGGTGTTTCTATGTCTTAGATTGTAATAGTGTGCCTGTCTTTCGTTGGCCTCCGTTAAATGTCTTTGGACTTCTTCCCTGATTATCTGTAGTCGGCGTAGGTGATCTGTCCATTTGTCCGTGTCCTGTATCTCTATGTCTCCCTCGTTCTCTAGTTTATCTCGTAGGTTTTGTGTTGGCTTCAATTCTCTTCCCAAGTTCAGGAATGCCGGTGTGTGTTTTGTTGATGTGTGTGTACTTGTGTTTAGTGCGAGTACCTTTGATGAGAGTATGTGGTTCTTTTTAAGAACCCTATCTCCTACCTTGAATTCGGTGTTTCTATGTCTTAGATTGTAATAGTGTGCCTGTCTTTCGTTGGCCTCCGTTAAATGTCTTTGGACTTCTTCCCTGATTATCTGTAGTCGGCGTAGGTGATCTGTCCATTTGTCCGTGTCCTGTATCTCTATGTCTCCCTCGTTCTCTAGTTTATCTCGTAGGTTTTGTGTTGGCTTCAATTCTCTTCCCAAGTTCAGGAATGCCGGTGTGTGTTTTGTTGATGTGTGTGTACTTGTGTTTAGTGCGAATTGTAAGTCTTGTAAGTGTATGTCCCATTCCCTGTGATCTTTCTCTATGTATGCTTGTATCATGGTTTTTATCGTTCTATTTACTCGTTCCACTGGGTTAGCTTGCGCGTGATATGGGGGTATGGTTGTGTGTCTGATGCCGAATTTTTGTGTTAGTTCGCGCATCAGTTTGTTTATGTATGGTGTACCGTTATCTGTTAATATTACACGTGGTGTTCCCCAACGTGATATAACGTGTGTGTGTAGTGCGTGTTCTACTGTTTGAGCTGTTGCTTTTTTAAGTGGTATTATCTCGCTTCATTTCGTGTATAGGTCTTGGAAGACTATTATGTATTGGTGTCGTGTCTTGGAAATCAGAAGTGGACCCATTATGTCGGAAGCTACTACTCTCCATGGTTCTTCTATGATTCTATGCCCCATGAGGCCTGCTGGTTGTCTTTGTTCCACTTTCGTTTTCTGGCATATTTCGCATTTTCTTACGTGGTTTACTGTGTCTCTATACATTCCTGGCCAGAAGTATTCTTTAGCTATTCTTTGGTATGTTTTTTCTATCCCTAAATGTCCTGCTTGTGTTGTGTCGTGATTTTCGTGTAGTACTTGTGTGATTTTTTCCTTTGGGATTACTAGTTTCCACGGGTTTGTGTCTGGTAGTAGATTAGAGTGTAGTGGGTCGGGTCTATGGAAATATAGATGTGTGTCGCGTATTCTCCATGAGTTATTTTTCTCTGGTCGTGTCTGTACTTGTGTCTTTTTATATGTGTACCATTTGTCTGTAGTGTCTTCTATCGCGCCTAACTGCGCTTTTTCTTCGTCTTCGTGTAATCGTGATAATGCGTCGGGTACCTGGTGTGCTGAGCCTTTTCTGTGTATTATTTCAAAATCGTATTCTAGTAATTCTAGTGCCCATCGAGCTAATCTACCTGTCGGGTTTTTCAAATTATGTAGCCATTTTAATGCACTGTAGTCTGTGATGACTGTAAAGTGGTACCCTTCTAAATACGGTCTAAATTTTTGTATCGCCCAAATTACTGCTAGACATTCTCTCTCTGTCGTCGTGTACTTACGCTCAGCTTCGCTCAGTGCACAGCTGGCGTATGCAACTACTTGTTCTATTTCTTGTTTTGTTTGTGTGAGTACTGCGCCTATGCCTGTTCCGCTCGCATCTGTTTGTACTTGGAATGGTAGTGTGTGGTCGGGACATGTTAGTGTGGGAGGTGTTGTGAGTAATTGTTTGATTGTGTTCGTTGCGTGTTGTTGTTCCTCTCCCCAGACCCATTTCTGTTCCTTTTTTAATAATCGTGTGAGTGGTTCTGTTATGTGTGCGAAATTCGGGATGAATCGTCTGTACCACGAGGCCATTCCGATTAATCGTCTTAACTGCTTAAGTGTTTTTGGTTCTGGGTAGTCTGTTAGTGGTTGTATTTTGTCTGTGTCTATGTGTAGTCCGTGTTTATCTACTATGTAGCCTAGGTATTTTACTTGTGAGCAGCCAAATTCACATTCATCTGGATTAATTGTAAGTCCTGCGTGTGTTATTTTATCTAATATTTTCCCTAGCCAGTGTAAGTGTAGGTATGCAAATGCGTACGGTTCTGATTTTGGTCCAATTATTTTATCTAGTAGTCTTTGGAAGGTCGCTGGTGCTCCCGTTAGCCCATATGGCATCCTTTTAAATTGGTATAATCCTTTTCCCGGTACTGTAAATGCTGTTATGTGTCTGCTGTCTTCGTGTAGTGGTATTTGGAAGTATGCTTGGCTAAGGTCGAGTTTAGATATGTATTGTGCTGCGCGTAGTTTATCGAGTATTGCTGTCATGTATGGGAGGGGGTATGCATCTTTACGTGATACTGAGTTTACTTTTCTAAAATCTAGGCAAAATCTGTAGGTGTTGTTTGGTTTTTTAATCATTACTATGGGGCTCGACCAATCACTCTCTGATGGTTCTATGACGTCTTCTGCAATCATTTTGTCTACTTCTGCGTATATCGCGTCTTTGATTTTCGGTGACACCATGTAGTGTCTTTGTTTTATGGGTGTGTGTCCTTGTGTGTCTATTCTGTGTGCTGTTAAGTGTGTTAGACCTAGTTGTCCTGGTAGTGAGGTGATCTTGTTTCTCAGTAGTGATTGTAGTTCTGTGTGTTGTGTGTCTGTGAGTTGTTGAATTCCATTGCAGATTCGGGGTGCCTGGTTTCTTGGGTATAGGTTTGGATTGGGTGGAAAGTTTGGGGTTGGTAGCAATGCTTTTCGTTGTCGTGGTGTGTACGTGTGTGTTTCGTCTCTCCTATCTGTTTTTTGTTCTCGTGCGCTTTTATATAGGTTCGGATTTGGTGGAAAATTTGGAGTTGGTAGTAAGGCTTTTTGCTTTGGTGTGGTGTCTATATGTGTTTGTTTCTGTACGTCTGTGTCTATGTGTGTTTTGTTGTGTGTGTCTGTGTTTTGCGACTGTTCTTGCGCTTTTCTCGCTAATTTTTCTTGTAATGCCGCTGCTTTTGCTTGTTTGGTGTGTGTTTGTGTTTCCTGTTCCCTTGTTTCTTTGCGTGGTTCTGTTACTTTTTTTGGTTTCTAATCTTCGTCTTTATCGTCTTCCTGTTCTATGTTTTCTTCTTGTGTGTTTGCGATTTGTAGTGGTGTTGGGGTTGTTTGTGGCCATCGTTGCATTCTATATGTTAAGTGTGGTTTTTCTCTCATGGACCAGCTGTTGTCTGCGAAGTCTAGCTTCATGCCAAATTGTCTAATTGCATCTATGCCTATTATGCATGTCCACGCTAACGTTGGAATAATTCCCAATTCCACCCATCTCGCTGTGTGTCCTATTCTAATTAATCGTGTTGTTATTCCTGTTATTCCTGCGCTCGAGCCGTTTGCTACTAGTACTGTAGTGTTAGGTGTATCTTGTATGTCTGTGTATCTTTCTTTTATAATTTCTCCGATCTTTTGTCCTAAGTATGAGTGTGTTGATCCCGTGTCTATGAGTGCATTGAATTCTAATCCGTCCATCTCCAATTTTATGTGAAATCTCGGATCGCGCGGATTGTGTGTAATTGTGTATATTACGTGTTCGGGTGTGTCTGTGTTGTGTGTTTGGGGAACTGACTCCACCCGTGTTAGCTGTTCCCTTACTCGATTCCCGACTGTTGTGGTTTTGTGCATTGCCATCTCATGTGGCCTGGTTCGTTGCAGTTATAGCATCGTTGTTCTGTTGTGTTTGTCCCGCGTGTATTGTTGTGGTGTGTATTGCGGTGCTGTGTATGTGATTGCCGGGCGTGGTGGTGGTTGTATCTGTGGTTTTGGTTGAGTTGTGTGTGTGTATGTCGGTGCTATGTTTGGTGTTGGTAGTAAGACTCTACGTTGCTGTGTTTGTGCTTGTGGGGTTCCCTGTGTGTGTGTGTGTTTCGCTTGTTGTGTGTATTGGTTCCTCATGATATTCTGTCTTGCTTCCTCCCGTGCTTTCTCTTTTTCCCAGTGTTTACCTGCGCTTTCTAGTTGTTGAAACGTCTTTATTTCGTGTCTGCCTATGTATTGCTTATATTCTAGTTTGAGTTTACTGTGCGTTATCTCTAGTTCCTGTATCTGTGTGTATGGTGGGTTTAGCTGTGTGAGTAGCGTTCTGATTCTTATTATGAATTCTGAAATTCGTTCGTTCTCTCTCTGTATGCAGTTTTTTATTTCTTCCTCTATTCTCTCCCTGTGTCCTGTATCTGTGAATGTGTATTGTATGTGTTCTGCAAATTCTTGCAGTGTGTTCCATCCTCCTCTGTGTATTCTGTACCATTGTTTTGCTTTTCCGTCTAGTATAGGTATGAGGTTGTCCAACAGTTGTTTGTCCTGTATGTCGTATGCTACTTGTAGCTCTCTTACGTTTTGTAAAAATTCGTATAGATCTTCGTTAGGTTCTCCTGTGTATTTTATGTTCCACGTTTGTATTTGTGTAATCGGTATTATCGAATTTTGTGTTTGGCTGTTGATAAAGTGCTGTGTGTTCTGTGGGTGTATTGTCTGTGTGTCATATATCATCGGATGCGTTTGTGGTGGGTCTAAATCTATAAGGTTTTGAATTTGCTGTATGTTTCGCGTGTTAGTGCCTATGAATGTTTCTGCCCCTGTTCTTTCTCGTCCTTGATTGTTCTCGAAGAAGGCGTATTCGTGTGTGTTCATGTGTGTGTGGTTTGGTTGTATGCTGTGTGTGATCCCTGGTGATTCGAAGTGTATTACCGGTGTATTTAGGATTCGCGTGCTTTGTAATGTATGTTGCATTCCTATGTTCCTTCCGTTAATTTCTCCCTGTGTATTAAATTGTCTATCATCTCTAAACGGTTCGTGTACTTGCATGCGTGGTAGGATGTGTATTTGATTTTCCTGTGTCTGTCTGTATCTGTGTGTGTTTCGCCCGTTTTGACCGTCTAACTCTGCCGTGTTGTTTTCGAAAAGCGCACGTATAGGGCCGTGTGCTTGTGTGCCGCATGGCAACGCCGGCTCGCTATGTCTTCTCTCTGCCATTTGTATGTATGTGTGTATATGTGTCTAACCGTTCGTCTTTGAATTTGTCTGTTTTATGAAATGTGTTTTATTGTTTTAATTTGTTTAACGTCCTACTTGTTTATGGGGTATCGTGGATTATTACGTTGGGCGCCAATTTGTAACGGTCGGTTATCCTAATTACTAATTAATGGTGGTTAGGACGGGGTGTGCGGGAAGAGTGATAACTCACGAGGATATGTGTGACTATTATACTAGTTTATTCACTATCTCCTTAAAATTAGGTACAGTTGTGTGAGCGTGTGTGGATGGGTGAGTAGGTGACAGTGGAGTTGGTAAAGGGTTATTAACGAGGTTATTAGGGGTCTGACTAAAAAGGTACTGACCTTAGCGTAAGGGTGTGTGGAATTCACAAAAGTTGCGGTTCTCGGTTAAGTACTTCACGTGAGCACCGTAAGTACTCGAGTGACGATCGGTCCTCGCGGCCGATCGTGTTCGGTTAAATTCGTGTATTTTCGTGTTTTTTGAATTGCTTCGGTTTCCCCGCGTGGTTTGGGGAGGTTTGTGACTTGCTATGTCACAATATAGTTCTCAAATTGGAAAATTAATGACAAATTAGTGACTGAAGTCTACTCTTCAGAATCATTTTCGAATATCAGATGTTTGTCACCGTGTTATTCAATTTTTAGTAACGTCAGTCATATGTATGCTGAAACAGTCTGATTCGCGGACTCATTCCACTGCCACATACATAGTATAGTGACGCTACTCAATAATGAATAATTTGGTGAGGATAAATCGGAAAATCTGAAAGTGAATGCACTCCACAGAAGGAACTTTGTGCTTGAAAACCATCATTGTCAGAATTTTCTGTTTTTTTTTTTCACACCACAGACAACTTTTGAAAATAATTTTATACGAGCAAACAATCTTCTTTTTCCATTATTATTTCGTCAGATTATTATCAACAGAACATACATGTTCAAGCATTTTTTCAAGATAAAAATGTTCATATTCCCCGTACGTTTTCGATAGTCCCATTCAACAAGTCGGCCCTGCGCTGGCCGGCAGTAATACCGATGCACGATTCGCGCGCTGAGCTCTCTTTCTCGGGCATTACAGGAACTAAGGATTATCATGGCTTCCCAACAATTTACAATCGCTAATTACAACGAATTGCGAGTTTTCACATAGAGACTTTATTCCTGCATGAAACAAAGATGTTTTTGAATAGGAGTGTTTGTCATGCCGTGTAGAATGGCGCTTACACAGTTATTTTCCCGTCAATGATGCGTGGGCTCTGATATTAGTCGAAATAAGTGACACGCCCACATTCTGCGATGAAAATTAAAAAAAAAAATTCGATTTCATTGAATTTTGGGAGCTAGCTCGAACTTATTCCTCGTCAAACATCGGCTGCCAAAAGGACAATCCGATTGATGGCCCCGTTCCGGAGATATTCGGGAAATTAGATTGGTCGGTAAAAATCGTCTGGTCCCTCCCCTTAAAGTGAACAATCGTGGTAACTTAGCTTTGTTGACTTGGTGTAGTATGGATCGGCATGGAATTTGTAGTAAATTAGATTTTGTATAGCCGCCCTCACCTTCGCAGGAACCTTGCCACCAATTCGTGTGTACCACAAAGTATTTGAATGGATTAGAGCGTCTTTTAATAAGATATTGTATTCAATTGATATTTAAATTTCACTGATATGTAATTTGAATTTAAGTACACTATATTTTCAGGCGAAAATGTATTAAAGAACAAAACTAGAATTTTAATCAAACATGCATGTATTACTGCGCGTTTGGATTAACCAATTAGGAGCCCACTCAGTGGCTAACGAGAATCTCATTGGCTCAGGGACTTATTTAACTCGAGCGTAGGCGTGCGGGCCTTTGCTTCGTTGTGTGGTCCCATGCCGTCCCATGCTTCACCTATAGTCAACTCACACTAGCTTAATTGAGTATGCTTATATTATCTTTATAACCGTATTTATACTCTATAGTCACACATTCATTCATTTCTTATTTCAGATAGCGTATGGTATTATTATTACGTTATTTCAATAGGTATGTAGCTTCATTTTCCCTATTTCTGTGGAAACCAGAAAGAGAGATAGAGCTTACATCTATAAACTAATGTAGTAGTGTGGTACTGAGGGGTCAGCAAAACCAGGGTTTCCAGCGTTGCTTCGCCCCTCACCACGGGGGCCCTAAGCCACTGAGACTATGCAGTTTTCGTTATCGGTTTTTGCGTGACTTACGCTGCTTAAGGAAGGAGGATGTTTATTTGTTACGAAGAAATATTATATTCTCAAGTGTGATTTGACTTGGGCTCCGCGCCACGTTCTTCGTGTAACTTGAGAGCAGCCAGGGTACCCCGAAGTGCTAAGCACTGCTACTCGTAAATCAAAAACGAAATAAATATTTATCACTTTTTATATATTTTGTAATATACTATTATAATTTTGAAAAGTTTAGGTTTCCTATTGATAACTGAAGTTACGCACATAACAACCTCAAATACACCATTAGGTCTACTTCAAAATCGAGGGAATTATCGGCCAAGGTTCTAATGTTCTCGGTTAGTAAGTGTGCTTCTAATTCTTCAAACCCCCCATCCTTCTACGAGCTTCTACGGAGCAGTTACAACTGAAAACCGACCGTTGTACGGTACTCTAGAATAGGCGTTCCAGGGGCGACTTACTTTCTCGTCGTGTGTAATAAACCAGATTTTAAAACAAACAGGTAATTTATTCAAATATGATTCACATGTATGGCCACTGTCGATAGTGCGACTTGGTAATAATTTGTGTGTGGTTTACTGTTGAGATAATTAATATTAGTGAAGCTAACTTAACCTGAGTTATTATGAATATACAACAAACTGAAGTGCGTCTGAGGGAATCGCGATGAGAGAACCGGGAGTAGAAGTGCACTCGAAGACGGTTTCTTGACAACTGATTTTACATTACATCATGTTAACCTAGCTTACATAGATATATACACGAGAAGGGAAAATGCACATAGGCAGGATATATCGCGAGTGAGGGGAAAGACCAGGTATGTATCGAATAAAACAATGAGAACATAGGACTCCTTTGGGCCTGTTCGACCGCGCCGTTCCGGGAAGGCTGCAACTCACATTTGGCGACCAACTGCATGCTGTAAAGTACGTAAAAACCCGGACCAACACTTCTAACGTACCCTTAGACTATTGCTAGAAAGCGTTGTCATTGTCTCAGGGTACGTAGTCGCGAAATACGGGTCTTGTCTTGCCAGATGTAATGCAATTGCCTGTGCCGGAACGCGGGTTCCGAATTGACCTGCCCTGGGCCTTTCCTCCCCTGCAGATGTGTGGGAAAGCCCACGACTCCGTATAGTCGCTTCTTAGAAACTTAATTTTAAACTATAATAAACTGTACAACTAACTATTTCGGTTAGCAGGACCGAACATCCCGTAGGCCTTGAAAGCACTACCTTTCAACACAGATTATTACATCTATTATTAATATTACAAACAAGCAGGTTAGTTATTCTAGGACTAGTTGCTTATCTGGGTATTTCTGAGTCCTTTTCCAAAGGTAGAATGCACACCTTGGCCACAGCTCGTTTTAGTACCCCGTGAGAGGTCTTGATACTAACTACTCTCACGCGATCATCCTTGCCCGCGTGAGTGTCTATTATTCGACCCATGCGCCATTGCATAGGCAGGACGTTGTCGTCCTTCAAAAGCACCAACGCTCCTTGCAATTCGGGACCGGGTTTAGATTGGGCCCACTTTGACCGCTGCTGTAACTGGCCTAGATACTCGCGGTTCCATCGCGACCAGAAGTGCTGTTTTAGCTGAGATAGAAGTTGATATCTAGTTCAGCGATTTGACGGTACGTCTAATAATTGGACCTGAGGAATCGTGGTAAGCGTTCACCGATTAAGAAATGTCCCGGCGTCAGAGGCATAAAGTCATTGGGATCGTTCGACATGGGTGACAGCGGTCGCGAATTCAAACAAGCTTCGATTTGAATGAAAATCGTATACAATTCTTCGAAGGTTAAGAGCGCGTTTCCGATCACCTTCTTCATGTGTGTCTTGGCCGATTTTACACCTGCTTCTCATAGCCCGCCGAAATGGGGCGAATAAGCCGAAGCAAAATGCCACGTAATTAATTGGTTATCGAGGTACTCGTCAACATCCGTTCGGTGTTTTTCGCTCTTCGAAAGATTTGCGAGATCCTTCGACTCATTGTTTGCGCTTACAAAGTTAGTACGGTTGTCCGAGTACATCTTCGAGGGCCGCCCCCGACATGCAATAAACCGTTTGAAAGCATTCAAAAATCCGGTAGCTGAAAGGTCGACGGCTAACTCTAAGTGAATGGCCTTTGTAACTAACAATAAGCAAACAAATAGGCACAGGTACGTCTTTCCCGATTTATTTCGTGAAATTTTTGTACAGAATGGGCCAGCGTAATCTACCCCGCATTTCAAGAACGCACGTGCTGGTGTGACGCGAGCTGCAGGTAGATTACCCATTAATGGTTGCGTAGAGGTCGGGTTATTTCTGAAACATACTATGCAATGACGCAGGACGCTTCGAATTGTGTTGCGACCTGATAATGGCCAGTACCTACATCGCAACGATACGAGAAACGCCTGAGGTCCAGCATGCAACAGCCTGTAGTGTTCTTCTCGTATGATAAGACGGGCGAGACGATGTTTCGCCGGTAGCACGATTGCATGTTTTTGTGCGTATGGCACATTAGAATTTTCCAACCTACCTCCGACTCTAATAATCCCGTCTTGGTCCAAAAATGGACACAATGTTAGCAATTTACTGCTTGCATGTAATTCGCGATTTTGATTGAGGGATTTAATTTTGTCGCAAAATTCTTGCACTTGCATTAGCACGATTAACCGTTTCAGTGCCAAATCCAGCTCGTTAGCTGTTAGTGGTCCCATCTTGCGACTTGGAGTATTCAATAAATTGTATTTAAATCGCAAGCAGTAGGCCGTGACTCTAGTTAACTTATTTAATGAGGAAAATCGCTCGAATATCAGAAAGTTCTTTGTTACACTAGCATCTACTGCCTTCGGTGTTTTTATCTCAGGTATGTCTGCAGTCTGGGGAATTTCTTCCCGCGGCCAGCGTTCTGGTTCGAAGGAAAGCCAGGTAGGCCCTTGCCACCAGATATCGGTTGATTCCAAGAGTTGAGGGTCGACGCCTCGCGCTATTATGTCAGCGGGGTTGTCCTCTGATCGCACGTGTCTCCAAGTTGCGTGGCTGCTCCTTTCTTGAATTTCGGTCACTCGATTAGCAACGAACGTCTTCCACTAACAAGCCTCACCCTTGATCCAGGCGAGAGTGATTGTAGAGTCGCTCCAATACACCGTCTCATGGATAGGCATTGCCAGAGCCTGTGTTGCCTTCTGACCCAGCCTTGCCAGTAGGAGTGCGCCGCATAACTCTAGTCGTGGTATCGATACGTTTTTTATCGGTGCCACCTTAGATTTTGCACACAGCAATTGAGCCGTCCAGGTGTTGCACGCCGCCAACGAGCGTATATAGAGGCATGCTCCGTAAGCTGCTTCGGATGCATCGCAGAAACCGTAGAGTTCGATTCGTATTGGGTGCGTAGTTCGCACTAGCCTGGGAATCCGAATTTCATTTAGCTTGTGTAAGTGTCCGACGTAGTGCATCCACAAGGTATATGAATGTCGGAAGGGACTGATTCATCCCAGCCGATCTTTACGAGCCACAGACGTTGTAGGATGATTTTCGTCCTCATCGTTGTGGGCCCGATCAAACCGAGCGGGTCAAATATTTGTGAAATTGTGGAAAGAATTATCCTCTTCGTGACCCTTTGCGGGGTCTCTAGAGTCCGCACGCAATATTGCAATTCATCGCGTTGAGGTCGCCATAGTAAACCCAGTGTTTTTACTTGTTCGCCAATATTGCGGACTGCTGCCACGTTGTCCCGAGGAACACCGTCGAGTAGAGTTGGTTCGCTAGCCGTCCATTTTCGCAGACTAAGTCCCGCCGTTTGAAGAATTGCCGATACGTCCGTCAGGATCCGAGCTGTTTCTTCTAGTGTGTCAGCTTCCGACAGCAGATCATCGACGTAGAAATCGTCCTTGATGATGCGACTGGCGGTGGGAAATCGTTCGGTATTCTCATCTGATGATTGATGCAGACATCGGATGGCTAAGAACGGTGACCTACTTGTTTATGGGGTATCGTGGATTATTACGTTGGGCGCCAATTTGTAACGGTCGGTTATCCTAATTACTAATTAATGGTGGTTAGGACGGGGTGTGCGGGAAGAGTGATAACTCACGAGGATATGTGTGACTATTATACTAGTTTATTCACTATCTCCTTAAAATTAGGTACAGTTGTGTGAGCGTGTGTGGATGGGTGAGTAGGTGACAGTGGAGTTGGTAAAGGGTTATTAACGAGGTTATTAGGGGTCTGACTAAAAAGGTACTGACCTTAGCGTAAGGGTGTGTGGAATTCACAAAAGTTGCGGTTCTCGGTTAAGTACTTCACGTGAGCACCGTAAGTACTCGAGTGACGATCGGTCCTCGCGGCCGATCGTGTTCGGTTAAATTCGTGTATTTTCGTGTTTTTTGAATTGCTTCGGTTTCCCCGCGTGGTTTGGGGAGGTTTGTGACTTGCTATGTCACAATATAGTTCTCAAATTGGAAAATTAATGACAAATTAGTGACTGAAGTCTACTCTTCAGAATCATTTTCGAATATCAGATGTTTGTCACCGTGTTATTCAATTTTTAGTAACGTCAGTCATATGTATGCTGAAACAGTCTGATTCGCGGACTCATTCCACTGCCACATACATAGTATAGTGACGCTACTCAATAATGAATAATTTGGTGAGGATAAATCGGAAAATCTGAAAGTGAATGCACTCCACAGAAGGAACTTTGTGCTTGAAAACCATCATTGTCAGAATTTTCTGTTTTTTTTTTTCACACCACAGACAACTTTTGAAAATAATTTTATACGAGCAAACAATCTTCTTTTTCCATTATTATTTCGTCAGATTATTATCAACAGAACATACATGTTCAAGCATTTTTTCAAGATAAAAATGTTCATATTCCCCGTACGTTTTCGATAGTCCCATTCAACAAGTCGGCCCTGCGCTGGCCGGCAGTAATACCGATGCACGATTCGCGCGCTGAGCTCTCTTTCTCGGGCATTACAGGAACTAAGGATTATCATGGCTTCCCAACAATTTACAATCGCTAATTACAACGAATTGCGAGTTTTCACATAGAGACTTTATTCCTGCATGAAACAAAGATGTTTTTGAATAGGAGTGTTTGTCATGCCGTGTAGAATGGCGCTTACACAGTTATTTTCCCGTCAATGATGCGTGGGCTCTGATATTAGTCGAAATAAGTGACACGCCCACATTCTGCGATGAAAATTAAAAAAAAAAATTCGATTTCATTGAATTTTGGGAGCTAGCTCGAACTTATTCCTCGTCAAACATCGGCTGCCAAAAGGACAATCCGATTGATGGCCCCGTTCCGGAGATATTCGGGAAATTAGATTGGTCGGTAAAAATCGTCTGGTCCCTCCCCTTAAAGTGAACAATCGTGGTAACTTAGCTTTGTTGACTTGGTGTAGTATGGATCGGCATGGAATTTGTAGTAAATTAGATTTTGTATAGCCGCCCTCACCTTCGCAGGAACCTTGCCACCAATTCGTGTGTACCACAAAGTATTTGAATGGATTAGAGCGTCTTTTAATAAGATATTGTATTCAATTGATATTTAAATTTCACTGATATGTAATTTGAATTTAAGTACACTATATTTTCAGGCGAAAATGTATTAAAGAACAAAACTAGAATTTTAATCAAACATGCATGTATTACTGCGCGTTTGGATTAACCAATTAGGAGCCCACTCAGTGGCTAACGAGAATCTCATTGGCTCAGGGACTTATTTAACTCGAGCGTAGGCGTGCGGGCCTTTGCTTCGTTGTGTGGTCCCATGCCGTCCCATGCTTCACCTATAGTCAACTCACACTAGCTTAATTGAGTATGCTTATATTATCTTTATAACCGTATTTATACTCTATAGTCACACATTCATTCATTTCTTATTTCAGATAGCGTATGGTATTATTATTACGTTATTTCAATAGGTATGTAGCTTCATTTTCCCTATTTCTGTGGAAACCAGAAAGAGAGATAGAGCTTACATCTATAAACTAATGTAGTAGTGTGGTACTGAGGGGTCAGCAAAACCAGGGTTTCCAGCGTTGCTTCGCCCCTCACCACGGGGGCCCTAAGCCACTGAGACTATGCAGTTTTCGTTATCGGTTTTTGCGTGACTTACGCTGCTTAAGGAAGGAGGATGTTTATTTGTTACGAAGAAATATTATATTCTCAAGTGTGATTTGACTTGGGCTCCGCGCCACGTTCTTCGTGTAACTTGAGAGCAGCCAGGGTACCCCGAAGTGCTAAGCACTGCTACTCGTAAATCAAAAACGAAATAAATATTTATCACTTTTTATATATTTTGTAATATACTATTATAATTTTGAAAAGTTTAGGTTTCCTATTGATAACTGAAGTTACGCACATAACAACCTCAAATACACCATTAGGTCTACTTCAAAATCGAGGGAATTATCGGCCAAGGTTCTAATGTTCTCGGTTAGTAAGTGTGCTTCTAATTCTTCAAACCCCCCATCCTTCTACGAGCTTCTACGGAGCAGTTACAACTGAAAACCGACCGTTGTACGGTACTCTAGAATAGGCGTTCCAGGGGCGACTTACTTTCTCGTCGTGTGTAATAAACCAGATTTTAAAACAAACAGGTAATTTATTCAAATATGATTCACATGTATGGCCACTGTCGATAGTGCGACTTGGTAATAATTTGTGTGTGGTTTACTGTTGAGATAATTAATATTAGTGAAGCTAACTTAACCTGAGTTATTATGAATATACAACAAACTGAAGTGCGTCTGAGGGAATCGCGATGAGAGAACCGGGAGTAGAAGTGCACTCGAAGACGGTTTCTTGACAACTGATTTTACATTACATCATGTTAACCTAGCTTACATAGATATATACACGAGAAGGGAAAATGCACATAGGCAGGATATATCGCGAGTGAGGGGAAAGACCAGGTATGTATCGAATAAAACAATGAGAACATAGGACTCCTTTGGGCCTGTTCGACCGCGCCGTTCCGGGAAGGCTGCAACTCACATTTGGCGACCAACTGCATGCTGTAAAGTACGTAAAAACCCGGACCAACACTTCTAACGTACCCTTAGACTATTGCTAGAAAGCGTTGTCATTGTCTCAGGGTACGTAGTCGCGAAATACGGGTCTTGTCTTGCCAGATGTAATGCAATTGCCTGTGCCGGAACGCGGGTTCCGAATTGACCTGCCCTGGGCCTTTCCTCCCCTGCAGATGTGTGGGAAAGCCCACGACTCCGTATAGTCGCTTCTTAGAAACTTAATTTTAAACTATAATAAACTGTACAACTAACTATTTCGGTTAGCAGGACCGAACATCCCGTAGGCCTTGAAAGCACTACCTTTCAACACAGATTATTACATCTATTATTAATATTACAAACAAGCAGGTTAGTTATTCTAGGACTAGTTGCTTATCTGGGTATTTCTGAGTCCTTTTCCAAAGGTAGAATGCACACCTTGGCCACAGCTCGTTTTAGTACCCCGTGAGAGGTCTTGATACTAACTACTCTCACGCGATCATCCTTGCCCGCGTGAGTGTCTATTATTCGACCCATGCGCCATTGCATAGGCAGGACGTTGTCGTCCTTCAAAAGCACCAACGCTCCTTGCAATTCGGGACCGGGTTTAGATTGGGCCCACTTTGACCGCTGCTGTAACTGGCCTAGATACTCGCGGTTCCATCGCGACCAGAAGTGCTGTTTTAGCTGAGATAGAAGTTGATATCTAGTTCAGCGATTTGACGGTACGTCTAATAATTGGACCTGAGGAATCGTGGTAAGCGTTCACCGATTAAGAAATGTCCCGGCGTCAGAGGCATAAAGTCATTGGGATCGTTCGACATGGGTGACAGCGGTCGCGAATTCAAACAAGCTTCGATTTGAATGAAAATCGTATACAATTCTTCGAAGGTTAAGAGCGCGTTTCCGATCACCTTCTTCATGTGTGTCTTGGCCGATTTTACACCTGCTTCTCATAGCCCGCCGAAATGGGGCGAATAAGCCGAAGCAAAATGCCACGTAATTAATTGGTTATCGAGGTACTCGTCAACATCCGTTCGGTGTTTTTCGCTCTTCGAAAGATTTGCGAGATCCTTCGACTCATTGTTTGCGCTTACAAAGTTAGTACGGTTGTCCGAGTACATCTTCGAGGGCCGCCCCCGACATGCAATAAACCGTTTGAAAGCATTCAAAAATCCGGTAGCTGAAAGGTCGACGGCTAACTCTAAGTGAATGGCCTTTGTAACTAACAATAAGCAAACAAATAGGCACAGGTACGTCTTTCCCGATTTATTTCGTGAAATTTTTGTACAGAATGGGCCAGCGTAATCTACCCCGCATTTCAAGAACGCACGTGCTGGTGTGACGCGAGCTGCAGGTAGATTACCCATTAATGGTTGCGTAGAGGTCGGGTTATTTCTGAAACATACTATGCAATGACGCAGGACGCTTCGAATTGTGTTGCGACCTGATAATGGCCAGTACCTACATCGCAACGATACGAGAAACGCCTGAGGTCCAGCATGCAACAGCCTGTAGTGTTCTTCTCGTATGATAAGACGGGCGAGACGATGTTTCGCCGGTAGCACGATTGCATGTTTTTGTGCGTATGGCACATTAGAATTTTCCAACCTACCTCCGACTCTAATAATCCCGTCTTGGTCCAAAAATGGACACAATGTTAGCAATTTACTGCTTGCATGTAATTCGCGATTTTGATTGAGGGATTTAATTTTGTCGCAAAATTCTTGCACTTGCATTAGCACGATTAACCGTTTCAGTGCCAAATCCAGCTCGTTAGCTGTTAGTGGTCCCATCTTGCGACTTGGAGTATTCAATAAATTGTATTTAAATCGCAAGCAGTAGGCCGTGACTCTAGTTAACTTATTTAATGAGGAAAATCGCTCGAATATCAGAAAGTTCTTTGTTACACTAGCATCTACTGCCTTCGGTGTTTTTATCTCAGGTATGTCTGCAGTCTGGGGAATTTCTTCCCGCGGCCAGCGTTCTGGTTCGAAGGAAAGCCAGGTAGGCCCTTGCCACCAGATATCGGTTGATTCCAAGAGTTGAGGGTCGACGCCTCGCGCTATTATGTCAGCGGGGTTGTCCTCTGATCGCACGTGTCTCCAAGTTGCGTGGCTGCTCCTTTCTTGAATTTCGGTCACTCGATTAGCAACGAACGTCTTCCACTAACAAGCCTCACCCTTGATCCAGGCGAGAGTGATTGTAGAGTCGCTCCAATACACCGTCTCATGGATAGGCATTGCCAGAGCCTGTGTTGCCTTCTGACCCAGCCTTGCCAGTAGGAGTGCGCCGCATAACTCTAGTCGTGGTATCGATACGTTTTTTATCGGTGCCACCTTAGATTTTGCACACAGCAATTGAGCCGTCCAGGTGTTGCACGCCGCCAACGAGCGTATATAGAGGCATGCTCCGTAAGCTGCTTCGGATGCATCGCAGAAACCGTAGAGTTCGATTCGTATTGGGTGCGTAGTTCGCACTAGCCTGGGAATCCGAATTTCATTTAGCTTGTGTAAGTGTCCGACGTAGTGCATCCACAAGGTATATGAATGTCGGAAGGGACTGATTCATCCCAGCCGATCTTTACGAGCCACAGACGTTGTAGGATGATTTTCGTCCTCATCGTTGTGGGCCCGATCAAACCGAGCGGGTCAAATATTTGTGAAATTGTGGAAAGAATTATCCTCTTCGTGACCCTTTGCGGGGTCTCTAGAGTCCGCACGCAATATTGCAATTCATCGCGTTGAGGTCGCCATAGTAAACCCAGTGTTTTTACTTGTTCGCCAATATTGCGGACTGCTGCCACGTTGTCCCGAGGAACACCGTCGAGTAGAGTTGGTTCGCTAGCCGTCCATTTTCGCAGACTAAGTCCCGCCGTTTGAAGAATTGCCGATACGTCCGTCAGGATCCGAGCTGTTTCTTCTAGTGTGTCAGCTTCCGACAGCAGATCATCGACGTAGAAATCGTCCTTGATGATGCGACTGGCGGTGGGAAATCGTTCGGTATTCTCATCTGATGATTGATGCAGACATCGGATGGCTAAGAACGGTGACCTACTTGTTTATGGGGTATCGTGGATTATTACGTTGGGCGCCAATTTGTAACGGTCGGTTATCCTAATTACTAATTAATGGTGGTTAGGACGGGGTGTGCGGGAAGAGTGATAACTCACGAGGATATGTGTGACTATTATACTAGTTTATTCACTATCTCCTTAAAATTAGGTACAGTTGTGTGAGCGTGTGTGGATGGGTGAGTAGGTGACAGTGGAGTTGGTAAAGGGTTATTAACGAGGTTATTAGGGGTCTGACTAAAAAGGTACTGACCTTAGCGTAAGGGTGTGTGGAATTCACAAAAGTTGCGGTTCTCGGTTAAGTACTTCACGTGAGCACCGTAAGTACTCGAGTGACGATCGGTCCTCGCGGCCGATCGTGTTCGGTTAAATTCGTGTATTTTCGTGTTTTTTGAATTGCTTCGGTTTCCCCGCGTGGTTTGGGGAGGTTTGTGACTTGCTATGTCACAATATAGTTCTCAAATTGGAAAATTAATGACAAATTAGTGACTGAAGTCTACTCTTCAGAATCATTTTCGAATATCAGATGTTTGTCACCGTGTTATTCAATTTTTAGTAACGTCAGTCATATGTATGCTGAAACAGTCTGATTCGCGGACTCATTCCACTGCCACATACATAGTATAGTGACGCTACTCAATAATGAATAATTTGGTGAGGATAAATCGGAAAATCTGAAAGTGAATGCACTCCACAGAAGGAACTTTGTGCTTGAAAACCATCATTGTCAGAATTTTCTGTTTTTTTTTTTCACACCACAGACAACTTTTGAAAATAATTTTATACGAGCAAACAATCTTCTTTTTCCATTATTATTTCGTCAGATTATTATCAACAGAACATACATGTTCAAGCATTTTTTCAAGATAAAAATGTTCATATTCCCCGTACGTTTTCGATAGTCCCATTCAACAAGTCGGCCCTGCGCTGGCCGGCAGTAATACCGATGCACGATTCGCGCGCTGAGCTCTCTTTCTCGGGCATTACAGGAACTAAGGATTATCATGGCTTCCCAACAATTTACAATCGCTAATTACAACGAATTGCGAGTTTTCACATAGAGACTTTATTCCTGCATGAAACAAAGATGTTTTTGAATAGGAGTGTTTGTCATGCCGTGTAGAATGGCGCTTACACAGTTATTTTCCCGTCAATGATGCGTGGGCTCTGATATTAGTCGAAATAAGTGACACGCCCACATTCTGCGATGAAAATTAAAAAAAAAAATTCGATTTCATTGAATTTTGGGAGCTAGCTCGAACTTATTCCTCGTCAAACATCGGCTGCCAAAAGGACAATCCGATTGATGGCCCCGTTCCGGAGATATTCGGGAAATTAGATTGGTCGGTAAAAATCGTCTGGTCCCTCCCCTTAAAGTGAACAATCGTGGTAACTTAGCTTTGTTGACTTGGTGTAGTATGGATCGGCATGGAATTTGTAGTAAATTAGATTTTGTATAGCCGCCCTCACCTTCGCAGGAACCTTGCCACCAATTCGTGTGTACCACAAAGTATTTGAATGGATTAGAGCGTCTTTTAATAAGATATTGTATTCAATTGATATTTAAATTTCACTGATATGTAATTTGAATTTAAGTACACTATATTTTCAGGCGAAAATGTATTAAAGAACAAAACTAGAATTTTAATCAAACATGCATGTATTACTGCGCGTTTGGATTAACCAATTAGGAGCCCACTCAGTGGCTAACGAGAATCTCATTGGCTCAGGGACTTATTTAACTCGAGCGTAGGCGTGCGGGCCTTTGCTTCGTTGTGTGGTCCCATGCCGTCCCATGCTTCACCTATAGTCAACTCACACTAGCTTAATTGAGTATGCTTATATTATCTTTATAACCGTATTTATACTCTATAGTCACACATTCATTCATTTCTTATTTCAGATAGCGTATGGTATTATTATTACGTTATTTCAATAGGTATGTAGCTTCATTTTCCCTATTTCTGTGGAAACCAGAAAGAGAGATAGAGCTTACATCTATAAACTAATGTAGTAGTGTGGTACTGAGGGGTCAGCAAAACCAGGGTTTCCAGCGTTGCTTCGCCCCTCACCACGGGGGCCCTAAGCCACTGAGACTATGCAGTTTTCGTTATCGGTTTTTGCGTGACTTACGCTGCTTAAGGAAGGAGGATGTTTATTTGTTACGAAGAAATATTATATTCTCAAGTGTGATTTGACTTGGGCTCCGCGCCACGTTCTTCGTGTAACTTGAGAGCAGCCAGGGTACCCCGAAGTGCTAAGCACTGCTACTCGTAAATCAAAAACGAAATAAATATTTATCACTTTTTATATATTTTGTAATATACTATTATAATTTTGAAAAGTTTAGGTTTCCTATTGATAACTGAAGTTACGCACATAACAACCTCAAATACACCATTAGGTCTACTTCAAAATCGAGGGAATTATCGGCCAAGGTTCTAATGTTCTCGGTTAGTAAGTGTGCTTCTAATTCTTCAAACCCCCCATCCTTCTACGAGCTTCTACGGAGCAGTTACAACTGAAAACCGACCGTTGTACGGTACTCTAGAATAGGCGTTCCAGGGGCGACTTACTTTCTCGTCGTGTGTAATAAACCAGATTTTAAAACAAACAGGTAATTTATTCAAATATGATTCACATGTATGGCCACTGTCGATAGTGCGACTTGGTAATAATTTGTGTGTGGTTTACTGTTGAGATAATTAATATTAGTGAAGCTAACTTAACCTGAGTTATTATGAATATACAACAAACTGAAGTGCGTCTGAGGGAATCGCGATGAGAGAACCGGGAGTAGAAGTGCACTCGAAGACGGTTTCTTGACAACTGATTTTACATTACATCATGTTAACCTAGCTTACATAGATATATACACGAGAAGGGAAAATGCACATAGGCAGGATATATCGCGAGTGAGGGGAAAGACCAGGTATGTATCGAATAAAACAATGAGAACATAGGACTCCTTTGGGCCTGTTCGACCGCGCCGTTCCGGGAAGGCTGCAACTCACATTTGGCGACCAACTGCATGCTGTAAAGTACGTAAAAACCCGGACCAACACTTCTAACGTACCCTTAGACTATTGCTAGAAAGCGTTGTCATTGTCTCAGGGTACGTAGTCGCGAAATACGGGTCTTGTCTTGCCAGATGTAATGCAATTGCCTGTGCCGGAACGCGGGTTCCGAATTGACCTGCCCTGGGCCTTTCCTCCCCTGCAGATGTGTGGGAAAGCCCACGACTCCGTATAGTCGCTTCTTAGAAACTTAATTTTAAACTATAATAAACTGTACAACTAACTATTTCGGTTAGCAGGACCGAACATCCCGTAGGCCTTGAAAGCACTACCTTTCAACACAGATTATTACATCTATTATTAATATTACAAACAAGCAGGTTAGTTATTCTAGGACTAGTTGCTTATCTGGGTATTTCTGAGTCCTTTTCCAAAGGTAGAATGCACACCTTGGCCACAGCTCGTTTTAGTACCCCGTGAGAGGTCTTGATACTAACTACTCTCACGCGATCATCCTTGCCCGCGTGAGTGTCTATTATTCGACCCATGCGCCATTGCATAGGCAGGACGTTGTCGTCCTTCAAAAGCACCAACGCTCCTTGCAATTCGGGACCGGGTTTAGATTGGGCCCACTTTGACCGCTGCTGTAACTGGCCTAGATACTCGCGGTTCCATCGCGACCAGAAGTGCTGTTTTAGCTGAGATAGAAGTTGATATCTAGTTCAGCGATTTGACGGTACGTCTAATAATTGGACCTGAGGAATCGTGGTAAGCGTTCACCGATTAAGAAATGTCCCGGCGTCAGAGGCATAAAGTCATTGGGATCGTTCGACATGGGTGACAGCGGTCGCGAATTCAAACAAGCTTCGATTTGAATGAAAATCGTATACAATTCTTCGAAGGTTAAGAGCGCGTTTCCGATCACCTTCTTCATGTGTGTCTTGGCCGATTTTACACCTGCTTCTCATAGCCCGCCGAAATGGGGCGAATAAGCCGAAGCAAAATGCCACGTAATTAATTGGTTATCGAGGTACTCGTCAACATCCGTTCGGTGTTTTTCGCTCTTCGAAAGATTTGCGAGATCCTTCGACTCATTGTTTGCGCTTACAAAGTTAGTACGGTTGTCCGAGTACATCTTCGAGGGCCGCCCCCGACATGCAATAAACCGTTTGAAAGCATTCAAAAATCCGGTAGCTGAAAGGTCGACGGCTAACTCTAAGTGAATGGCCTTTGTAACTAACAATAAGCAAACAAATAGGCACAGGTACGTCTTTCCCGATTTATTTCGTGAAATTTTTGTACAGAATGGGCCAGCGTAATCTACCCCGCATTTCAAGAACGCACGTGCTGGTGTGACGCGAGCTGCAGGTAGATTACCCATTAATGGTTGCGTAGAGGTCGGGTTATTTCTGAAACATACTATGCAATGACGCAGGACGCTTCGAATTGTGTTGCGACCTGATAATGGCCAGTACCTACATCGCAACGATACGAGAAACGCCTGAGGTCCAGCATGCAACAGCCTGTAGTGTTCTTCTCGTATGATAAGACGGGCGAGACGATGTTTCGCCGGTAGCACGATTGCATGTTTTTGTGCGTATGGCACATTAGAATTTTCCAACCTACCTCCGACTCTAATAATCCCGTCTTGGTCCAAAAATGGACACAATGTTAGCAATTTACTGCTTGCATGTAATTCGCGATTTTGATTGAGGGATTTAATTTTGTCGCAAAATTCTTGCACTTGCATTAGCACGATTAACCGTTTCAGTGCCAAATCCAGCTCGTTAGCTGTTAGTGGTCCCATCTTGCGACTTGGAGTATTCAATAAATTGTATTTAAATCGCAAGCAGTAGGCCGTGACTCTAGTTAACTTATTTAATGAGGAAAATCGCTCGAATATCAGAAAGTTCTTTGTTACACTAGCATCTACTGCCTTCGGTGTTTTTATCTCAGGTATGTCTGCAGTCTGGGGAATTTCTTCCCGCGGCCAGCGTTCTGGTTCGAAGGAAAGCCAGGTAGGCCCTTGCCACCAGATATCGGTTGATTCCAAGAGTTGAGGGTCGACGCCTCGCGCTATTATGTCAGCGGGGTTGTCCTCTGATCGCACGTGTCTCCAAGTTGCGTGGCTGCTCCTTTCTTGAATTTCGGTCACTCGATTAGCAACGAACGTCTTCCACTAACAAGCCTCACCCTTGATCCAGGCGAGAGTGATTGTAGAGTCGCTCCAATACACCGTCTCATGGATAGGCATTGCCAGAGCCTGTGTTGCCTTCTGACCCAGCCTTGCCAGTAGGAGTGCGCCGCATAACTCTAGTCGTGGTATCGATACGTTTTTTATCGGTGCCACCTTAGATTTTGCACACAGCAATTGAGCCGTCCAGGTGTTGCACGCCGCCAACGAGCGTATATAGAGGCATGCTCCGTAAGCTGCTTCGGATGCATCGCAGAAACCGTAGAGTTCGATTCGTATTGGGTGCGTAGTTCGCACTAGCCTGGGAATCCGAATTTCATTTAGCTTGTGTAAGTGTCCGACGTAGTGCATCCACAAGGTATATGAATGTCGGAAGGGACTGATTCATCCCAGCCGATCTTTACGAGCCACAGACGTTGTAGGATGATTTTCGTCCTCATCGTTGTGGGCCCGATCAAACCGAGCGGGTCAAATATTTGTGAAATTGTGGAAAGAATTATCCTCTTCGTGACCCTTTGCGGGGTCTCTAGAGTCCGCACGCAATATTGCAATTCATCGCGTTGAGGTCGCCATAGTAAACCCAGTGTTTTTACTTGTTCGCCAATATTGCGGACTGCTGCCACGTTGTCCCGAGGAACACCGTCGAGTAGAGTTGGTTCGCTAGCCGTCCATTTTCGCAGACTAAGTCCCGCCGTTTGAAGAATTGCCGATACGTCCGTCAGGATCCGAGCTGTTTCTTCTAGTGTGTCAGCTTCCGACAGCAGATCATCGACGTAGAAATCGTCCTTGATGATGCGACTGGCGGTGGGAAATCGTTCGGTATTCTCATCTGATGATTGATGCAGACATCGGATGGCTAAGAACGGTGAGCAGGCGAGTCCATAAGTTATAGTATTCAGGCAAAAGATGCGAATAGGTTCATCTTGGGACCGTCTCCACAAGATACGTTGTAAATCATGATGTTCGTCGACTACTTCGATCTGACGATACATTTTCTCAATGTCAGCAGTTATGATGTATGTATGCTGTCGAAACCGCAATACGATTGAAAAGAGGTCCTGCTGAATTGTCGGTCCAACTAATAATATGTCATAAAGAGAGACGTTGGACGAGGTTTTGCAGGACCCGTCAAACACCACCCGAAGTTTCGTCGTTTTACTATCTTCTTTCACTACGGCATGGTGTGGTATATAATATACTGCATGTGGTTCAGGCAGAGGGTTATTGACCTCGGTCATATGCTCTAGCCTTTCATATTCATCCATGAACTGGGTATATTGGATTTTCAATTCAGGTTGTCGCAGAAACTTTCGTTCCATCGTATATAATAGCTTCAAGGCAATTTGTTTTGACTCTCCCAGATGCGTTGACTCATCGCGGAAAGGTAGCTGCAGGATGAATCGTCCATCCGCCAGGTCCTTATGCATTTGTCCGTAGTGCTCGTCGCATGCTTGTTCCTCTTGAGTAAATCGAGGTTTCTGAACGCATTCCTCGAGCTTCCAAAATTGCTCCAGGTTGTCGTGGATCTGCTGATGCACCGATAGCCCACAGAATTGTTGAGGCTGTTCCGTACTCTGAATAGGAGCAGGGAGCTCTCCTGCGATTACGCAACCGAGTCGTGTTTTCTGGAGTGTGGGGTGTCCGTTAGCCAATTTGATTCGTCCTACACACAAGAGATCCCAGAAGATGGCAGCTCCTATGGGGATGTCGATTTTCCCAGGACGGTCGAAGGTTGGATCCGCCAACGTCAGATTCTCCGGGATTCGTATCCCAGAAGTGTTGAGGTGCGTAGCTGAATAACGTCCCACGATGACGTCTATGACGAGGAACGGTACTTTCGCTTCATATCCATTGAATCTCGACCCGATTGTCATCGTTATTCGATCGTGCACGCTGGTGAGTGTATTATTGACACCGTTGATTGGCATTGCAACACGTTCTGAAGGTAGTGATAGACGATTACTGAGATCCCTCGTCACTAGATTCGGCTGGGATCCAGAATCTAGAAGTGCTCGGCATTCGTGAACGTTTCCGTCCTTATCGTGAACCAGGACTAGAGCAGTGGAGAGTAGTACTTGCGACTCCCTGGCTCCGTCGCATTGCGTCAGCGTGACGGTCGCATTTGACGGTTGAGCGGTGCCAGCCGTACTATTGCTGCCGTCGCTTACTGCAGCGTGATTCACCTGTTCCGTACCTGAAGTACTCGGGCCCAGAGTGTAACTATTCAACGCACTGTGTCCTTTATTCTCGTGTAGTAACGAGTTATGAAATTAATTGCACTTGCGGCACCGACCGAAAGTGCACTTGCCGCCGTGGATTCGTAGACAATTCATGCAGAGTTTATGTTTTTTCACTTCATTGATGCGAGATGATACCGCGAGATTACGAAACACCGGGCACTTATACACGTGGTGAGAGTCCTTGCACACTGGACACGATATTGAGTCTGTGGATACACCTGTGAAGCTCTGCGACGCCCTTTTCGATTGTCGCGAGTTAGATGTTGCGTTAGGTTTGGGGCCTGTCTTTCCGGCCGTGCCAGCACCCAAGATGATGCACCGATCTTCTAGAAAGGCTGCTAATTCGGTGATGGTAGGCTTCGGTTTATCCTTTGTCACAGTACTCCATTCGCGCTTAGTCCACATGTCCATCTTCCGAGTCATCATGTGTGTTAGCATCGCATCCCACGTGTTGGCTTCAAGAACTTCCAATGCTCAAGTGTGTTTTTGCAAATTATCCAGCATTTGGCGGAGTGCTATGCCTGAGTCCTTCGGCATCACCGGAATGTCAAAAAGTGCTTGCAGATGATTCTCGATCATTACCCTTTTATAGTCGAAACGTTTCGTTAACAATTCCCATGCTATCTTATAATTTTCTTCAGAAGACACCAGTGATTGTGTGATTTCGGCCGCGCTGTCCATGAGTGAGGTGCGCAGATAATAAAATTTCTGTATGCTTGATAGCGAAGTATTCTCGTGTATCATTGTCTTGAAGGTGTCATGAAAATTCAGCCATTGATCGTAATTACCGTTGAACGTAGGTAAGCTCATTGTCGGTAATTTTATGTAAGGGCTACTACCGTTATTATCTGTACTGACAATTGTCGACGCATTATTGGAGATGGGAGTATCATTGGTCTGCCTCCTGAGGTACGTTCTTGCCCTACCCACAGCCGTGTGGTAAGCAGTCTCGAAATTTAGACGATCTTCTTCTGAATTAGTACCAGTGTATTATAATTATATTATTAGTTCTTTAGAAAGTTTATTGAAAAGTTGTGTAACGTGGTGGACTTCTAGTCCGCCACTGACCAGCCTTCCCTGCACCCCGGGACGATCCGCGACTCCGAATGCTATCTCCTATAGGTTCCCCAAGGCAAGCCTCTCGTCCCCCAGCTTTAGCATGTCTGTCTGCCGTAAGTTTTTGTCAGCAGGTTGAGGCGACGCTGGACTGCGAGGGACGACGAGGGATGACGACCGCGCTGATCGGCGGGGAGGGACGCCGCAGAGCCTCGCCGATAGTACCTGTACCTCGGACGACACAGCGAAGACAACGCCTCGCCAGCCAGCCGGCCGGGAGAGGGCTGACCGCCGCAGCCTCAGGCCACCGCTCCACGCTACTTTACCTCCCGAGCCGGCCGCCATCCTCTCATGACGTCACCGCACCGAGGTATGGCGAAATCGGTGGGTGCCGAGCGGCTACCTCCCTTGCCGTTATCAGCGACACCTGCCCGATTTCCGCCGGCGAAGAGGAGGACGGCGGAAACGAGGGAGATCGCCATCTTACCTTTTGTCCGTTTACGAGCTGAAAGTCTCCACGCTGCTTAGCTTTCCGCTTATCTTGCCTGCCGGCCTAGATTACGTTTTTTTTGTTCTCTTTCGCTTCTATTTAATTGCAATTTGCTTTATTCTCGCTTCCTTTCTGTTTTTTTTGCTTTCGAGTTATCTTAGTTGGAGTATTAGCTTCAAGTCTTGTAAATTTAGTGTAGTGACTATCGTTCGGCCTAACCGACGCCCGCTGTGTGTGTGAGTGTGGTGAGTGCTGCTGCCGTTCCGTGCCGTACCGCAGGAGTAGCTGCTGGATATCGAGGTAGGCTTCTTGCCGGACTCCCGACCAACCGTCTCGCGTGGCTGTACGCTTTCGTCCCTCAATTCTGTTCTCTTTTGGAGTCATCCCAGTGGCTCGTGGCTTCTCCCGAGCCGCTGCCTAGCTCTATCGCGTTCGACGGTTGTCGGAAGTCTGTCTCTTTATCTTATTTCTACTTGTGTAGTTAGGGCCCTTGGCCACCTCCACCTAGCCTGCTCCCTTGCCTTGGGGAGACCTACGTGCTGGACCCGGAGGCGCAAGTCTCCGGCTATCCGCCGTCGGTGTGAGTGTGTGTGAGCGTGAGTGCGTGTGGCACGTCTGTCGCCGACGGCGCGCCGCAGAGTTGGGTGAGCGCGTCAGCTGAGCCGGCAGCGTGCGAGTGTGCCTACCCTCCCCCTGCCGTCCCGTACCGCGTACCGAGCCTACCCGCCGTAGCTCGCTGTACTGCTGGGTCGTACTACCCGGCCCGCGAACATTTCTGTACCATATTGCCGGCTTGTATACGACCCGTCGCGACTACCTCGATCGGACTCCGCCGCTCTACCGGTCGTGAGTTCGATCCCGACGTGTGTCGTCTAGTACCTTACTCCTATCTTTTTTTTTGTGTTTCTTTGCGATTAACTACCACTATCTTTTTCTTTAAACTGTTCCTTGGATTGATATTGGTTATTTTGCGCTATTTCTTTTATTTTTGTTATTTGCTTTATTGTTTCTCGCCTATACCGTCCCGGTCTCCGGACAATAAATACGTTGGTCATTTACGTCTCGTAACGGAGTGTGTCATTTCGTCGCCCCCACGTTCCCCTCTCCTACTGACTAGCCGGTTACCTGCCTCTAGCTTAGAGCTTGATTGCGACTTATTCTGCTTTTGTCTCTTTCTTTTGCCGTTTCGCGTTCTCTTACCTGGCACATCCGTGTGCCTGGCGCCCAACACCCTCTCTTTCTCTAGCTACCTTTAGGATACCTCGCGAGGGTGATTCACGTTGGTGTCTTTTGTGCGAGACCTATTTTCTTATTCGCTTCCCCGGGGTAGGGAAATTGCTCGTTACAGTTGTTAATTTGATAAGGGGTCCTGCTCGGTGTGCAGCAATCGGGGAACGACTGGCCTCCCTGCCTGTTCAAACACCTTGTAAAGATTCTCCACCCCCTGCTCTCAGTGCAGCGCCGAAGGTATTGGGGGACACTTAGGCTTCCGAAGCCTGTCCGATTCGTTGTACCACAAGAGCCAGAAGCAATCGGTTAAGATCATTTTTAAAATCCTTTATTTCGGAAACTCACTCAAATTCATAAACACTCAAATAATAGACAAAATACACATATAAAAAATCTACAACGGATATACTTACAAACATTCTAGTCTAAGACACTCATACCTTTAATATTTCAATTCTTATACTTATCAACATTCTCTGTTCTAAAGATAAAAGATCAGCCTCTGAAGCCGGGATTACGATGAACTCAACGGAACTCAACGGAACGTAATGTAACGCGACGGCGCGCGATGCGATGTCAACTTTACGTAACGGATGTGGCGGTGTAATTATGATCGCCGCAACGGGACGGGACGTAATGAGTACCGTTGCCTGCTGTGTTTCAAATTTTCACGTTTGTGAGCTTGTTTACGTACAAAGATGCCTGCGATAGAAGATTATTATGTGATGTGTAATCTCCTTTTCGCTGGATATTTATACTTCAAAATGGAGAAGAAGCGAAGAGTAAGAAGAATAGGAGTTCGTGAAATTTTCAAGAAAAGACATGAATATGGGGATGGCCATAACCTCTTGGAGGAACTACGTTTGGCCGACTTGTATATATTTTTTACATACATTGGAATGAATCGTGAAAGGTAATTTGAATACGCATGTGAACGTAATACTCAATATTATATACTGTTATTTTTATATAGACATCTTACAGGTTTTAATATCTTCTGAATATAGTCGGACTCTTTTGAAAAAACGGGGGACATGTATACTGCCATCACTCCTGTGCAACGATTGGCAATGACCTTCAGGTACAACAAATGCATGGAAATCAGAGGACTAAAATTACAGTTCCCAGATTGAATGAGAATGACAGAAGTAAGTAACCTGAGTAAGTTACACACTTATATCATTTAGAATGTTGCAGATTTCTTGCAGCTGGTGACAGTCAAGATTCGCTAAGCTTTGCCTATCGGTGCGCGCAAACTACTGTATCTTGCGTGCTGAAAGAGACGACTTAAGCTTTGGTCGAGGTACTCAAGTTATTATATTTGGTAGCTCCGTCTATTGAAGAGGAGTGGCGTAACATCGCCAGTGGCTTTTGGAACAAGTGGCAGTTTCCTCATACCCTAGGCGCTATTGACGGAAAACATATACAAATCCAAGCTCCACAAGCATCGCATAGCGTTTTCTTCAATTACAAAAAAATGTTAAGCGCTGTCTTGCTCGCCATCTGTGACGCTGGGTATGATTTTTCAATAGTCGACATCGGTGCAGAAGGGTCACAGAGCGATGGTGGAGTTTTCATGAGTTCGGAATTAGAGGGACGTCTTGAAGAAAAATCATTGGGAATTCCTCCGTTAAATTATCCACCCGGAACGGAAATGGGCATGCCATTCTTTTTTGTTGCTGACGCTGCGTTTCCCCTTAAGCCATACTTGATAAAACCATATGGGGGACGCAATGTATCACATGAAGCTGCAATCTTTCATTATAGGCTAAGCAGAGCCAGAAGAACGATTGAAAATTCTTTTGGAATTTTATCGGCCCGGTAGCGAATATTTCGGCGTTCCATATGCGCTTCACTGCAGAATACAGAGAAAATCATTGCGACAGGCTGACAATTGAATATTGCCCACTAAACTTCATCAACATGGAGCTACCGGGTGATCTTAGTGAAGGAGAATGGCGTGATATTGTCGTAGGTGAAAATGGGGCCTTCATTGCTGCTCCGCGTCTGGGTGCAAGAAATGCAACAGCGCAAACGGCAGGGTACAGAAACAGTCTCAGGAAATTCGTCAATGGAGTAGGAATGGTGCCATGGCAGAATCGAGTTATACATGTACGACAGGGATACAGGTACGACACGATATTAATTTATCCAGGACGATACTCGACTTACGAGACAATATTACATAATACAAAACGGAATTATAACCAAATTATGACGGCATCGTCAATATAAACCAGAATTTAACAGAATTATTACTAAATATAACGGTAACGCGAGGCCTAAGGCCCTCGTGGCTATCCTCGCTCAGGGTTCTCCAGGAAAAGTATTTTCTACGATATTCATGCACAATGATAAATATTTAACATACTAAATATAAGAAAGCCATACGATAGAAATAAGCAAAGGCAAGATATACGATAAACAATAGCCAAAAAGCGATATAAAGTCTACGAATTCAGCCAGACTCGAGGTTGTTCGATAAATTAACCAAAAACGAGCTTCTTAGCTCAAAATACCATACGATACGACAAACTTTTATACGAACTACCTCGTGCCTTCACATAAAGAAATCAAGACCTTACCTTAAATTGTTTCAGTAGAACACAAGCACTATTTTAAATAAACTCGATAGATGGTACGATAGTCGATACACGATGACGATATACTATATTTGATACACGATGAGCGATACTCGATGTACGATACACGATGTGTAACGCAGACGGAGCGCTCATCACCTTCGGGACCTTCCTAATTGGTTGTCGTCATTTTCGGTAGTTTCGACGGACGCTAGCTGTTGGTGCGATTTACAGGCGATTCTAGCGTACCCTTGCCGTTGCTTCTCATCCCTCTTCCGGCCGCCTTCCGTTGGAACTCCCTGGCGCTGGATCCATAAGAAATCTCGCTCGCCAGAGCTATTCATTAATTCTCATAGGCCTTACATTAAAGTCAATCCTAAAGAAGTTAACTAATAACCTCGTGCTGGGCATACTAGGGCCTCGCTCACGATAGAATTCTTCCGGTAGGAACGCTGTACCGAGGGTTTTCTGGACCAACCCGGCCGCAATAACGGTTTCAGAGACAGCTTAGATGTTCGATACCTGCGACAGCTGACAACTCATCAGATGGGAGGCTGCGAGATTACTCTCACATAACCCTATACTCCACCCTCATTTCAGTAGCGCAGTTGTTGTAGACGGTAGCTTCGTCGGATGACGGGAGGATTTCTCGGTGCTTCACGCACATCCCTATACGCCGCCAGTCCGAATCGTTGAGAGCAGTAGATCGTCCTGTTCGAGAGGAGGCGCTGACCTTGCCGCTTTCTTGGCGAAACAAATGTTTGCGCGCCGATCGAGACGTCGATAACGACTGTAGGTGTTGTTGTTTCAGGATGCCGTAGTTTTTCCGGTAGTTCCCACGACGGTGGATGCCTCGTAGAAGATGTACATGATTTACAAAAATAAAATAGTGCGTTAATTTAACCTACTAATTTTCCCTAAATTTTTCCTTCTCCTGGAGGCCCTTGTCTGCGCTACGCATCGCCGTATTTTTCGATAGTGTGCCCTTGTAACGGGTCTTTATGAAATACCACGTTACAATACATATAATAATAATGAAAATAATAATAACTGAATAATGATAACGTAAAATAAGACTTCAATACATAACGTAATATTCGAGTGTTATTGAACCCGACCCCCCACCCCCACCCCCCCCCACCCCAACCAGCTCGAATCACTGAATCCTGCGAGCGTGACGTTCTTGGCATCTGCAATCTACCCATTTCCAACATCCCTATAGACGAGTATGCCGTGTCTTGGCATCCGTCCGCTGAATCCTATCGGTACCCCGTTTCATGCCCCACCGGCGTGGCAAACGGAAACACGATCACCGCGGCAGGAAAAGACGTCCGCGAAAGAAGACGCCGGGCCATAATTGACCAGTTAATTAAGTGTTGCGAGTTTATTCCTCGACCTCAGTGTAGTGAATTAGCAAAATAAGATAATCTAGTCCAACACTCGGTGAAATACCAGGGAGTAACCCAATCCATCGACACTACTCCAAGTCTCCCCGATGATCTACCTAAGGAGAGTCCAGCTGAACCAATCACCTGCTCGTCCGAAGACCACCGCTCCCGACAAAGTAACAGTTTTAAGATTTAATTAGCCACGTGTAAGCTCCGCGACACGGTCCTGATAACGATAGATAGTCCGTAAATGTATGGGTTCGACTCCCATACATCGATGTATAAATATATAAGATGACAGCAGTGCCAATCAGTGACATTGGGGTAAAGATAATTTGCCGACGTCACAACGTATACATCTATTTCTAAAGTATCGGGACGAAGACAATATTTGTGCTGTGGTTAGATGGATGTAATGGTTTTGTAGTACTTCAGCTCTACTAAATGCATAGTCAAATAATTTGTTAAATGCTGCTCACCTGAATATGTAGTGGCGTAGAACTATCGCTGCTCTTTGGGGCAAAATTTCTTGCCAACTGTAACACTGTGAGAACTAGTGCGACTACAGTTAAAGGAACCCTATGTCCAGGCAATGTGGCGTGAATGGCCAGTATACCACCGTATAGTGGCAGACGTTCTCCCAGCTGAAGCAAGCCACCGCCCAAGGTCACTGATGAAATTAGCCCAATGATGATTCGAGCATAAGCTGATGACATCATGAATGAAAATCGTGTAATGATCAACAGTGACAACGAGGACACCAGCATCATCGTTAAGATGAGGATGCACATCAGGTCCTAAAAACAAACACATGGACTTTATTGTAGATCAGTATTTCTTTCTTTCCATCATAGACTTATGTCATTAAATAACTTACTAACGAGAGCACCGTTCATCTTGCAATTATCAGGATATCCAATTGTTGAGATGACGATCAACTTCAATGTATGGTAGACGGAACACATGTAAAGTGTGGGCTGAAGTACTGTCTGTTCAATGTTCAACATTCGAGTAAGGTGTCTGTATAAGTCATCGCAAAGAAAAGGTGCTCTCAAATCATATACGTCACAGCTTATATGCTCAGTTCTAATGTCAAAGTCGGGGCAGCCGGCAAATACGCTTTTCTTGGGCTCCAGATGTTTTCAGATTGGGGTCGAGCTGAGTAAATTAACCTGACGAATATGTGGTTTTCGAAGTCGCGTTCGTAAGATACGACCGGTCAATAAATCTCGCGAAACACAGCGGGCAGCGGCTAGCACTCTTGTTAATAAGTGCGCTTTACTGCTAATGCGGAACATGACGCTCCGAAATTCGATGTCAAAGTAGGTAGTGTTTGCGTTCGAAATTCGTGCTGAGCCGTGACATCACTACCTTGTTCACATTCGGGTGTCGTTCTCACACCTCAATGTCTTTACTTTTCTATTTCTACGCCCTAATTATTCCCTCATCCATCTGCCTCATCTGTCGATGTATTGTAATCTATCTTACATTAGCTTGTAAGTCGGTATCGCTCTTATCCTTAAAATAAACTCACGTATTTTATATTCTAATAAATACCCTCATAAAACCTCTTCTTTACTTACAGAATTACGACTGAGAACCGTATCTCTAAGTTAAAACTCTATCTATAATAATAATTAGCTATCCCATTCAATGCGCAGAACCTCAATGGTTAATCAATAGTGTCTGCAACTACAGCGCCGCAGTAGACGAGAAAGAAAGCCAGTCGCAACATGGCGAAGAACCGAAATGTACGAAAACAAAGGCTCTTGTTTCATTTAATCAAAATGACTCGCGTACATAATTTCGGAAACAAATAGTCAACATTGTATGTTCTAAGCGTATTTTTTGGCCCAGTATAAGTGTACCTGAGAGATGCAAGCTCAATTTGACCACCGTCCTGATTCCTTCGAATTTGATCGACACTTTTTTGTGCTTCACTTCGAGTCCACATCGGACCCTGTATTTTCTAGATTTTGTGTCGCCCCTGCACCTGAGAGAAGATTTACCTAGTCATAGTTTATAAATGTTTTTTAGAATTAGGTGAATTGAATCTTGATTTACGGTAAGCAAATATAAGGCGAGCTGAATGATATTAGATTGAGTCTAGTCAAGCACTATGATAGTTTAGTTTGAAATGTAAATTCGAATCGATATCATTTGACGCACCGTATGTTAACTGTCAATAAAGATTTCATTCACCATACCCAAAAAATATTCATCAATTATAAATGAATCTTTCTCTCGGTCCAAAGGGACAAAAAAATCGGATAAAATACAGGTTCCGATTTGGACCAAGAGTGCACTATAAAAAAAGTTTCGAACGAATTCAAGGAGGTTCAGTCCGGAAAGTGGTTGAGTTGAGTTGGGAATGCCCCACCTATAGGTATAGCATATACAGAGGTCTGAATTCGATGACAGAAATCCCGAAGTTGTCATATCCCAAAATAAGACGTGCAGTACAATATGGGCATACCAACATGTAATCGCCGGTTTCCGAGAGCTTACTAGAATTAGCACGTGTCCTGGAAACTTACACGCCCACGAAACGAGTTCACCGGGGCCTTGTCGAGGCAGATAATGGCGGGATTGCACTCATATTTGTCAGTCACGGCCTGCTGGAAGCTCTTTTCACTAGTGGAGAAATTTATGTAGTGTGACGTTGCAGATTAACTGCCGTCACAGGAGCCCTTCAGGCGCAGTTTACAGCTCACGATATCGCAAGAGAGAGACGAGATACGTCTGAGCGCTCAGAAAATGAGCGACATACCTAAGTAGGAATATGATACCTTCAACTGATTCAGGGAATTTTTTTATGTCAAATGCATCGAGCGAGAGATAGAGAGACATCTGATAAATTGCTGCTACCAGAACTTCCACCACCGAGAGGACTCCGAGGGTCACCACTAAGGCCTCCACGGTACGTAGCCCGGGACCCGTACTTCCGAAAGTACCGAGGGTAGTACCGCAACACCAGGAGGGAAGGCCGGTGACCTTGGAAAATGATGCCGTTAATAGTGAACAGGGCTTGCATACGGCTCCCTGTCAGCTGCAAACTCTTACTGCTGAGCCTCTGGCCTGCACCAACGGCGTACAGAGTTGTACGTTTCGACGCCACAGCCTTCCGTTACCACACCAACATCCACCCACCGCTCCAGTTACCATCACCGTCGCCACGTTTGGTCCAGGAAAGACCCGTGGCGTAAAGTTACCTCGAAAGGACGAGCCTAGTGAAAGTGGGCGAGTATGGCGCCCCACGACGCTCCTGGCAGATTCGGTCCAAGCGCACCTAGATCTGACCAGGAGGCTTCAATGAGGTCAACTTCACGCGAGTTCGCCGCTGTAAAGCGAAACCTCAAAAGATTGGTAACGCATGGACGGTACCGTTACAGAAGATCCAAGATCCCGATTTTCCGCAGTCATCCCACATCGTATTACGGCAAACCTACGGCCCAGTAACATCGAGCCCTACGCCGATTAGTCCTGTATATGTTAGCCTCAGTGCCTGTTATGGGAGCGCTTAGTCTATCTTTTGAGTCTATGGGAAATTCAGCAAAGTGACTTCGTGAAACTGGCTGAGACCATTTTGTTTTACTCTAGTAGTTCTGTTTTCCCGATTACCGCTTGATGCTTATTATTTGACAGCTTGCCACTCGCTTACTTTACCGCTCTTGATTCGGATATTTTCTTTATATACTTCTCCATTCGTTTCTGTAAGCTATCTCTGTAGCTAATTCTTTATTATTTTGTATGGTGTATCGCTAACTAATTTCCAACTCCCCGAAAGTTGGCTGAACGTAGATGTCCGAGGTTAAGTTGGTTTACTAAGTAATTTCTGTGATTCGAATCCTGCTGAATATCTTGGCCTAATATCGTATATTCTAGATGAGTCGTGTCCCGCATTATTGCGAGCCGCTCATTAACTGAATCTAATTCCTTGATCAGTTAGTCAGAACAATTATTGAGACCTCATATAGTGCCCAAAATATTTATAATACCGCTAGCGTGGCGCTGCAGTAGTATATTTGCCTGAGTATCGTATCACTCGGTGATACTCAGTCTAAAAAGTAGTATAGTTTGCATTGTGTCGCTTTTAAGGCGCTCGCTAGCCACTCGACGTGTTATCGTTTTCGTTCCTGCCGCTGCGGAGAAAATAGGGCTTGAATAAATAGTATATTCCTTGCTGTAAAAAGCATCTCCTATAGTTCGTTCTAATGTGGCAGAATAATAAGACACATATTACTAAAACACATATTTATATTGCCAATATGTAAGTGTTAAGCGGGACCAGTATGCGCATCTATTGCAAATCTGGATTCGGGTCCACTGCTAAGGTCCGCTAGCAAGCATTTCTCGCGACGTACATTAAGGTATGACCACCACTGTCACCAAATAATTCGTAGCTTGCATGGAAGTAAAGTGCTTTTTAGGTGCTTTTTTGGTGCTACCTTTTTAATTTCGGTGTTCCACCCCTTCGGCCAAAATCGTTAGCGGTGCCAGGTAAAGGTGCAGTTAGCATCCTTACAGCGGACAGAATACAGGGTTGAAAATAATTACAGAACTATTAGGGCTAAAATGAAGTGCTCATTAGGTGTTCTTAAATTCCAGTTTCCGAAATCATAAATCGTTACCCTTACTCATTAAAACCACCCCAACTATCACTGAAACACTCTGGGCACAAGAAATAGGCAAGCATAAACAAAGGAGTTGAATATCCGTTGATATAACGATGTCCAAAAGTGCAGCCGTTCTCAGAAAATACAGGCCCTGATTTTGGTGCTCACCCTACCTCCCTACGTCATGAAAACCACCCCCTGAGCGAGTGAACAACAATAGCCGTGGAATCAGTGAATTCACAGTGTTTTAATCGGGATTCCGAGATTCTTCAGACAACCAATTATTAAGTTAGAATTCGTTGATCGAATTAACAGTTAAAACTCAGTCGTACAAGTAGGTGAAGTTTTATGTATTCAATTAAGCGGTGTTACAAAGGTTCACTATTCTAACTGATTTCGATAGAATGCGGATTCGTTACTGGTCTCATGTACTGACACCGGACGCGTCGTCTGCCTGCGTTTCAATGACTGTTGACGAGGTTAGTGCTGCGTCCGCAGATTCTCATGTATTTCGTCACGCGAAAGAGGTTACCGCGTTAGCGCATTCCTGACATTATGTCTCACAACATCTCGGTATTCGAATTGCAACAACAGTTTCAACCCCGCGAATCGGGACCTAGAATTGAGTGCTGTTGATATTGTGACGTTGCAGATTTTCTGCCGTCACAGTAGCCCTTCCGCCGAACCTTTCCAGCTAACTATACCGCGAGAGAGAGGTAGAGCACGTCTAAACCTCGGGATGATAGCGACACACCTAGTTAGGGAATATTAGAATCAAACTAATTTGATGTGTTTTTCTGTTAATGTACGGCGAGAGAGAGAGAGAGACGATTTAGATCAAGACTTCCGCTTCGAGAACTTACGCTGCTGAGATGACCACGACTATCGCCACTGAGGCCTCCACGGTACGCAGCCCGGGACCTGTACCTCAGAAAGTACCGAGAGTAGTACCGCATCATCTGGAGGGAAGGCTGTTGACCTTGGACGAAGATGCCGCTGAGAGCGAGCAGGGCTTGCATACGGCTCCCTGTCAGCTGATATCGCTTACCGCCGAGCATCTGGCCCGCAACGACGGCGTACAGGGTTGTATGCTACAACGCCGCAACCTCCCGTCAACGCACCAGCTTCCACCTACCGCTCCTGTTATTATTATCGACGCCACGTTTGGTCCAGGAAAGACTCGTGGCGTAACGTTATCGCCAAAGGATGAGCCACGTGAGGGTGGGCGAGAATTGCGCCCCGCGTGTTCCGGGCAGATCAACAGAGGTGCAGATCCGGTCCAGGGGCACCTAGATCTCGTCAGGAAGCTGCAGCGAGGCCGACTTCGGGTGAGTCTGCCGCTGTGGAGCCTACTCCGGAAAGATTAACAACGCACGGACGGTACCGCTACGTAAGAGGCAAGGTCACACCTTCCTCCACGTCATCTCGCAACCCCAGCCTCGAGGAACGGCTGGGTTACCGCTGAGAAGCGCGGAGCCCTACGCCTGATGGCCCGCAACAAGATGACGCTTCGTAGTCAACGGCTGACGAGCTATTGCTACGAAGTCGTCGGTTAGGGGGAACCAATCAAGTAATGAGATGTACCTCATAGGTTCCCCACCCCTAGGCGTAGGGAGCAGCGAGGAGACCACCGAACTTCTGCAAGAGCTCGTCACTACTACGTACAGCTATCGCTTCCGAAAGACGTGTTATCAGAACTTCTCTCTCGCTCAGTTGCGTTACAATCGTACAGTTACGTTTGTTCAATTTTCACTGTTACCTCTGTTAAGTTATTATTATTGCATTTCCGCTACGTAAAGTCAAAAGTTAAAAGTGAGTATCGAGTCCACGTCTTCGGCAAGGTAAGGTTTCTTTGCTCTATCTTTTTGTAAAGCCACGAGGTCTCGCTGGATTTTCTGCTTATCGTATCTTTTGTGTAGCGTGTAGCCTACGGGCCACGTGATTAGTTCAAAATTCTCTTTGAGGAAATTCAGCAAAAGGACTTCGTGACTGACTGTAGCCATTTTCTCTTGCCTATTCTAGTAGATCTATCTTTTCTGAATATCGCCGATGAATTGTCTAATACCTTGTTGCTTGCTTACTTTACCGCTTGATTAACCTATTTTCTCTATCTATTTTCTGTAGTTATCTTTTGATCTATTTCTGTAGTTAGTATTATATTATTGTGCATGGTGTGTCGCCAATTAATTTCCAACTCCCCGAGGGTTGGCTGAACGTAGATGTCATAGGCTAAGTTAGTTGATAAGTAATTTCTTTATATTAATTTCTTTTATCCGAATCCCGCCGCATATCTTTGAATTTATCGTTATCCGAAGTACGTCATCTTTCCGTCTATTGCGAACTCTTTGACTATAAGCTATCTCAGTCCATTTGAATCCAGTCTGTTACCTAAGAAAATTAGTTAAAATCATTTGTTAAAGTAATATCGCCAAAATTATAATTAATATCGCTAGCGTGCCGCCGTGTTAGTAAATTTGCCAGAGTATCGTATCGCTCGGTGATACGCAGTCTAAAACGTACTATACTAGCTTGTTTTGTGTCGCTTCTAAGGCGCTCGCTAGCCGACCGGCGTATTATTGTTTTTTCTATACCGCTGCGTTGAAAATAAGGCATAGTTAAATAATATTCTTTTCTCTGTAGCTTCGTATTTATCCCATATCAAATCAAATCAGATCATATATCGTTTATAACATGTTATTTTTAGTAGCTTTTTCCTATCATAGTAGTCTGTTATATTGAATTCATTTGTTACCGCTAACTCCACTGTTATCACTGGGAAAATTTGAACATACGGAATCACTGATTCCCTTGAAGGATTTATCTGGTGTATCGACCTTTATTTCTTTAATTAATTAAGGCGAACCTACCCACTCTATCATTATCGCTGCACATCTGAGCTACTCGTGGGCTTTAAGGCCGTCGTTCCGCTAGATTTCTTTCCGTATCGTTTATCTGAATTATCGTAGTTACCTGTGACTGACGCAGTAGCGTCTGGCGCCCAACAAAAATATCGCTAGCACATTTATTTCGTAAATTCGATTTTTATTTGAGGAACGCCGTAGGGTGCGGTCGTGCACCTCTGACACCATCGTTGCAATATATGTACGTGGTTCCCGATTTTGGTGCTCACCACCCCACGTGGTGAAACCACCCCTTGAGCGAGTGAGCAGTAAGAGGCCATTATCTGTTGTGATGTTGCATTTTTCAATCGTCACAATACCGAGCGAGTTGCAGACGACGTCAGGACGGACGGCTCCGGAAAGGTATGCACAGGTCGTAATTTAGCTTGATTATTACTAAAATGATTATTAGTTTCGTTAGTAGTTTAATTATTAGTATTAATAATGGTATGATAATAGTTTGATTTATTATGTAACCCCGTTTGCTGTGTATCGAGTCTCTATAATAGCGGAGCTCGAGAGGACAACGCCAGGGCATCAAGGGACTACATTCGACGTCTGGAATCGAGGTCCTCCCCGAACCCCTGTCTTCTAGTCAGCACGTCTTTCTTTCCAAACTCTCGGTCGTGAATGCCGCAGGAGCGGTCGAATAAGGATAACTTCAGGAGTCAAATCCTCCCGTTCCCACAGACTGATCAGCCTGGTGCTGAACCACTTCCCGTCAACTATTTCTGGACGTCACGGCAATGATTGAATAGAGCAGGGCGAAACTCCAAGTAACCCACCAAAATCTTCCCGTTGTCAATGACTTATCGACACGTATGTGAACTGGACACGCCAACTTTCGAAAATGTGAATTTGAATTATTGTATAATTTGCCGTTAATAAGCCGTAAATTAGTCGTGCAACTGTTTTTTTTTTTTCAAAAAGTGGGTGGCGTGCTAACTTCAGGAATAGTTGGCTTGCCACGCAACGAAAAACGCAGACCGAATAATCGTATGAGATCTAAATTTGGCTAATAATTTGCCACCTATTTGCCGTAAGCTGATCCAGACTACGAGAGTTGAAAAAAAAAAAAAAAACTAAAACCAAAAATAGGATGGCGTGTTAACTTCACTAAGTACTAGCGCGCCATGCAACGGAAAAACGTAGAACGAGCGATGATAATGTAAAATATTGTTTATATGTTATACCGTGAGAACCAGGTGAAACCGAATGGTCCATCCGCCCAAACAGTGAATATTTAGTATTTTTATAGGGATAGCCACTCGTTGCACTGGAAATCTCTAGGGTGATTTTGGCACGCAGAGCTCTATCGACCGCGCGCCAAGATCACCCTAGGGATTTTTCAGCGCAACGAGTGGTTATCCCTATAAAAATACCAAATATTCACCGTCTGGGCGGATGGACCATTCGGTGTCACCTGATTCTCGCGGTATATATAAATTTCGACTAAAATTATTTAAATGGTGTAGAATTTGGGTCTTATTTACGGCATGAAATGAGAAAACACATATGCATAGATGATTTATAACGTCTCATATAAAGAGTTTTTTTTCTTTTCTTTTTTATGCTTGGAATTTTGTTTCTGACGTTATTACTTTTTTCTTGTTTTAGTAAACTTATCGACAATGTAAAAAAAAAACCTTGAAATCAACTTAAATTATAAAAAGTGTATAAACATTGTAAAATTAAAATCACATTCATTCACACATTCATACTTAGTTCAAAATTGTTGGCTCTCCGAAGTTTTTCAAAGTTTAGTTCGGACATATTACTATATATTTTTATGTACTGACGTAACTATTTTTCAGTTCAGTTATTCTTATTATTTTTTTTTTTTTATTATTTGTTTCTTTCTTGATAATTCGTAAATTTATAAATAGAGATAAGACGTGATTCATGTTTTAATAACTTAACTTTGGCTTGTTGGCTGGTGTAGATGTGGCATCGTTCTTCGAATAACGCACGAGGCGATGATACTTCTGATTATCTTAATTACCATAACGATGTTTAGAAATCTTCGCAAATTCGCCAACGTTTGATGTTAGTTGTTAAATAAATGTTGTAATTGTCTATCTATAAGATTCACGTTCTTATATTTATGATGATCGCGGAATTAGAACTGGATTAGAAGATGCTTGATCTCCTTCCCATTTAAAGTGTTGGTTAATTTGATGAGTTTACTCTCTAAATTTTGAATTTAATTATTCACTTTTTACTTTTTTCTACTCATATTTAATAAGTTGTTATATGAGTGGTCAAATTATATTATTGACATGTTCAATGTCTTTATGACTTTATATAAGTAATAACTATTTTATTCACGTCCGATTCATGCTGTAATCTTCAGAACAGTGATCGAGTGTCGTCGTTAGCGGAACTTCCGACCTGTCCACTAAAGTCATATATCAAACTGTCTATTCAACTGGATACATTGTCACACCTTGAGTCAAAATCTGTGAGCGGATGATTTCGAATGAGGTGTATCGTTACAAGACGTATTCCTGATATGCGATTCTGGATCTTTCGGCGCTACGTTACGCCCTGTTGTCAGACGTTATTTCGGTATTTAAGTGAGTTACATATCTATCTGAATTTCTGTATTCTATGGTGAATTGTAAATTTTTTCAAATTAGTCGCGTTTCGGAAAATTTTTTCATAACTAGCCGCGTTTCGGGAGACAGCAGCTGCAATAATCCATGACGAAGTAGGTAAGTAACAATTTTTTATTTATGAACTAATTTTTTTTTACCTGTGCTACATAAGCGAACGTTCATACTTTTGGTACCGCATTATAATGATACTCGTCTACAATTCAACTCTTCGATAATAGTTTTTATCATATAAACGTAGATTATTGATGTGAGAATGTAGATATAATGTTACAAAAACTTGTTTATTTATTTTAGAATTATCAATAAGAACTATAATCAAAAATACATTCACTCAAACGAAATACAATGTTCTGCTCGTAAATTTTTATATTTAATTCAGTATTTTGGAGAGTTAGGAATATGTTTGTTTACAAAAATTATAAGCAAATCAAATTCATAATGAAAAATATATTCAAAAAATATAAGCGCTTTTTGGAGTATGAAAAAGTTATATCAAAAATCGTGAACCAAATCGAGGCGGTTGATGGTCAGAGACCTAGGTTGAGTTGGCATGGAATGCCGCATATATTTTTGTTCCATTATATACTTTATAAATGATTTGATTCGAATAAAATACATAAAATCTTTGAAATACATTACGTTAACGAATCTGAAGGAAGCAGGCTATAAAATAAGCAATATGTGTGAAGAACAGATCCTATTTGAACTTCACTTGCGTAATAATATACCATATTGATAAAGCAAAACTTCTCGCACGTTACAATCTACTATACTAAGAAGTCAAAGCCTTTCACACGTGTCAGACTAAATCAAGCAAGTACGTGAATGAATACTATTTAAATTACTTGGCGGGCTATTTCATTCATATCTTTTCGTAATCTATCTACAAAATGGCCCGAAACTTTTTCTTTCAGATCGATTTTTTTTTTTGACATTGCAGTATCGTATGACGGGACCTGGCACAAGCGAGGCTTCACATCTATGTATGGAGTAGGAATAGTCATTGACATTCTTACTGGATTGGCTATTGACTATCAGGTCCTCTCAAAATACTGCCAAATGTGTGTCATTGCTGCAGCTGAACTAGACGCTAACTCGCCTGAATTTGCAATATGAGAAGAAGGCCATAAAACAAGCGGAGAATGCAATGCCAACTACGATGGATCATCTGTTGCGATGGAGACAAAGGCAGCCGAGTATTTATGGAACAGGTCCGTCGATAAAAACAAGATGAGATATACAACTGTATTATCCGATGGTGATGCGAAAACATTCGTTCACCTCAAGAGTATCGCACCATATGGCGAGGACGTACCTGTCATAAAGGAAGAATGTGTAAATCACATTGCGAAACGGATCGGCACAGGACTCCGAAAGCTCGTCAAAGAGTGGAGAACGAAAGGAGTAGTACTAGGGGGTCGTGGTCAAGGTACACTCAAGGAGACAACGATTGTATCCTTGACTAGTTACTACAGGAATGCTATCGTGAAGAATATCCCGAACGTGCCTGCTATAAAACGAGCGATAGATGCCACACTCGACCACTGTATGTCCACTGACGAAGATCCACAGCATTCGAACTGCCCCACGGGTCGAGACTCGTGGTGTTTTTTCAACAGAAGTACAGCGAACAAAGAAGAGCCAGCAAGCCACGACAAAATGAAATTGAAACTGAATGGAAATGTGGTCGAAAAGATTAGGCCTCTCTACAAACGTTTGTCAAATGACGAACTGCTGGCCCGGTGCGCAAGAGGAGCTACGCAGAATGCTAACGAAAGCCTGCACTCCCTGATTTGGCGAAAATGCTCAAAAGAGACCGTTGTATCGAAGAAGAGGGTAGATTTGGCGGTAGTAACTGCAGTGGCTGAGTTTAATATGGGTGAACTCCATGCTCAGAAGGCAAAACTGTCAGTCAGGTCCAGAAAACTACCAGATATTGCCAAAAAGATCACCGAACAACGAGACGCTCGGCGAAAGCGAAAAGTAGAATGGAAAGGAACATCGGAGAATAAAAGAGTTCGACGAACAGCCAAAATTAGAAAAACTACAGCTGAGGAGGCGAAGAAGCAGGTTGAAGGAACGACATACAGCGCGGGAGAATTTTAATATTTTTTTACAGGTCATCTGAACGCCCGGAGAAACCTAATGGTTCTTATGGCAGGCCGGTCTCCAAGCCTTGAGCACCAAAATTTTATTCAGGTGCGTCATTTTACAGTAGACTTGTATGGGTCGGATGAATATCGTAGATCGAATTGTTTTCTCAAAACACTATCAAGATATTTATCTGGCCCTAATGATTACTCCACAAGAAAATTAATGCATCATTGTTTCAATTTGTTTTTATGACTGAGCACTTTCAAAACTCCATAACTCACTATATGTAATGAGTAAAAAAAGTGAACTCGGGGCTGAAATGGAGGAGCCAACTTGAAAGCAGATCGAAGCAGCGGAGGGCACCGACCAATAACTGAGATGATCACTTACTAAATACTTTTTCACATTAAATTAATAATCTCAGATTCATGCTAAATAATTTACATTCTGAATTTTACTGGGTTGTACAATTTTTCCATTCGTGATCATTCGTAATGGCCATAAATAAACTCCAATACCAACTACTATTGGTCAGGAATTTTCACAGAACAAGATTCAGCCTTTCCCATTCACGTTTTTCTTATTTGAAATTGTTCCAACAAAAATTCATTGAATCGCGTTTATCTCGGAACTATATTTTTGGGTATTCAAAAAATCTCTTGCGCATTGGTTTTGGTTTGATCACTTTCCCCTTTTGAACACATATTCTAGGGCACATTATCTTCAAATTTGTGGAAGGAATTTGGCGTAGTGTCGATAGAATTCATTTTCTGATACATAATGTATGAAAAATTATAATGAAAAAAATGCCTCTCCATTGGTAATAGCTTGGATAGGCAAAAAAAGTTTATGTGAAAATTCCTTTCACAAATTTTTAGATTATGGTAGTATACGTGTGGGGAAGAAATTTCAGCCCTCTGCGATAACACTGTATGCGCAGGGAACGTCTCGAAGAGGTATACTTTAAAATTCGAAAAATCGCCATAACTTCCAAAGTACTTGGCCTATACACCCTGAGTTTTGGTCAGTTCCTAGTTCAAGAGTTTCATAAATGTTGTCAACATTTGAGGAATATCCATACACGAACAAAAAAAATTCCAATTTCAGTACTGTGCCCCTTAAACAGCGTTGCTTTGACTTGAAGAATATGATGCGATTGCTATAGCTTAATGACGTTTTATATGAAACTTGGTTTCCGTCATCATAAGGCTATGCTCTGATTTTCAAGAAAACATAAATTCCATTGTGAAAATTCTAGTTTGCAGTCTTGGAATAAATGTATCAGCGTGGTCTGAATCTTCCAAAATGCCCTAATTACGGATTTTGCTCAGGTAATAATTGAACTCGGTGATATTCTCTTGGTCCTGTCGATGCAATCTAAGCACAGTATTCACAAATGTTGTGGTATAATGATTCTTATTTTATACGGAACACTAAAACACATTCCACAAAGGATATTGTTCTATAGTGATATAATGGCCTATACGCATTCATTACCACTTCCACTTGTCTAGAAGTTTGAGATGATTGCAGGAATGAAACTTAATGCAAAATAGTCTACAACGCAAACCAGATATTATAAAAACAGCAACATTGATGAAATCAGCATCAATATGACAGATGATTTACATAACCTCAAAAATTTCAGCCTCGTAAAATAAACGATAAATTAAATAACCAATATTCATTATTCTTCTCTTAGACGTTGGGGCTGAATTTGACAATAATAATATTTCACATCTCATCAATGCTCGCTTTCATATCAAACATTATCATTTTACAAAGTTTTGGGGTATTTTTAATAATGATTCTCAGCTGTCATCTCAAGCTACGGGCGTGCCATAGTACGTGTGCAAGTTTCAGACCGTCTGCTCCATAGACCATAGAATATGTACAAGGCATAATGAACTTCTAGAGCGGCGTACTCCTCCTGAATTGAGACCTATGTAATTTTCGTCTCATCGAGGTACTCTATTTGTAGTTTTATGCCCATACAACTTTCGATGACGTCATATCGACGACAAAGACGGACGCGACCAAAATTTCGTCATGAAACTGGCCTACTCAATTTTGTGAATCATCAGTAATCGGCTATCCGTGCACCGATTGTATTGATTTTGGTCTTAAATTAAAACTGAATTGGCCCTGATTCCGAAAATTGGGCGTTTATCCTGAAAGCGACTTCAATAGCGCTTCAAAAATAAGAAACATGTTCCCCCACTCCGCCGCAGAGCTGCCGTTCGGGTAAAGAGACTCGGTTGAATCTCGTCTCGCGCCGCACGTTAAACATTCTTTTTAATGTACTTGGCGCGAGACTCTACTGAGTCTCTTGATCTAACGTATCTCTGCTGAAACCGATAAAATACCGGGATGATAGGGCAAAATCGGCTACTGAAAAATAAAATTACACGAATACAAATAATACAAATTTAATGTAACGAAGAATAGAAAATTCAATTTAATGAAAGAAAGAATAGAAGAATTTTTGACTATATGTGTTTAACAAAAGAGTTATTATAACATTTAAAATGAACGAACAAAATTTAATCAAAAGTACAAGTAATTTGCACAATTTTCTAAAAATTAGAAACTCCTTTGTTAATCACATCTTGTCTCTAAAATTTTTCTATTCTTCATCACATTTCATTTGTATTACATATCTGTATTCGTATAACTTTCTTCTCTAGTTGGCGGTTTTGCTCTATCGTTCCGGTATTTTATCGTTTTCAGCAGAGTACGTTAGATACAGTTTTTTCTCACTCGCCTTAATGCGAAAATACGATTTAACAATTTTTATTTTTCGGTGGCCGGTTTTGCCTACCCTCTAAAATTTTTATCGTTATCAGCGGAGGCACTCTGTATACCATTTCATCTTACTCGCCTTAATTTGGAAATGCCATTAGGTCAAGTTTTTTTAGTGGCCGATTTTATCGTATCGTGAATATCTGAGCGGTTCCACGTCACTTTACTCGAAAATAAACCGTCAAGTCACGGATTTTTGCGCCATTCAAAATATCTTCAGTACTATGAAAAAAAAAAATACAATTTGAAGGATTTTGAAAAATTTTCAAAAATGGCGGAGTTAGAGCTATGTGAATTTTCGTGAACCGCTGTTGCACCGCTATGTTTAAAAATAGATATCTCCAAAAGTATTCAACGGAGCGAACTGAGCTTGGAATCATTTTGTTCGTAAAAGAATGCGCTTTTATGAAAAAAATTTAAATCCAAAAAAAAAAAATTCCTTCACTTTTTTTTCGTCGTTTGTTTTTTAAATTTTACTGCCATTTCCGCGGGACTCACAGAAATTCATGGAGATAATTTTTTTTAGATACCTGGATCCTTCCCCTTCAATCCTAAAAAAAAAAATTTATGGAGAAAATACCTGGGCCGAAGAAAAAAAATAAAACGTCTCGTCGCGCGTCGCCGCGCGCGCCAATCCACGTCCGCGCTACTCCCGCAAGCTCGTTGTCTTGCGTAGTGGAGTTATGACTGATGAATCTTTTGCGATATTTTGGTGGCTCTGAAAAGGGCCGATGTTTTTAGCGATGATTTGCTGGATGACACTCAGTAGGACACCTGTTCGAAATCAATTCATAATTTTCATCGAATCGAATTTTCCTGATGCGGAAAATAATTTTGTTTTGCCGAGTTTATGGGATATTAGAACGACCGCATGTAATTTCAGAGTGCCACGAACTCTCAATGCTTCATCGGATCGATTTTGTAAAATAGATTCTTCCGCTTGATGTTCTGCAGACGTACAGTACGCAAAAGATATGCTGCGAAAATAAGACATGCCCAATTATATAGATCCAGCGGTGTTTGAATAGGATCGGAGTTGCCAATCAGTTGTAAACTCGCACGTGAAACTAATCTTTTAACAGTTTCGCCTACCCCATCACACGTCCCATGTGATGTAACAAAGAAATGCCACTCGGCTTGGCATTGAAAGTCTTCAAAGTGATGTGTTATGTTTATGAAATTCTTTTTGTTCTTATATTGGGAAGCTGCTCCAGCGGAGAAATAAATTATTTTTTCTATAGGAATTGAAATCCTCGGACTTTGTGGTGATGTCTCCAAAGCCGTTCGATCCACTGATATCCACTGTTTATAAGTAACATCATTGATGAAATTATTTGAGAAGGCTTCTTGCGACGATGATCGGGCGCGTTCTTATTTTCGCAGCATATCTTTTGCGTACTGTACGTCTGCAGAACATCAAGCGGAAGAATCTATTTGTCAAAATCGATCCGATAAAGCATTGAGAGTTCGTGGCACTCTGAAATTACATGCGGTCATTCTAATATCCCATAAACTCGGCAAAACAAAATTATTTTCCGCATCAGGAAAATTCGATTCGATGAAAATTATGAATTGATTTCGAACAGGTGTCCTACTAAGTGTCATCCAGCAAATCATCGCTAAAAACATCGGCCCTTTTCAGAGCCACCAAAATATCGCAAAAGATTCATCAGTCATAACTCCACTAGGGTAACCCGACCAATAGATGGACGGTTAAGCGGATTCTTATGTTTCCTTAACGAAATATTATAATAAAATATCAATAAATTTTAATAAGATAAGCCATACCTACGTAGAAATATCTAATGAATCGAAAAACAATAATAAAAACCTTGTATAAAGTAGTAGTATATATAGAAAAAAGGAAAATTTGAGAAAAAGTGAATACCCCCAATAGATGGACAAAACATCCAGTAGATGAACGGCTATCCCCCAATAGATGGACGTTTGTTAGAAATATTGTTTCCATCTTGTTATTTATGTTAAAAAGAATCAAACTCTTAGATTCAGTGGCGAATAGTTTAAATTCAATAGCAATAACCAGTAAACAATCAACAGATGTGATAATAATTTACAAAAAATATATGAAAAAGTAATTTTATTGAGTTCTTTATAAATCTCAACAACAAAAAAAAATTTCATTTGATGAACAACTTAATAATATTTATATATTAATTATAAACTAAAAAATTATGAAAACATAAACATATAATATATTTCTTTAAATTTTACGCCTTTTTGTCGGCCTATCTTCTGTTATTTTAGAATTTTTTTCTTTAATTTTGCGTTTTAGTTCAGCTTTTTCTTTTTGTAATTTCAACTTTTCTTCCTTTAATTTTCGCTGTTCTTCTTTTTTTTTTTCTTGTTCTTCTTTTTTTTTTTGCTTCTTCATTTCATCTTCTTCTTTTTTTATTTTTCGTCTTATCATTCTTTCTTTGGATTCTAACTCCTTTCTTTCTTTTTCTTCTCTCACTTTTTGATGATATTCTCGCCATTTAGGAGCAGTTATTGCAAATGGTAATTTTTCTTTTTCTTTCTTGTTCTTTTTTTTCAAGTCTCCAATCGCTGGCCAGCTCAAATGCTCATACCAAACATCCTCAATGTTTTTGGTTGATTTAGACGAATTACATTCGATTAGAGATTCATTTTTCTTTTCAATTTTATCATCAATGGCATTTGATATAATTCCGTTACTATCATCAGATAAAATGTTTTCAATGGAAGCAAGACATGATAGATCTTCGAAACTAGTGATAACAGGAATATCCATTATATCAATCTCATTACATACAGTATTCGGTAATCCATTAGAATTTTTATTTACATTTCCTGCCAACAATTCCATGTTCCCTGTTTTTGTTATAACAGTTTCTCTTGTATCTACATCATCAGGCAAAGGTTTGGAAATTGAAATATCAATATTCATGGTGTCATTGACTGATGCAGTATCAAGTTTATCAATACAAGTTTTCCATAAAACATATACAGGATCATCACAGAAATTTCCTTGGTCTCTTATTTGTATAAATTCGTTTATTTTTCCTTCTCCCAGGACGTGACTGAAAAACTTTTTAGTTGATAAAAGATCATTGTTCGTTAGCAATGCAGGTTCTTCGCAGTCATCATTTACTACTTCACTGTTAATATCTTTGCGTCTTTTAGATATACATTTATCATAATTAACTGCATTTGCATCAAATGGATACAGCCCACATACCCTGAAACCATTGATTATAGTTGATTTGTCAATTTGGTCAAATGCTTTTTGAAACAATGGTGCAAAAGTAGCTTTAGTGATGTTTTTTTGTGTGCTTTGCTTATGGTTGCGAATGACTTCTTTCCATTTATATTTTAAAGCTCTAAATATTGCAACATCACACGGTTGCGTTATATGGGTGGAGTTAGGATATAAAGCATACAAAATTATATCATGCTTTAAGCAAAAATCACTGAGCTCGAGTGTTAAATGGGATTTATGTCCATCAAGAAAATATATAACTGGAAATTCAACTTTAGTTTCAATACACCAGGGGTAGAAAACATTAGCTATATATTCGTAAAATGTGCTAGATACCATCCACCCAGTATCTGATCTACCAATTGGCCAATTATCGGGTACTGATTCAGATAAATGAGCTGGAATCCTTTTATAAGGAAACATTATCATAGGAGGTAGTGCATCACCAGCAGCAGAAAACGTACAAAGAACTGTAATCATTTCTTTTTCTTTACCCAATGATATTTCGTAAAAATCTTTTTCACCTTTTGGCCCTAATAATCGACCACTCTCAGGACAAAGCTGCATTCCAATTTCATCTCCATTAAATATACTACCAGGTTTCGTTAATACAATTTCTCTTTCAAGTTCTTTTAAATGAGTCTTGACATCCTTAGACCAATCTCTTAATTTTTCTTCTGTTACAGATGCTCGTCCTTTGGAAATAATTTCCGCATTTTTTAAAGTTATATTCTTGTGTCTATTACGAAATAAATCCATCCATTTCTCTCCAGGTCTATCATTAATGAAATTATTCGGCCGAGGTACTTCGTGAAGTACTTTTTGGACTGCATCTTTCACTTCATCAGGGTGCATTGGAAACCCAAGTTTTGCTTTGTCTAAAATCCACTTTTCCAAACGACTCTCTTCTTCAGTTGTTAGAGTAGTTTTAGGACCTTTTTTACATTGTTCAGGAACTTTACCAATTAATTTTGAATGTAATGTAGATTTTGGAATCCCATAATTATTTGCAGTTCTCGATATACTGCTACCATCTTTGACATCTCTTAAAGCATTTTTTAAATCGTCAGATGAATAACAATGCACTTTATAACATTTCTTCTTCTCGCCCATCTTTAGAAAAAATTTAATTATTAATTAGTAATAACTAACAAACAATTTGATATGAATGTGAAAAATACAAATTAAAAACTTGAGTGATAAATTTAACGTCCATTTATTGGATTGAGGTCGAAATTTCATACCAATAGATGGACGACGAATTTTCTCATATTTTTCAATTTTTATTATTTAATCAGTTGATTTATTAGATTATTATCTAAATGTAAACATAAAAATATAATACATACCCTATTATATTGTTCCACTCTCTTAACAACGACAAAACAATAAACGCTTGCTGTGCACTACGCTTGTTAGCTGTCGCGCTACTGAAGCAAAACGTTGAATGTCAAATGATAATAGCGTTTTAAAAATAATAATACAAAATATACAACAAAAAATATCATTTCCACAGAATCGTAAATATGTATATTTAGAAGAAAAAAATAACTGTTTACAATATTATTTTTTGATTCGATGTAATCATTTATGAAAATAATATTTGTCCATCTATTGGGGGGTGTCCATCTATTGGTCGGGTTACCCTACGCAAGACAACGAGCTTGCGGGAGTAGCGCGGACGTGGATTGGCGCGCGCGGCGACGCGCGACGAGACGTTTTATTTTTTTTCTTCGGCCCAGGTATTTTCTCCATAAATTTTTTTTTTTAGGATTGAAGGGGAAGGATCCAGGTATCTAAAAAAAATTATCTCCATGAATTTCTGTGAGTCCCGCGGAAATGGCAGTAAAATTTAAAAAACAAACGACGAAAAAAAAGTGAAGGAATTTTTTTTTTTGGAATTTAAATTTTTTTCATAAAAGCGCATTCTTTTACGAACAAAATGATTCCAAGCTCAGTTCGCTCCGTTGAATACTTTCGGAGATATCTATTTTTAAACATAGCGGTGCAACAGCGGTTCACGAAAATTCACATAGCTCTAACTCCGCCATTTTTGAAAATTTTTCAAAATCCTTCAAATTGTATTTTTTTTTTTCATAGTACTGAAGATATTTTGAATGGCGCAAAAATCCGTGACTTGACGGTTTATTTTCGAGTGAAGTGACGTGGAACCGCTCATCTACGTAATCGTACGAAGACATTACTTGATGGATATATCTTTGATTTACGTTTTATGTCTTATGAGAAAAGATTCGCAAATTTTATTTAAGGGTGATTTTAAAAAATCGACAATTTTTTTCTTCCAATCTACACATTCGATAGTTGCAGTGATGTATCTTACTGCAATTATTAAATGTTCAAATTGGAAAGAAAAAAATTTTCAATTTATTTGAACCACCCTAATATCTATACTCCCATACCCTATACTCCCATAGTTTACGTAGAAAACGTCCGAACGTGTACTGAAAAGATCGATACGTAATTCAATAATTGGACAAATGGCGGACTGCCTCATAATATTGTTAGTATAACGATTACAGAGGCGTTTTAATCTAGCCAATCCGTGTGGATCGATTTACTTCATCATTTGCAGATCTGTGACTCGTCGAGGGCCTTGTTAACTGTATGTATATCTGCTTTCACAAATTTTTTAACCATTGAAAAATATTGTGATGCGTTTAAAACTGATTCTTTATCAATGCACGATAAAACGTTAGTTTCTATGGACGTAGCTCACTATATAAAACTGTGGGCTGACTTTTTGAAAACGAACAACCGTCATTACACGATAAACAATCACCATCACACTATAGAGAATCATCAGTGTATAAATATGAATCAGCGACAAATTACCAAATACCACCAACAAAAGAACTGGACGATAATATACAAAAATGTCCAGCTTGCATACGAGGTGATCAACCTGAAGGCGCGCAGCATTCTTGTAGGATATGGATAAAAAAAAGTGCACGCACTACCAGGTTGTTCTATGGCATCAGGAGAAGAAGGTTACGGTCAGCAAAGATTTTGTATGAATTGCTACAACTCCGAAAATGTTGCGTATAAAGTGGCTTTAACAGAAATTGAAAATCATGAAGTCTTGGCACTGTAAGATTTGAAAAAAAGCAATGAGAAAGTCGAAAGAAGAAATAAATATCTAGGCTAAAGTAAAGACAAGATTTCGGACATGCTATTATATGAAACGAATGATGAAGAAAACTCACCAATTTGAAAAAACGGTAATTCAATGAAATTTAACCTCGTGACTATAAATGGTGCAAAATATTCTTTCAGAAATACGCGCGCACTAGACAGCTTTTACCAAATTATTTTAGCAGCTGCCATTCACTACGTACACTTCAAAGAGTACATCCAAGAAACAGTAGAATGTAATCAATTATTTGAAATTGTATCTGATACATTACGAAAAGGGATAGGGGCGAATACATACAGATTAAGAGGACGCCTATTGCTAGATTACAAAGGAATAGAATTGCACGGAAAAACTATTAGAATTATTCAGTGTGATTCGGCTCTCAATGGTTTCGTAAATTATATTTTACAATATCAGCCAAGCATTGAACAAAAGATAAAATGCGTAAACGGATGTGAAGAAATAATGAATAAAGAATTTTCTGCAATACTCCAAATTAACCAATTGAAGAACAACAAAAACTTTTTCAATACCATAAGACGAAACATGACCAGAAAGAGAACTTGTGTCAAATGCAAAGCACAAGCAAACATTGAAATCAATACCGGTGAGTTCCTCATGTAGTATACGATATACCTGCTTATTCTTACTCGCAATTACTATAAATCGACACATGGACAATCTCGTACATTTTATTAATGATTAGTGAAGATGAGAAATACCGAATGCTGATACCTGTACAGATTTTTGTACGTATGAATTTCTCAAATCAATTGACGTTTGCATGAACATAGTATACGATGTAATAAGAATCCAATTTTCTAATCCGTTCATCGTAAACTTACTTTACCTTCAGCTGTGTTATTTTAACTGTCACACACTCAGTTATCCCCATTAAATTATCGGCAATTGCCACCAATTCATATAAACCACTACGCAATACTTTCGAATTATGTGTATATTTTTATTTCAGGTAGAATGATATGCATCGAAATTTATGGATTGGTTGAAAAGGAGTTGCAAATAGAACTGCGCATAATACCAACAAATTTTAAAGATGGTGGTATCGACGAATTTAAACTGATCGGTCTAATTGACTACTACGGCTCGGAAATACAAAAAGTCGGAGAAATAGGCCACTACACCGGTATATCGTTCCAAGGAACGTGGGTGCAGTACGACGACTGTCAATCTAAACCGAAAATTCTGTAAGACTCATATAAAACGAAGCCAAAAATCTCATGCTACATAAAAGAACAAACAAATGAATGAATTTCACTCAAATAAAACAATATTTTTCATAACTGGGAATCTTTTTTCGTCACTTAATTCCTTCAATGACTAAAGATAGATAATTTTACCACTGCAAGAGTTGGAAGGTCAGCAAGTAACAGTACATCAATTAAAGTTAACGATGTGAGAAATGACCTAGTTATATGAAGTGTGAGTATTCAATGTCTGCGATGTAAACAAAAATACATTAGTAGAGACTAATCTTACTTGTTCAACGTGTATTTTTTTGTATTAACAGTTCATCATCGACCAACTATAAATAATGAGGCAAAAATCATTGGTGTTCTCTTTATTCCTCGGTAGCGACCTCTAAATATTGTTCAATATTGTTCAGTTTTTAGATATTCTCTTACGATTAGCCCCTCCATAGTAATGAATTAACATTTACAAAAATGGAGTACAAAATACATATGTTTTTTGACATTTGAAGTCAGAGTCGGTTTACGGCAAAAAAAAACGGCAAATTGTGAACCGAACCAGGATTACGTATCATCGCTCGTTCTACGTTTTTCCGTTGGATGGCGCACCAGCACTTAGTAAAGTTAACACGCCATCCTATTTTTGGTTTTAGTTTATTTTCTTTCAACTTTCGTAGTCTGGATCAGCTTACGGCAAATAGGCGGCAAATTATTAGCCAAATTTGGATCCTGTACGATTATACGTTCTGCGTTTTTCGTTGCGTGGCAAGCCAACTATTTCTGAAGTTAGCACGCCACCCACTTTGAAAAAAATGAATCGCTATAAAAAAAATAAGTTGCACGAGTAATTTACGATTTATTAACGGCAGATTATACAATAATTCAAATTCACATTTTCGAAAGTTGGCGTGTCAAGTTCATATACGTCTTATCGATCTGGAGTCGAGCTAGACCTTGTCATCGACCTTTGCGGTATCGTCCCTCTACCGGCGTTACTCCCAAAAAGTCCCGGTAGAAGAACTGCAATCATGTGAGGCAGGCCTGTCTGTAAGCCTTCCACATCATCCATGGGGAATTCTGGATGCAGATCCGGTTATTGGGGCATCAGAACTTCCGCCAGATCCTCTGTCTGGTCCGTTTTTCCCGTTAAAACGCAGCCAGGGTGCACTTAGTCCCGACGATAATCCCGAGGAGTCCCGCGACGAGAACCGAAGTTGGAAAAGAAGGCACGAAGAACGAGATCCCGTAAAAGTTCCGCTACACCACCTTCAAAACATCCCGCCGTACCGCCATGCGCCATGTTGAGTGAGGATCTAGACAAACGTCCAAGAGAAACTCACGCCAGCAAGAACGGCTAACTGCTAGGTCTGACGACTAGGATTTTGACGACAAATCTAACATAAGTCTGACAATTCAACTAGGATAGCAGCCAGGGGGTCCCGCACCTATAAAGTGTGAGGTAACGCTGTGACTGGAATCTAGGCTTCGATATAATCCTCGAGAAAATCTTCGCCGTCGATTTAATTTGAGATGATATGTAAATAATCTTATGGACTTGATTTCCAGTAGCACATGTAGAATTAATTCAAAAATTCGCCAGGAGAGAATGAGTGCAGAGGCTGTCGGGACTGAAGATCTTGGCAAGGTTCTTAAGATAAATCCGGAGTTCAATCTTCTACGAGGTTCATGAGAGGTGTTGTAAAACGGCTCCGATTCAAGATATTCGGAGAAGGTTTATCCAAAAACTGAATTACAACAGTAAAAACTCTCGGGTTGACTAGATCTCGACTCGGGGAAAAGATCTAGCCGATTGATAGTACGAATTATGAATATTACTTAATAGAAAAGAAGATTTAGAATTCAATTAAATAAAAAACACGTTCGTACGGTTTCACGTTTAATTACCAAGTGCTCAATCGTTTGATTGCTAAGAACCTTTACAAACAAATAAAAGTAACTTTAAAACAGAAATTCTATTTAAAATAACTAAAAACATATGTTTAATGAGTTGCGTAGAACTCTTATAATTAACTGCCTTCTAAGAGTAGAAAAAGAAATCATCTAACGGCCGTTTTGCTAGAAGGTGCCCTTCTCAATCTCCCCCCTCCTCATCGCCTCCCTCCTAATCTCCACCCTCCTTCTGCTCCTTCTCGCTACTCCCGCTTTCTTTCCAATAGTATCTCCAGTGATCTATTTTTTATTTCAAAAGCGCCTCGTCGATTCTGATGGGCCTTGTTGTAGTGAAAGAACACGTTCTGAAGAATATCTGGAATTTTTGTGGTTGGTGTAAATATATCAGAACTTGGCAGAAAAAAAAATAATCAAAATTATTTTCTATTTTTTTGAACCATTGAAAATTGTATACAAATCTGAAAAAAATCTAGAATATTCTCTGAAATATCCTCGACAGATTCGCGTTGGTTTGATACTTTTATCTGTTGCAGTTTTTGAGAAACATTAATTTGAAAAATAATAAACTCCGCACGTTATCTCAAAAGTAGTTTGAGAATCGGCGCTAAAAGCGGTATGTATCATGTTTTTTCTGTGTGCTAATCTCAAAACTCATATTATTTCACAAATAAGTCATCACCGTGCTTATCCAGCTAGACCCTTTTACCCTAAGATTGCTTAGATTTGCTGAATTTTCGGCCGTCCGAAGTACGTCCCGGACAAATTACCAAAAAGAATATCTAAATCTGAACTTTGAATCAAAAATCTGAAGAAAATTCATGACTCATTTCTGTGATGTATGCACAATAAATAAGTAATAAAACGATAATTGTAGTAAAAATAACGTAAGTATATTCATTAATGAAGAGGATGGGAATGAATTATAAATGAACAATATGAGGCGTCGTATAATGCCTGAGTAAGCAAGTATTTGCATCCGCGTGACCTCGCTCGAGCCGTGGTTACAACACTTCTATATTTGCGCATGCTCTCTATATTCGCACATACATACTGTCACTTTTTTGATGCTGTACGCGACACTGAAGGTGTGTCGCGTATGGCTAGTTACTGTGAGTGTCTCCACTCTAGAATTTATCTAGAGCTCCTTGGTAAAGATAAGCAACTTGTTAGTACCCTAATACGGACTAGGGAAGAGTCTAGCTCTCCGTAGCCGCCTCCCTCAGACCTGGATGCTGTGATCAGCACCGAGGCTGTATTAGACTTGGGTGCACTAGGTACACCGAAGCGAATATCTGATCTGGGCAGTGCAGTCGTCCCCGAAGCTGTATGTTAGCTATCGATGAAATAGAAGTTAGTAGGTCGAGTTCAATCTAGATGAAAAAAGGTTTAAATGACAAGGAAACCGTCTCCATTGAACATATAATTTCAAACAAACATTTAATGATTTATCTCAATGTGGTTGCAACCGAAGTCTAATATAAAGTTATCTAGTGTTGGCAATTTTAATACAAGTTGTAGATTTAGCTAAGCTACGGTTTTACTACCGTTAAATTATAATTGTGTTGAAAGAATAAATTGATTGATACAAGTGAATTGGTAAAGAAATGAAAATAATGACTCGATTACGTAAAACTCCGCTATGGCAGTTTCCGTTTTAACAAATAAATCTACAGAGTACTGCGGCTCTATGCCTGTGCAGCCCCAAAAGCAAAAAGAGTGTGAGTCAGCGTGGCGCTTTGCCTAACACTGCTCGTAATAAGGAGTGAGTCAGTCTGGCGCTTTGCCTAGCACTGCTGCTTAGTCAGGTCAGCGCAGCGCTTATAAAGGTACCGTTTGACGTCACTTGTTGTGCGCTGTTGACGGTGCGCGTAGCAACGTATTATCGCGGGATTATGACGCCCGATCTGTTACAATACAGTGACATACACTGTCATACTGCGCCGTGCTACATATCAGCTGGTCTGCTATTCGCGCTCACGCATACATACCCATTACATGCTACACGCATATACTACATTTCTAAACTGAAAAAAAAACTGGAATAAAAAAATTGTGCTATCATGGACTTATGTTACTAGCGCGATGTTCGTAGTGGAACATGAGATTTTTGAGAATTTTTTGACATTTTTAAAAAATGTTAAAATTACTTACTTGTGAGTGTCTTCAGTTTAGATTATTTTCTAGGGCTCCTTGGTAGAGGTAATCTATTTGTTAGTCCCTGATACAGACTAGGGTGGAGCGAATCACACCGTAGCTGCCTCCCTCAGACCTGGATGCTGCAAGCAGCACCGAGGCTGTATCAGACTTGGGATTCGACGCACCTGCCGAGACAGTATCTCGACTTGGATGCGCAAAGCGCACCGAAGCGAGTATCTGATCTTTGCAGTGCAGTCGTCACCGAAGCTGTATATTAGCTAATTGAATAAAAGATGTTAGTCAGATCAGTTCAGCCTACTGAAAAAGGGTTTTGAAGAAAAGCAAACCGTTCCGATTAACATAAGATTTAATTATCAAATAAATTCATAATTTGCGAGTGGTTGCAACCAAAAATGTTTTATAAAATTAAATTGAATAAATTTCGTGGAAAACTGTAGATTTAGCTACGCTACGGTTTTACGGCCGTTACAAATGTACTATAAATCAAATTATCGTGATTATATGAGGTTGTGTGTAAATTAAGGAAATATTAAATTATAATAAAGAAAAGAAAATAGAAAGTAATTGACTCGAAGACGTAAAACGCCGCTATGGCCGTTTCTGTATGCAAAAGAATGAAGCTAAAGAGTACCGTGTCGCTTTGCCTGTACGGCCTCGACAAAAAAGAAGCTAGTGAGTCAGCGTGGCGCTTTGCCTAACACTGCTGAAGTAGAATGACGATCTGGTTATTTCGCCTAGTATCGGGAAGAAGTTAGTGAGTCAGCGTGGCGCTTTGCCTAGCACTGCTAATTAGCCATGTTAGCGCTGCGCTTATATAGTCACCGATTGACGTCACTTGTTGTGCGCGTTGTGACGTATTGTCTCGGGATTAGATCATCCGATCCGTTACAATATATGTTGGAGGAAACTATGGAAATAACATTTTATATTTTTGCCCAGAAAAATAGTCCATCGCCAGATGGCGCGGTTTTGTATTTTATAGTTCGTCTTCGACCTCTAATAACAGTAGTAGTCTATGGTGCCTCACACATCAAAAGCATTAATTATACCTACAGTCTTGCGTTTAATATGCGGAAATAAAAACACTGAATTATAAGATTGTTAATAGTTTCATTCACCAGCGAAGGACCCTAAGTTCAAATTATTCCAACAATATATGCAGCAACAAATTCGGGGTGTTGTTCACCAATATATGCAACAACAAATTCGGTAAGTCATTCATCTACCGAATAGATGCAGTAACAAATTCGGAAAGTCGTTTATCTACCGAATATATGCAGCGACAAATTCGGGGAGTCGTTTACCTACGCAATATATGCAGCAACAAATTCGAAAAGTCGTTCATCTACCAAATAGATGCAGCAACGGATTCGGGGAGTCGTTTGCCTACGCATTCATATCGATGTACTTTACTTCAATGTTGTTGTAATTAGGTGCAGCACAAAATAAATTTCTGAATGGTTGACGTACTTCTGGAAGACATGATTTCTAGAGTGGATGAATTTGCATCCCTCTTGACTTACGTGAGTTTAAAATCATAACGACCTGTTACGAACGGCCCTTTTCCGTATTTTTTCCAGATTCCAATTCTACCGCAAGTCGTGCAATCAGCGCATTCCTACACGCGCGCGCTTGGCCGAAAGCAGAGAGGAACGAGCCAGGGGCGCACGGGCCCCCCGCAACCGCCAATTCAGCGAGTTGCGGAAAACCCCACTGTCGATCATTCGAGGTTTCCTTATAGAAACCGAGGTGATTGACAGGCAGTCGATTTTAAATTACCGAAGGCTACGCAAAGTGCGCACCCTCCAACGTCACCCCCGGCCACATCAAATCGACAACGGGACTCTGCACGAAGGACGAAAGGTGTAAAGCAGACCAGGGCACAGAACAGCTGAAGGTCCATCAACAAGACAGCTGACGCTGACCGAAACACCCGGCATAAGCTGCACGGAGTAACCAGAGCTAGTAGTCTCCTGCCGGTGGGTTCTTGGAGTTGGCCCGGGTGACGTTCAGGAGTTAAATTCGGTAGGCTCATTTCCTCAGTTACCTCCCTTATATTCCTATCATTCAATTCCAACGTATGTATTTTTTCATTTACATTTCTTCCATATTATTTGATAACTATTTCACGTAGTCTCTGGTTTAGTTTAGTATTATAGGGAATTAGTCTTTAACGTAGTTGTGCTTATCACGATTCATTATTGTAGTATTAAATAAAGTGCATACATTTGAAGTAACGCGTGATTAGTTCCTCCTAGACCATTCACAGATCGTGCAGGTGTCCTTAGGACTTACAAGGGAACCCCGCCAAGTGTCCCCCTCCGATTTCAACGAAACTTTGGGAGATTGTAGAGGGGGTGAAAATATTCGACACGTATTTTTTTATATCTGCGGAATTCCACCCCAAGGGGGTGTAATCAACCCCTGAAAATTGCGGATTTCGCTATTCGATAGCTCGTGAAGAACGAACGGCCGAGGATTTTTGGCTGACAAGGTGCTACCGGGGGTTTTCGGGGCCGCTGATTACGAATCTGGCATCAGATTTTCAAAATTCAAAATGGCGCATCCAATATGGCGAACGTCGAAACGAAAAATGGTACCAATTTTCCCAAAATTCTGTACCCGGAGGTTTTCGGGGTCGCTGATTACGAATCTGGTATCAGATTTTCAAAATTCAAAATGGCGGATCCAATATGGCGAACGTCGAAACGAAAAATGGTACCAATTTTCCCAAAATTCTGTACCCTGGGGTTTTCGGGGTCGCTGATTACGAATCTGGCATCAGATTTTCAAAATTCAAAATGGCGCATCCAATATGGCGAACGTCGAAACGAAAAATGGTACCAATTTTCCCAAAATTCTGTACCCTGGGGTTTTCGGGGTCGCTGATTACGAATCTGACATCAGATTTTCAAAATTCAAAATGGCGCATCCAATATGGCGAACGTCGAAACGAAAAATGGTACCAATTTTCCCAAAATTCTGTACCCGGGGGTTTTCGAGGTCGCTGATTGAAAATGTGTAGTCGAAATTGGAAAATTCAACATGACTGACACAAAATGGCGGACCGACTTCTTCCAAAATGGTGTGGATTGCTTCGGATTCGGTATCCCCGGGATTTCGGGGTCGCTGATTACAAATCTGAGGTTAGAATTGGAAAATTGATATTGGAAAATTACGAGTAGATGAGTAGACGGACATTGTATCGTTAGAGATGACAAGAATATGACGTAATGATTTTTTGTTCAATAAAAATATGATTTCAATTCCAGAAATTGCTATCAAATCTTCAAAAACTGTAATTTCCAAGTATTTTCTAAACAACAGTGTAAATATTTTCATGAAAATTATTGCCAATATTCTGGTAATTTCATAAATTGAATGTTCCATAAATATTTATGCAATATTGCGTAAAAATATTGGTTCATAAATATGTACGGTAAATGTATTTCTATTGACATATCATGAGTAATGAATGATTGATAATAAATAGTTCTGATAGAAATGCTGTGCTGATAACCAGAAGTAGAAATATTCGGTGATGAGAAACGCGTTTTATCTTATAAACCGAACTTACATAAGACTTCTTTTTCTTACGTAAGATTTCTATTTCACAAGTAAAAATATTCGGTGATAAGAAACGTGTTTTATCTTATAAACCGAACTTACATAAGACGGTTTAATCTGTTGTTGTTCAGTGTATTTTTACGTATGGAGTTGAGTTCATCCATCCCTCTAAAGAGACTTGGAGAAAAATGCACGTCAATCCGTTGAACGTCATTCAGCTTTTGTCTCTAGCATTCAATGCTATTAAATTACTCGATTCTCCAGTCACGGAATCCGAAAGGCAGTTGAGCGAAGAGCTCGAAATCATCATCAAAGATGCAATGATACAGCCAATGGAAACTGAAATTGAATGGAGTTTGGATTTTGAACATCCAAATGCAGTGCACGAATCGGAAATTATAGAAGACAACGATGGAACAGAAGACTGGAATCATCAAAGATTTCTGAATCCCAATATAGATGCACCGGACCAAGTTTGCACCATCGATGATGAAGATTTGGATTATGATTACAAAAAACAAGCGACAGAATTTTGGAGGTCCGGAAAAACGGGAAACAGAAAGGTATCGTCCGTTCAATCAAAATTCAGAAAAGTTCAGTCTGTGCGACAATTACGGCGCTGGGCACATCAAGTTAATCAAGGTGGGACATACAGAGAAAAGTTGAAAATGATCTGTGAGTATACTCTTAACAATGTAATGGATGCTTTAAATAGGAAATTGCCAATTCACGATATTGATATTAGACGTTGGGCCATACGAGCGCGACAACTGTTTAATATGGCACCAGCAAAATTTAAGGCATCCAAAACCTGGCTATTAGAATTTAAGAAACGTCACGGAATCGTGTCGCGGAAAATTACGAAACATATAACAAAAAATACATTAGCAACACAGGAATCTTTAAAAGAGCAGGCTGCCATCTTCATTCAGAAAGTAAAAACCCACATCGTCGATATCGGGGTCGAAAACGTTTACAATTCCGATCAGAGCGGTTTCAATTTGGAGCTACATGCGGGGCGAACCTTAGCGTTGCGAGGGCAAAAAACAGTGGAATCAATAATACAATCAAAGTCATCAACAACGCACAGCTACACCATACAGCCTTTGATTTCGGCCGATGGCAAATTATTGTCACCTCTATTAATTGTTTTAAAAGAATCTAGTGGAGGATTTGGTCCTCGAGTGCAAGAGACTATGTTTAAACCACAGAATGTATATCTTATGGCTTCGAAATCTGGGAAATTAACAACCGAAAATTTTAAACATTGGTTTCAAGACGTATACCTTCCGCACACCAGTCCGAAATCGGTTATATTATTGGATTCATGGAGTGGTCAATGTCCGGGCGTATTTGAAACGATGAATTTCAATGGACAAAAAGTAGAACTTCTAACCATTCCCCCAGGGACAACTGGAATGATACAGCCACTGGACGTGTACGGATTTCGCATATGGAAGAATTATATCAAACATTTCTCTGATATCGTGATATTGTATGATTACGACGTGAATCTTCATTTGAGAGACAATATCGTCAAGCTGCAAAGTCTTACTCACAATCAATTTTCGTCTCCTAGATTTACAGATCTTTTTAAATATTCATGGTATAAAAGTGGATACATAGACGCAAGACCACCGAAATTCGAAAATCCGGTTCAATATTGTTTTACCGAGAGTTCTCTAACGTGTGACATATGCGGCGACGTTGCTATTATCAAGTGTGCGTGGTGTAAAAAGTCGCTATGTTTAAAACACTTTTTTCATGAATATCACTATTGTCAAAACTATCACCCGTGACGAAATACGCATGATGTAAGCTATATTGTAAGGTTCAATCTAAAGATTTATATTCGTATACATAAGACCTTTATTCGTATACTATATTCGTATATTATATTCGTATACTATAACACCATTATATTATAAAAGTGAATAAAACGATTGCCAAAGGTAGCTTAATCATGAATTAGCGAGGTATTTACCACACCGTATTTTTTTCTACAGTCATAAAACTGTTATTAGTTTGTGGGGTCTTTTATTTATAATTTTTGAAAATCTGATACCAGAATCGTAATCAGCGACCCCGAAAACCCCCGGGTACAGAATTTTGGGAAAATTGGTACCATTTTTCGTTTCGACGTTCGCCATATTGGATGCGCCATTTTGAATTTTGAAAATCTGATGCCAGATTCGTAATCAGCGACCCCGAAAACCCCAGGGTACAGAATTTTGGGAAAATTGGTACCATTTTTCGTTTCGACGTTCGCCATATTGGATCCGCCATTTTGAATTTTGAAAATCTGATACCAGATTCGTAATCAGCGACCCCGAAAACCCCCGGGTACAGAATTTTGGGAAAATTGGTACCATTTTTCGTTTCGACGTTCGCCATATTGGATGCGCCATTTTGAATTTTGAAAATCTGATGCCAGATTCGTAATCAGCGGCCTCGAAAACCCCCGGTAGCACCTTGTCAGCCAAAAATCCTCGGCCGTTCGTTCTTCACGAGCTATCGAATAGCGAAATCCGCAATTTTCAGGGGTTGATTACACCCCCTTGGGGTGGAATTCCGCGGATATAAAAAAATACGTGTCGAATATTTTCACCCCCTCTACAATCTCCCAAAGTTTCGTTGGAATCGGAGGGGGACACTTGGCGGGGTTCCCTTGTTAGTTCAAGCGAACCCAGGAGAATAATCTTCAGCCGCTCGGAGATTATTCTCTCAAATTATATAAGAACTCGACACCCGAAGCCTTCAGCTCGGTTGCTCGTAACAGAACTTTTGTCTACATATTTCAATAGCATTCTTTGTTAGTTTATATGCGTGACTCTATTGTGTAATGCGCTCTGCTTACTATCGGGCCATTAAATCGAGACTCCTAGGTTTATAATCCGATAGCTCTGCGTTAAAAAATCTCAGAGAATCGTGCAATACAGTTTCTAAAACTGTGGAGATTGCCACGTCGAAGTACCATTGTAGAATTTTTGTGAAAAATTCTAAACCGGAGATATGGCTACATATATGTTAGAAAACGCGTTTTTTGCATACTTGTATCCGTAGCTCAACTTCAACTCGACGCCATTTCGTTCATGATAATATTGAAAATTTGAAATAATTCCCACGTCTTCCTTAAAATCTCATGCGTAGTATGCTGTTTTCAAAATTTCAAAATGTTGGAAACCATGACGGGTACAGGCAATAATCGACGGAGTGGTCATCTTGGCCTCTGGATAGGTCAGTCGAAAGTGGTGAGTTCTAAAATTTTCTATCAAAAGAAATCAATTCAAATCCGTAACCGGTAAATCGATCACAAGTACGGTTACTTAATGAATTAAGTCATTCAGTAATCATTTTCACATGCGGTTCGACATGGTTCCCCTACTGGAGTGGGGCGCTTCCTGAGCTCCTCCATACGTTGTAGCGGAACATCAGTTGGCCTTGTTTTGAAGCCGTTTATTATTTGAAATAAAAAATTGATGAACATTCAATAAAAATGCTTGTCAAATTCGTTGTTAAATTACATTATGCTTCATGTGGCTTGCCATGGTGCCCCTACTGGAGTAGGGCGCTTCGCGACCACTATAACAATTATGAGCATCTCTATCAACGCAGTATATGCGTTACATTAGCCATTTCAATTTCTGCTGTTTGCGATTTTGGTCAATTTTCACGTATCTTATTCATTAATCTACGATTATTATACAAGATTTAGCGGAGTTTTTGCTTCTGTTGCTTGGTACAAATTTACTCGGCAGCGATAAGTGATTAAGTGGCATTAATTGTGTTATTAAATCCTTTTAAACAATAGCGTATATCTTAAATATTGAATTTAATTGCTGTACCATACAATTGCGATAATGACTTCTCTCGTTGTTATTGATAATACAACATTTAAAATTCAGGATGCCGGTGGAGCTGGAGATTGTTTGTTTAAGGCGATAGCTATCGCAATCAATCAAAGAAGTCATCATTTAGTACGTCGGGAAATTGTGCAGTATATATGCAGAAATTGGTCAGAATACTCTTTTTGGATGAATCATAGTTTAAACATTAAAAATAAAAATCAATATAGTTTGTACATGGGTCGATCTGGAGTGTATGGATCCGAAATGGAATGTCGTGCTGCATCAGAGTTATACAAAATAAATCTGATTATCATTCGCGTTCTGCATAATGGTAGCAATTACAAGCAACGGAATATTGCGAGTGAAGACGATCCAACCGTACATTTATTGTTCACTGGGATGCGACATGAAAACGATAGAGACGGTCACTTCCAACTCCTGGTGCCAGTACCTGATCAACATTCTGAATCTTGCGAAATTCCTGAACCAAATCAAACAACCAATGATGTAGATGTTAGGGATCATACTGGTGGAGTGACAGAAGTTCAAAATTCACAAGATAACTTACAATTAGTGAATGATTTTATCGATACGCAACATCTGACTGATGAGGAATCAATCACGGATTTATCGCACAACGTTGTTGAAAATAGTGCTCGTAACGGTAAAAAAAGGAAATTCAACAAAGACAAGACTATAAATAACGTTCCTCGGTCGTCTGCAATATCTGTTGCGATGAAAAATATTATCTGCAAGGTAAGAAACTTTTTCCAGGCAGAGAAAGATGGAACTAGCGAATATAATATCAATGAAGTCGTACAAAAAACGGCAGCATGCCTACAAATTTCAAAAAGCAGTGTCGTTCGAGTAACATGTGAATCGAAATGCGGAGAATTTAGAAATCCGCACCAAAAGCAAGGCAGACCCGCTATAGAGTTCGACGACTTTTTACAAGGAATCGTCAGGCGGAAAATGCTGGATTTTTATATGCAAAAAACCTACCCAACCGTCAAGGAGTTACACGAAAAATTGAAGCAAGACGTACCTGACCTGCCTCAGTTTGGCGATAGCACTTTGAAAAAACTTTTACATAGTCTAAACTTCAAATTCAAAAAATTCCAAAAACGGCCGGTGCTAATGGAAAGCCAAGTTATTGCTGGTAAAAGATCGGAGTTTCTTAGATTAATCAAGCATTTTCGCGAAGAAGGATGGAAAATTTTTTATACCGATGAAACTTGGTGCGGTGCTAACCACTCTCGACAACACGGGTGGGTTGAGTGTGCGGTACCTCATCAAGGTGACAACTTTGATCAGTATAGGAACTCTATACAAAATATCACAGGCGTTCGTGGTGGTTTTATGACCCCATCTGGCAGTGGCAAACGGATACTAATTTTACACATTGGAAGTAATGACGGATTCTTAGACGGCTGCATGACATGTTTTATTGGAAAGACAGGAAGTGCCGATTACCATGATGAGATGAATGCCCAGCACTACGAAGAATGGTTTCGGCATGTATTGGACGTTATACCAGAAAAATCAGTGATAATAATTGACCAGGCACCATATCACACAATGCTTGATCCCGAATTTCGGAATCCAACGACAGCTTGGAGAAAGCAACAAATAATCGATTGGATGATACGAAGGGGGGTGCCCATACCAGAACACGCTTCATCGTATGATTCGCTCACGAAGGTGAATCTTTTGAATCACTGCGTCGCGTATCGGTATCCGAAAACGTACCTTCTTGAGAAAATCACGAAAGAAGTCAGGGGTGACGGTGTCAAATTACTGTGGCTGCCAGTAGCTCACTGTGAATTCAACGCAATCGAACTAATATGGGCGTACATAAAAAACACGGTTGCGAAGAACAATAATACTTTCAAAATTAAAGATGTTCTACATTTATGCATAGAGACAATCAAGACCGTCCCCGCATCCTTGTGGCATAATTGTATTAAGCACGTCGAAACTGTTGAGGAAAAGTACAGAGGGACGGAAAGTGCAATAGAAAGGGCTGTAGAACCTATGATATTCGATCTTGACGAAGACTCCGACACAAGTAGCGACTACCAATCGAACGTTGATAGTGACATTTAGAATCTAAACTGACCAATTGATGCAATATTTACATACACGTGGAACAGCTTAAATCGCCGAATTTGAAAATTCGCACAATGGCTCAGCAATACAAAATCGGCACTTTTCAGAGCCATTAAAATTTCGGCAAATGACGAATCAATTACGAGAAAACGTATTTCAGAGATGTTTATTTAGAATTTTAGTGAAGCTTTGAATTTTCAATGTAACTTTTGATGAACTCTAATATCACTTCTTAGTTCAATAATTAAAAATTTATCATCAATTATGATATAATAATTTTTATTTGTGATGTAAGAGAAAATCAAGCTTTATCCATTTTACGCCGGAAATATATTATCTATACCAAATTTCAAAATAATGTGGTGCTTAAGAGGCATCCCAGAATCTGTAAAATATAAATTGCGGAAAAATGCGAATACATTTTCAGAGAATCTTCTATACATGAAGCAAATGATGTACAAATCGAATTTCATGACGCGGAAAATTCTGTGTAATTTAACAACGAATTTGACAAGCATTTTTATTGAATGTTCATCAATTTTTTATTTCAAATAATAAACGGCTTCAAAACAAGGCCAACTGATGTTCCGCTACAACGTATGGAGGAGCTCAGGAAGCACCCCACTCCAGTAGGGGAACCATGTCGAACCGCATGTGAAAATGATTACTGAATGACTTAATGCATTAAGTAACCGTACTTGTGATCGATTTACCGGTTACGGATTTGAATTGATTTCTTTTGATAGAAAATTTTAGAACTCACCACTTTCGACTGACCTATCCAGAGGCCAAGATGACCACTCCGTCGATTATTGCCTGTACCCGTCATGGTTTCCAACATTTTGAAATTTTGAAAACAGCATACTACGTATGAGATTTTAAGGAAGACGTGGGAATTATTTCAAATTTTCAATATTATCATGAACGAAATGGCGTCGAGTTGAAGTTGAGCTACGGATACAAGTATGCAAAAAACGCGTTTTCTAACATATATGTAGCCATATCTCCGGTTTAGAATTTTTCACAGAAATTCTACAATGGTACTTCGACGTGGCAATCTCCACAGTTTTAGAAACTGTATTGCACGATTCTCTGAGATTTTTTAACGCAGAGCTATCGGATTATAAACCCAGGAGTCTCGATTTAATGGCCCGATAGTAGATTTATGTCAGTGAAATCGAATGCGCCGACTCACAGACAGGACGTTGCAAAAATCCTTATTTCGTTATAAGTCAGGACATGCTGGACATACATATTTAATACACAGTCGGACTTCAGGTACTGACGGAGCCCAGGCGCAAGAATTTCAGGCATTGACGAAGCTCACCTGTTAGCCAATGAGAGACGAGCAACAGGGCCGTACTGCGGGACTCCGGCATTCAGCGTAACCCTTGTGCAGTAGAAATTCTAACCTATTTGAGGTCGGGATTCTAGAGCTAGCCCTGGCTGAGAAAAGGAGAGTTATCAGTGCCCGAGGTCCAACTGCACACTTAATTCGAACACCGGAACTCAACTTACATCAGATTGAATAATACAAAGCGCTGACAACGCTATAGATGTGGCAACCACAGCAACGACAAGTATTGCCATGTACAACGAGGCCATCAGTCGATCTTCGTATCTGTCACTTAGTTTCTGAAGCTCTCGGGTACTACCGTTGTCTACTGACGACGAGTCATCGGAAGGGACCTCTGTAACATTCCAAAATACATATTTTATTACCTATTTCATAGAAGTATAAAAAAATCCAGCTGGGTGGTACGATGTCCTCCCAGAAATCCAAATATTCATTAACCCTTTAATGACCAAAATTAAACTATATAAGATACGAATTAAATCACGTCGCCGTACTTGCTGTATACTTAACCTCCAATAAGACTGTAAATCGACTACTAGCGTTTGCAGCGACAGAGTATTGTACGATTGGTTGTGACGCTGACTACGGCCTAATATGTTGTAACGTGTACGGCTATACCAGCCTATACTGGTATAGTCGTACACAGCACATACGCATCGCGCAGGTGGGGTGACACCTAATGACGTCACAAGTCATATATAACGAGCACCGCTGAGACGCAAATCAGCGGACTTGAGCCAAAGCGGCCGACCGACTCGAACGTAGTATTCAATTCAAAATTCCTAACCTAAAATCAAGCGTAATTTCAATCTAGCTAAAAATTGCTTTTTGATCAAAAAATTCAATTCAATTCAATTCAATAAAATCGTTCTAGCCAAAGCGGCAGTTCAAATAAAGAAGAACAAACTTATAAAAAAAAATTGTATTTGGCTAAAATAGCATTGCAATAAAAGAAATTAGAGTCACAAACTATCAAGAGACAAAATTAGAGAAAACAAAAAATAACACGAAAGTCCGACCATTGAAGGAGTAAGAAAGAGCGTAGCATTAAGTTAAATTAGGAAAATAATCATTCATTTCATTCATAATTATAAATTTCTGTTCAACCATTATTAATATCCCTTTTGTTTGTAAATAGTTTGCGCGAGACAACGATCGCAACATATAAAATAAAACCAAGGATGATCAATCGATCATAAAATTATCAGAAATTTGATTTTTGTTTTCAATTCGCTAATTAACGTCATTTTTCATCATCTCTTTCAGAAAACACTTCGTTTCAAAATAATAAAACTTAAATTCATTGTTCAGCTAAAAGGCAGCTTTGGTGAGTGTGTTGGACAGCTACGGTATAGCTATAATTGGTACCCTAGTCTGGGAACACACATATCCCAAGTCTGTAATTAGGCAGCTTCGGTGACCTGGACTCTAGGCAGCTACGGTAGAGGTAAAATCCTATCCTAGTCTGTTGAGCCTGGGATATCCCAAGTCTGTAGGGAGGCAGCTCTGGTAGTGAAAAATCTATCCGAGTCTGTATTAGGGTAAATTAAGGGTTTTTTACATTTTTCCCAGAGGAGCTCCAAATATCATAACCCGTGACAAAGAACACACGCGAACTAGGTTAACTTCACCGGCCTTCTGCTGGTGAAGCATAACCACATAAAGTTACAATGTATAACGTCATCTAATGATACTCACGAAATTTCGTCATTTTGATAGTACAAGTCCAAGAACATTTTTTTGGACTTCGACAAAATTTTCACCACGATCTGCCACTCTGCGGACCCATAGACTTATAGAGATAGACTGCGCGCTCTTACGTGCTGGTTGAAGCTCATATTGAAAGACAGCAATAGTGCAAAAGAGATTCTTTCCTTCTTGCACTGCACAGGGAGTGGGGGTTTACAGCGACTAAGGGGAATGGATTCACGAGTATACTAAACCTGCCATACAGGCCTGCCGTTTACCCCACCAACTCACCGACTAGAAAAAGACAGAATCTCTTTTGCTATCGCTCTCTCTTTCTAATGGGTTCTTCAGGTCCTCTTATAGTAGCGCGCAGTCTATCTCTATAAGTCTATGTGCGGACCATTTATGAATTGAATCAACACGCATCTGTCGCTGAGTACGTGTCCGGGGAGCTCTAGCTGAAAGATGGTGTTAGCATCGTCTAATGGGTTTTCTCACATCGAAGCTTAATTGAATAAATAAAGTGTTCAAAATTGATCGCAGAATGTGACCACGAATCCATGGAAAAACCCAGGACTAAATTCATTATGAATCACAGAATAGCGTTCCTAACATCGAACCAACTGTCTGTTTCAACGACTTATGCGGATCAGGTGATACTGGTGCCAGTTGCCGTGCTGAGCGACAACGGACGTGCTTCATTGATTCAGAAATGATCAGCACAGTGATCATTCGAATTTTTCACAAGCTGTTATAATATTGTTGCAAAATTAGGCAATGGCCTAGTTGCAGCGAATAAAATTGTGGGTACCCGAGAGCAATAAAGTGACCAAAAGGCAAAATTACTGAATTGGAGAAAAAGTACCGTTCATTCGAAGATGGTTTACCTATTCGGTTCGAGGTCTAGAACAAGACTGTTATTACAATAATACGGGTTGATACAGCAACCGATAGTTCATTTGTATAAATTAATATGTCATTTGTGTAATGACAATTCTTATGATTGTGACTACTAGACCACATACGTTTTGTATAGGGGGTGGCTTTAGCCCTTTGTAACAATATATTTTTGTCGCCTACGTGAATCAAGAGAAATCTGTGTGTACGATGAAATTACATATTCGATATCTACTTCGATGAGCCCATAATAGCTCCTGGTAAGCTTACAACCGATCATACAATATTCTGCCATATAGTAAATGTACTGGCTGCTAAAAGACTTTTTGCCAATACCTAAAATATCAATAAATGTGTTCTGAAAATATAAAAGTAATTGAAGGCAGGGTATGGTTGAAAAATAAGAAGAAAAAATCGGACCCCCCCCCCCCCCCCCAACAACCTGCTCCAGAAAAACCTAAGTCCAAAGCCCATTAAACAAAACTAGTTGAACCTAATTAACTACCAGGCACAGGTATATGCCAATACACACGCAACTAATTCACTCATTACCCATGTGGAAAATTTGTTAGGCATCCTGCATTGAATTGAGGCCCCACACAGTCATCAACAGGGCTGCCACATTAAGGACTGTTCAACTGTCACCCCCAAGTAGGGCTCGATTGTGATTGAGATAGATATGCAAACTCATTCTGTCTAGATTTGTTCCTCTATCACCTAAGTAAGAATTGCTTGAGAGAAAGTTGGATATCCAAACTTATTTTGTTCAGGTTTGCCCAACTGTCAACCAAGAAGGGCCTGCTTGGAGGGAAGTTAGACATCCAAACTCATTTTGTCTAGATTTTCTCGACTATCACCCAAGTAGAGCCTGCTCGGGATTCATTTGCATGTCTAAACTAATTTCATATTGGTTTTCTTAACTGTAACCCAAGTGAGGCCTGCCTGGAATCGGGTTCGACATCCAAAGTAATTTTGACTAGCGATACCCCGTTATTGATCAACTAAATATCAGATCTCTCGGATCTTTTGTCTATTGCTCAACTTATAGGGCCAATTGCTGCAATATTTATCCAAGTTACTTTGGCCTGGGCATGCCTCAACTATTATGCCATTGTGGTTAAGTCTGGGAATGGTTATTCATGCAAGATTTGGGTTTGAGATTTTCTAATTGCTGCCCCCTGAGAGCAACAGACTGACCACCTCGCCGACCTCGTAAGCATTGCTAGTCCCGCGCACTTTCTCCATCTTGCCACCACAGTTATGGCTACTTACCCTCAGTATTTGTCTCCGGGTTACTTGGTATAATTAGTGTAGTGATAGTATATTGTGCAACTCGTGCGGAAAGTTGGCGATTTCTGATAAGCGTGGAGTTTGCAGCATGAGCCGAAGGCGAGTAACATCTAAGTTCAGTAACATATTTCATTATTGACTAGTTCGAAAGAAGATGTGAAAATTTTGTTTGCATAGATTCAAAAGACAATACTATACTTAATTATTGTCGGGGATTCAACGAGATGGTTTCGGATAGTCAGTGATAATGCTAAACACACAGTCAATGTATCAAAAATGAAACTATTACTTCATTCAAGAAATACAAATTGTAGTCAGAATTAACAGTTTTGAGAGCGTGTGTTTTCGTCGTCGTAACTAGTGTGCCTCTCCTTCTCTTCACCTCCTCATGCCACCGGACCTTCAACATCGACCGCCACACCAAACTTGTAGATGTTCAGTGTGCTGACTAGTCGTTTAAGGGCTTTTGAGCAAGCCCCGACCATTTCTCAACCGTTAAGCGCCCGTAACGTCCAGCTCAAGAACCCTATTGAAATAATCGAGCGACTACGGCGCTTCTAGCACCGAGCCCGAGAACTCGGTATGGGCGGGGCCTCAGAGAAAACGCAGGTAGAAACGCTCAACCTATTTGTGAAGTTACGTTGAAAACTCATTATATTCAGTGAGGTGTAATACCGTTCCGAAGATCTTAGCTTCGTGTGTGACGTTGGGAAATTATCTTTACCCCAATGTCACTGATTGGCACTGCTGTCACCTTATATTTATACCTCGATGTATGGGAGTCAAACCCAAACGTTCACGGACTATCTATGGTTATCAGAACCGTGTCGCGGAGCTGACGCGTGGCTAATTAAATTTTACAACTCTTACTTTGTCGGAGCAGTGGTCTTCGGACGAGCGGGTGATTGGTTCAGCTGGACTCTCCTTAGGTAGATCTTCAGGGAGATTTGGAGCAGTGTCGATGAATTGGGTTACTCCCTGGTATTCCACCGAGTGTGGGACTAGATTATCCTGTTTTGCCGATTCACTGCACTGAGGTCGAAAAATAAACTCGCAACACTTAATTAACTGCTCAATTATGGCCCGACGTCTTCTTTCGCGGACGTCTTTTCCGATGCGGTGACCGTGTTTCCGTTTACCACTTCAGTGGGGCATGAAACGGGGTACAGATAGGATTCGGCGGACGAATACCAAGACACGGCACACTCGCAGGGATCAGTGATTGGAGCTGGTTAAGGGGTTTTCGATAACACTCGAATATTACGTTATTGTATAGAAATTTATTATGTTTGGATCGCTGATAGAAGGCAGATCATAAATTGCAATGACGCGAAAATATGTAATCTCTTGAATATTAATGAGTGAAAATGCGCGGTTGAATAGTCAAAGGAAATGAGCCCTAGTTCGTGGACATCCGAGCCTTTTATGCCTTCGGTTTTCATCTATCTGCCTTCTTCTATGGTATGCATCCATTTCTAGACGGCTGACGGCTGCCTTCGAACTTGAAACTGCCAAGTTGCAGTTCCCACCGGGTAGGCAGTCGCCGCTCGCTATCAGATACAGCGCTCCTTGTCCTGTATATGACCAGGAGTGCGAAAATGTGTACACATATAATTTATATAATATGGTTTTAGTTTCTACGATTATATCCATATACGGTGTATATATCACTGCAAGCCGGAGACCGTGGGATCTCCGGACGTCACACGTGACATAACGAATATTTTCATTGTCACTAAATCGACGTACTCGCCAGTAGTTTGCGAAATTTGATGAATTGTGGATTTATGAAATATTACTTCCCAACGTATATGTGAATCATCACTACAGTTAGTAGCAATCCATTTCTTTGAACTTCCATACTTGTGTATGAGCTTTTCCATGCGAAATCACCTAGTCACTGACTCTTAACATTCTTGATTCGCCCAGTTTTTCTTTATATGATAGCTGCCGATGACTGAAGAATATCATAACGACGGTTTCTTGGAGTCCTCCAGGCGTAGAAGTCCTCCCTCTCTCTCCAGCTTAGCTTATAGGTAGAGGGGTACTCGTGGGGGCGATGAATGAAGACACCAATAGTGCATTAGAATTCAGTATTTATTCAAAAAGAAAAAAGGAAAAGGTGGCGCCCGCTACCTGGCGTCGTGAGATTAGTTTGATATGAATGGGCTTTATCTTTATCGACTAATTAACTCAACTCTAAAGAACAATACTATTATCGCAAGGCAAACGAATCCAGGACAAAAGAGAAGAAAGATGAGTGAAGGCCGGCTTGAGTGTGTCGCTCACAGCTGCGGACGTAGGAATGACGCTACCAGTGTTACCAACTCTTAAAAATATTTATCCCTAACCCTAAAGTCAAAAGCTCCTAAAATCGCCACAATTACTTGGAAACCCCGCTAAAAAAATAATATTATTAAAAAAATAATGAATAATAAATTAATAATAATTAATACATAATAAATAATTTTCTGCAATATTTTTTTTAAATATTCTTTATCCATAAATTATTGATTACTTCAAATACAATTTTGTTTTCTTCTGGCTCTGACTTTTTAAAATCATACATATTGACTTCAAATAAACTCAACATTTTAGCGGATGGATTAAATGTTGCGCAAGATCCACCATTTCGTTGCAATGTGAATCGGACCATCATCATACTTTTTAACATTTCAATAGATAGTCTATTCCGCAGGTGCGTGAAGTGGGCACCCGACCTTAATGGATGTTAATTTGGTAACGTGTTTTCGATAGATTTCTAGTCATAGGTCACTGTAGAAGGATCTTTTTTTTTTGTAGTTGATTAATGAGTGTGTAATCCGTTTTTGAAAGATAATCAGAAATTAATTTATAATGACAGCTAAAATGACATCAGATTCTCATCTACAATCGTTCGTAGTTGATTGTAGTTATAACATTTTCTCCGTTAACCGGAAAATAAACACGTGATTAGGTATTTGATGATCCCAGGGATCAATTCGCGTTAAAACCTCAAAAAAAGATTAAATACTCGGTGATATTTGTTCGTAGTTATTTATAGTGCCAAGATTCTGAGCAGAAAATTCGAAACAAGCGTTTTACCAATCGCTCATCGATAATTGACTGTCAATTGTTTTTTCATCATTCAAAATTAAACTGCAAGTGGTATCCGTGTCATATTTGAAATCGTTATAGTAGTTGAATGCAAAATCATGGATGGCTGGTCGAAACTCAAATACGAATAAATTGTCGTTGAGGTATGTTTGTAGTGTTTTGAAAGGGCATGAGAAATTACAAGATCATTGATCATATATCAGGCATTTTGGGGCAACTTTTTTTTTCAACTTGGAAACAAGTTGTACACTTGCAGGAAGGTAAAATAAGAAGCCTGTAAAAATCTGAGCTCTTAATATCAATATCAAGAGGTGCCTTCTCGCGAATTTCTATTTCCCATTTAAATAACATGAGAAAACCTTTTGTTTTTTGTTTGGAATTTTATACTTCGGCATGTTATACAGACAAGCCCATGACATATTTTTATAGAGAATCGAATGCTCTGCAAAAAATGTCTTCTATAATTTTTGGATAACTCAACTATTTTCAATACCTACCTAGAGTGCCACGAATGTATTAATCAATTAGGTATAAGTATTAAAAAGAGTTGAGTTATCAAAAAACTATAAGAGACCTTTTTTGTAGAGCATTCAATTCTCTCTAAAAAAGATACCATGGGCTTGTCTGTACAATATGCCATTACCGAGGTATAAAATTCCAAACAAAACCAAAAAACAATTCCCTATGTTATTTAAATGGGAAATAGAAATTCGCGATGAGGCACGTCTTAATATTAATATTAATAGCTCAAATTTTAACAGGCTTCTTATTTTACTTTCCTGTAAGTGTACAACCTGTTTCCAAGTTGAAAAAAAAAATTGCCCCAAAATAACACACCCTAATCAGGCTTCCAAATTGATAAGCGATGAGACATTGGCAGCCATGGCACTTCAACCCCAATTCGTGTGTAGTTGTTTGTAGTGACTGGATCTGGTATTCTCATGTCAGTAGAAAAGAAATCGTTATCAGCTACTAATTGATAATTGACAATCAATCTATTCACGCTAATCATTCGAAAATCGTGGAGATCACGCTTCATTTTTACCAACTAATGATTTGATTTTCATCGATTCCTCCCTGCGATGATGAGAGATTAAATTTTTGAATCTGAAGCTTTGTTCAACTTGCAATTTTCATATAATTGTTTGTAGTAAACTGTAGTGCTGATTATTTTGTTAGTAGTTGGGGAATTATCACGGTATCGATTTTTGAATGACAGGTAAGTATTATTTCATAGTTACAGTTTAAATGGCATCGGACCCATGTTGTACACAATCGTTTGTAGTTGATTGTAGAATCCAAAAAAAAGTTCCAAAAAAGAAAAAAAAAAAACTTAACAATTTTTTTGATAAGATTCGGGAGCCAATCGGTGCTAAGATTACAAACAGAATTGAATTGTTATTCGTATTCGTTCGTAGTATTTTGTAGGAATAGAATTGTGGTTTGTAGTTGGGAAAGTAAGATATTGCGAGTTATTTAGTACCGGTTCAAACTTCATAAGCGAACAGAGCTCAAATTCCACGACATTTTTATTTGAATTTGTTTGTAGTTGTTTGTAGTGCCGGAATTCGGATTTGTAGCCTTGAAATGAATATGTTATGACGTGGTACAATCGATAATTCCCAGCTAACCAAGGAATTCATGACATCTGATCTGTTTTGTCCCGCACGACACTTTAGGTGGAGTGAGGGTATTTAATTTAGTATAGAAAATTGTTGGGTCTAGTATAAATTATGATATATATTTACTATACAGTTATTTTCAGTTTCTTATTTCTTAACGTGAGTATATTCGTAATAGTTGATTATTTTGAATCTGTAAATTTGATCTTAGACTTTGATTGTTTGTCGATAGTTGATGATAGATTATTTGTTAGAAGTTGATACTAGTTGTCAGTGGAAGGACTTTTTATGCGTACTGATTTTTTGGCGAAGGTCCCAAGTAAGGACTGGGAATATTTTGGAAAAATGAAAGGGCGTAGAGGAGTGGTCAAGGATATGTAAGTTGAGTTGATTGGATGAGGAATGTACATAGAGGAAAGTAGGAAGTTGGAAATTCTGTATATAGGAAAAAGTGGGAAATTCAAAGAATCGTATATAGATAGGAGGCAAAAAAGGGAAACCAGGTATTTCTTGTTTCAAACAATACGTAGCCTTCGCTGCGCGTCCTCGCGCCTTCGCCGCCTGGGTAATATAATGTCCACATTTGGCGACCAACTGACGGTTGTAAACTAGACACCTTCCCGCTGGACATAATAAAGTGGAAAAACCCGTGCTAGAAGTCACGTACGACCCTATTGATTATTTAGTTATTGTTCCAAAAAATACTTGAATTACTTAGGGTCGTAGTGTCCCCAGCACGGTATTGTCTTGCCAGATGTGGGCCGATCGCCCAGGCAGCGCGGTTCGTATCCCCCTGACTTGGGACTTACCCACCGTGGAGGGTCCCGGTCATAGGATATTGACTATATTGACCAAAATTAGAATAATGCTACGCAACATGATCCTTCTGAATAAGGGTCATCTTCATCCTTTCTAAGCAGTGAATGATTGAGGACAGGTGATTGCTGAATTAATTATGTCTTCCATAGGTCGAAAATGAATGTACAATCATCCGATGACAGGTAGAAATTGATTCATCATTGAACCTCAAATGAAATCAAATTCAGAAAATGAGCTGATATTTTGATACCACCATATTTCAACAGATAGCTTCGCCCGAATTTCATTCTTCTATAAGAAGTCTAGGTGTGTTATAAAAAAAAAAAATGGTTTCTCGTCGTTCAGATTTACATCAAAGATCAAATGCTGTCAATTTTTCATCATTCGGCATTTGTAGTTAACTGTAGTGGCAGCATTTTCAATTTCAAACTGAAAGGGAGAAGATGAGCAACTATTCGGGGAAAAGAGGAGTCGTGTTGATAGAAAAAGTTTGAATTTCGCGCGTAAAAAAATGTGATTTCGAAATCATTACATGTTATTCATCGATAACTTAGTTCGCGATATGGAGCACTAGATGGCGTTACTTGATAAGTACTGGCCGAGATCTTACCGACCATGGCTAACTTACGCCATCTTTTTCCGTTGCTCAACAAATGTACTAAACCATACCCGCTTCCACACGAGATCTGAAAACATTGAGTAGATTTTGTCGAGACGAAACGAAGCAGCGAGCATTGATCTCGTGAATATTTACAATAATTTTGTTCACAGTAAAATTGATTGTTGAACGCGTTAATAATTCCAATGTATTTTTTTTTTTGACATAGCTGTTATCTCTTTCCTCGAACTCCGTCAGTCAGCTACTCGAAATATTTATTTAAAATGTTTCGAGTGCATTCTAATCAGTAACAAAGGTAAGAAAAATTTCACAATTTTATGTGTCATATAAATAGATATGACGTGGCTTTTTGCATGCGTCTTTAGGATAACAAGATTTCCCTTGAAGGAGAGAATTCAGTAGTGAAGTGGTCAAGGGTAAAAAGTCGATTTTTCACATCTTGACAAATGTTCAACTATCCGTATGATGAGTGATTTTGGGATGAAATGTCAAGGGAAATTTTTTGTTAGCAATTTTTGCAATTACCAAAGAGGTCTTCTGATTTTTTTCCCTAATGTCATTCGTTTTCGAAATAAAAACACAATTAACAAAAATGTCGAATTAGACTTATTGTAGTCTACCGCTTTGCTACTGAATTATTCTCCATCGGTTTTATAATCTTTCTGTTATCGGAAACACTACAATCCACCGAATGCATCGTCGCAATTCTACGTTTTGTTTTTTTTTTTTTCAGGGGGGGGGAGTGAGAAAAAGAAAATCGGTGCCATGAGAAGAAAATTGAGGGACAGAATTAAGATCGAAATAATCGCCCCACGACTTCCATAAAGGGAAAAATGTAGTCACTTTAAGACCCAGAATTTAGGATTGGTTATGTATATATGTACATAGATACCTTATAAGATAGCAGATGTTTTCGAGGTTAATTGAGTACTTTTGATCTGGTCAAATTTAGATAATTCGATAGTCTTCAATCGAGTTTTATCTAGTCTTTTTCTATTGACATTTATCATGCCTAAGAAACCCCAGTTGAACTGTGATGAGTTATACGAAATTTTTGGAGGCTGGAACTTTTTAAAAGATGGGCAATACCTACCATACAGCGATGACCTTTGGCAGGCTGCATCTAATGCAACAGGTGGTAAATTACATAAAGACAACCTTTATTAATATATCAAGCAAAATCGTGGGGTTATTAACAAAAAAGCCGAGACTGGTTTATCGTACCGTATCCATGGACGTTCTATCCCAATGTACAGACAGCAAATTAAAAAAAGGAATGAAGATAAAGTCAACTGGTCGATGAAGGCGCCAAAGAAAGATTTCAAGGATTTGAAAGATCTGAGGGAAAGAATTCACTTGAGTTTGAAATAATGGGATGAATTAGGCCTTAAATTGAAGCAGTATAAAGGCAGGTCTTATGAAGTTCTAGAAGATGGATGGTGTGATAAAATCTACTACACAATTTTTGAACATTCGAAATTGCCTTGTCCGTTTAGTTTCAAAAAGGCAATAATTGACAGGAACTCAGGAGGTACATTTATTACCATCAACGGCAGATGTACCGAATGCGGAACGGAAATTCATTTCTATAGTTCAACTGAGCCAACTGAGAATGGAATTGATCAACGCTGGATACACAAGGAGTTATACACACAAAGAGACGACAACTTCGAGGTGATAAGAGAAGAGTGGTGGCTGATGAGCTGCGTGGCAAATCAGCATATTCATGGCAACGAGAAGTAGCACATCAGCGTATGAAGTTTGGTGATCCTAAAGCTGCGGACTTGTACTCGTCAGAAGTCCTCCGTAAGGTGATACAAGAAAACATAGAAAAAGAACTAGGACTGAAATCAGGAGATAACCCGCTCGTTTCCCTGTTTAAGGCTACCAAATCCGCTGAGTTTTCAGGCAGTATTCGCGAAATACACTAAGACTTCGATAACCGGAACAGTGGCGGGACTGGCACCGCATGATACTTGCGAAAATTGTCTCCGTGCCCTCAAAACTCTGGTTATCGTGAAAACTCTCATCTTTCTGCAAATTCTCGTTGTCCTGAAAATTCTCATCGTGGTGAGAATCCTCATTATTCCTCCCAGTAACGAACGCCACGATCTGATCATCGTTGAGTGCTTCCGATGTTTCGTTATCATCAACACCCGCGTAACCATTCTCCGATTTCGAGTTCTGAAACATTGACTTCTGGAATCATGTTAACAGTTGTCAGCAGAGATTCCTCTGTAACATCAACAATATTTTGTTCCATAGGTGTTTCGATATGAATTAAGTTATTCCACGCTTTTCAAAGACTCGATGACGTCACTTCTTCTCACGCTGTTGCGACCATCTCGCAGCAGTCTTTAAGAGACAACTGTTTTATAAATTGTACCATCGGTATATGATCGCTAAGCAAAAGTCGCCGAACGAAAGATCGTTTGTATAATCTTTTGGCTGCCTCGATCACCCCCTGATCTATAGGCTGTATTACTGAAGTTACGTTTGGAGGAAGGTATATAACTACGAAATCTTTGTTAACACCGTTTAGCTCGTCAACAGCGGGGTGCGTGGAGCGTTATCGAGTGTGAGCAGCACTTTTCCACGTTGACCTGAATTTTCTTGTTTTTCTTTCACTGCAGGAATAAACGATTCGGTGTACCTATAACAATAATCAGAGATCGGTACAATAAATTACTTTCAAAAATCATTGTGTGATAATTTTCTTCATATATTTCTTAACAAGTTTTTGTGCTCATGATATCTCTCAAACGTAGCCCACGGTTGTACCTTTTTTTGTTTATAGGTAAAAATCGTGAATTTTATTTCAGAAGAGATATAAAATCAACGTAAAAGCTGAAGTGATTGAGCAAAGTAATTAGCTAATCACTTTGCTCAATTACTTTAGTTCTTACGGTTTTTTAATATCTTCTGAACTAAAAATCATGGTTTTTGTCCTTTATAAAAAAAGGATAGAACTATGGGGGCACGGATTTGAAAAATTACGAGCACAAACTATTATTGAAAATGTTTCAAAATTATCGAATAATATTTTTCAAAAGTAATTTAACATGCTCATCTCTGCACATACATAGATATACTTCAAAACTATTTGTAGATTACCATTCCAGGAATATGGTACGATTCATCTACGCACTACTCTGAGTGAGCCTTGTATACCACAGGTAAAGAACTGACGTTTTTGAAGCATCTGGGATTTCGGTACTTCCCGATTACGAGTGCAGGGATTTTATGCATGCCAGTTGCGTTCGAGCAAAACATGACAGTTACTCGCTCTTTGTTCATTTTCCGACCAGGAGCCTCGTTCTCATTCCCTGCAGCGAGAGTTTTACGTGGCGAGGAACGCCAATTCCATCCAGTTTCGTCTGCGTTATAGACATTATCTATAGCGTATCCATTTTCAGTTACGTATTTTCCAAATCTTTCCTTGAAATTGTCCGCGGCTTCAGTATCAGCAGATAGTTTCTCTCCCTTAAGGGGGAATATACACCTTTGAATTTTGAAAAAATCGATTTTTCGTTTTTTGCGTTTTTGGAATGCAGGGGTCTAAACTATCTGTAAAAAAATCATCATGTGAAAATACATCAAAATGAATAAGTTACAGCCATTTAAATCCCGAAGTACAAAAGCGCGCCGCACGGCACGCTATAAGCACAACTGGCAGACGGATTTTATGACGTTTTACGCATCCCGCCTGGATCCTGTCATTCACTTATTGTCTGCTAACATTATTGCATCGTCCATCAGTAAGATCAGCGATGACGGCTACAGCGAGGCCGATGCACAGGAGTATATGCTTTTTGATTTGGCTATTCTTTTTCAAAGTTTTCAGGACAACCTAAGCTGCAACAGATGTGGGAGTGCTATCCGCATGAGAGAGGTTAGGATTCATGGCTTAGGTGGAACCTACGGAATCAAGTGCGGTAAGTGTCCCATCAGCTCTAAGTTCAACACCTCCAGAATGGTCGGGAAGAAAAACAACGTCTTTGAAATAAATCAACGATCTGTATTGGCGAGCAATAGCGTGGGTCTGGGCAGCGTCATCTGGAAGCTTTGTCCTGAAACTTTATTTTCAGGTCGTAACGTTCTTCAAGTTGGAGCCAACATTGCAGCGATCACCTTTTCCAAAGGTAAGCGAGGTATGTTGAAAATTATGCAAAAACTTTGAGTCGAGCCAAGACGCCTCGCTTTTGCTGCGGCAAAACTACAGGACTTGGCCCGGATCAAAGGTGCTGATAGGCGAGCGGAGCAAAGGACGAAGGAAGCTCGTGTTGCTCTGAGGCAACTACGGATGAACCAGCAGGAGGAAGCCATTGAAATGGAAGGTTGTAGCTATGAGCCAGGAGCTTTCTAGAAATAGGACGGCTCGCTACGTAAGCCACGTCGCAAAACAAATTTTAACTTCGCCCGTGTCGGTCCAAAGCCCGGATTAAAAAAAAGGATGGATAATTGTTTTGCATCATTAAATGACATGATAGATTAACATAGAGAAATGTCACAGTAGTTATTGGAATCCAAATCCCTCAATGTAGAAAAAAAGTTTAAAAGTCAATTTCTGAACAATCACTATTTTGACCGGTTGTCGTAAAGAATCAGAAGCATTGTTGGACCGATCTTCGAATTTCTGGTCCTCAATTATTCGTAAGAGATGCCTCTATGGAATGAACATAGAACTTCTTGATAAACCCATTTTTCTCTGAGATATTGGAAAAATAAGCCAACAAAAATTGAAAATTCAAAAAAAAAATCGAAAAAATCGAATAACTCAAGTAATTTTTGGAATATCAAAAAGTTCTATGTTCATTCCATAGAGGCAACTCTTATGAACAATTGAGGACCAAAAAATCCAAAATCTGTCCAACGCTGGTTCTGATTCTTTACGACAACCGAGTGATTCTGTATTTTCCTATCTTCAGCGCAACTACGATTAGACTGAAAGTAATACATGATGTAAAATATGGATAATGAGGGTCAAACCCTCCCCAAACATGATGATTTTTTTCAATTCGTTCGGAGTATGCAAGTTGCAGAAAAAAATATATATATTTTTGAGAATTTCAACCAATTTAAAGGTGTATATACCCCCTTAAGAGACTGAAGGAAAAAATAAAAACATTTCAGAAAAAGATGCAGCGTCTGAATAAAAAACAGCTAGTCATGACGCCGAATTCAAAAGTTTCAGCTCTGCTAATGAGTAATACTAGATCTAACACAGAGGAAGTAAAGAAAAAATTATTATTCATTGAAGTAATGGTAAACCAACTTAAAGAAAACCTGAGTCGTATAACAAATGATAAAGAGAAACAAATATTCAGAAGAGTGTTGAGTGGAAGGATAGCAAAGAAGTATAAAGTTCTGAACCAAATTAACGTCAAACCAATAAAACATTCGAGAAGTAAAAATAAGAGCTTCCTGGACATGAGTCGTAAGACGAGAAAAGACAAGACAAGTACAAAACTGAAAGGAGTAGTCATTCGATTTTTGGAAGAAGATTGTAACAGTCGATTGTGTCCTGGAAAGCGAGATTTCATTACAAAAAATAAAGAACGAAAACAAAAAAGATTTTTAACAGACACCATGAAGAATCTGTATTACAAATTTGTGAGAGCAAAAGGTATTATTTGCAGCTATACGATGTTTTGCCGTTTACGACCGTTCTGGATTATGCCACCACGAATTGACGAACGTGAAACATGTCTTTCCATGATACATGCGAATATGGACCTGACATTATTTTGCTTAAGCCAGGCAAAAATATTGACCTGTGCAAATCACCAATCGCTGCTTGAACATTTATGCTGCGACAGATACAGTGAATTGTGCCTCTCTCGAGGATGTCAACGATGCAGGATAAAATCGATGCAATATAAGGAATTTGATAATTCCATATTACTTAAACATCACAAGTGGCAATCTGTGATAGAAGAAATTGAAGACTTTAAAACTAGAAAGGTACGCAATGTTAGAAAATATGCCAAGAGAATATTAACTTCTGCGCCGAGAGGCATTGTTCTACAGCTTGAAAGCGATTTACAGTCATTTCTGAAACATGAAATGAATATTTCGCACCAGTACCAAGTCATCAAAGTTTTAAAAGAAAACCTGACTGAAAAAGACTGCGTAATCCATATGGATTTCTCGGAAAACTATAATACGAAGTATTCTGAAGAAGTGCAATCGTTTCATTTTGGTGGTTCTCGAACACAAATAAGCTTGCATACTGTAGTCGTGTACACACAGGGAAAAACTGAATGTTTTGCGACAATGTCCCTCAATTTAAGCCATAACGTTCCGGTTATTTGGGCACACTTGGAACCGATATTGCAGAAACTGCCAAATACAATAGGAAACATTCATTTCCTTAGCGATGGATCTGTTACCCAATATAGAAATAAAGACATGTTTTTTTACTTGGCTTGTCAGTTGACTACAGCAAACTCAAATATTTGCAATTTCACCTGGAACTATCATGAAGCGGGCCATGGGAAGGGTGCACCCGATGGCGTGGGAGGAACATGCAAAATAACTGCAGATAAATTGGTCGCTACTGGAACTGACATTCCAACCATAGACGCATTTGCAAAAGCCATCGATGAAAATTGCCCAGGTGTTAAGACATTTGTTATCACAGATTCAGAAATTCAATCAAAAAAGACTATCATAGAAAGTCAGCAATCTCAGATTAAATCTTTTGTTGGCACTCTCAAAGTTCATCAGGTCCGAGGTAGCGTATTTTTACCACTTAAGCTGAGCATGAAGCGTTTGAGTTGCTTTTGCAGTATCGACTTCTGTCCACACTATGACTTGGGGCAAATTATCTACCCTCGGCATGAAGAGCAAAGATTGAGTATCACCGATGTTTATTCGGATTCCGATATTGAAAGACCAAGCTGCTCAAGACAAGCCTTGAATCAAAATTATACTGAAACTTTCAAAAATGGTGATTATGTTCTCGTTAAATTCCAGCAGAGAAAGAAAGAATATCGCTATGTCGGTGTATGCTCTGAAGTGGATGAAGATGAAGGAGAAGTACTTATCACTTTTCTTAAGACATGCGATGACAGCGCGATCCTATTTAAAGTAGATGAGCAGGATGTTTCTCATGTTCCATTCGAACAAATTTGTAAAAAACTATCCGAACCTAGTCTCGTTCTTCAAGGTGATAGAGTATTCTATAAGTTCCAAGAACCAGTTGATATCTTTGAGCAATAAGCTCCTGAAGCCAAATATATATTATAACGTTCGTTTAATAAGAAATGTTGACCAAGTAAGAGTATATTTGAATAAATAATGTTGTTCTCTTGTTGCCAAATGTGTACCACTTATTTTGATTTATGTTATATTTTAAATAAAAAACGACCATTACTTGTATGAGTAAATATTTTGTAGCAATAAGTTTTGTTAGAAATTATTATAGTTCAAGTATAATGTAACTTGTTCGCGTTGATTACTAATTAAGTTTTTTTTTTTGTGACATTTTTGAGCGAAGATAATAAGGTTAATTATAACTTTTTTTAAGGTCATTGTGGCTCATATAATATAATGTGATATTATGAGATAGTATAATTGGTGAAAAGCATAAATGTTATCTAGGCATGTAGTTAATAAGCTACACTTTACCTTGTTCTTTGAAATTCATTGAGACTGACTATCAAATTCAAGAGTTCCTAATAAAGCTAATAATTAAAATGGATTGCAATGTTTAATTTCTTATAAAATCCAACTAACTAAATAAGACATACCGCGCCTACATGTCACTTCTCTGCCCAATTTGTCACTACCCTGTACGCAATGTCGCTCCTCTGGCTAGCGTCTTTCACCTGGTCACTATAAAACTCAGAAAATTGATAGTAGATACTGGCCCGCTCAGAACTAACATACAAAGAACATTTATTATTCATATAATTAAAATCAGACGTTTATCACTCATTTATTTCCGGGGGCACGAGTCCATAGGGCCAAATCCGAATAGCGTATATCTACTCATATACCAAATCAAAAATATATTTGTGTGAACTCTATTCCAACTATACAATCGCGTTAAATGTGGTATCATTTTCGGGTAGTGAAAAACAGAAAACTATATTTGATATACCTACTCAAGTAGTTATCAAAACTTTATTTTATAGTACTGGGTACGTACGAAAAAACCAATTCAAAGTGAAAAACAAAAATAAATTTGATATAATAGACCTTCCGCGTCCTTATATACTCACTAAATCCTATAACTAGCACTCGCGAGAATATTGAAGTAATGCACATGACCATACACATATATATAGGTGCAGTTTCTAGCAGCATAGTTCAATATACGATACAAGAATGGTACGAATTGTAATGTATACGACATGCGAATTAGCGCTTTAATATCAGTAGACTTGTAATATTTCTTCAGGTTTTTATTATATAAAACGTGGTACAAATACTCAATTTTACTATTTAAAAATAAAAGAAAGAAAACTGACAGAGAAATACAAAGTAGAACATATAGTGTGATATGAATTTATTATAACTTAAAAATCCGTAGTGTAAAAAACTAAGAACTATATGCACGATATATGTATATAAATTGCCATCAGATATTCTGATGATGTTGAACTGTTCATTGGGAGTACACGATTCAAGACTTATGAATTCGAGTTGCGATGTATTCTCCACCTTGTAAGCCTGCAAGTGATCATCATAATATGCCACTTCAAAAACATTCACAATGAAAGCAAACTTCTTTTTTTCTAGACTCTTACACCTGTCTTTAAAATATACTTGTTTTATCTCACCGAATACAGGAAATTCGTCGACGTGCAGAAGAATTTTCACTCCAGGCTTATATTTTAAATGATTGACTACAACAAGTTTAATTTGAACAAAATTCTCACGATTCGGTAGTAAACTGTGCGCGTCTATATTTAGTCATATCGTTTCAACGTTGTGTTCTTTGTATTTAATGTTATCTTTGAATTGTTTCTGTTGTAGCAAACTATCGCTCATACTTAATTGATGTTTTATTGCAAGCGCTCGACAAGTGTTAATTCGATTGTAATTTTAGCGGTTGGTTTTAATCCGTGATATTTCGATTCAAAACGCATAGACCATATGTGTCGGAGAGGTCCAATCTGTTTCATTAAGCGCCCATAATGCAACATATGATGGTGTTTAGGTTTTAAACAATTAGCATACAGAACTACGAATAAGGAATGATGTTCGGTAATCAAACTTACCAATAGATTGGCAGTAGTGGTGTAATACAGGATTGCAAACGTATTGACAAAATTTTCCTCAACAACTGTAAGAGCTCCCCATGGCGATCATTTTTAACTGGAATAAGATCTCCAAATATTAAACCCGCACATAGCATAAAGCATTTCATTTCTGACGCTGACATTTTGAAATGACTCGATTTTAAAATATTAACGTTGATAAGTGTAGGCTGATTCACCGTGCATGGATAATCAAAAAATTTGATCCTGCAATTGAGAGTATCTAAATCAAAGTACTTTTTCTCTAATATCAAGTATTTTGAAAGATTCGACATTTCGTAACTACACACGCCTTCGAATAGGTCGTGCATTATATCAATGGAATAATTTTAAACAACGTGAAAACTATTCCCTCAATTCCAGATGTACAGCTCTTTTATGCCAGTATTTACTACATCGTTTTTCAATACATCTATTTCATAATTGTCTTGCGTTCTCGGAACAGATTCATCCTCAGAACACAGTTTCATCGATCTATCACGCGGTACTTTGCAAAATCGGCAAGAAAAATTGGCTCTAAAACGTTTTACAAATCCAAGAGTGGCGTGCAATTCTAAATTATCTCCCAACATGAGAACAGCTATGGAACGGACATTGTGCGATTCGGCGTCTGATATTATTTCGAGGCCTTTAGTCTCTAACGCGTTCAGATCATTTATAAGCCTGGAAGGGATTTGACTTTTAGAACATGTTTTGGCATCGCCGGAATGAAAAAGCTGAGTTAAAAAGATATTATTAAGTTGGAAACTTTAATCTGGAGGAATACACGGAAGTGAAACACAGAATGCGTTCAACTTATAAATTCTGGCATGTGTACCTAGCGGATTACCGGTTTCAAAGCCGTCTTGATATAGAAATAAAGGAAACACGGTATTGCTATCACAGTGGGATGTTTTGAATTTCCAATAATCACATTGAATGATGTTGCTTATGTCAATAGTGTTCTCGCGTAACTCAGAACAATATTTAGATATTTCGGCGAATATGCCTGGAACTTCGAGAAATGCTTTTAACGATGATCCTAATGGCACATATTGTACGAAAACTTCGGTATTTTTCGACACATTATCTTTATCTTTCATTTCTGTGTATCCTAAAAGAATTGATTTTGGTTTTATGTAAAACCCACACGTCTTTAGTAGTTGTAGTAGCTTATGTTCAAAATTCAAATTTTTAGAGATTAAAATTTTTATCGATATTTTTCGAAGTGTCCGTCGCAGTTTCTTTCAGTGCATTGACATAATTATTATTCAGAAATTAGTGAAATAGATCGACAAAACGTACCTGGGCTTGCGATAAACTTGAATCGGAATATAAATTTGATACAGAAGCCAGTGCAGATTCATGCGGTGATTTATCAGAAGAGAACGGTATATCCGGTATCGCATTTCCCAAATTTTGTTGTTCAAGAGCTGCAATTTCAGGAACCGAACTTGTGTTGTTTCCATGAAACTCAATAAATTCTCCTGGGTTTCGGATGGTAGTTTTATGACTTGATACATGTTTGCGGAACGAATTTGTGTTTAAAAACGAGCGATCGTAAGATTCGTGCGTATACTTGTATATACTGGATTTTCCGGTTAAGCCCTAAACATCCTTCATGTGTAAGTGCAAATTTTTTAACTCAATATTGTTACGGCATATAGCACATGATAGCAACATTTTTGAGTTTCAAGCTATAGGGCACTAGGCATAGTCTGATAATTGGCAATTTATATAATCGTATGCTTTTCACGATTCGGAGTTAAATGGAATATCGTTATTCATTTATTTATTTTTTACTAGTTTTTTTCCGAGAACTGAGTTGTATTTCATAGACGGTGAACGTTGTTGCTTATTTAATTTATCTCTCAAGTCGAGTAATAACAACGAACATTTCGTATATACCTAGCTACTCGTATAACATCGAATAGATAGATATATCAAGTCAGAGATGCTGTTCGGTTTCAGATATTTCGTTAGAACATCATGTGGTTTTATCAATAATTAAAAACTACTATAGACTTATACGTGCTTCCTCGAAAAGGGTATCGCAGAATCCTGCATTTTTGGCTAACTCAATAATGTGCGGTGCACTACTTAGCCACTTTTTAAGAAAAATATCAGGATCGTTCGTGATTTGCATCAATTTGAAATCCAGCTGGATCTAAAATACAAATTTATGTTAAAATATCATAATGCGAAATAGTTCTGTGAGTACTAATTATCGCATGATCATTTTATCAATGAAATCCCGATCGGTATACGTATGACGGGATTATTTTTATAGTAATCAACACTTGAGCAAAGGTCTCTTCTGCGGAGTGTGAATGTTTTTTCCCAGATATCGTGCAATTCGCCGTCATCTGGCGAAATTCCAGTTAGTGTAGTGATAGCGTTTTGGACATCGCCTGATGCTTTTTTTGTCAGTGTTTTATCATCGTCATCACTATATGTACTGCTAACGAATTGTTTTCTTATATGTTTTTTTTAGTTCATATATCGATCCCACAGCTTTCCCGCCGCTGTTTTTTGTGTTTGGTGCGCCTTGATAGGAAATAAAGTATGTCTTACGCTTCCCGAACTTAAAAACGCTCACTATTTTGCACAAAGTAGTAAAAGTTTATTATTTAAACGAGGAAAATAATTTTTTAACCCTGTCTAGCTATGTTATTATCCAATTCTCTTGGCTGGCTGGACGTTGAGCGCCGACTAAATTTTTTTACGTTAGGCGCCGTGGATTCGAGGATCTCTCAGGCCCTCGTGCCTGGTTATTATAAGGCGTTCTTTCCCTATCATATATGAGAAATTTGAACAGTGTTTTCTTAGGATAACAGGTAGTTGGGTACAGCACCGGTAGGTGAAGGTTCCTCGGAAAGAGATGTGGTCCAGAGAAGAAGACGTCGTTACGATACAAGATATTCTTCTTTATTTTGATTACACACACTTAGTTTTTAGAATCGTCAATCACAAACGTTGAAGTTATTTAATTAGCTTTCTTTCTACTTGGTAGCACGTTTTGGTTATGAGTAACTATAATATAGATTACTACATAGAACCGGGCCGCGGACAGTCTTGTTTTTTCTTCAGAAAATTGTACTATACATATTTTTCGAACAATTTATCGCTAACACTCGGTGTCCATAACTGCCTCGGTTGACTATCCGTGGTCAACTTTCTAACTTTAAGTCTCTGTTTCGGGAATACCGTTTAATTTGAATTGCGTATGCGCTTTGTTACAATTTCCCCAGACCAAATTTCAAATTCTTCTTTCTTGATTCTACAAGTTATGAAGAACATGAAATTAATTGTGATAGAAACACATAACATTCGCCTACATTCAATTTGAGTTAGAACACTTGAATAGGCGAGCATCCTATTCCGAATTCGTTGAATGGAATTTGATTTACATACTTGAGATTGAAGCCAAGAAAATGATCGACTCTTATCGCACACAACTTTTATCTGTCCAGAGAAGTAAGACAAATTTCGGAAAGGAGTGTTTTTAAAATTGGGTTGTTGGTCAGTAACCGCTTAAGTTTCCGCGAAACATATAGAACAATAATTGTCAATTTGAAAATCATGATAAAAATATTCATGGTATTCATTGTATGATAAAACTATGTACCTTGACCATCATGCGCGCCTCATGAAAATGTTCCGTCAGATGAAGTAGACGTTGTATGGGAATCACTTATTGAATGTATCGTGCATTTCTGATCTGGACAACACTTCTTTAGAATTCTGCAAATAACAGATGAAATATAGAATGGCCTATTATTATATTTATTAAGGCACGCTAAACTAAATAGCATCACGATTAATATCTGTTAGACATTGCAACACTATACTTTTACACAGATACAGATTGTCACTTTCATAAATCAGCAAAATATAATTCATTCAGAATTTAAATATTGATAATTGCACAATTCAAACATCTACAGTTACTTTTCCTCAATTTATTTATGCTTACCCCAGAAGTATAGACCAGAGGAATTTTGATTATTAACAGTTGACTTTCAATACCAATTGATATCAAACTACGTTACCGGTATAGTAAATTCTTCGATGAAAATTTTATTACCGAGCGTGGCCCGACGACCGTATTTTATAGGACTTTTTACTATTATGGAACAAATAACGTGTTACATTTACTAAGTGGTATGATTAAATGCAGACTTACACAATTTATAGTTAGAATACACTTAGGGAATAAAGTTACGTGGTATTGAAACTAGTGATTTCAACTATTTATTTTTTAGTACCGGCAACTATATCGTTATTTCATTTCTAACGGATATTATGTTATACCTACTATATGTTCTGTCCCTTTCATCACAAGTAAAACTTACCATAAGTAATGGATTATCGTCCGCTTGTGCTCTCAATTTCTGTCTTTCGTTGATAAATTTAAATCGGAGATCCACTTTTAGTATCAGTCCTCTTATCAGATCTTCGGGCATGTTGATGAGCGCTTCTTCATCCACACCCTCATCTATGAGTGATAAGCATTTTCACGTATAGCGAATAACATTTCTATCTTTTTCGATTATTGAATATAAGATTTTGAATGTTAACATTTTTCACAATAACTGAACTATGGGAAATACAAGATAATTTTCCATGCATAAGAGAATTTTAATCATTGCCTCGACAGACGGATAAGTTCGAACTTGTACCACGGCACGTGGAGCATATAGGTATGTGTGTATACAATACCGTTAAGAATTTTCCGTAGGGCAATCAAACAATGAAGCTAACTTACCTTCAAATTTTTGAATGCATTCCTGCAGTCCCCACGCGGTTAGTTTTCCTTGGACGAAATTTTTTTCTTCCGGTTTTACCATCGTCACGCAAGCACGCACAACACGTCTGAATTACACATACGCCTGAACGGCAGCACCATACGAGCTACGAATACGATGCACGATATAGCTATAGCGCAAAAACTGTAGAGCCAATTCGCGTTACGGATAGGTTTTATTAGAATATATCAATTAGATTTTTCACACGATTCTCTCGTAGCAGAGCTAAGAGCCAACTGGGAAAATTCTCCTCCAGTTCCAGCATGAACTTGAATTCAAAAGCATGCGCGTTTCTTGATGTAGCGCCGACAGAAACAATGTATGTCATATCAAACCTGAAAGGTGCAATACTATAATGTATCCCAGCTTAGTGCGATAGCTTCCGCCGTCGTAGTTCCATATTTTTGTCGGTATAGCATATTCAAAATTATTAAATAATATCTGTCATACATGCATAATTTAAATGACACCTATATAGATTTTTTTTGAAATATGTACTTATGGCTAGACATGTCATATTTCAAATTAATAGCGGTGAAATAAATATGGCAATAGTAAATGAATATTGTTTTGTTTTGAAGAAGATATTCGGTAGACGGTAAATAATAAAGCGTTTTACAACATTAAATTATGAATGTTAAACAGCGGAATAGACCAAACTTATGCCCTTGCTTATGCTTCATTTCCCTATGCGCACAGCGTAGATTTGACCAAGTAGTTCATACTGATGCTGCTAATAACATACAACATAACGCCAACTAAGTTCTTCAATCAACCATAGACACATTATGGGATCAAAGTAAATATTTGTGCAGTAATTCTAACATAAAGTATAGTACAAGAGGCTTCACTAGAATAATTGTTAGACACATCATGACTATATAATTTGTACAATCTTTCAGATGTGATCTGAAAAAAGTAAATGGTATCGATGAAATGTAGTATAATTAACTACATTTTCTAGTCAATTGAACATGCACCAAGAGTTTAAACCGAACATTTGTCCAACGAAGCTGATTCTGATACCTGCGATTTGGACAACTCCCGAAACAGCCAATCAGCACTCTGGACAACAGCGATTTCTGCATGCCAACCCCATTGTTTCGGGAGTTGTCCAAATCGCGGGTATCAGAACCAACCTCGTCGGGTGTACGTTCAGGCTCAGCCGCGCTCGATCTGGAATGAATTCAGATTTCTTTGGATTTATTTTACTCACTGTCTCGTTTTCACTGTATGTTTTCTTTGACCTCTCATTAAGTGTAAGTTCTATAGCTTTCGCAGTCTAGTTAACTTTACAACCAATTGGATAGTCGATGAATACTTTACACTTGTAAAATTCTGATTTTTCAAAGCATTGTTACCTCACTATCACAAGTAAATTGAGAAATAGGAGATGATATCACATGATCGGATTCCACTAGCATTACTTCATACTACTAATTAAACATTACCGGTCGAGGCAGATTGTTTATGTCCAGTGACAAAAACAGTTGATAAGAATTCAAAAATGATTTAAATTTTAATGGAACGGTAAGACTAGGTATTGCGTTTTAGAGGCATCCTAAGGGCTACCTAATTCCACTTAAGCCAGCGATGAACATAATTTTATCTCCAACATTTGACATCATAATAGATATTAAAAATAGAGATATTTTTTTTTGTTACCAGTAGACTAAGATTCATGAGTAAACTCATAGATATCTTTCTTCGTAGACTATAAACACTTTGCTATTGTAACTTTTTGAGAGTGTTTGCGGCACGTTAGTGACCACTCTATCGAATTCGATATGACTGGTTTTCTACTGCGGACTTGGGAATAGAAGATTCCGAAGCCGCCCTTACATACCTGGGTGTGCAGATGCACACCAAGGATGCCTAGTTTCCCTGGTCGCGGACTTGGGAATGGAAGATTCCAAAGCCGCCTTCACATACCTGGATGTGCAACTGCACACCAAGGATGCCTTGATTTCCTAGTCGCGGACTTGGGAGTCGGGAACTCCAAAGCCGCCTCCCTCAGATCTGGGTGTGCTGAAACACACCAAGGCTGTCACAGACTTGGACGAGTTAGACTCGCCGAAGCTGTCCTCTAGCTATGGTGAAGTTAAGCCGCGATTGATAAGGAAAACTCGGGATAAGAAAGCCTGCGTCGTTGTGCTTTAACTTAGATTTTACTAACAGAACACATTAAGGGGGAATATACACCTCTGATTTTTGAAAAAAACGATTTTTCGTTTTTGGAACGCTAGGGGTCTAAACTATCTGTAAAAAAATCATCATGTGGAAATACGTCAAAATGAATAAGTTACAGCCATTTAAATCTCGAAGTACAAAAGCGCGCCGCACGGCACGCTATAACCACAACTGGCAGACGGATTTTATGACGTTTTACGCATCCCGCCTGGATCCTGTCATTCTCTTGTTGTCTGCTAGTATTATTGCATCGTCCAGTAAGATCAGCGATGACAGCTACAGCAAGACCGATGCACAGGAGTATATGCTTTTTGATTTGGCTATTCTTTTTCAAAGTTTTCAGGACAACCTAAGCTGCAACAGATGTGGGAGTGCTATCCGCATGAGAGAGGTTAGGATTCACGGCTTAGGTGGAACCTACGGAATCAAGTGCGGTAAGTGTCCCATCAGCTCTAAGTTCAACACCTCCAGAATGGTCGGAAAGAGAAACGACGTCTTTGAAATAAATCGACGATCTGTATTGGCGAGCAGGAGCGTGGGTCTGGGCAGCGTCATCTGGAAGCTTTGTCCTAAGACTTTATTTTCAGGTGGTGACGTCCTTCAAGTTGGAGCCAACATTGCAACGATCAATTTTTCCGAAGGTCAGCGAGGTATGTTGAAAATTATGCAAAAACTTTCAGTCGAGCCAAGACGCCACGCCTTCGCTGCGGCAAAACTACAGGATTTGGCCCGGATCAAAGGTGCTGATAGGCGAGCGGAGCAGAGGACGAAGGAAGCTCGTGTTGCTCTGAGGCAACTACGGATGATCCAGCAGGAGAAAGCCAGAGCGAAGAGCTTTCTAGAAATAGGAGGGCTCGCTACGTAGGCCATGTCGTAAAACAAATTTTAACTTCGCCTGTGTCAGTCCAAAGCCCGGATTAAAAAAAAAGGATGGAAAATTGTTTTGCATCATTAAATGACACGATAGATTAACATAGAGAAATGTCACAGTAGTTATCGGAATCCGAAACCCTCAACGTAGAAAAAAAGTTTCAAAGTCAATTTCTGAACAATCACTATTTTGACCGGTTGTCGTAAAGAATCAGGAACATCGTTGGACCGATCTTCGAATTTATGGTCCTCAATTATTTTCAAGAGATGCCTCTATGGAATGAACGTAAAACTTTTTGATAAACCCATTTTTCTCTGAGATATTGAAAAAATAATCCAACAAAATTTTAAAATTCAAAAAAAAAAATCGAAAAAATCGAATAACTCAAGTAATTTTTGCAATATCAAAAAGTTCTCTGTTCATTCCATAGAGGCAACTCTTATGAACAATTGAGGACTAAAAAATCCAAGATCTGTCCAACGCTGGTTCTGATTCTTTACAACAACCGAGTGATTCTGTTTCTGATTCTGTTCTGTATTTTTCTATCTTCAGCGCAACTACGATTAGACTGAAAGTAATACATGATGTAAAATATGGATAATGAGGGTCAAACCCTCCCCAAACATGATGATTTTTTTCAATTCGTTCGGAGTGTTCAAGTTGCAGAAAAACATATATATATTTTTGAGAATTTCAACCAATTTAAAGGTGTATATACCCCCTTAATTAAGTAAATCGGGAACTCGAGGTTTCTTAGCTTTACAATAATGTCTCAGTGCCAGACCGAATCGAATGCCTTTTCGCTGTCAAGTAAAATTAAGGCAGTAGAATTCTTACTCAACGACTGCTTTTCAATATCATTGACCACCCTCAGTAGCTGATGAACGGTGGAATGTCCTTCTCTAAATCCGAATTGCTGTGATGGTATAATGTTGTTTTGGGTAATGTGGGTAGCAAGTCTTTTAAGAATTATTTTTTCAAGCAGCTTGCCTAAGGTAGGCAAGACGCTGATAGGTCTCTAACTAATGGGTAAGGATGGGTCCTTCCCAGGCTTTAAAATTGGAATAACTTTGGCGATTTTCCAGCAGTCAGAAAAGAATTCAGCTCTAATACAGGCATTAAAAATGTTCGTTATTAGAACAAGAGACTTCCTGGATAGATTTTTTAAGATGATGATGTGGAGATTGTCGTGGCCTGGGGCAGAAGAGGTTTTAAGGTTGGTAATTAGAGAAGAAACTTTTCTAGGCGAGGTAAAAGAAGGAATATCCCCAATATTGTAGGGAATTGAGGAGTTAAGGAATCTCTTGCAGTCTGCGTTCATATTTTGGTTAAACGAAGGGTTTCCAAAGTTGACAGAAATGGCATGGATGCTAGCAAAGTATTGACAGAGCAGGTTTGCCTTATCAATTGGAGATACCACCAGTTCATTAGCTCCGTGCCGCTTGAGAGGAGGAATATCTCTGGATTTCGAGTTATTGAAATTTTTTGCTAGTTTCCAGATGGAGTTATCTTTTAGATTTAATTTACCTAGCTTATCAGCCCAGAGTTTTTGCCTCCAGATAGCTATTCGAGCTTTGATTTGTTTAACAAGTGAATTATACTTGGACTTATTATTTCTGAGGCGAAATCTGGTCCAAAGCTTGCGTTCATTATTTTTTAATCGGATTAAGTTTTTGATGGTCGAAGGTAATGGAGGAAGGGACTGACTTGTTTTATGACTAGAAGCCAGCTGACGGACTACAGAGGTGATAGTGCTCGAGGTGTTACCAATTGTCTCATTAATGTTATCAATAGAGAAGAGGTTAGGCGCCGCAGTAGCAATGTTGTCATCTAGTAAGGCTCGGAATGCCTTCCAGTCAATCTTAGAGTAATCTAGCATAAAGGTGGGAGTGATAGGTATGAAGCGCATGGCAACCATACATACAACCGGGAGGTGGTCTGACGGTGAATTTGTCAACGTGTAGACGTTGGAAATCAGTGTCGGGATGTCAGTCAGGACTAGATCGATGGTGCTCGGGGATTCGTTCGCCTTGACAGGAACAAAGGTAGGGCCAGGGGGTGCCAAAAGGAACAAGTCAGAAGAGTCTATGATATTCCGAATGATAATACCCGACGAGTTGTTGCTGAGACAGCCCCAGGTGATATGTCTGGCATTGAAGTCGCCCATCAAAACAAACGAGCCCGGCAGTTTGCAGAGTCAAAGTGATTGATGAATTTGATAAACGACTTGCTATGATTAATCATTAGGAATATAAATATTTTTACTCTTGATATTTTTTTCTCTTGGAATCTTCAATCTCCTGAGCGCGCACAGCAGCCGGCACGGACAAGCAAAGCTATACAGCTACGACACCACGCCGCAGACCACGCGGTACACTCCACACTTTACCAAAGACGTTCCTGCCGTCAGGATCGAATTTGATCAATCTACAGAATAGCGATCATGCGCAACATAATATTTGTGAAATTATATTCAGAACTAATTCATAGAATCGTCGATTTTACTGAATTATATTCAACTACCCAGTTGAGTTTTAAAAGTGAAAAATTATGGCAGACCATGACTGCAAAGAACTCCTCGAATCATGGGACTTGGGAGGCCTCGTGAAACGTTTTTAAGGTAAGCTGCTTTATCTACTTGTTATACATTGTACGTTACATCGCACATCGATAAGCTTCGAGAGTGAACCTTACATGAAGATTTCCCCGAGTATATTTGTATTGAAACACATAATTAACGGTGATTAGTTGAAAACTCTAAAGTTTGCATCATGCATGTAGTTGTAATTTATTTGCCGAAGATCTCGAGTTGGCTTTGATATAGCTTTTTTTTGTAATGAACGGAAATTTGTCAAAAATTTGTTTCACAGATAACGGTATCGATAAAAAAACGCTGTCAAAATTGACACTGAATTTAATTAAAGAATTAATTCCTGAAATCGGGTTGAAAATAAAATTTACCTCAAAATGGCAGGCACAATTTGCGAATGATAATCTACTAGGTCAAAAAGCCTCACAAGTAAGTATATAACCAAAGTTCCGTTTGTAATGTGCACACTGAAAACTGGTTCTGATATCCACGATATACGATGGGTATAAATTACCTATATATTTTTCAAGTCTTTTTATAATACAAACCTACAATTATTAAATTCAGAGATTGCATTCAAGCATGGCGTTCAGTTAATTAATGGCAGGATTTGCTTATTTCGTATCAAATTTCCGAATTTCAATTACGCACCATTCGATGATATTTATTAATTCATGAATATAATATTAATTTATCACTGTATTTTTTTCCATATTGGTGTAAAGAATGAAAGAGTAATAAGAAAAAAAATCGATTTGTACAGTTAGAATTTTCACTCAGAATCGCAAGCAGTTATGTGAGAAAAGATACATATAAATGAATTCTAAAATATAAAGCCATGCTGTTTATCAACACACTGAACATCAAAAAATTTTGGAATGCGTCATTTTAAACCAAATTGAAAATGGTAAAAATTTTTTACTTATAGCCTTATTTCGTAAATTACTGACAATTGAAAATGTGATTAACATGTATTACACAACTAATTAAAATAATAATTTAGTTTTCGATCAATGCAATATTTTTTTTACTGTACCGGAATTTTTTCCATTTTTATTCCTGTTTTACGGGTTTTCGAAAGAATTTATTGACTTAATATACGCAATTCACTTTATCTCAGCAACATGAGGATACGGACACTACATGCAGTGTTTCCGATGGAGTTGATTCCCACAGTGAAAATACTGATACGAGTGAAACACGATTTAGAAAACTCCACCGGCCTCATGTAAAACAGATACTCAAAAAAACACTGGAAGGTTCTGCCGTCCTTAAAGGTTATCAAAAATCAAAGATTTTGACAGGAAAATGTCGAAACATCATAGTCGATGTTGTCATTTCTGAAATTTTGAAAGCCAATTATATATGCATAGCGTGATGTCAATGTTGGGATAAACGGTTTGAAGATTGTCTTTTCGAAGTGATTTCAACAATACTAATGCAGTTACCCGTTTTTCCTCGTTTGAAGAACAGTGTGCACGGAAATGAATGCATTCATCAGCGAAGGTTTCTGTGAGGTCTGAACTATAAATAGGCTGTAAAGCCTCTGCTTTTGCTGTAACTTCAGCTGAGCTGAGTGCCGGTAGATCAGTTAGTAGAGAAAACTTCTCATGAAATTTTTGATATGCCTCACGTCGCAGTTCGCAGAGAAGGCTGTCAATGATGATAAAAAATGTTGCTCCTCTCAAACGTTCCTGACCAGTCATTTCTACTTCTTCTGATCCAGACTCACCTGCGCGCACCTTGCGCTTCTTCGTCCGCTTTACATCCCTTCGGTACTCTTGCTCTTCGGATAACTTCAGTGCCAGGCATTCAAAATCATCCAATTGTTCACAAGTTTCGGAAACATGAATTATTAACGAATCGTAGAGCTGCACAACTGTAAATATGTCAATATCGACTGTCTGTGGCTTCTTGTTCGTGATATTTATACGATTTAATAAAAAAAAAAACTAAAAGCAAGCCACGAAAGTAGTTTCTAGCCGCTCAAGCTTGCACCGAATACCTTGGCTTCACACCTTGTGTTCGCCTTTTGCTGCTTATCTTGTTCGATAGAATGTAGTGCAGCGAGAATTTTGTTTCGGGATTCATACAAGCTTCGACACGCATCTGCACGGGCCGACCAGCGAGTAGCGGACAGGCTTTTTATGGTTACTGTTCTGTCTTGTGAGCTTTGTGACTCTGATTTGGAGCGGCATTGAGCCTGAAGAATATCCCACCGATGCGTTGACGCCGTAAAAAAGTTATAGAGCTCTTGCGAAACTGCAAAGAACCAGCAAGCCTCTAGACAGCTTTCTGCAGCAGTCGCTCCCACCAGATTAAGCGAATGTGCTGCACAAGGAATGTAATCGGCTACTGGGGAAAGCTTCTTAATTTGTGCCTGTAGACCATTGTATGCACCAGGCATATTGAAGGCATTGTCATAAGACTGCCCACGACAGTTCGCGATATCAAGTCCAAATTTTTCCAAAGTCGCGGTAATAGCAGCTGTCATTTGCTGCGCTTTGTGACCGACGTTGGGAATAAATTCCAAAAAGCGTTCGATGGCTGAACCGTCGGCCTGTACATAACGGACGACGAATGTCAGTTGGTCAACGTGCGATATATCTGGCGTCGAATCCACAATAAGCGGAAAGTACTTGGCCGATTTAATCTCGGTTAGAATTGTATTTGTACCTTTGTTCGCCATGGATGCAATAAATTCTTCGCAGATTGTGGAAGAAAGATAACTCGTACGCCCGCTTCTCGGATTTCCATAACGAGCAATATGGTTGGCCAAAAACGGATCGAATTTGGCTATAAACTCTAAGCACATCAAATAATTTCCGTTATGCGGCGATCCAAATTTCTCATCGTGGCCTCTGGAAGGCAATCCACGCGATGCGAGTGCCTTTACTGTTGCCACTACTCGCTTTAATACGGTTCTCTGATACACTATTTCGTCGTCGAGTTGCGCCGTTAGATTTCGGTCAATGCGACCGAGTATGCTTCCTCTTTTTTTCATTATCAAGACCGACAACTTATGGGTGGACGAGTTTTCGTGAGCTGCAGTCCGGTTCGGGGCATTTTTCCAATTATCAAACCCTTCTCTGCTTCCGAACTGAGTCCCTCCATCAAAAGCAAGACACGGTCTACAATAAATATGACCTGTGATTTCGGAGTAAATTAACCAGCTTCGGAGACTCTTCTCTCCATTCAAAAGCTGTGGTTCGAACAATGATTTAGATAAGAAGCGTGTTTCATCATCATAAACACGTTTAGTCTTGATGAAATCCGCCTCCATATTTTGCTGAAACCCTTTTATCGCTATGTGGTCTCGTGTAGACTCTGTTGTAAACCCAATAGCCTTTTGCAATTTGCAGTGGAATGTGCAAGCGCAAGTCAGCAGGCTAATGAACCGTACGTGGCGCTATGCTAGAGAATTCGCGGACGTGCCTAAAGTTCATAAAGGACGGAAAGATGAGGCACTCCGGGTCAGAACATCGAGACCAGTAGCCAGTCACAGTATATCAGAAATCAGTTAAAATATCCAGAAACCTTTGTGAAGACTTTAATTGTTATTTAATAAACTATTCACTAGATTGTACGACTGAGTCCCAACTCTTTACTCAACGCGAACCTATCTCAATAAATAGTTGTACGAAGGATCTCAAGATCCCGATGACAACAGCTCGTTTATTGTCCATGTCACTAGATCTCTGTCTGCAAAAATTGGCGACTGTGCAGGGATAACTAATGGCTTCGAAATAAGATCGGCACCAGTAGCAGCTTTACTCTGCGATGTTTCGACAGGTTCGGCACTAGTACTCGGGACACAGGAAACACAGTCATTATCGAAACTTTGACTTCGGACAATGTTCACACTTTTCTGAGGTAGTTTAAAGAACGCATCCAATTTATTGGTTCTCCTGATCAGTTCTGTTTCTTTTAATGCTTTTTCTTTGGCGCATTTTTTGTATTTGGCACCGCTTAGTCTATTTCTCCTATCACTCATCTTCAGAGGTAAAATTCAATCGACGATGTCAATAGTCACAAAACTCGCTCAATTTGATTGTATGTCCCAAGAGATTGAAAGAATACGATACACCACAAGACGTGCCCACCGAGATATTGGGAATATATGATTTTTTAATTATTCATGCCGTAAAGCCGCAGACAGACTACAGGATTCTGCAGACGTGAGCGCAATGCTACCAGTTGGTGCATACATTGAAGTAAAAATAGAAATATTCATATTTCCATGATAAATACCTTACTGTACTCAATTCATTCATATTTTCAAAAAATTTTGGATAAAACTTGGTTATCTGGGTTCGCGAGGATTCGGGAAAATAAATCTCGGGGGCAGCAGGCTGAATGGAAATCGTTTTGGATTCGCAGTTGACTTTGAGATCGATTCGGTTACATTGGATTAGTTTACGATTCGCTTATCATTGTGGATAGAGCTGCGTTGCTTTTGAAGTCATTTTGGATGACGATAAAATTTTGGAAAAAAGTTCATCCCGCATCAATGATAAATGGAAAAAAAAAATTATGTCGGTCAAAATTTGCCGCTCTAGGCCCTGGCCTACTGGGCCTACTGGTAAATTCAGCGTTGTGCATGATGCAGTTAAAATTCATCTTCATTCATTCTTTCTTAGAGTTTGTTAAACTTTGGATTGATGTGGTGAATGGGTTGAAACCAATAAAGCCATTTAGTTGTATGGATGATCGTTGTATTTTGGAATTGCACGTACAGTTGTTGAGTTTGGATACATACTACTGTGAGTATATGTCAGTGTATGTTGTGTTGTGACTTGTGTAGTGTGTAGTGCGACCATGACTAAATTGGGTATCCGGTTACGGCGCAGTGGAAGGCGCGATGGTTCGAATCTCTTCCTAACAAAGTTCATCAGTGAAGCTGGCCTATAAAATCATCACTCCGCAGTATTAACACATCATTCAAGTTAAAGCTTTCGAAGATACAATTGTTATTGGTGATCACGAAGTATGGACTCAGGCAAGTGCCTTGAACTTATTAGCATTATGGAAAATGCTTACGATATTTTGAAAGAGAAATCATCGACTGTAGAAATACAGAAATGGCTGCGATTTGGAACTCAAAACATCAGACTTTTGAATAAAATTTTACGAAAAAAGGCTTCCACAGTCGGGGAAAGAACGAAAATTTCAACAACCATAGGAACCCTAAAGTCATTAAGAGCACAGTTTGAGCAGTGTCGGAAAAGAGGAGAAGGTATGAGGAGATTGCGGAGAAGTGACAGAGTAAAGTGGGAAGATCTAGAGTCAGCTTTTAAGGGAAGAATAAGAGCGGGGGTCATAGCGAATTTGCGACACAAAGATCTGAAACATTTTCTGGATGATTCGAAAAAATTAATCATCACCAGGTTGAAGAACATTTTGCGAAAAAAAGGAAATTTGAAAGTAAATGTAGTTTTGTCTTGTAAATTTAGTACCGTGAAAGGTGATGGGGATTCAGGAAGGATTCAGGATGGTCGTTGACTGAAATTATAAATATAGCTGTAAATATCGACAAATATGTACCACTGCAAGGAGGTATATCCACTTTTATACGCAGTTACCGAAGTATATACAGGATAAAAAGGCAGTAGTAAATGTTATGAACGACGATCCGTACTGTTTTCTCTGGTCAGTCACAATAGCAGCTCTTTTTCCGGCCGGTCTTAATATCAGTAGAACGAGTTCTTATCCGCACTCCAGTACAGTGCTCAGGTATGAAGGTCTGAATTTTCCCATGAGTCTGAACGAAATTTCGAAATTTGAAAAATTGAATGGTTTAATGATTGATGTTTATGGTATAGATGAACATGAAATAGTACCAGTTTATTTAAGTAGAGTGAAATCAGATAAGCGTACCATACATCTCTTATGTTAGAAATTGACATTGAGGCAAATGAAATTAATGACGTTAACGATACAATATGTCATTTTGTATGGATCAAAAATTTTTCTCGACTGTTAAGTTCACAAATTTCAAAACATAAAGGTCGTACATGGTTTTGTGATAGATGTTGAGTCATTTTCATGATGAAAATTGCTTGATCAAACACGGATTTGATTGTGTGAATTTAACTGAATGTAAAGTAATATTACCGGACGAGAAGGATAGAATCTTGAAATTCAAAAACTTCAAACATAAAGAGCACCTGAGTCTGGGAACAGAAAGATGTATAGAAAACACGTCCCACATAGTATCGCCTACTACAGTAAACTCCCGTTTATCCGAAATGATCGGGACGGAGGACGGTTCGGATAACGAAAATTTCGGATAAGCCGAAGTCCCGCATGAAACACCCCGAATTGCATCAATACCGCGAAATATGATCGTAAAACGTGCGTACGTAGGATGCTATTGATATGGTTGTGAATAAGCCTGTATGTTTTTGATTGAACAATTTGTGTTGACGGATTAAACAGTTTTTAAATGCTGAATAACAAAGCTCGTTTATTTTGCGTTGATACAGAAAAAATCCACCTTGTTTGGCAGTGGGAAACAACAAGAGTTTTAATTTTACTACCAACTCTTTGAATCAAAAAATGAACTACAAAAATATGAAACAAAACTAGAGATTACTCAAAGGAACAAAAAGTTTGTTCGGATAAAGCGGATTTCGAATGAACGCGATTCGGATAAACGGGAGTTTACTGTATTTACATTGTACTTTCGACGGTTCAATTTCTAAATTTAGAATCTACCGTGGAAAGGATTGTATAGAATGGTTTGTAAACGAGCTGGAGGTATTGGCTCAAACTGGGGAACCCTATTTCACGTGTGTCGTACCTATGGAATCGTTGAGTCATGATGAGAAACAAGAATTCCATTCAGCCAAGACTTGTCACATTTGTAAAAAACCGTTTATACCTCAGGACATAAAACATCGTGATCATTACCATTCCACCGGCGAATATCGTGGTGCAGCGCATCAAGGCTGCAATCTAAATTACCAAAATTCACATATCATTCCAGTGGTCTTCCACAATTTATCAGGTGATGACTCACACTTTTTAATCAAAACTTTGGCAATATCTTTCGCAGGTTCGATCAGTCTCCCATAAACAAGTTTTGAGTTAATACAGCCATCCAGTTTATTAGATTTGACTGAGGTCATCTTTACAAATTTTCGAACGAAGATGTATATGTCAAGGTGAGGATTTTATGTCAGACAACATTTGGATATGTCCATTTTATAAAAAAATATAAGGTTTTCAAGTTAAAAGTTGGTTTTTCTTAAATTTTTTCTCAAGTGACTTGAATCATTCTTTCCCTGGACTCTTCATATGTAAAAATTTGGGACAGACTGGAAGAGATACAATTACCTTACAAAAAAGAATTTTATTCAACATTAAATGATGGAAATATTTCGGAGGATGATTATTCGCACGCTTGTAATGTTTGGCAAACTTTTCATGTGAAGACTTTAGGTTAATACTCAGACTTGTATCTGCAAACGGACGTACTCCTTTTGGCGGATATTTTTCAAAATTTCAGATGTAACTGTTGTTCCACGTACAATTTAGATCCGTTACACTATTATACGGCGCCGGGCCTCTTGTTTGATACGATGCTTAAATGCACCGGTGTCGGACTCGAGCTCCTTGTTGACCGATATATGTTGATGTTTATAGAAAGAGGTATTCGCGGTGTTGTGGCTCAATGCTTGAACAGATACGCTCAAGCCAACAACAGATACATGAGGACAGAATTCGATCCGAGTCAGGAAGAATCATACCTCATGTATTTCGATGTTAATAATTTATACGGTGCAGCTATGAGTCACTTCCTACCGTATAGCTCCTTCGAGTGGATGTCGAATTTCGAACAATTTAATATCTGAGATGTTTCGACTGAATCCTCCATAGGTTACATACTTGAAGTAGATTCAGAATATCCGTGAGAACTTCAGGACTCTCACATAGACTTACTATTGTGTAGGGAGCATTAGATCCCACCTGTTTCGATATGCAATAAATCTAAATTAACGACTTCTCTTTTCGCAAAAAAGCGGTACGTTATTCACTATCAAGTTTTGAAACACTGTTTGAGCTTAGGTATGAAGTTAGAAAAAATTTATCGGGTACTAAAATTTAAACAAGCACCGTGGCTTGAGAAATATATAGATGTGAATACCGAATTGAAAAAAAAGTCAAACAACGATTTTGGGAATTTTTATGAACTTATAAATAAGGCTGTTTTCGGGAAAACCATGGAAAATGTTAGAAAACACAGAGAAGTGCGGCTAATTACAAAGTGGGATGGGAGACACGGAGCAAGAGCGCTTATCGCTGAACCAAACTTTCATAGCCGTACTATATTCGGTGGAGATATGTCAATAATTGAATTAAGTCGAACGGAAATTACGTTCAATAAACCTGTATATGCAGGATCCTCTATTCTGGATCTCTCTAAAACCTACGTTTATGATTTCCATTATAATTACATGAAAAGCAGATTTAGCAACCAAGCAAAGCTTATGTATACTGACACGGATAGTATCATACATTACTTTATCGTACCTGATATACATATACGAACTCATGAAACGTGATTCGGACCGATTCGATACCTCTGACTATCATCCGGAAAATATTTACGAGATGCCGCTGGTCAACATGTAAGGGATTCTTCATAGACGATGGTGAGGTAGTCTAAAATTCTCAACTTCTCAAATATGTTATTCTCTTTTATTAGTAATCTCTATTATGTACATTAGGTTTCGAGACCTCTCGTTCGACTGACTGTTGTCATCGCGCTAAGCGACACCTTAGGCTCTAATCCACTCTGGTGAATTAGGTGATCACAAACAAAAAAGTGTTGGGATTCATGAAAGATGAAAATAACCTGAAGATTATGACTGAGTTTATAGGCTTAAGAGCTGAATTATATTCCTTCAAAGTTCTAGGTGAAAATAGATAGCGAAAACGTGCCAAGGGAGTCAAAGGGGCTACACTGAAAACCATAACTTTCGATGACATGATTTCGTTCTGCAGCATCACAATCTAACAAAAAGTCAAAATGTAATTCAGAGTAAGAATCATCAGGTTCATACGGTGACGCAGACGAAAATAGCGCTGAGCTGGAACGACGACAAGAGGATCATATTTCCCGATACGACGGATACGCTTCCGTGGGGTTATGACACATGTAAATAAACTGTAACATAGGTGTAAACATAAAGACACAATTGAGCCGTTCGCTCAAATAACGGCTTAAGTCGACTTAAGTTTCGGCAGAAGAAAGGCAAATAAAGATTCCACAGCGTACTCAGCCTCGCTGCGACTGTCGGCTGCGCACGACACGTGTGCAGCTTGTTATGGTCATCACGGCGTTAAAAGCTGACAAAAGCATCCGAGATTCACATGGTATACAGCTGAGATTATACAGAACACCGTGACTAGCTTCTTCAAAAAAAAAGACTTTAGTTGACTTAAGCCGTTATTTGAGCGAATGGCTCAATTGTCGAACGTTGTATCTTTATTATTAACCCTAGAAGGAGTATGTGGGGGGCAATGGACCCCACGCCCATTTCAAAGTACGCGGAAGAAATCGTAAACAGTTTTTTTGGGTTCGGACATCATCCATAACTTAGTTTAACTCTCTGGCCATCGAGCCTACTCGGTACGGACGTTCGGCAGCTATCAGTTTTGACGCGATGCTCATAACAAAAAAGTCTGGGGTCTAAGCGGACCCTACCTGCTCTTTTGCGTAAGCAGTTTATAGAGGTAAGCTGATTTCAGTTTGTTGAGTGAAGGCAATAAATTACGCTCACTATCGCCTAATCATAAAGTATACGCCGTAAGAATTATTTTTTTCCTCCGGTTCTCCGTAAATTTGTGCTTTTAACAGACAATGATTAAGCAATATACATTGCGCAGCGATACGGCCATACGACAGGCCTTAAGAACACCGGAGGATGAAACTCTTGCACGCGATGAAGTATCAGACGAAGATTCGAATTACGAAGAGATGCAAACGGGCTCAGAGTCGGAGGAAGATGCAGATCTGGGATTCCAACCACCAGATAAACCTGAGTCTTATATACAATCAGAGGTGAAAATTTTTTTGAATAAACAGTCGCACGACAACCTTATGAGAGGCAGAAGAAGGTTTCATATCAAAAATATGCTTCAATGTGAAAGATTGAGCGGGCAGAAGAGCAGCCTCCGCGAAAAAAACCAAGAAAATCAGCTACTAAGCGTCAACCTGCTCGAGGTGGACGCCCGCGTAGCGTCATATCCGGACAAAACGGATACAAGTGGTATTCAACACCACGACGAAGATCACAGCATCGTGTCCATCCTCCATCTAGTTATCTGCCATCACCAATCGGCGACGCAACAAATGCGAAAACACCGCTTGAAGTATGGACTTTACTTTTAAATCCGTCGATACTCGAAAAAATTACAATCCACACAAATGAGGAAATTCATCGATACCGAGAAAGCTCTGAAAGTGAAACCATTTCGGAGTCAACATATGTTGACGTCGGAATACAAGAGCTGACGGCTTTCATCGGTTTGATGTACTTTTCTGGATTGCAGAAAACATCAAAAACAAATCTCGAAGATTTAAGGTCCAACGAATGTGGTTCGATGTTGTATCGCGCGGCGATGCCTCTCAAAAGATTCAAATTTCTATCAAGAATGTTACGGTTCGACGATAAGACTATCAGAACTGAGCGACGAGCGGCAGATAAATTGGCTCCAATCCGCGAAATTTGGGAGGAATTCGTATCCAACTGTATGAAAAATTATGATCCAGCTTCCTTGTGAACTGTGGATGAGCAACTCATGAGCTTTCGAGGAAGGTGTCCTTTCAAAGTTTACAACGGATCAAAGCCGGACAAGTACGGGATCAAGATTGTAATGTTGAATGACGCAAGGACATATTACATGTTCACCGCCGAGCCATACGTAGAGAGAGTCACTACTCAGGCTGGTGAAACTGTTTCTTCGTATTATGTTCGAAAATTATCGCAGCTTATTCATGGTACCACTCGCAATGTGACGTGCGATAATTGGTTTTCTTCTGTAGATTTATTCGATAAAATGTCGGAAAATCATTCATTGACGATGGTGGGAACCGTGCGAAAAAATAAACCGCAAATTCCAGATAACTTCAGAATCGCTGGAGCAGTTCAATCAGCAAAATATGCTTTCGATAGCACGGAAACTCTTCTCTACTACACTACCAAGAAGAACAAAGTTGTTCTCTTACTCTCTACTTTTCACCGGAGGGCCGGCACTGACACGTTCGACCACATGTGTCATGAATATACAAAACAGCAAGAAAAGCTCAGCGATGGCCGATGCGAATGTGGATGGGGATGCTGGATCAAGCCGGCATAAACGCCATGATTCTCTACAATTTTAACTCTGCAAACCCCCTCTTGAATCGCAGAAACTTCTCGAAACAGCTCATTATAGCCCTAGTAGAGCCTTATCTTCGGACAAGACTCACAATCAGTTTCCCTCGTTTGCGTCGGAATTTACGTCTGTCGATCCAAGCAATTCTCGACATAGATGTAGAAGCTGAAGTACCGAATCCGAGACCTAAAGGTCGGGCACGATGCACTTTTTTCCATAGATCTCTGGATCGTAAGGTCAGGGTGTTTTGTGACACTTGCCAACGCGCCGTATGTGACGAGCACAGAACAATCTCCTGCCCTATTTGCTTCGCCCGAGCGTAAGAAAAAATTAAAAAAGTTTCTCATCTTTATTAACTTTTTCAATACATAAGAATAAATTTTTATCTTCATAACCTTCAAAAACAATTTTTTTACTGAATTATCCTTAACTTTTTCCATTTCCGAATCTCCAGAAATTGGCCACATTCATACGCTCAGAAAACTATAGTTTTTTGAGAGAGCGCAACAGTAATATCATTTTTCTAATAGTATATTGTGTCTTCTTCAAAACCCCATTTGGTTTTTTTCAATCGGTTGATTAGAAAACAATGGAGAGTCTTTTGTTTGAAGAAAGTCATTTTTGCATATTTTTTTACATTTTTTGTCGTTTAAAGCACTTTTCACGACTTTTGGTTTCTGAAAATTGACTTTAATACACACCATTCTCTTCCTCATTAAAAAACGAAGAGATTCACCATATATTGTAACGCAGTTTTCTTTATAGGAGAGGAAAACCACTACTACGTCACAATTCGACGCTTTCCCGTGTTACTTTAACTGAACTTACTAGATGTTGGGCGCCAGACGCTTGTGCGTCGTTTCTTAACCAAATTTTTACGATACCATAAAACAAATTATTTAGCCAAAATTACGAGAATGCAACGAGCGGTAACTCAACTAACTCAGTTTTCCATAGCCTAAGATAGAGGGGCAGGGTACACCAGACAAATTATTAATGCAACGATAGTGTTTGAGGTAACATCAATCAATTATTTATTCAATGAAAGTGAGTAATTAATCGATATCGGTAACAGAATCAGACATAGATTTCCATTAATAGGTTACGATAGTTTACCTACTTGTCGGGGTAGAATTTACGTGTTTTATACTACAAAAATAGTCATAGGCGGGTCAGAGTTGACTCGATATAAAACTAGAAATTAGACTCCAGATTTGGTATCACAAAGCGATACTTCGTACCCAAAGCAAAATAGTTTTCGTAACACCGCCTAAGACAAAGGTTTTATGTTTTAGCCGCTAGCCGACAAAGCGTGGTAACAAAAGATACAGTATTACGTAGGGGCTTGCTGAGCGTGATAAATACGATATCCTGAATTCTAGTCTAAACTAGGAACCGCATGGTCACTCAAAATGAATTAAACAAAGCCACGTTAATGGATCAAAGCTGTATACGATATAATAAACTCGATTCTACACGATACGATACTCGATGACACGGTATTAAACGATACTCAACTTTACGAGTTGACTTTACTTTAAACAGAATAGTACATTACGATACAAGTGCGCAAAGTAGGTGATTCCCGCACGAGCGGAGTTTGTCGCCCGAGCGAAGCGAGGGCGACAAAAAAGCGAGTGTGGGTACACCTACACAGCGTACGAGTATCGTATACTATTTTTCCTATCAAGTTGCGCAAAGTTCGATCACTATAATTATCATAAAAGGTTTTAATGTATAGGCCGACGAAGGGGGTCCAGGGGCGCAGCCCCTGGTGGGGGTGCAGGGGGCGAAGTCCCCGCCGGGGGGGTTGGCCCCCCACACTATTAAAAAAATACTGACATAAATGCGTAAAAAAAGAATCAAACATTAAATATGAATATATATATATATACATACATGAATAAATAATTCATTCTGATTTTAACAAATTTTTATATTTCCATGAAAAAAACAATACTATTTTTCCTATCAAGTTGCGCAAAGTTCAAACCCCTATAGAATTATTATAAAAGGTTGTAATGTATAGAGCGGTAGCGTAAGGGCGCAGGGAAGGGGGGGTTCGGAGTAAAAGAAGCAAAATAAAAAACTATTATAAATTACACTAATATTAACGTACACTCTTATATCGACGCCTGAGCGGAATAATAGCCTATCTCAGATTATGACTGAAAACTAGCCTATGGAAAATAACTATTCTTATGAAAATTTTGCCGGTACATTTTGAGATAGGCTAGTTTCCAATCACAATCTGAGATAGGCTATTATTCCGCTCAGGCGTCGATATATTCCCGCACGCTTACTTAGCTACATTCTAGCACGCTTAGCTACATTCTAGCACGCTTAGCTACATTCTAGCACGCTCAGCTACATTCCCGCACGCTCAGCTACATTCCCGCACGCTCAGCTACATTCTAGCACGCTTAACTATATTCCCGCATGCTCTTCTAAGCGTGCGGGAAAGTGGTACTTTGCGAATGCAAATGCGTGCGCAAAATCGAACTTTGCGCACGATAGTAGGAAAAGGTATTACCGATAATTTATAACAAAATAGTCACGTATGAACAGAATTAAACAGAATTACTACTAAATTTTATTATAACGCGAGGCCTAAGGCCACTCGCGGCTATCTTCGCTCAGGTTCTCCAGGAAAAGTACTTATTCTACAGACTTCATGCACAATAGATATTTAACATACTAAATAGAAGAAAATACTACGATAGAAATAGCCAAAAAGCAATATATAATCAATGATAGCGAAAAAGCAATAGCCAGTCTACGAATTCTGCCAGACTCGAGGTAGTTCGATAAATTAAACAAAAACGAGCTTCTTAGCCCAAGAATAAACCATAAAACAGACTTTTATACGAACGACCTCGTGCCTTCACATAAAGAAATCAAGACCTTACCTTAAATTGCCTCACGATAGAACACGACACTATTTTAATATAAACTGGATACGATATTAGAAACGATATTTGGCGATACTCGATGTTCGATACACGTTGACGATAAGCAGCGCAGACAGAGCGAAGAGTAGGCCGATTAGCCTACGTACCCTCCTTATATAGTCCTTAGTTCGCTTGCACCGACTCATGAAATAGGTCACGTGTCTCACCACCATCCTAATTGGCTCTCGTCATTTTTGGTAGTTTCGACGAACGTATGAGGTGTTGTTGCGTTTCTCAGGAGGAACCTAGCCTACCCCTGCCGTTACGATACCCCTCTTCTTGCTGCCTTCCGATAGAACTCCCTGACGCTGGATTCATAAGAAATCTCGCTTGCCAGAGCTATATGATAATTCTCCCAAGGCCTTACATTAATTAGTCAATCCTTAAGGAAATTGCACAATAGCCTCGCGCTGGACCGCAAGGATCTCGCCCACGACAAAGTTCGATAGGTTGGAACGCCGATCCGGGGGTTTTCTGGACCAACCCGGCCGCGATAACAGTTTCTGAGAGAGTAGTTCTACGATACCTGCTCCAGCTGATTAGTCATTGGGTGGGAGGCTGTGAATATTCTTTCACATGACCCTGTACGCCACCCTCGTCTCAGTTGTACAGTCTTGTCAAACGGTAGGCTCGTCGGATGACGGGAGGATTATTCGTGCTTCTCGCACATCCCTGTACGCCGTCAATCCAGTTCGTTGGGGGTGGTAGAATTCGCCTGGTCGAGAGGAGGCGCTGACCTTGCCACTTTCTTGGCGGAACAAAGGTTTGCACGCCGATCGAGACGTCGATAATGACCGTAGATGTCGGGGTTTCCTGATAAGCCATGGTTTCTTCGGTAGTTTCCACGACGGTGAATGCCTCGTAGAAGATGTACATGATTTACAAAAATAAAATAGTGCGTTAATTTAACCTAATAATTTTTCCTAATTTTGTTTTTCCCTGGAGACCTTGTCTGCGCCACGTATCATCGCGATTTTCCGATAGAGTTCCCTTGTAACGGGGATTTACGAAATACCACGTTACAGCACATAGTAGATGAAACAAAATTACAGAAGTGTGATATTGTTAGTTCAAAAAACGAATACAACAAATGAGGGAAACCGGAACGAATTTTATTTTATCAGTCCGAACACGTCAGTTTAGCTCTAAATCTATTCTACTTCTCTCTCTCTTTTTTCGGTTTGTTAATTTTTTCGTCATCTGTCGATCGTCAAGCATTATTTTACACCGATAAATACAAATCTCGACCAACTACGAACCTTACGATATATTGATATAAAACAATAATCAGTTATTTGCTGTCACTTTATTTCGATATTCGGAGGAATATGCGTTACATTACTCATTATAAGTACTGCAATAATGGTAATCGTCGAAAAAATGATAAAAACATAAGTACTTCTTGCACCAGGAACAACGAATTACCGCAATATTAGCACATCCTGGAATTTGACAATGTGATGAACAAGTTTCTCCGAAAGCGAAATCCACAGGATCTTCGAATCTTTCTGGCTTCACCTCTGTGTAACTACTCTTGAACCAAGAATACTTGAAAAGGTTTATATATCGAGGAGATGATAACTGATTGTGAGTCAGGGATTTTAATTTAATAATATTATCTCTCAAATGCAAATTGAGATCATAATTCATCAATAAAACACTGTCAGAGAAATGTCTGACGAAATTTTTCCACACCCTGAAACCATAAACGTCAAGGGGTTGAATCTTTCCGGTTGTTCCTTTAGGTATAATTTTCAACGTAACGTCTTTATTCAGAGGGGTTGCCCTCACATACAGCTGCAAGGCAATGGCCACTCCATGAATCAATCAATAGTACACTTCTTGAACCAACGTTGGGGAAAAACAAACAAGTTGTGAAATGTTCTGAAAATATAATAATATAATATTTACTACTGTACATACTATTTTTGCATTTCCATAAGCGAATAATCATGGAATTTATAACCAGTTTATACCTGAACTAAGTTTACCAGACTTCGATACTCCAATGTACACATTATATGGTCGAAACAATGTCTGTTGCACAATTGGACCGAACATACCACTTGGTTCTTTTAGGACCGAAAAAAGTGGGGAAAGAAGTTTTCCTTCAGCTGATACAGTTGGCTGAATTGTGTAACTGTGTGTAGTAGAAGCAACTGACTGCACTAGACATTCTACCTTCTTTTCTCCTTCGACTGCTAAAGTTCTCCCAGAATGCATCTCCAATTCGAAACCACTTTGATCTGAATTATATACATCCGATAAGCCGTGTATTTTTATATCTTCCTTGACATCTTGTACAAATTCTTCAGCTTGTTCTCTCAAACGTTCGGCATTTTTCATAGTTTTTTTCGTAATGAATTTATTAATTTTCCTCGATACAATACGATGGGCAATTTTAAATGATTTCACCTAATGTTGAGACGCTTTAAACCGAAAGTCTTCATGGCCTATTTCTTTTTGGGCTCGTAGCGCCCACATTTGTGAATCATTATCGTGATTTGAAGTTCTGCCGTGTGTAGTCACAAATTCTAGTTATTTTTTCCTTGTACGTTCCGCCCTTATTTAAATAATGGGCCTAGCGACGTAATTGACGAATAGATCCTACTTTTCGGAACTTCTGGCGGACATTTTCTATGCTCAAATTTTTTTGTTTTTTTCCAGACCTCCAGCAATCCACTGCTCTCGACTTGTATTCATATGACCATCTTCATGGCTAGTGCATGCGTCTGGAGGCAATTTTGGTTCCTGAATTGCAGATTGCCATTATTTATCCTCTACTATTTCCATTTCCAAATTTTTGTACGGTTCTGCAAAATACAGGGAACTTTCTTTCTCTATCTCGCCGCCAGTGTATTCTTCCATTGCATTTGATAATATAGTTTCAAAATGGTTTTTCAACTGTATTTCCTCATTATTTATGGGCGTTTGAGGAATATTCATCGCTTGAAATGTTGTCAGAAGTAACTGTATGACGTTCAAAGGATTGACCTTCATGTCTGATATGAAAAAGCATTAATGCACTTTCAAATTCTTAAATACATATAAGCCGCGAACAACTCATACAAACACACAACTGCCGATTTCAGAATATGAATTGGAGGCTGGCTGCATACAATAACCGCAGCTATTGGACTGGCCGCCCGAACTTCGAGTGAAAATTTATTTCAATCTTTTACGCTCCAAGCAGGCAGATAAAATTAGAATTCGGCGAAATACAATGCAATTGTTGTGGTGCTTCTGTGTCACAAGATCTTTCATATCTTCAATGCAATACAAGCCATTCCATGTTAACTTTCCGATCTTTTTCAATCTTTTGGCAAAAATAATAACCAAAGTCCTAAATATTTACAGCATGAATCGCGTTGAAACTCTGCCAGAAGCGAAATTCGCGGGGTTAATTTTTGTGATGAATGCAACCTGAAACGAATGAGTTGCTCAATTGTTGCTCAAAAAGAGCTTTGTGATATTAAACAAGACGAATTGAAGCAATATAGTGCGATCATCATGGGAATTTGGTTGCACGTGTATAAGGGTGCATCACCCCTTAAGGGTAGGAGATACTGAAATTTGAGTGCAAAAATTCCAAAAAAATCGATTTTCGGTTTTTTACAGAAAAGTGTTCTTTGAACTCTTATCTATACGTACACAAATCCTCGAATCGAAAAAAAAATTCATTATGCCTCGTTTACTCAATAAAGCGTATAGAGTTTCCAATTTTTCTATATTTCGGTTATCGCTATTTCAATTTGTAAAAAAAAGTAACTTGAGATGCATTTTTTCATCCAGCTACCGTACTGAAGTGATTCACATAAGATGTTCTCGGTAATGAAGTTTCTGAATCTATAATTTTAGTCGATGGCGTGAGATGGCACTCATGTTGGGTAGGCATACCGCGAAGGCGGGAATTCGGGCATTACGAGCGAAATTCACGGTGTGCTCTACTCGAATAACGTGCTTTAATAAAAAAATGCATCGAATTCATCGACGTTGGCTAAAGCCTAAAAGGAGAAGTAGCGCTCGGCAGTAGCGGGCGATAGATGCTCGAAGGATTCTGGCCGAAAAACGGGCAGAACAGGCAGAACATCAAATAGAGTCGAGCGGCTCGAACGAACCTAACCTCAATCCTGATCCCCATCCAAATCCACCTATTGAAGCAGGTGATTCTTTTACTAATTTACTCTTCGTGTTTACAGGATTTAGTGAAAAACGTGAAGTGCAATAACTGTGAAAGGCAAGAAGTGTTCGTGCTAGTGCGTGATCGTCATGGTTTCATGATGCTGCTATATTTGTATTAGTGATATGACCATGTGGTGTAATAATCTTGATTTATTTTCAGCTAGCAAGTCGTAAAAGTCGTCTTGACAAAATTGCATTTTCCACAAAGAAGGATGTTTTTCACCAAGCCTCAAAAGATAAGTACACCTGAATATCTGATTGTGTACATTTCCTTTTCTATTATATTACTTAGATTATTCTTCAAAGCATAATTATTATCTGGTTTTACTCTGATATTTGTATTTACAGAAACGGTTCCTGTAAAGCTGTCAGTATGATGATCGACATGCAGTTCAAAACGCCTCTATTCATTCCACAGAACCAGATTTACAAGTTATCAACCGTACGATTCGCTGCCCGCAGGTCAAATTGCTCACAGTCGATGAGGCCAAGTTTATATCAACCGAACTGCTAAAATATATTTTCAAATTTTTCGAAGTTGAAATCACTTATATCCTGTATAATTCCATCCAACTTCCTTGAAATCGTAATTTCTGAAATGTAGCATGTATAATGAAAATGTGAATTCCACTCAAATATTGTGAGAGCAATTTTTTTTCAACGTAACATGCTTCAAAACTATTGGCAATCTCGTCTGAAATTAGTTTGGTTCATACAGTAATCAAAATCTTGAATTTTGTCAATAGTCTAAAAAAAAACTTAAAATCGATTTATCTGAAAACTATGTTTTTGCCAATTCAAAAATCTCCCTGCGCTGAAGCTTTTGTTGTAGACTTCTGAAATTTTCAGGGCACATTCCTACATACATTAGCTACAAATTTACGTCAGATTATGAAAATCGAGAAACAATTACGGATTTTAGAAAAAATAATTGAAATTAAATTTTTCACTTTTCATGAAAACCAGTGTCCAAAACCAGTTTCGCACCGATCTCAAAAATACGACGTAGTTTTGTAGCTTATGTATCCAGAAGTATGTGTGTGGAAGCCCAGCAAGATTCGAGAATAATTGGAGCGCAGGGAGGTGTTCGAATAAAAGCTATTTCAAAAGCATTGTGGGGAGTAACTCTGTACTTATCGGTTCAAATGACTTAAGATTTGCACAAAGTCTATGTTTTGAGATGGAAAACATGTATGTAAAACCTCATTTGAAAATTGCAATTGGTTGAGATGGGCAGATTTCAGTATCTCCTACCCTTAAGCGACGTTATTTCGAAAGACGCAAAAACAACCATCCCCTACTTTTTTCTGCTCTTCCAAATGCAATCAATTGCATTGAAATACGAACAATAGTTTTTTAGTTTGTAACGTGGCAGATTTTCAATCCACCACGGATTTCTGCCTTCCCCTCTCGCTAGGAATGACCCGCTGTGTCTGGTAGTGTGATTCTGATTTTTACTCTGCAAGGCAAGCCAATAATCCTTTTTAGCGCTCCGTCGTGTGCTCTAAGTCCTTGTCAGCAGGTGAACTCGGCGATGGACTGCGAGGGACAACGAGGGACGGTCGGCAACGGGGAGGGTCGTCTGCCAAGCTCGTTGAAATTACCTGTGCCTTGGTATTTGCCAAACATCGACCACCGCAGTGTTGCCAGATACCTTACCGCCTTCCCCCTAGGGTTACCAACATTTCCCCCCAAATCCCCCCAATAGTGATTTTGAAAAACCCTAGATTTCCTCCCAACTACCTATTGCTTATACAACTGCGAATTTGACACTCGCATAGTAGGTGTTATACACAATACTGCAGTAAAATCACATGAATAGTGAATATCATACATATTTGATTATCATTCGTACAAGATTTGGTAAATTTTTCAGATCCATTTTTTGATAGCTAATTATAATCTCTCATCAAATCAATAACTTTTCAATAAACTTTCCGAAGAACCAATAATATTATTATAATCAACATTGAGTAAATACTGATAATATTATTCAGGTTCCGCCGTTGACAGTCTGTCTATTATATCGATATGGTCAAAAGCATTAAGCGCTTCAACACTTATGTCCCCACCATAGACGACTTCACTATTAAATTTTTTTAACATTTCAGCCGATGGCTGGAACATTTTACAGGTATTCGTCATCGAAAAACGGACGTACATTATCGCATCTACAGTTTTTATCATTAATTTATTTCGCAATTTATCTTTTATTATGTTTGTTATCGAGAATGCTCTCTCTACAGCAGCGTTCGAAAATGGCAAAGAGAGTAGAGCAAGAGCTAACTTGGAAACACGTTGAAAACGTTTTTCACCTGCAGCATCTATATCTTTGTTCACTTTGGACCAGAGATCATCTGAGCAATTGCTCTCTATTTCAAGACGGTGAAGCATATCCCACTCTCTAATTGTTGAGTCTACGTCACCAGACACATTTTTAAACACTAGCGCGATATCTGTTATATCACCTTCCAATTGGCTTTTTGTACAATCGGGACTAAAAAAAATAATCTTTTCTAAAATTTCTAGATTCTTCGGAATTCTGGTCTGAAGATCTTCAGTTAATTTTATGAGGAACTGCTGACATCTGCCCTTAACCTTTTAACGGCGGGGGAATGTTAGTAAATATCGACCTTTTATTGGAAGTGAAATTTATAAATAAATTCAATGAATTTTTTACGTGGAGTCCCCAACCTGACTGCTGGTCGATATATTGACAAGTCCCGCCGGCAAGATAAAGTCCATTGTAAAAAATTTGGCGTCATGGTTTGCGGGTATTTTCCTACTTAATTTGATGCGCTGAATTCAGGGAAAATTGTGAAATAATCCTAGTGGCATCCTTGACCTTGAAAATTTCCATTTCAAGGTCAAATTTTTTTTTTCTGCTATTATGGCCTTACGTTGGATACCCACGTTTTTGGATGCGCTCAGTACCAAAAAAATAGTCATATGTGTAGCACATGTCACTCTCAAGAATATTTCAAGGACACCAGTTATTATAGAAGAAGCGTTCGTCAGTAAACATACTTACTGCTCGAAGTGTGTTACGAGGAGACTGCTGAATAATCGTACACCATTTTCAAGCCCTTTTACTCACTTTTACTCGCCTATTCCTCGAATAATGACTTCTTAAGCCCACCTTTAGGAAAAAGTGGCATTAGTGAGCCGAAGGCCATTATTGCCAAGGCCAAGGCCAGGTCCAAGGCCAGAACTCGTTTTCCAATGCCTCTTTTTACTAAGGGCACTTTTATTTAGTGTTACTGCTCTATCTTTCACCACAAATGCATTGAGCTCCAATTACATCCCTGAAGGTGAACAATGGCTTCTTCAGTCCTTCTGATGTAAGACCTCGGAATGCATCGAAAAAAGGTGGGTATGCCAACTTTATTTAAATTATGTATCCCCTGGTTGGTCTATATATCGACCACTCCCGTCGTCAAAAGGTTAATCATTTTTATTTTCCCTGCGGAGCCAGCCTGAGAAGATAATTCATTAAAATGATATCCGAAATTTATACAGTCTAAAAGCATTATGTAATTTTTAGAGTTAAAATTTGACAAAGCCTGTTTTTTTACTTTATCTACTTGGCTTGGAACAACGAGTCTTTGTAAAGTAGAGTACATTAAGAAATTGAGGTCTTTCAAAAGTTTCAAAGGTTCAGCTTCATTGGACTGAAAAATCTTGTTCAGCCTTATTATGTCTTTTAAAGCATCGCACAGAAACACCAGATATATTCTATTATCGTCGTTTCGATACATATTGTATAACTCTTCAGCCATATAGCCAGCACTGCATTTTTCAGACATTTTTGCCATTTCGAAATGTCAGTTCAGTTCATCCCATTGATCAATAATAACGGCGATCGCTGCTGCGCGAGCTAGCCAACGAGTCCCAGAAAGTTTCGCTATCTTTTTTGGTGTATTATTAGTAATGATTTTGTATATTTTCCTATATTTCGTGTTCCTTTTGGTGCTCTTGAAAAACCATGAGTGACTTTCTTTCACTAGGTAATCTAAATTTCTTGGCAAAACGTCACAAGCCTTTTCTGCGACTAAATGGAGTGAATGATACAGGCACTTCACAATCACCAAGTGAGGAACGATTGACTCCGATCTCGAACCTATTGCTATTAGCAACATCAACACCTATACCAATTAGCCTCTCTAATCTTAGGCCATCATCTGCCAGTCGTTTTTGAACGCATCGGTCATACTCTCCGCGGTTCCTGATTCTAATTCAATGAGCCGATAAAATGTGGTGTGAATTTTTTGCAATTTCCTACTGAAATATCTTATCATGATGCACATTATTTTCTTAGTGTCGATCATTGTCGTTTCATCAATTATCAGAGAGTATGTGATTTTCCTAGATCTATTATTAGTTCATCGAAGAAGCACGGAGCAAGTACGTTGACGATTAAACCAGTGCACTTCGTGCGATGCAGCTTCATGTTTGACAACACTTTGGAGTCCGGATCTAAATCTTCGATTACTTCACCTAGATGATCCACTGAATTTACGGAACAATGCTCACATACAAAGGCTGCAATTTTCAACTCTGCTTTCTTTCGTTTCTCGTCTATAGTTGGTTTAATAAATTGGTGTATTTTGGGAATTCGTAGAGCTTCTTTTTCATTTCTCGAGCTTTGAAGATGTTTTCTTGTCTTCCCGTGTTCTTTAATGGTTTTTCTGTGTGCTAGGATCTCGATGTTGCAGAATGCACAATACGCTCTCGTATTGTCGATACTACATGGTTTGAGCCATTCTGAAACATTAATTACACTTGGTATATTATACGACCAAATTGTTTAACATTCAGTACGAAGACTTCATTTCCATATCGAAGTGTTCGTTTTTTCTGTGCGATGAAGCAAAATGTTTGATAATAATAAGGCAAAAGAACTCGCCTCCAAAATCGTCTTCGGATTCCCAACTGTTCAGGTACTTTTGGCTATACTGCTTTGTTGATTTAATCGGTGGCATGTTATACGAATTCCACTTCATTAATAATCACGTCAACAATAATAAATTCATCAACGACGAACAACTACGTTGTTATGAACAATTGCACAGCGCACCGTGAGTCGCCCCAAAGTGCGCTTTTAAATGTTTAGCGGGACTGCGTTCTAAAACCTTATGTTTGGTGTGTAGATATTTTTTTTCCCTTAATGCGCTGTTGTGATCGGTAAGCGCGCACCTATATACAAAGAGTCAATCGTCACCCAGCGACGCACGAAGGCGCACGCTCTTCGCGGTGGGGCCTCAGGCCTACACGCAACCAACCTGTTACAAGGTTGACGAAAATGACAGACGCGTTAAGGAGATCGCGAGAACGGCAACAGCTCTTGATTCTTGGATCCTTAACAATCGTTATCTTACCTAAAGGACGGCAACAGCCCAAGATCCCACCAGAGTCAATAAACTTTCACACTGTTTTACGAGAACAAAAAATCAATCTCAATCCCTTCATTATTACCGAATTTAAATACGAAATTATGAAGGAACTTCGCAATGAAGGACTTTCAACCATACACCTTACTTCAGACAACTTGACTTGTCCAATTTCCATAGCTCTATCGTCAGGCATTCTAGTGAGATTTGGGAACGCATACAACGTTCCTTCCGATTCCCGCGCCGGCGAATTCAAACATTTGAAGATCCCCATCCCCTGCCGAATGCCGACCGCCGGTAGTGCCAGTAAAAAGAAGAGTCAGTGGAATTCGCGCGAATTTGCACAAAGGCAGACCGCAGGGCAGTAGTTCCGTCCCATCCATCAAAAATTGGTTTACGACATTACAACATATATTCATACTTGAAAAATACTCCCTGAAATTGACCCTGGCCGCTCAAAAAATCCCCAAATCTAGGGGGAAAACCCCTGATCTGGAGACACTGGAGTAGTCAGCCATGCGAGAGTTTTTCCAGACAAGTGCGATCTATGTCTTCAACATACTCTACGATTGTGAATTGCAGTATGTTAGATATAATCCATCGTCTCCGTAGGATCGAAATGCAAACTGACATACTTAATAGCGAATCAGACGAAATTGGCTTTCGCAGACTTGAGAAAAAATTGAAAACGGGTCGGGCTAGCGAAGTTACTAATTTGCCGTCCAATGTCGAAATTTACGCGGCGATTGAGACTGTAAAAAAGAATGCCATGGGCGATTTACGAAATTTTGGCATTGAGTGTGTCGGGGAAATCACGTGCCAGATAGACTTGGAGAGACTTAGTAGCGAAATATCAGATGACGAATCGCAAAGTGATGAGGGATCCGTAGTCTTTAGACCCATCACTAGATGCTGAGGAAAGCGAAAATTTATCAGCGGATATGAATACCTACAGACTGTACCTGGCAATTTAGAATTACGAGATTACGTGAACAACGAGATCAAATTGAACAATGCAAGTCCGTTTGTTATCGTAAGAGACTCTGATGAAGAAGAATATGTTGTTAGAAAGTCATCTATTGTAACGTGCCAGGCCTACCCGGGCCTGTGCCGTTACAATTCGAACAACGACAACATGGCACCAGCAGACGACTAGACAACGACGCTGGTCGATGTGACGTCACGACTAATATACCGTGAGAATCAGGTGAAACCGAATGGTCCATCCGCCCAGACAGTGAATATTTGGTATTTTTATGGGGATAGCCACAATTGTTGCACTAAAAATCCCTAGGTTGATTTCAGCACGCGGTCGATGGAACTCTGCAGCCATTGTTGGTGGTACCGGCTGACTGTCAATACATCGCGGAAGGTAGATATGTAGATATTTGAAGCAAATGAACGAACATAACCACACATATCTACCTTCCGCGATGTGTTGGAAGTCAGCCGGTTTCCAACAACAATGGCTGAAGAGTTCCATCGATCGCGCGCCAAGGTCACCATAGGGATTCTTTAGCCCAACGAGTGGTTATCCCCCTAAAAATACCAAATATTCACCGTCTGGGCGGATGGACCATTCGGTTTCACCTGATTCTCACGGTATGAGTCGCGATGCCACACCGCTCACCAGCAATACACGGCATAGCGCCTCATTCGCTCACATCTTCCTATTTTGCAAGTCACTCGAGACAAAGCGCCCGGTGAACTTTATAGAGTCACTTCATTGCTGGATAATAGTCGATATTAGATATTATACCATTCGAATCAATATTGTAATTCCTAACATTCTCTTAATTTCACTTAAACTCAATATAGATGTTTCAATCGAAAAACCAGAACAAACACATGATATTAGCATTATATTTCAGGATTGAATTAGTTAATAGAATAATTACGGTTGCAACCTTTCATTATCTTCAGTTATGTTATTATTTTAATTTCTTGATTTACGTTATGTTTCGGCTGTCTATTAAATCAAATTCAAGCTTTAAGACGCAGGCTTCCTTATCCTAAGTTCTCCTCATCTTTCGCGGCTAGAGTTTTATCATTAACTAGACGACAGCTTTGGCAAGGATAACCTCGTCCAAGTCTGCGACAGCCTTGGTGTGCTTGTGCACATCCAGGTCTGAGGAGGCGGCTCTAAAATTTCGGTTCCCGAATTCACGATAAGGGAAACAAGGCATCCTTGGTGTGCACTTGCACACTCAGGTATGTGAAGGCGGCTTTGGAGCCTTCTACTCCCAAGTCCGCGTCGGACTAAATTCTATGGAGTGGTTCTAAATTCAATATTAGATCAAAAAAACTCACAAAAACTTCTTGTTTGCGCCACTCCCGTCACGCAAACAACACAAGAAAAGTTACAATATATGTATCTATAGTGTTTGAGTGATTGAGATTTGAGTGAAATGCAGCTGCAGTATTTTTTTTCATCGTAGCAGAATAAATTCCATATTTTCATTTGATGTTGATTGTTATCAATTATGCTCTCTCTGGACCTTTGTGGACGGTACAAAACGTTGGGCCCTTGCGACTGCCACTAACGCCGCGTCCTCTGCAACTGTACTTCTTCGTTGTGGACCGTTGTTTTTTCGCAGATCCGTAAGTCCTGGCAGCCCGTTGTCGTTAAGTCTGGCGCGATACCTCTCTATAGTTCTTAAGTCACACCCAATTTCACCTGTATACGTCACACAATTCAATGGATTTAGCGATGAATTTTATCATCATTCGTATTCATTCTTTTTTTTTTTCTATACGTTTTATTAATTAATTGCAAAAACTGAAAAATCGTTTAAAATTTTATTCAATTTAAGTGTCCCGTTATTAATAATAATCTTTCGTACGAATATATCTATTCGATATCAATATTTAAATGATATATCCGAATGATATAGCTGCAGTTAAACATCAGCGAGCAGACGGGACGCAGACGACTCCGAGAGTCAGGTTTGGTTTGCTGCATAGCAGCAAGGAAAACGGCATTGAAACAACGTCATAAAGACAGCAGAATGGAATTTGCAAGGAGCGTGTTACATATGACTGTCCAAGAGTGGAATAGAGTAATCTTTACTGATGAGAAAGTCTTCTCAACAGATAAAGATTCACGTGGAACTGTGTGGAGGAAGCGTGGCCAACGGTTTCACCCGGACAACATCTTGCCCAGGTATAGGAGTGGACGTGTCACTGCTGCGTACTGGGGTTGAATCAGCAGTGTAGGTCCGGGTACGCTTGTGGAGATCAACCGCCAAATGAATGCGGAACAATACATTGAAATTCTGAAAAGACTGATGATACCTTCTGTGAGGGCTGTCTATCCTGTGGAGGAAATGCCCATAATTCGCATTGTTGAAACAACAGTGCAGTGCATACAGTGAGAATCGTGCGCAACTGGTATGCTCAGCATCCAGAGGTGCAACGTTTCGACTGGCCGGCAAAATCCCCTGACCTGAATCCGATAGAGAATTTTTGGGCGGAAATGGGACGAAGATGGCAACCGGTCGAACGCGAGAGAAAAAAGGGGTATGTGTATACGAGTCCGTGCAGCATGGGATAGGTTACGTGCAAAGCTAGAGTACACTGAAGCTTTAGCGTCATCCATGCCTGACCGGATACGAGACGTTTTGATCAATCAGGGCAAGCACACTAAATACTAATGGACCTGCTCTAATTATTCATTACTCATTGTAGAGGAAAGGCATGGATACACTAAAACTTTGAGTTATTTTCGCTTTGTATGTAGAGCTCATTTCAAACTACACAGATTCTTTTGCACAATCTCTGTTTTCTCTGTATGCAATGCTCTCTTGAATTCAGCAATCGTCATTGGTGGTGATTCACAGGGTATACAGATTCTACCAAAATCTATCGTCAAACCTTCCGGCATTTGTATTGCTCCGAATTCATTACCGCAGTGACACTTCTGCCCTGATGCAAGGTGATGATGTTGAATGAATATCGTTGCCTGCCTCCTCCATCTTATTTTTTAAATTATTTGCCATTCATATTTTCGTTAGAGTATAATTATTTTATTTTCAGTATTAATTTTTGATTGTGATAAACCATCTAATTATCTGTGGAAAAAACTTCGTCATCGGTAAAGATTAGACTAGCCGTTGAAAACAAAATTTCTGTTCAAAGTTGAAAAATCTTAAGTAAACCTTTAAAAAATAAGATCCTCAAAGTTTCAATTCTCTATATCATTATTAAGGGGTGTCGGTAATCTTTTTCTTTTTTCCTTATAAAATAATGCTTTGTTTGTTTTAAGACCTTGATCTTGTTGAATTTTATAACGTTACAAATATTTTTCAATCTTTTTCAATTTGAAACGTTATAAAATTCAAAAAGGTCATAGTCTGAAAACAGATAAAGCCTTATTTTATAAGGGAAAACTAAAAAAATTACCGGCACCCATTAATAATTAGATAGAGCATAATAATTAGATAGAGCATTGAAACTTTGAGGATCTTATTTTTTACAGGTTAACTTCAGATTTTTCAACTTATAACAGAAATTTTTTTTTCAACGACCAGTATAGTAAAGATACTGAGATGTCAGGTGACTGCACAGTAGAGACTGTAGAGCCTCGCGTCAAGTACTATGGCATCGCTTTAAGAACATTGAATTTATAATTGTTACGTCCATTCGTGATTGTAAAGAACATTTAGGATTGTTACGTGCAATATATTCTAGTCAAAATGATACTGACATTCTATATTTAAACTGCGTAATGCTTCAGGCACTTTGTTTTTAAACTTAGTAGTACAGAGGTTCATAATTTACGTTAGCTGAGTTACAAATCAATAGGTTCTATTTTATATTTCAATATTTATAGTCAAAGGGAGATTGATACCTGAGATTCTAGTTGTATCGCAGTCTAATCAGTATTACTTATTATATTCTCATTCACAATCGTGTAACTATTGTATAAATCGGTTCAAAATCGCTTTGATATATCGTTCAAAATTATATAGCTGATTTGTTTTCATATTACAATGAATTGTAACATGCGTTATTTATTAGCTTATTAAGCGTTGTTAACTAATGAAAATTTTAAGCACAATTTGAATTGAAACGAGTGTTATTGATAGTTTATATTCAATGTTTCGTTTTTATCATGTTTAAAGAATAAAATCGTGTTAATCAGATATCTTATTGTATTCGTTTTATTGGTTAAGAAATACACCGTTACAGGTATTATATCTCACTGCGACGATAGTTTTCAGCTCCGTCACATTATTTTCAGAAGGCATAACAAACCTACAGAAAATGAGTAGAAAAATGCTATAAATTTTGTTCTATAATGACAACGAGCGTTCAATAAATAACCTAATTGTTATCTTTAATAAAAATGTTAATGCCGTGGCAGATTCATGGACATACACGAATTAACCTTTTAATCCTTAAAACATCTTGCGAACATTACGGTATTTTCGATGAACAAAATTGAAAAAAACACTAATTGAAAAAAATTTGGAGGTAGTGGTACTTGGCAGGCCTTTCTAGAAAAACTATAATAAAACGCAATTTGAGCCACACCAATGTACTCGTAGCAATTCAAAAATCAGCCCACCAAGTACCACGTACTCCAAATTTTTTTCTATTAATTTTTTTTCAATTTTCTTTATGAGTACGTGTATGTTGCTTGTTTACATCTGTACGCTGGCAGCTTATACAGTGAGGTTGACTGGAGACTTGCCACGCCTTATGATAGACAACTCGTGTTTTTGAGAAAATGCAACGCCGTGGCGACCATACCTACAGACAATGGAGCGGCAATTGTAATTCTGTGGCTGTTCTATGGATGGTCGTACGACACAGTTGTCAATTTCGTGAAAACACGAGTTGCCTACCGTAGGGCGTGGCAAGTTTCCAGTGAACCTCTCTGTATATACGTGGGACATGCCTAGATCAGATATTGACGCTTAATTAGACACTTGAAATGAAATAAAAATCACGATGTACACTCGACGTGTTTAATCATGACAGGTAGGGAGTTGGCAACATAGTCTTCTGTCTTCTTTTATCCTTCATGGCTTCACGGAGCAGAAAAGAGACAGAAGACTGTGGGGCTAGTTCATACCGGTCATGATTAAACACGTCAACTGTACATACATACATACTTGGCAATAGTATCTGATTTTAACACTTTTTTGGAGGGGTGACGAGTTATTTTCAGCGATATTTCCGATATTTTTCTGATTTCAGCAGATCAGTTGTTTCAGAAAGAAAGTTCAAAGTTATATAGTCGTTTGAGTAGCTATTTCCACGCGTTTCAGAGTCACCGTGCTCACTTTCTTTCCCAACTGCAATGTGGTATTCAAAAACGGTAAATAATATTTTCATTTTTCAACAAGTCCACCCATTACCATCTTTCTCTTTGTCCACTTCTAAAAATGGCTTGGAATGTGCCCTCCATATACCTCTAGTGGCAATCGATTCATTTTTTGTTTGGTTGTACAACATTTTTAATTTTTTAATCTTTTCCGTCTTTATTCTACTTATTTGTCGGATAATCAATAATGATATTATGAATGAGGAGGTGATTCTAGTACATGATATTTTTCACGTACTACGCATAATATTATAAAAAGCGTATGCTTCTAATTACCGTGATCTTTTTCGTTTTGAAGTTTTATTACCTTTGGAGATAACAAAAGAATATTTTCTAAAATTGCTGTCACCAAACCAGAATTATTTTCACTTTACTATTTAAGGGATATGTACGGGGAACTTTGAACTTATTTTGGAAAAATAGAAAGAAAAAAAAATTATATCGCTTCTGCCTAATAAATCACAAATGAAAGATCACAGGTTGTAATTATGATTACGATTGAATTACAATTCCGTCTCGAATTCGGTACGGAAACTTTTTATTTAAAATCATGATGTATCTGTTGCTGGTCAAAATTACAATTTATTTGCATGAGATATGAAGATAAAAAGTGGGGGGTCTACATGTCAGTAAGTTTGCGAAGTTTCGAAGATTGATTAAGACGTAAATTTCTTTTGAATAATATTGAAATTTTTAAAATCTTAAAAACTATCGAAATACCGAAAAATTATCTGAATTTTATACGTCATGATAAATTTTGATACAAAGAGTCCTACATAAGTATGCTTTGTAATGAGTGCCAGTTTGAGTATACACTTCCGTGATCAATAATCTATATTTCCCGCGGCAATATTTTAAATGTATGATTCGCAAACCTCGTTGAATATATCTGTTCATTAAAATGATTCAAATTCGAATTCCATATGGCTTTTCTTACTTTAAGAATTATTTGATCCGACATTAATGAATTTCTTATGACCGCCTCCACATTCCACTAGTTTCTATAGAATTATACAACATAGAGTATAGACGATTCAGTTGTGATGCTGTTTATAGCGACCGCTATAAATACAACTTTGATCTAGCAGCGGGCTCAACAGTCGTGAAGTTTGAAAATAAGTTAAGATATATATATTAATGTGATTGGATTATGTATACGTATATATATATACGACGTTCATTTTTTTATTGTATATGGGGTATTCCATGCCAGATCACCCAGCCAATAACCCTGACCATTTTACATTTTCTTCATGTATTTTTATATGATAGCTCTCTACTCGGAAACCACAAAAATTTTTATTTTTTGAAACCGTTTTTTTCTCTTTTAATATTTAAGCTATCTCAGAAACGCCATTTTTCTAATTTCTGAAAAAATTCCTAGAAATATTAGATTCAAGAGCGATGATTTTAAGACCGAAACGAGAGTGGGATTCCGGTGTTTTCTATGTTTTGCAGAAGGATTCCAATATTTAAGCTGCGTAATTTCGGAAAAAAATTGATAATTTTTGTTTGGAAATTTTTACCTGAAATTTTCGCGAACAAATAATTACATCTGTCACATGTATCTTGTACGGCAAAGAAAAAAAAAAATTCCCCAACAAAAATTTTCAATTTTTTTCGAAATCACTCAGCTCAAATATTGAAATCCTCTGCAAAATATAGAAAGAACCGGAATCCCACTCTCGTTGCAGTCTAGAAATCATCGCTTCAAAATCTAATATTTGTAGGAATTTTTTCAAAAATTAGAAAAAAACGCTGTCAAAAAAAAAAAAAAGAAAAAAAAAGTTATTTTTATAGTTTTTGAGTAGAGAGCTATCATGTAAAAATATATGAAAATCATCTCATCGATATTGTGAGGAGACTTGAGTATCCATGTTTTGAGAAATAATTAAGGGGTCAGATTATTTTTCACGTGGAGTTGCTGAAGGTGAATAAAGTTTTTTACTCTCTATTTTTTATTTTAACATCAAATTCGTAATGTTTATTTATTTTTGTCATCACCGCAATGAAATAATTTCGAACTAAAATTTGTTGTTTGATTCATAAACGAAACAACATCAAAATCAACTAGTTGCACTTCATTCACCTTCAGCAACTCGACGTGAAAAATAATCTGACCCCTTAATATTTCTCAAAACATGGATACTCAAGTCTCCTCACAATATCGATGAGATATCTGTAGATTGATACGCTGGCGGGCGCTGCACCGCGACCGCATCTGTACTGATTCGACCGGCTCTACCTCGTTATTCATTAATCTTAGGCTATATGTATGTCAGTACTTTTTGGTGCCGAATTTGACGTTGTTTCCGATTCTGGAGGAAAAAATATGTCATTCCATTTAAAAAAAACCAAGTTGACCTTCCCCTGACCTTGGCGGCTCCATTTACGGAATTACTGATATCACCAAGTTTTGTCCTCCTCTGAACCCTGAATATTTTATACCAAATTTTTCTTCGTATCTTGCTTAGTTTCGGAAAAATCAGTCTGGGGCGATTAAAATGAATCACCCTGTATATGGTATAATATAACCATGGAATTTTCTGCGAACACAAGCATGAAATTGCTGTTCCTAATTTTCCCTTGACAATGACGACGGTAAACTGTGCTTCAGGGGTTATACCCGGTCGGACCGTCGAAAAACAGATACAACTTAGCGAATTGTTCACAACCAAAGCAGGTAGTGGATTTTATTGAGCTTCAGATGGTGATTACATCATATTATTTTTAATTAATAAAAGTTTAGTTGATAGAAAAAAACTTATGTTAGTCGTTCAAAAATTATCGCCGTCTTCCCGAACTTCTGCGCTTTTTAGACCGGGGGATGGTAAAGAATTTTGGGATACGATTTTACTCAGTATGCCTTTCAGAGGACAAAATATTATCCGTATATCCTCATGATAATAATGAATTAATCAAAGAGTCATCCTGGGTTCTTCATATCAAAAAATGATTCGTAGTTTGTTTGAAAATTATGTGTTATGGTATTGGTTTTAATCAGGCTGCCATGTGTTTTGTGATAAAATTTAAAATGAAAATTCCTCGGAAAACTATTGGCATACCGTTAGGGTGGGCCCGAGGGGCTGGTATGGTCATGTGAACTTGTATTTGAATAGGGAAATTTTCCGCGTTCTTAAACAGGCTGCCACTAATAAGTATACAAGTACTCGTTTTAAAACTGGTTAAGAAAAGACGGCTTACCGATTGCGTATGCCTAAGTACTGTTTACATTGCGAAAATCTTTTGGGGGCATTGTATCGATTGAATCCCGTATTGGAAATTCAAAATTCAGGATTTTTCTTATTATACATGATAATAGCTATCTGTTTGTGTAGGGGATTTGAGAAATTGGATAAAATGTCAGAGAAATTACGATTTGAAGAAAATAATCAATTTCCGGCTAAAAAATCGCCTCGTATTCTCACTGTTATTAAGAAACGGTGAATCAGAAAAAACCTACGTGAACAGATGCGAAATCATAAAAAAAAAATCGTGTGCCGAATTAGAAGTTGATTTGTCAAACGGTGTTTCAGTTATCACGCCCACCGTGTCGGAAAATCTAGTTTCGAGACAAACGCGTTTTAAAGTTTTTACTACTTCTAAGGCGCGCACTAACGAACGACCGCACAGTGTTCCACTCAAGAGCTTATAACTTCCTCGATTTTAGGAATTTCGACATCGGCTTTGCTTTAAAATATTTTCAAAAGATCTATCTATAATAATATGTAAGAAAACGTTTTTTTTTTTTTAATTCTGACCGGGTATAACCTCTTGAAGCAAACATATAAATCACGGTTGTCCAGTCGGAGCAAACATAAGTATATGTAGAATCGGGATTTTTATAATTGCTTGGTCGAGGGCGTAAAAGCGTAAAAGTCCAGATCTCCAGTCAGCGGTTCGCTTGTGCTGTCGTATGTCGGTACGTGTGAGCTAAGTAAGCGTGTGATGATGGACGCAGCCAATAGCAGTTGGAGTGCCTTGTTACGAGGAGAAAAACCTTTCGAGTGCGGGATATGTATAAACAAACAGAAAATGCAAAATGCTGCCCTTAGGATTGAACCAGTATATGCTGAATAGACATATCAATGAATACCAATGGCTTGTAGGCAGGACATGCGCGCCATGTGGCTGAAATTTATTAATAGAGCGGAGAGAAAATAATAATAACGTATGACGTATGACGAGTTTCGTGCAGCTGTTTTCGGTCAATCACCATATTTACTAGTATTATTCAATATTTAAAGCATCCGTGGATTCTGATCGCGAATGAATTTACAAAACTCCGTAGAGGACAATAAATGTGAATCAATTAAAGTATTTACTTGACTGCGTAGTTTCATTTGTCGTTGAATTTCGCTGTACTGACTACTGCGATGACACTAAATAGGTACGGAAGGATTCATTGATTCAGAGAATGAAATCCAAGAAATTGAAACTGACTGAGCTTATAGCAGGTTGAATCTCTTGAACTTGCGACACTTTTTACCGATAGGATGTCGATTAGTCCGGACGCTTCTTTTTCAAATACTTCATTCGTCGAACTTTATTAACTCCTTCTAACTGGCGAAAAAATTTGACAGTAAAATAATCTGTAATATTACCTTCGTTCTCCATTGCACCGTCAACGTCTCCACACTGAACTAATGTTCCTACAGGATTTCTTATCGGAGACTGAAAATAATGTCTTATTTCTTATCTTGAACACACTCACTAGTGCACTCAATATTTCATCAGTCAAGAATTCTCACATAAGTGACGAAAAACAGGTGACAGTCATCCGTAACTGAAGACGAATATAAAACTCAGCGAAACGCGGGAGCTGCAGGCGCCTCGGTAGCCGCACAGCTTGCAACTGGTGGCAGAATTAAAAGTACCTTCTCCGGCCATTGGAGATTTTTCTATAACAGCTTAGCGATAACTAGGCCAGTACGGAGTAATAATCCGCTTTCATACATGACCTTACAGATATTAATGCCGAAGATAAACATCCACCGCAGCCACCCGATACTTTTAATTGGTCATGATTTTCTAATTGCGGAGACTCCATGCAAACGGTCATGTAATTAAGTACAAATTTTGTGCAGTTTCTCAACACAGCGATAGCATTATCGCAAGAAAGATTCGACCAATACGTCTTTGAAATTTATTTTCAATTTTCAAAAATACCGAGCTACGGCTATTGGACTCTTCCAAAACTGCTATTGCAACCTTAGGTTTGAAAATTCATAAATACGCAAGAACACACTGCAGAGTATTATTCAGCCCTTCATTCAGTTCCCGAAGAATCAAGTTTTTCGAGGAAAAAATCACATTGAGCAAATGATTATTCATGAATTACTATTTTTCATCGAAAACTTCTCTAATTGGCCCTTGCCATAAGGAGCAATGAAATGCTAAGCCGTAATTTAGCGAAATTTCTTGATCTATTCCTTACTAATTCGTATAAAGAAATTCGTCCAGGATAGCCTTGTTTGAGAAAAAAGTTCAAATGTGACGTGGTGCGTCAGCGCACATACTTCCTCCCACGCATCCTGTCCTGAGTCTCAGATTAGCAATTTCCCAGTATATTCGGAAGACGACAAATTGTGTCTGCTTGTTTCTGTGCTTAGGACCAGCTAGGAGCCGCAGTGAAAATATTTTATTTCGTCGAATCTTGTTCGTCGTTCGTCGTTCGTCGTTCTAATATGAATCACAAGTAATATAGGTTTAATTAGAAAAGTCTTATATAGTCGAAATATTCCGATGCGGAAAATAATTAGTTTCTTATGAGTTTGTTGGAAATTAGAATGACTGCATGTAGTTTCGGTGTTCCACGAATTGTTAGGGCTTATAAAACCGAGTTTCTAAAATAGATTGTTTGGCTTGATGTTCTACAGATGTACAGGGTGTAAACAATTATGTGTCGCCGCTTTACCAGCTGATTCTCCAGGTCGAAATCGGTGAAGATCCTGAAAAATATACCCCCGCAAAATTGATCTTGATTTTGATTTTAAAGGTCAAATGGGGTCAAAAATTTTATGATTCTGAAAAATTCTACTCGTCGAGAGAAACCAAAGTCTCGGAGAAACCATAGGTCGCAAGCAACCCGTTCTCATAGAAAACGGCCCTTGAACATATAAAAAAAATCGATAAAATTAGGAAAAAATTAAATAGACATTCGACCGAATTGTGAGATCATTTAGTGAAATCTCATCATCTGTCAGTTCAACAAACTCAGTGCTGATATTCATTGGGATTTCTCTGTTTCTTTTTCTGTTGGTCCCAAAGACGCTAAAATTCGGCTAGTTAAGTCATAACTCATGGACCAGAGACTCGAAAATCCGGTTATTGAACTAACAGAAGATGAGATTTCGCTAAATAATCTCACATAATTTACTTAATGTTAGTTAGGTATTTAATAAACTAATATGATATACATTGTTTTCTGACATGGTCAATTTTTTTAATATCTATATGCCCACCATTTGTTCTTACGCGAGCCACACGTATCCGAGCCAGGTCTCTCAGCGGCAGCGTGCGTCGTCGCTTATGAATCCATCGTTTCGACACAGTTTTCATCGTAGTTTCATTCTATAACTTCCCAGTTTTGTAGGGAATTGATCAAGGCATACGCTGATATTTTTTTGGGAATATTAAAGCGTGTTTCTCGCCTAGAAAATCACGTTTGAATAATATATCGACGCTCTAATTAGCAAATTGCCTAACTCCATTTTTTTTAATTTTTCAGGGGAGCTAAAAAACGTGTCATTAATAGAAAAATGATAAAATAATTAATAAAAAATTTGAATATTGTTAAAAATGTGTTTATTCTCGAGGACATATATGAAAATAGGTCTACGTACTAAAATTGTATCAGCTAAGAAGGTTTTTTGGAGTTAGACAATTTTCATCCTGAAATTCTAAAATCGGATGAGAAGTTAGACAATTTGCATTCTGAAATCAAAACGTAGATAGGAGTTAAAGTAATCAATTAAATCAATTGGAATATTTTATATTTATTAAATAAAAATTTTTTAACAGGTTAACCTATTTATAAATAGGTAGATTTATAAATACCAGTAACGTTAACTATAATACAATTATGTTATTCATCAATTCTTGAATACTCAACGAAAATGGAGTCTAAACGAGATTATAAGTCTTTAGTATGATATTTGGCAGAGTAAATTTGTAATATTTGGTTGAATTAGCTTTAACATCGTGTTATAATTGCAATTTTATATTAAATAATCTGCTTAAAATTTTAATACGACGTAAAAAAACAATTAACCGTTTTATTTTTCATAAGCAAGATTATCATAAAACTGATGATAGTCGATGGGCAATGTTTTCTTCAATTCTTGCAAATCTTCATATTTTCATTTCTTTATTTTAAGTCTGGCGCGATAGAGTCCGGGTAGTTGTTGAAAAGTCGAACAGGACTCTACTTCATTTTTTCTTTGAGGTAGTAAAGTCCATTCATTCGAAAAATCTAATTTGTAGTAAATATCACCATCAGGTGTATATTTTAGTCCTCTTATATTAGTAATAACTGGATCACCTGTTTTGTTTCCTGGGCGTATTGAAGAATAACATTTTATTTCATCAAATGATTTAAAATTTTTGAAATTCAAGTACTCGACTGTGTATGCTTTCTTCGTTGCAGTTTTACACACATCAACATAGTCTGCTGGAACATTGATTATTTTATTCTTTAATTTTCTTTCTATCGCTGCATGCATAGAATCCGCTTCTATTTGTGTATGCCCTTTCTCTAAGTATACTTTTGCTCTATTGTAATATTAAATAATTTTGCAGCATTAACAAGAGCATTACTCAGAGTACAATTGCGGTTTTGATATGTACATCCATCAGATTGAAATATTATTTTTTTATTTGACTCTGGTAAAAAAGGCACGACATCATGTGTTGAGATAAATTGGAAAATAATTGAAGCAAACTCTTCGAAGTTTAAACCTCCTCCTGTTTCCTTCCATATGTAACAGAATCCACTGGAATTTTTCATGTTAAACAAACAAAAATTATGAACTGAAAGTTTTGTTTTATAATACAATCATGACACTTGAGACTTTGGTGATAAAAGTACTGACTGCAAATCCATTGTAAAAACAAAATCTTCATTCAATTTATCCAAATCTTTTTCTTTTCTAGCATCTTGTTTATTTTTTATATGAATTTGATAGTCATTCTCATTAAAATTTCCTACTTTATAACGAACACAAATGTCACATTGATCTTTCTTCGGTGCATACAATTCGATATTTTTTTCGTTAAAGACAAAGCTTTAATATTATGATCCTTACACCAATCTTGGACATAAAATTCATACAAGGTTTTTCTCGACTGCCACTGTGGCTGCAAATATAATTTTGATGACGAAGCTCTACAATAATGCGACTCCATTTTCGGTAAGGATTCGAAAAACAATTTTAACTCTTCATATTCTTCCTCTCGCCGATGATTTGGTTTTGTCTTCTCTTTTTGAGCAGTACTATTCACGTTTGAAGTTGATTTAGCTGCACCGACTGATTTTTTCCAATTCTGTATCGTTGTCGGTCCAATACATAGAGAATTATAGTACATAGTTCTGCAAACTTTTTTTTTTCATCAAATAGAGGTAAACTGTATTTAAAAGTTGAATTACGTCGCGAATTATCACTTTTTTGGCCACGCTCACGTTTAACACAACAACTTTCTACTGTTCCATTTACAAAAACTTTTTTTTCACCCCAACTCATTTTCCAAAACCTTTTGAAAATATCAGTCCTTTGATCTTCGGTGAACTCTAAACATTTGAGATAATTTTTTTTACTTGAAGCACAATGACAGATTGGTTTTAAATTTTTTGCTTTTTTAGGGACGTGATAATTCCAACCTTGTTCATCTTTTTTTTTGCTTGAATAGTTACGCCCATGTTGCCTGTTGAGTTTATTTTTATTACTTTTCCAATTCATTTTATTTACAGCACGTTTTTACATCTTTTTCTGGGAATATTTACTGTGGTTTTTTCTAAATCCGAACTTTCTGAAAATGAATACGGTACAAGTCCTGATGCATCAGAATCATCAATGTGACAAGTGTTTTCAGCGATTGAATCGTCATGCTTGTTTGAAGACTCCACTACTTCACGTCTTGATGTATCAGTAATATTGTTTGGTTTATCTAAAGAAGAGTCCACTTGCGTTTCTTTGTCTTCATCTTTAAAAGATAATCCTCTCAGTTGTTTTGTTAATTCCATCTGTTTACAAAAAATAACATTAGTCAAAACCTATAATTTAAGACACATAATAATAAGATAGCATAAAGAATTAAATAATAAAATATGATACATACCTTTTATTCAGAAGAAAATTTTTGTTAATCACAAATTTTTCAGTTACAATAATTATAACAAAGCCATAAACTTGATAAATAAATCACGAAAAGTTTAACTAACAGAGCTTGACACATTTTACTGGAGTTAGGTGGTTTTCTTATTGTGAATATTTGAGCGCCACAGTTAGATAATTCTCGTGCGGCAACTTTTCGAACTGAAAAATTTGAATTACGCGCTTACCGAGATCAGGGCATATGGAGAATGATATTTCTCAACAGAAAATACAAAAAAAAACGATTTTCGAAAAAAAGTGGAGTTAGACACTTTTCTACTGAGAGCGTCGATATTTGTTTATAACAAATGGGATCGCTCGTTATCGCAGAATTTAATAAATGAATAATAACGGTGCCATTCAATAGCTTCAAAATGGTTCGTGAAAGAAGTCTCTAGGACGAACACAGGCAAAGACATGATCGTTTGAACAGGAGTATGTTTTCGATTTTTTGCCGTTTTTCGTGAATTTCACCCCTGTGTAACTTGGTAAATAGGGGCGGAAAAAACTAAAACAAAAAATTCCTTGATGAATTTATTTGTTCCAAAGAAGCCGTAAAAAAAATTATAACGAAACCGGAAACATCGAGGTCAATTTTTGATTTATTTTATCCGGTTTGACGTGGAACGACTCATATATAGCAACTTCCCATCTTCAGACGAACAGAATTTTGTGATTGCACTCCTTTGTGAGGAAACCTTGGGATCAAATCGAAGAAAGAGGTAATGGGTTCATGATATTCGTATGGACCGAAGTATTCACGGTGGATTCCATACCCTCCTCGGATTAGTTGACGATAGTGCTAAATTTTTTTCAATATTTTCGTATGACATACAAGAAATTCAGAGAATTATTAAGTATACTAAAGGGCGATTTAAAAAATGAAGACACACCTCTTAGAAGAGGTATTGGACCGGAAGAACGGCAAGCAGTGTGTTCAACCCTAATCACTCACACCTCTAGAAACTTTCACATTACTTACACGGGGTCACTCTGACCCCAGCCAACTTTGAGAAGTTGTCACACTAATTGTATAGAAAGTTTCATCATGAAAAAATTCCTGGGAGTACCGTAGCATCTCAATAATGGGTCCTGACTAGTTATTTGAAACAAAATGAAATTCGTACCTTGTGAAAAATTCTCAAAGCGAAGAACTCAGAAAAAGTCAGTTGTTTTACTGAAAAAATCATAACTTTTACAATTTTGAATATTTTTAGCTAAAATTTTGATTGGATATTTTTGAGATATTGTACTCAGAGAAAAAGCACAACTTTGAATTTCGACTGCGCAGTAGCCAGACTGACGCTTGATCACAATTCTACGCATCCAACGTATAGTTCAAATTCATTACGGATGGCGCCTAGAGTTCGGATTCGAGTATCTTCTATTCGAAAGTTTGAACGGAAGTCGGGGTTGGGGTCATCTGGACCCCTAGTCAGTGACTAGGATTAAGATAAAAATGAATAATTTTCATGTTATGAATACTCTATATCGCGTGACCAATTTGGAGTCTCTCCGCTTCATTGATTAAAAATTATAGAACGTTTTGGTTCGAAATTTTTTAATTATGAAATGGTTATTTCATAGTGTTGTAAATTCGGTATCGTTTCGTAAAAACCTGAAATTAATATGAACTCCAAGATTTCTGCATCTGCAGAAATAATGTTTGGCCACCCGTAGCTCCAAAACGGTTGGCCCTAGAGGAAATGTTGTTGCACATTTTTTGTCGCGGCAGCCATAATCTAGATACGCATTTTCTTGTTTTTTTTTTTTATCGATGCATCTAGACTTGTTTTTCAATGAAATGCTGCTTTGGCCATCCGTAGCTCCGAAACGGTCACTTCAAGGGGAAACTTTATTGGATGTTTTTTGATGCTCTATTGTTTATCTAGATACGCATTTTCTTGTTTTTTTTTTATCGATGCATCTCTCACGTCTTTCGTTAATATCAATTATCCGGAACGTATTGACGGAAAACATCACTGGAATATGAAAATGAAAAAAAAAAAAAAATGAAAAAAGCCAGGACTTTGTTCAGAAGGAAAGAGGTGCGTAACTAAATTTCCTATGAGGATAAGTGTTTTAATTTTCTTTATGAGAGAGATTAGAGTCAACTACTGGCTATCCTTTCGTCACAGTGGATGTTTTCTGTCAATACGTATGCGGATGATTGATATTAACGAAAGGCGTGAAACGAATTCGACTCTAGGTCAGACCGCTTCAAAGCTACGGATGGCCAACACCGCATTTCATTAAAAAACAGGTCCAGATGCATTGATAGAAAAAAAAAACTAGATAATGCGTATCCAGATAAACAATAGAGCACCAAAAAACGTCCAATAAAGTTTCCCCTTGGAGTGACCGTTTCAGCGCTACGGATAGCCGAAGCAGCATTTCATTGAAAAATAAGTCTAGATGCATCGATAAAAAAAAAACAAGAAAATGCGTATCTAGATAAACAATAGAGCATCAAAGAACGTCCAATAAAGTTTCCTCTTGAAGTGACCGTTTCGGAGCTACGGATGGCCAAAGTAGCATTTCATTGAAAAACAAGTCTAGATGCATCGATAAAAAAAAAAACAAGAAAATGCGTATCTAGATTATGGCTGCCGCGACAAAAAATGTGCAACAAAGTTTCCTCTAGGGCCAACCGTTTTGGAGCTACGGATGGCCAAACATTATTTCTGCAGATGCAGAAATCTTGGAGTTCATGAAATTAATTACTAATTGTAAGCACAATGATGGGAGTTTAAATTTCAGACATCGTATTTCAAGTGAGAAACGTAAGTGTTTTTGGAATCCGAAGGTGTTTCACCCAACTCCTACGAACATTTTAATTGCCTAATATGTAGTACAGTTACAGTCCTCGATGTGTTACCTAAGGTTTTCAGAGTACATATTTTTTTTCAGATAACGAAGTTGTCAGCAGGGGTCCAGACTCCAGATCATCCCGTCCTAGATAGCTTACGCGTGATGAGAGCTCGTCTCACATTCGTGAACAAATGTGAATTCTATGAACGGCATAGTATTCTTATTCTCTTTGATGTAAACCAGGGACTGCACCCTATATGTAGAGGTGCGGTGGTGCACCTCTGACACCATCGGCACAGTACATAATTGATTCAGATTACTACCTGACGTCCACTACCGGACACGCCGCGTCTAGGACAGGGCAGTTCGGCATTAGCCCTACCGACGAGTCCAGCCGGACTATCCAGCTCGAAACGTATATATGAAGGTTCGACTTCTTCACAAAACTTAGCAGAGCTTCCTCAGATATCAGAAGGTTCGATTCCTTCAGAGCGTCCGCTCCTGGCTTCCCCTTTAGCATTACCTATATGATAAAACATATGACGACTCTTGCTGCTGTTTGTTGCGCGGCTAAATTCGTCACGTGTTTTGTGCTAGTTAACCACGCTCTGTATCTTCAGGCGTTCTGAGTGCATGACGACGAGAAATATATTTTAATATTCCCATGTATAAGAAACCCCCTGTTATCATCTCTCTTATCCCCGCCTGATCCTAAATAACCATCAAAAAGTAAACTTATAATTAATTTATTACTTAATGCTAGTTTCATTTAATGTCTCTGACATGGCTTTTACGTCAATTGACGTTGATAATCGTAATTTTTGAATGAATATCTTATAAAGAAAATGAATTTACTTTGAATGGCGTTTTGAGCTAAATTTCTCAAATTTTGTGCTTGTGATTTTAGTTTTAATTCCAGATTAACCAGTTGACTGGTAGGCTGTTTTCTAGTTTCCGTGCCAAAACTGGTATAAGCAAATTATTTGCCAAAATACACAATAATTTGTTTTTGGGTATTTTCCAGATTGCTGATTCCATTTCCGAACTTAGTTTTCACTTTGCTACCCCCAAAGGGTTGAAAAATTTGGGTGGTGGTGAAATTTTCAGTTTTCTCAATTGCAAGTTCCTATGCTATATTACATAAAAATTCTACGTTTTCTAGCTGACGAAATTCTTTTATCGAAAAGAAGCATTCGCTACCCTCTTTAGGATCCGAGCAAGGGGTTGAAGGTAAAATATGTACTTTTTTTTTTTGCAAATTTTCAGTATTTTTTATTTTTCTACAATTCTGGGCATAAAAAATGCTAAATGGGTCTCGGAAAAGATTACTATCACCATCGCCTATATCTTCTGAATACAGTTCATTTGATTTGGAAGACTCTGATGATGAATTTTTCGCAGAGGAAGTTGATGATGACGAAGAAGGTATTTCATCAGACAGTTCTGATGAAAGTTTGGAGTAACGTCTGGAGGATGTTGACTCTGATGATATTCCATCATTCATAAGATTGAATCATTTGATAAAAAATTGAACTTTTAATGAAAATGATAATTTTGAACCAAAAATTCATCCTTTTATTGACCCTTATTCAGGATTGTAAAAGGATCGTGGATTAGATAATAAAAGTTCTTGTATGGAAATTTTTAAGGCTTTTATTCCGGATGAATTTGTAGACATGATTGCTTGTCAAAGAAATTTATATAAGGAAATGAAATTAGCGGAAAAAAAACTCGAGGCTAAACAAATGCAATGGCATTACTTTGGATGCACTATAGTGGAAAGTGTTCGACCTTGGGACACTTTTTCGATCTTTGGTTATATAATGGAAATTTTTGAACATTTTAACTGGTAATTGATATCATTTTGAAGAACAACCTTCTTATGTCAAAACCTGGTGGGATTCATTCTTTCGTTGAAAGTGCTTTTTTCGTCAGAAGTTTTGGAAATTTTTTTTAAATATGCACCAAGGTACAACACCATCGTGTGCCTTGAAACGCTATCTTCGGAGTGAAAATTACCAAAGACTGTTATTTCTAGATCCAGCGAATAATTATCATTTCGGTTCATAAATTGTTTATGGTTGGGGGGGGGGGGGGGGGGGGGGATAAAAATTGATTTTTCTAGTATGGTCATATAAATATTGTTTATTATATCTGTTGTTTATAGATCTGTAGGCAACTGAATTATTTTCAAATTCGATTTTTTGGGTTGCCTAGGCCTTACATTTTCGTGGCGGATTCGATTTTGCGTTCTTTGATTGTTTCCGAGCGTTCTTGATTCTAGGTCGTTTTTCTTTTTTCTCTGGCGTAGAGACTGCTGCAACGCTGCAGCGCTTACGCGCAGGTTTTGATTTTATACTTTTTTATACTTTATTTTCTTTTTGCTTCCTGATTTCTTGCTTCTGTGGTGTATCTGTCACGATACGTGTAGAACCGGATTTTCTTTCTCTATTGCTGATTTTTCTAGGTGGAACTTTCGGAAAAGGAACAACTTGGTCGGGGGGGGGGGGGGGGGGGGGACAATTTCCTGAATGTTGTCCCTTGACGATTGTGCAATTATTGGCATCATTGGTAGAGTTTCGCGGGAAGATGATTCTGGTATTGATTCTTATGGTGAGACTTCAGTTTCAACTTCAGGCTGTATTACAGAGCTGGAAGTTGTGGCATTCAAATCTAGGACATCCTCGATTTAGTGTCTAAGTAGACGAGAGAGAGAGGAGTGAGAGAGAGATGGCGCAAGCGGATAATTGTCTGTCCAGCAAACACCAATCCAAAGACCACGACAAGTGGTCACCTGTCATATGAGTGACCCATCTATATAACCCGGCCGGTATAGTACCAGGTTGGCAGCACAAGGGGCTCTGCTTGCTCTCTCTCCCGATCGCCGCCATGCTGTGAATATCGTCCGGTGCCATCGGCGATAGCCTTCGTGAAGCCGAGCACTGACGTTTAATACCATATTCAACACCGTTAACCCGCAACATCGCAGAACAGGCAATCACCAATATGTGGTCGGAAGATCGAGCCAACGAGGAAGGAGATACGGAGCTTTGGCCTACCATAGAATACTAACAGGAGCGTGGTACCCATCAACCAATCTTATCTCTCTCTCTCATTTTTAACTTTAAGTCATTTCAAATAGAAGCCACAGTATCCCAGACAGCTTATAACTATAATGTCAAAGTCGTGGCCCGGCCGGTGCCACGCGCATAGTTTGTTGTTGCAAAGATTCTGCTTGCACGGCCGTTAGTTTAATCGTATTTTTATTTTTACCCTAGTAAACTGTCGCCACCTATTGGCACAGCTTGATTACCCGTAGTTTGAGATCATTCATTATCATATGCGTCATTTTCACTCATATAGTTTCAAGATATACCGTGAGAATCAGGTGAAACCGAATGGTCCATCCGCCCAGGCGCCGAATATTTGGTATTTTTAGGGGGATAACCACTCGTTGCACTGAAAAATCCCTAGGGTGATTTTGGCGCGCGTTCGATAGAACTCCGCATGCCAAAATCACCCTAGGGATTTCCAGTGCAACGAGTGGCTATCCCTATAAAAATACCAAATATTCACCGTCTGGGCGGATGGACCATTCGGTCTCACCTGATTCTCGCGGTATATGTATGTGGGGCATTCCATGCCAACTTAACCTACTGCGAGAATTGACATTTTTGATTCGGCTGAAACTTGACTATCTTTTTGCATTCTGTGAAAAAGTCAAACCGTTCATGCGATGAATTTTTGAAAATTTAAATAGTTTTTTTTTCAAATGCTTATAACTTTTTCCAAAATAAATCGATTTGAATTTTTTTTTTCCAAATTGTATGTTTTCGAATGTACTTATTGAAAATGCCATGCAAATGAATATCAAAGCTTTTTTACTCAAGTTTTTTCGACTCTTAGGTTAAAATCTTGTTTTTAAACTTCAGTGTATCGATCGATTTTTTTTGTTAAATTCTCAAAAATACTGCTGTTTATTCCACAAATTCTAAGCCTGGTCTTATCGTGGGGAAACGATTTCTTCGAATTTGATTTTATTTTTTTGAATTTTTGAAATTGATGAAATATTTTTTTTTAATTCACAACTTTAAATATTACTTTTCAATGTCCTATACGATGTCTCATTAAATATATTGACAGTCACTTGGAATAAATAATACGTGCATCGAGTATTTGCTTGTGTTCTTTCTATACAATTTCAAAAATTGGAAAAAAAAAAAAAAAAATTAGAAGCAATCGTTTCCCCACGACAAGACCAGGCTTAAAATTTGTGGAATAGACAGCAGTATTTTTAAGAATTCAACAAAGTGTTTGGAGTAGAGTAATAAGGATAAGTTTAAGGGATGCATTCTGTATACAGAATGCATACCAGAATCCCTCAAAAGAGTCAGTCCTCTTCAAGGAGCATAAGAAAGTAGACGTACCTTCCGAGTGCACTAAATAAAGTCTTTATTTGAACTTTACCAGAATTAATCAAGGCGTATTCTTATTTGTACCCCAATAACCAATAGGTTATGGGCCCAGATAACGCTAGATTACAAAAGATAGAATACGCCGGGTGTGTTTCTTGTGCTGTGTATAGAAAAAACAAAAAAAAATTTCAAGTGTTAAAAATTGCAAAGACTTCCTAACCGTAGTATCTGCGTGTAAGAGCAATGGAAAATTTCAAATCAAAAAGAAACATCAAACCGTCTGACGGTGACAAGTACAGTGTGTGGAAGTTTAGGATAAAATCAGTTTTAAATGAACTTGATGTGATGAAAGTCATAACTGATGAAATACCAGAAAATCCGGACGAGCAATGGCAGAAAGCTGAACGGATTGCTAAAGGTTTCATAGTGGAAAATCTATCGGATTCTTTTTTGGGTTTGATATACGAACGTAAGAGTCTTGCTACGCAATTGGCGTCAAGAAAGAAGTTGCTTGGATTAAAACTTCAGGCTGAAACGCCTCTAATAAAACATTTTTCCATATTTGATGACCTAATAACTGAATTATTAGCGGCAGGTGCTAAATTGGGAGAAACAGACAAAGTGTCGCATTTGTTATTAACTCTTCCAGCCTCATATGATGGGGTGATAACTGCGATCGAAACTTTATCGGAGGATAATTTAACTCTGGCCTTTGTGAAAACAAGACTTTTGGATCAAGAAGTTAAATTAATAAATGCGGGTGGTGATACCAGGGCAAAGGTGCTTCATGTTGAAAGTAAAAACAATGATAAAAAGCGAAATTCCGAAGCTCCGAGAAAGCAGTTCAAAAATAATCGTCAAGGGCAATATAAAGCTCGTTCAAGTAAAACATCACATGACGTATTAAGTGTCATCACTGTGGAAGAATTGGGCACATAAAGAAAAATTGTTTTTATTACAATAAGGGGCTCAAATATAAAAATAATGGGAGAAACAAGCACACAGAAAGAAACAAAGATACCGAAGAAAACAAAATAGCTCAAACTGCACAAGATGATTGTGGTTTTGCTTTTATGACCGGGAAATATCAATCTGAAATTGTCAATAAGAACAAAATTACTTTTGTTCTGGACTCCGGTGCCTCAGACCACCCGATCAACAGGGACAGTTATGTGGAATTGAAGAAGCCAATGAAGATATCCGTTGGGAAAAATGGTGTCTCCATAAGTGCAACGAAGAAAGGCACAATAAATGGGATCAGCAATATGGGTGTTCAAGGAATCATAGAAGATGTTCTGTACTGCCCGGAAATTCCGTACAATTTGCTGTCCGTGCGAAAAATGCAGCATGCTGGAATGACGATCATTTTCCATGCCAAAGGTGTTGAAATTAAAAATGGTGGTAAGACCATTATGAAAGGTAAGCCTTTGAACAATTTGATTGGTATAGATTTTATAGTAAGTACCAAAACGGTAAACTCTATTGCTATTACCAAGATTGGTAATTATGAATTGTGGCATCGACGTTTGGGTCACATTCGGAGGCCTAAATTCTTAGAATCAAAGAATAGAAATATGATAGATGACCAAGAGCAAATAGATCGAGTTATACCGAATGAGAATCTCTGTGAAGCTTGTATAAACGGTAAACAGGCACGATTACCATTTGAAAAATTTATAGACAAAGATTATATTAAAAGACTGTTTTTTGTTGTACATTCTGATGTTTGTGGTCCAATCACTCCTTCGACAGTAGATGAAAAAAATTATTTTGTGATATTCGTTGATGAATACACTCATTATTGTGTCACATACCTGATAACGTATAAATCAGATGTTTTTAGATGTTTTCAAGATTTTGTTGCAAAGAGCGAGGCTCGTTTTAATTCAAAAATCGTTCATTTATATATCGATAATGGTAGAGAATATTTGTCTAATGAGATAAAAGATTATTGTGTGGGAAAAGGCATTAGTTATCATTTAACAGTTCCACGAACCCCTCAATTAAATGGTGTATCAGAACGTATGATTAGAACAATAACTGAAAAAGCTCGCGCAATGTTACCCGGTGCTAGTTTGGAAAAAGTTTTTTGGGGAGAAGGAGTTCTAACTGCTACATATTTGATCAATCTGACTCCAACTGGAGCCCTGAAACAAGTTAAAACTCCATATGAGTTGTGGCACGAAAGAAAGCCAAAATTAAAATATCTTAAGGTTTTTGGGTCTACTGTTTATATACATAATAAAACCAGACAAACTAAATTTGAAGAAAAGTCTTGAAAAGGTATATTAGTTGGATATGAACCAAACGGATATAAAGTGTGGGATGTGGGAACTACTAAATTTGTTGTAGTGAGAGATGTTATAGTTGATGAGACAAACTTTTTGGTATCTATACCTGTAGTAAAGACCGATGGGGTTAATGTTGAGAACTCCCATGATAAAACTGATGTATCTGACCCATGGTCAAAATCAGTAGAAAGGTCTAGAAAATCTGATAGTGGTAAATCAGAGTGTGATGAAACTGATGCATCTGACCTACGGTCAAAATCAGTAGTCAAGTCTCATAAATCTGATAGAAGTAAATCAGATACAATAACAGAAACACCTCACAAAAATGCCGAATTAAATCACGAATCTATGAAATCTGTTATCGAAGCAGATATAGTCAATGAGCGTTCATATCAAAATAATCAAAATAAAAGACAAAGATCACCAGAGCCTAGAAGGAGTGATAGGATTCAAAGTCGTCCCGTCGTTGGAAATCCATCAAAATATAAAGCTCGATTACTTGCTCGAGGTTTTAGTCAAGAATATCTGAAAGGTTATAGCGAAACTTTTGCTCCAGTTGCTAGAATTTCAAGTTTTAGATTTATATTGGCATTTGCCAATCAATTAAATCTGTTAGTCCATCATATGGATGTAAAAACAGCTTATCTGAATGGCATATTACAAGAGGAAATATACATGAAGGTACCTGAAGGAGTTAGACGTAGTGAAAATCAAGTCTGTAAGTTGAATAAAGCTTTATATGGATTAAAGCAAGCAGCAAGATGCTGGTTTGAGTTTTTTGATCGAGCACTTAAAGACAAAGGTTTTCAAAATTCATCTGTTGATAGATGTATTCATATTTTACATAAAGATGATGTCTCTAAAAATATCTATGTGGTACTTTATGTGGATGATCTTGTAATTGCTACAGCTCATATTAAAACCATGAACAGATTTAAAGATTATTTGAAGAATAAATTTTCTATGAAAGATTTGAAAGAAATTAAACTGTTCTTAGGGATTAGAATTGAAAGAAGTAATGGTAAAATCACCTTGGATCAAAGTGCATACATAAAGACAATTTTGAATAAATTTAATATGTACGATTGTAAAGCAGTCGGTACACCTCTTAAAAGTAAATTAGGCTACGTAGCTTTGAATTCTGATGAAAATTCTGATGCTCCGTGTCGAAATCTTATCGGATGTTTAATGTACGTGATGTTATGCACACGACCAGATTTGAGCACTGCAGCCAATATTTTGAGTAGATATTCGACTAAAAATAATAAAGAACTCTGGAAGTGTCTGAAGAGGGTGCTCAGATATCTTAAAGGTTCTATTGATATTAAATTAACTTATATTCAAGGTAGTTACAACGATCTCCTGAGTGGTTACGTAGACTCTGATTGGGGAGGTAATGATGGAAGTGATAGAAAAAGCACAACGGGTTATTTATTCAAATTATTTGAGCGATGCACAATATGCTGGAATACCAAGAGACAGGTATCCGCAGCTGCCTCGTCTACTGAAGCTGAATATATGGCTCTTTTTGAAGTTGTAAGAGAGGCAATGTGGTTAAAATCATTAGCAACCAGTATAGATATGAAAATTTCTATTCTGAATTTCTATTATCTTCTGAATATTCATGAAGATAATAATGGTTGTATCAGCATCGCAGATAACCCGACCAACCACAAAAGATCCAAACATATTGATATAAAATATCATTTTTCTCGAGAGCAGATAGAGAAAAATCTAATAAAATTAAAATATATTCCTACAGGCAACCAGCTGGCAGATATATTGACAAAGCCATTGTCTGCAGCAAAATTCCTGGAGTCAAGAACAGGAATGGGTTTGGAGTAAGTTAATGTGAAGATCACTGTTTATATTTTTATGTTAAGAAGAATGGTCTGATTAGGTTTTTCTGGGTTTCCCTAATCCTAGCTACAAATGTTGGACCATATGTATTGTAACATTGCATGTTGCAATACGCTCACCTTCCCTTAGACGACCTTAGTTAAGGGTGTGACGAATGCCTGCGTAGCCGTGTGACTGAGTTAGGATAGCTACGACGCTAATGTTCACTCCGAGAGGCGACCGTGACCGATTTTAGACTGCTGAGTTAAGACTTATTCTTTTGTTTTTTTTTTTTGCACTTTTTCTCTGATATGTGGGAGGCACGGCCAAACGTTTGGTGGAGATTCCCAATACCTGACGATTGACGGACGAATGACTCGCCGAATTAACCGCGGGTTAGCACGAGAGCCCCGCGAACTACGTTTTTGAGGACACCTGACTACGGAAGCTTACTCACCTACGGTCAAGGACACGGGGGAGTGCCGAGGACACTCAGCAACGAGGGAAATCGGTGGTGGAAGAGATTCCCGCCACCCCCAAGAGCCGGCGAACCGTGGGCCTACTACGAGGACTTCCAACGTTCTTTTTGCCTGTTATTGCTATTCCACGTGAAAGCTTAGTTTTGAGCATTATTTGGTGTACAACTCGTAACCTTTGAAACCCCGAGGGGAAGCACCCCCGAGGTGTACAACTATTGTTACAATTATTATTTTCTCTTTATTTAATTTTTTTTTATTTGAATAAATTCGTTATTATTTTGTTTAATTTTAACTATCTCGAGTCGTTATTGTCCTAGCTAATCCTTCACATAATCCCGACCCCTCTCCGCGGTACTGCAGCTAGCCGCCGCTTGTACATATTCGTGAGGCTTCGTGGTTTTTCTTAATTTTCAGTTTCGTGACGAAGATAGTTCGCCTGGCGCCCAACATTTACAAATTCGAGTATAGCTGTGTGCGCGTTGGATTGACCCCGGAGGCTGGCTATCCGGTCCAGATCCGAGGGTCAACAAAAATCCACGTCACAGTATATAGCCCCAGAAAGCACGAGGAAGGTGTGTCTTGTTTGATTAATTTTATTGTATTATCCTGTGTATGGTATATAAGGCAATGTTATTATTCAAGTTGTCATTTATTTTATTCTGAATTTATTTTTATATAATCGGTTTCTTTTCGAGGGGGCGTGTTGGAATATACCACACTGATGTGTGATGGAGTATATACAAAAAGCAACCTCTATCTTATCCTGTAGTCTAAACAGTATGATGAGTAGAGTTCTCATGACGGTCAGCTGCACCGATACTGTTTATATAATTCTGTTTAGAGTAGAGTAATGGGGATAAGTTTAAGAGTCCCTCAAAAGAGTCAGTGCTCTTCAAGGAGCATAAAAAAGTAGACGTACCTTCCGAGTGCACTAAATAAAGTCTTTATTTGAACTTTACCAGAATTAATCAAGGCGTATTCTTATTTGTACCCCAATAACCAATAGTTGCGTATGTGTACTCTTGCACATTCAAAAGAACCTCCATAAAGGGGGTAAACTACCCCTCAAGTGAGGGTCAGTACCAATGATTATATTTGTATGTCGGAAAAACTTCCGCGTTATTCTATACGCCTGCGTACAAGTATAATTTTAATATTGGCGTATTCATTGTCAGCTCCTTGTTTTTAAACACCGATACATATTGAAATGAATTCGATTTGGTTGACCACCATAGCCCCAAACCAACCGAGTTGAGATCCACTAAGAAAAAGAAACACGCTATGTGCGATCGACGGATTATCGTTAATCCCTTGACCACTTGGCTGACGTCACAAGGGAGTGGGGGAATCGCCTATAAATACGGACGACACCAGAGCACATGAGCGTTTTCACGTCAAAGCGACCGGACGACTCACTTGCGTGGCAGCAGGACGTCTAGGCCTGCCTTACCTCAGAATCACATTAAATTCAATTAGCCGATTTTGTCAAAGCGATATTTCGAGCACATAGTCAACTTATTTCAAAGTCCAGCATCAAAACGTATGATCTAGGCAGAGTAGAATCAACAATTTAATTTTAATTTTCGCAGTTTGCAAATAACAAAGAAAGCCGTTAATCTTAAAAATAGATTTAATATTATTTGTTTTCTTCAGGATAATAGATCAACGATAACCAAGTAATGTCAAACCTTATAAACTTAGAGATATTTGGATATATGGTTTAGGGTAATTAAAATCAGATTCATGAATTGGAAACGCGACTTGACCTTATTTGAACTAATAACTAATCAAACTTCTCGTCAATAAATAACTCAAGTTCTGCTAAGCTTAGAGACAGCTTTGGAAAGCCATTGCATAGCGCGTACGGCATTGGATTAAACCCGTGTCCGAGGGCCAGAGCTGGTAATCCCGAGTCTGGTGGACAGTCTTGGAGTCTTACTCCCGGATCTGTAGCTCAGGTTCAGATTTCGCGAATTAGCTAGAATAAGGCAGGCTTGGACGCAAGTCCCGGCTCTGCGGTGGTACGACGGCTTTAGCTAACGCCCGAGTCCGAGTAATTTAGGGTCAATAATCGAGCAGGTGTTTTTTCTCATGGCAGAACTACGAGTTTTTCCGCCTGAAAATTGAAGGAGCTCCGACTACTAACTTACTAACCTTAAAAAAACGAATTTTGGACAAAGATTTCCCACATAACGGAAACGGATTTTTACCAGGCAGAGCCTACAAAATACGAAACGTTACAATATGAACTAACTCATTAGTAGCATATCTGTATTAGGGTGGTCCAAAAAAATTTATTAATTTTTTTTTTCAACTCTTGCCCTTCCAATTGTTTATGTTTGATGAGAAAAAAATCCTGACATAAGAAGGGCGCTGTAGCTCAACTCTAAGATGTCGCTATTTTTATTTTGGTTTCCCATTCTTTTAACATGGGAATTTTTGTTTTTTCATTAAAATTCTAATTACACCTGATCATTGAAATTTTTTGCAAATAACCATTATATGTTCAGAAAGCTGACTTTTTGAGCTTCTTAAAACTCTATAATAACGCATATTTAATGGTTATGTGCAAAAAATTTCAATGATCAGGTGTAATTTGAATTTTGATGAAAAAACAAAAATTCCCATGTTAAACGAATAGGAAACTAAAATAAAAATAGCGACCTCTTAGAGTTGAGCTACAGCGCTTCTCTTTTGTGAGGATTTGTTTCTCATCAAACAGAAACATTTGGGAGGGTAGCAGTTGAAAAAAAAAAATTAATAAATTTTTTTGAACTACCCTAATCTGTATGGATGATATATAAAACTTCGTTCTTCGGTATCAGGTATTTATAACGCTTTTGCGTTATAAATATCCGTAATCCGGTTGTATACAAACGATTTAATAAATCTTATCATGTTATTATGTTCAGAAACTTGTTTCTACGCACATTCGTAGATAAATTAACAAAATGATTCAAAATGAAATACGGGACACGTTAAAAATGAATGTGTAGGTAGGCGATAAGGACTTACAATTAGTGCGACATAAGAATATTATCAGTTATGACCCGGTCAGCTAATACCTTATTTTTCTGACATGCCCGCTCTAAGAGCTGGTTACAGTTGAAAATTCTTCTATTGTTGTATCGTGCCTTTTGTGGTTTGTGCATGAAATATCGCAATGAAAGTGAACCCAATCAACGTTATTCAACTTCTACTGGCGACATTTGAAACCATGAATATTCCACAAACTCCAGTTAACAATGCAGAGATAGAACTAAAGTAATATTTCGAAAGGATTTTGATCGATTCCATGCAAGACTATAATGGAGTTGAAATAATACAGGAGGATACACTTGATTTCCAAGAACCGTTTAAACAGTATGAAGTAAATGCCGTTGAAGATACTTTATGGCAAAAAGATATAGCCGATGCGGATTCTGACGCTTGCTCCAGTGCCGATGAGTTGAGTTATGATTATAAACAAAGAGCCGTAGAATACTGGAGATCTGGTAAAAAAAAATTACAGCATTGATACCGTCAAGCAAAAATTCAATTCCGTCCAATCTTTACGACAATTAAGACGCTGGGCGAATCAGTTGAATAAAGGCGGTACTTATAAAGAAAAACTAGCTCGAATTTTCGAATACACATTGAGAAATATACAGACTGCTATAGACGCTGGTGTCAGTGTACATGATATTGACATTCGAAAATGGGCTTTACAAGTCCAAAAAGAGATAGGCCACGAAGATGTACGTTTCAAGGCCTCTCACAATTGGTTCTGGAAATTTAAAAAACGACACCGTATTGTTTCGAGAACAATTAATAACTTCATAACGAGAAAAACTATCGAAGAAGAAGTGGATTTACGGAAAAGTGGAGAAAAATTTGTACAAGACGTTAAACCATTTATCGAAAAGTACGGAGCAGAAAATATATACAATTCGGATCGAAGCGGCTTTTAATTGGAAATCCACTCTGGGCGAACATTAGCAATGAAAGGGTCAAAGAAAGTTGAATGTATTGTACAGTCAGTTTCTTCAACGACCCATAGTTACACGATCTAGCCTACAATAAGCGCTGATGGAAAATTACTTTCCCCTCTCTTTATAGTTTTAAGAGAGACGAAGGGAGAATTTGGACCAAGAGTGGAAAAAGAATTATTTAGACCAGGAAACGTTTTTATAACGGCATCAAAATCTAGGAAACTTACGTCCGGTATATTATACTCTCATTGATCATTTATTGTTTTTTTATGAAATAAAATATCTTTTATGTTTACAGATCATTTCAAAACTTGGTTGGAAAAAGTTTTCTTTTCTAATGTCGGTAATGACAGCGTATTATTGATAGATTCTTGGCGTGGCCACTGCTCAAAAGTCGTTCGGGAAGCAACCCCCTCGCAATGAAAATATATTTCCAATGATTATACCAAAAGGTACAACTGGACAAATTCAACCGCTTGATGTATTTGGATTCCGGATATGGAAAAATTTTGTACGACATTTTTCAGACAGCGTAATTCTATTGGATTCTGAAATAAATTTTCATTTAAGGAATAATATTATTAAACTGCAATCTCTTACACATAATCAACTGTCATCTCCACGATATGTGAATCTTTTCAAATATTCATGGTTCAAAAGTAATTATATAACCGAAAAACCAGCATATTTTGAAAATCCTGTTGATTTTGGTTTCCGTCAATCAAAAACACATTGTGAAATACCCGGTTGTAATCATATAGCTGTTGTGAGATGCGCATGGTGTAAAAAATCGTTGTGTTTGAAACATTTTTTTGAAGACTACCATTACTGCACCACCTTCGAGCCACGATTGTCAATGAATGTAATATCAGTCAAAATGATACAACATAAAAATGTAATATAATATAAATGTGATATTTTGTAATAGTGATATAACAAAAGTGGTTTAAGTAATGAAATTTGATTTCTAAATAAAATGTTTGAACGCCTGTTTTGAACATTTTCATCTAGGTATATCCTTTTATTATATTTCGAATGTCGCTCTTCGAGATTACATATGCAGCATGCTTTTCCCACCACGAAAATACACACGTTTTAGATTCCTGAAAAAATTAGTACATGGCGCGGCCGTTCCTTTTCGCCCCTGCGCCATCTTTTCTCATTGTTATATATATATTGTAACTTTTCGCTTAGTCGCGGGCCAGAGGCTATAGCGATGCAGCAGTTATTCTGAGTGTCTTTGTCACAAATTAGTTGTTAATAAATTTCGGGACTTCTCTTATAGGTCGTAGGCAGGAAGAAGGATGGTTTAGCCACCAAAAGCCACCTGACTAACCTCATGATTTTATATTAGCTACGGACTCGGATAAATTTCTCTACCAAAGCCGTGTAGGGTCTAGCGGACTCGGATACTGAGACCAAAGCCGCGATACCTTCTATTACAGAGCCGGGTGATCAGCCAAGCCTGTTTTCCTATCCAAATTCTAATTAACTACGGATCCGGAAATCTTTCGATTTCAAGACCGTCCGCCAGACTCGGAATTGCTTTTCGTTGGCCCTCGGACACGGGATTTTATCCCAATGCCGTTCGCTCTTTGACACAATCCAAAGCTGTTCCCCTAAGTGGCTTTATTAGAGCAATGTTAATGAGGAAAGAATTCGGAGCCGAAACGTCTGCTAAATCAAATATCTTTTATCTAATGAATTTACTTCAATTTACAACTGTTATTCCTTAACCTATTCTATCCTAAGCTTTCCTAATTTTGATTCAGTGGCCATGCTATATGCGCGACCTATTAATTTTTATGCTATTCGTGATTTTATCAATGCAAGAATTTATGTTAGAATTGTGAGCTAGACGCTCACAACCTATGATACGTGACTTATCAAGTTTTAACAATTTATTTCTTTCCCCGATATTTCGTTCAATGTGATCATTTGTCTACAAAGCTATTTCCTTTTATACTAATTACATGAATTTAAGTTAGTCATCAGAACTAGACGTTCTGATGCTGGCGCAAGTGATTTTAAATGAGTCGTTGTGGCGATGTGCCTACGAACGCTCTGAAAACTACCTGTGAGTCGTAGTGGTGCTGTACATACTAACGCTGATGAGCCTTTCGAGTACGCTACTTATATGGTCGCGATCCCCTGTTCTTCCTTGACGTCATCGCGTTGGTCGAATGGAGAGGATTAAGTTAATCCTCTGCCTGGCCTCTGAACTGGTTATAACTGGTGTATCTCGAGTATAAAATACCCGAATATGTTACAATATACATAAGATAAGTGAAAAAATAACTAAAAGAAATTGCTTTTCCAAACTGCTGCATATGTAATCTCGAAGAGCGACATTCGAAATATGATAAATCGATCAAACGAACTTACCTGTACGTGAAGTTCGATCGATGTTATACGAGAATGTCGCTCGAGATGATTACATCCCACCCTTATATTCGTTCATACCCTATTTCCATGTCCCAAGCAGGGCAATTTCTTAAGTCCAAGCTCTTAAATATAAAAAAAGATGGCGCAGGGGCGGAAAGGAACGGCCGCGCCATCTACTAGTTTTTTCAGTACTCTAAAACGTGTGTATTTTCGTGGCGGGAAAAACATGCTGCATATGTAATCATCTCGACCAACATTCTCATATAACATCGATCGAACTTCACGTACCTAGGTAAGTTTGTTTGATCGATTTATGTCATATGGTATGGTTGAACTTTTTTCATAGCAGGTAGGGTATATTGTACTCCTTACTTTATTCAAATATTTGTGCGAATAGTATTGAAAACTAGAAATTTTAGTTCTACTAACCATTTTTTCATCGGTAACGGGTACTATTAATTTTTTTAAGTCCGGTTAGTTACCTGTTTTTATGGTTACAAAATGGTTGTGACTACCAATAATTTTCTCAGTGTGCATTCGACATACGAGACGATATAAGATCCTTCAAGATCCTATCAGATTGTGCAAGACCTTGCATGATCGCATACACCATTATTTCTAATGACGTTCATATGCGATCCTAATTTGATCACATACCATCTTCTCTCTCTCTCTCTCTTATTGACCTCTTATTACGTGATCTCATTTCGAAAAATTGCATATCGTCGCCTTAGTGTATAAGCCTGCTAAATCCATTTTTTATCTCGTATGACACAATACCCTTCGAAAGAAAAAGAGACGTAGTATTGTCCAAGTAAAACAGCCACTTCAATCTAAAACTGTAAGTGCCGGAAAATGTGTTATGAGTAAAACTGCTAAATCCAATCAGTTCAGATTTCGCCGTTAACTCCAGCGTCACCGCCATTCTGTATCAGGTTTTGCCACCGGCTCCTTGTTCTGCTACTAAATATTAGTTTTTGTGTATATTTCTTGTTGTTTTAATACTTAATGATAGATATTTTACAAAGGTGAGTTGAAAGTTTTTTGTATACCCTGTAAAATGTCCTTGTAGTTAGTTAGCAGGTTCACACTCTATGTATTTACAGTAGGGAAGAAAGGGCAAGTTTAATAAACATTTTGATGCTTTTCCTCATCACCGTTTACAGCTTTGTGAAAATTTTTATTTTCTACATCGTTAAAATATGAGTCCTCTAGTATTTCCGTTAAAACCCAACATATGTCATCGCCGATAAATTCTTTGGCTTCGAGTGGAACTGTTTACCTGATTTAAAATGGATTCGGCCATACGATATTGGGACACGACCCATAAAGGTATATGATTTTTTCTAAATTTGTGGCAGGATTGTGTCACGAATTTGCACAAAGGGCTCTCTTTACTTTTATTGATATTGAACAGAACAGCATAGCACCACGGAAGTCTGTTACGATTATTATTAATTATATTAGGATATCAAGTAGTTTATTACCAATGTAGATATTAGGGTGCTTTTTTTTTTGGGGACTATTTTTTTTTTTCGCTCCCGGCTCGAAATTTTGTTGGAAATGCTAAAAAAGAAGTTCCCTCAAAATATAAGCCCTTAATATTAATATTAAGTACTCTCCCAGAACATGAAAAGATTTCTCATTTAAATTACGTGGGAATTAGGATTTTTTTTTTTTTTTATTCTATAACTCGGTGGCATTTTATGCTATTATATCGCGGAAAGTTGCAAATTACTCAGCATTAAGCGCTCTACGAAAGTGCCCATTGCGACTTAAGTGTAACTCACACTTAAGTCAAATTTTGTAGGCATTTCTTGTATTTTTAGTGATCTGTACTGCCTCACCGGTGTGAGTTACAGTTAAGTCGCAATGGGCACTTTCGTAGAGCGCTTAATGCTGAGTAATTTGCAACTTTCCGTGATGTAATAGCATAAAATGGCACCGAGTTATGGCATGTTGAAAAAAAATAATTTCAATTTCCATGTAATTTAAATGAGAAATCATTTCACGTTCTGGGAGAGTACTTAATGTTAATATTAAGGGCTTATATTTTGAGGTAATTTCTTTTTTAGCATTGCCAACAAAATTTCATGCCGAAAAAAAAAAATAGTCCCAAAAAAAAAGCACCCTAGTAGATATATTATGAAAAAGTTAAGTGAAAATTCTCCTATGATACTCAGGGAACTCACTAATACGTCTAAAATAGATTAGAAATAAAAGGCAATCAGTAAGAAATAGTAAAGAACCAATAAGAGATAAAAATTTTAAAATATTAAACATAACGGGAATTTTGTAAACTGCAGCTAACGTAACCTTAACGCTTTGGTTTCGGCAAAGCTCGGGGATTTGGCTTATTGTGCATCATAGTTGCGCACTTAGGAATATGACGTTCTGCAGCACCCTGGTTGAACTTCCGGCCGCAATGGGGACACTGAATGTAATCGCTCGTATCGCTAGCTGGTGGAGGCGGCAAGTCTTTAAGCTGTCCTCCTGCTGCAAGATGAGCTTGAACTTGCTTTGCCGAACGGATGGCGTTGATAAAATCCTCGTGTTTTCGCCGCCAATTGGACTTCGTGGGAAGTTCCGCTTTCTTTGTCTTCAGACGTTGCTGAAAATATTAGAATACGCATGGCTTATATATTTCGCTCTTGTTGCTACGTCATTTATTATCACGCTATTTTTATTTTGCAGTTATTTGATCAATTTTTTTTGAGATGCATTAAGCGGGCACATACGTTTCTATAAATATCAATTTCTCATAATTCAGAGTCCAAATACAATGATACTGTTGGTCTGAAGCTGACAATTATACTGTCATTGGAACGCTTAGAACTTTGCTTTGTACCTGAATTGGTAAGTTGAAAATAGTATATTGTGTATCAAGGGCATAAAATGGGCTTTTTAGACCGAGTGTGGAGTATACAGTACGAGTCGAGGTCAACAAATCCACTTAGCCCTTGGTGTACACCATATTTTTTGTAACGCCTGCTTCGAAAGTTCGATTTCCGATGCCTGCTTAACGTGTGCGAAGTTCCTCTTTTTCAAGCAGTGAAAAAAAAAAAAGTTGGCGCATGCGCACATCGTAAGTGGTCTATTTTGCGCACTAGGGCGTTTTAATTCCGTCGCTCCGTGGCGCCATCAGACGTGAGCGGTGTATAAGCTCACGAATTTATATGAGCTATGCTGTTGTCGGCCATTTTGAGACTCAGTTCATATGTCGGTTGCGTTAGCTTTCAGGTTATAAACATGCGTGGTTAGAAAAATTATTCGTCCCTCGTAAAGACCATGGACCGTATAGTACGATGAGTGCAAGCGGAGATGAATTCAGCCAATGTGATCCGCCAGACATAGTCGAAACAGCCAGAAATGTGTCAGCAAACTTGCTACCCAAGAAATCTCGCGACCAATACGTGGCTGTTTACGACAAATTTATAGCCTGGAGAATAGCAAAAATAAAAACTTTTTTTCTGAAAATGTTATGCTATCGTATTTCAGTGAATTATCTGAAACTTTCAAGCCATCTATCTTGTGGTCCCAATATGTCATGCTGAAGAGTACAATCAATGCAAATAACAACATTGATATCGCTACTTATCCAAAGTTATCAGCATTTCTGTAACGACAATTAACTGGTTTTGAGAGCAAGAAATCAAAAGTTTTAACGGCGACTGATGTTGAAGAATTTCTAAATAAAGCTCCAGATAACCAATTTTTAGTGACAAAGGTAAAAAACATCATACATCACTTGCATGAAAATAAATAAATGAATAAATACATAAATAAATGAATAAATAAATACAAAAATATATTTGTATCAACAAATAGTTGACGTTATTACTATCTCATTTTCAGATTGCTCTAATTTTCGGCGTAACTGGGGCATGTAGGAGAGAAGAGCTTTGCAACATAACCATGAAGGATATTAACGACACTGGCTCTGTTGTGACGTCGGGATTTCTTTGCTTTCCCCGACTTTGCTTTATAGCTTATCGTAATTAACGATGGGAATTCTTGTTTTTATCCGAGCGGTCTAAATTTGTGTCTAAGGGCGTGGTTTGTATTTAAGGTTCAACTCGTTTTACACTAAATAGTAACTAAGTTGATAGAAGGATGTTTGGAATAGTACAGGATGATAAATGATTGTTGATTTATATTCAAAGTTCAAATATTGTTTAATAAGATTTAAAATTTGAGATAGAGTTTAACGTTCGGGAAGGAGAAGGAAGGAGAGAAGATGTCTAGAAGGTGGGAGAGTTGACTTAGAAGTGTAGTAAAATTAGTATATAATAATGAGGAATGCTTGGTTCTGACCAAGGTGGCGAGGCAAAAGTGCGGAGGTAAGCATACAGGGAGTGATAAAGAGCCGTGGGAACGGAGTGGCTATGCCAGGACGTTACACTATGGCGTTAATAACGATCCCACGCACGAAGACAAATACTCGACGATCGTCCACAGTTGTTGTAAAAATTTTACGACATTTTCAAAACCTCCGCAGCCCTCCGTTCAACAGATACAACATCGGAGCGATTCTTTCTCAATTACCAGAAAGGCAAGTGTACGCAGCAGGTTATCGGGCTCAACAACTTTGGCAGTATGCCTCGCCAAATTGCTTCATATTTGAATTTGCCAAATCCGGAAACCTACACTGGCCACACTTTCCGGCGAACGTCAGCTAATTCACTGGCTGATAGCGGAGCTGACATAACAACGTTGAAGCGGCATGGTGGGTGGAAGTCAAACCAAGTAGCTGAGGGATACATAGATGACTTCCCAAACAACTATAAATCCTCTACATCTACAGTTTTCTAGAGAATTAATCAAGGAATACGCTCATATTTTTTTCAGATTTTTAGAGGCGTGTTCTCGCCTTCAAAATTACGTTTGAATAATATAATTGTTCATAACAAATGGAATGTTTAGTCACCGGGTATTTAAATGAATATATAAAGAAAGTCTCATTCAAGAGCTTCAAAATGAGTTTTCGACGAGGTCTGTAGGATAAATAGAATTCGATATACTATAAGCAGTGAAAGAAGAGTGTTTTTGCGATTTTTTGCCGTTTTTCCGAAAATTCAACCCCCTGTAACTTCTGAACTAGGGGTGATAAAAATAAAATAAAAATTGTATGATTCATTCATTCGTTGCAAAGAATCAGTAAAAAATTTCATACCCTAATTGGAAAAATTACTGTCAAAAAGCTGTCCCGTTTGACGTGGAATGACTCATTCATTATAAAAAATATGAATTCTGCTCCATTAAAAACATAACAAAATAAACTTTTCTGCAGGACAATTTTTTTTGTGTGACTTACCCCTCTTCAGATCTATAAATATAGGGAAAAAAATAGAACTTCTAAATCGGCGCATGAAAAATTTTCAAAAAAAATCACAGAATGTACTCTCAAATATTACTTAAATCTGGCCAATCAGCAGAAATATTGATCAGGGTCAAGAAAAAAGTGGCTGAGTAGATGAAAAATCCCTTACATGCTACGTGCAGGATTTCTTAGGAACGAGTCATCGGAATCGAGCTAAAGTTTGAAACACATTACACTAGGATGCTGTATGAAGATTGTGAAAATGACCAGCCGGATATTTGATATATTTAGAATCAAGTAATTGACGTCATATTCAAATATTTTTCTTGAATATCAATTCTTTTCAACGTGCAAATGAATTATATTTTGAGAACTGATTAAAATATCCAGTCTCTGAATTGTCATTTCGAATCTAGGCTAACGTAGACAATTTCTGGTTGGAAATTGACTGACAAGGGGACCCCACGGCAGTCGGATTTTTGTAAATTTTCGTACTCATGGTACGTGAAGCTCAGAATTCGAATATTAATTTCCCAAAGCCGTTCTACGCTGTGTCTAGAAATTTTCGAGAAAATCGACTTTAAAGTTTTTCCGAGCGTGTTATGTGCACCAAAGATGTAACAATTTTCGAACCGGATTCGTGGCTTGCCCGGTTGCGTTCGATTCTAGTGATCGCAGGGACTCTGGTTCGAGTCTCACTTCGTGTGCTATTTCTTTTTTACTTTCAATTCGCATACCTCCGTCATTTAAATATAAAAATCATAAAAATTCATGCTAATTCACAGATATCTAATTATAATTTTCAATGAAAAAACGCGCGTCTTATTTTTAATTATGTCTTGTTTGAAATTGCGAATAAGCGACAAAAATAATATCCAGCAATAATATTTACATAAACTTCCTTGTAGATTAATAATAATATAAATAGAAGAATAAATTTTGAAATATCTGAATATGACGGTTGCTTCGGTAACCGTCATTATTGTGAATTACAGTTCTGCGTATACATCGTCTGCCCCTGTCACGGTCAATTACCCGCAAAGTGCGCATTGCACCCGATGTATGAAATAAACGAATACAGCCCGAATAATAAATTAGTCAATTTCCTACCCGACATTTTTCATTTCCGTTCTAAAAATTTTGTTCGTTATAAATATTGACAGTTAAAAGATTATATTTATAATCAAGAGTGGTGTTTTTAGAACAAGTGGGTTTTTTTATTGAAAATTATAATTAGATCTCTGTGAATTAGCATAGATTTGATGATTTTTATATTCAAATGACGGAGCGATGCGAATTAAACGGAAAAAAAAAGTAGCACACGGAGTGAAACTCGAACATAACCGGGTGCGCCGCGAGTTCGGTTCGGACATCGTTACATCTTTGGTGCACATAATGCGCTCGGAAAAACTTCAGAGTCGATTTTCTCGAAAATTTCTGAATATGGCGTCGAACTTTTTTGGTAAATTATTATTCGAGTGCTGAGCTTCACGTACCATGAGTACGAAAAAATTACAAAAATCCGACTGCCGTAGGGTCCCCTTGTGGGATGGGTCGTCGGCTTCTGAAAAGTTTAAAAACATAGTCTTCCAAAAAAACAAGCCATAACAAATTATTTTTATGGTAGAATATGGATAAGGCATTGAATATGAGTGATTAAAAAATCGATTTTTCTTATATTTGTAGACATATATGCCTCCTTGAAGAGAGAATACACCCACGTTTTTCAGTCTCTAATGCGAAGGTATGACAGGTATGTCGAATTCATTTCTCGGGTAACCTTGTGCGTGGAACTTCACTGACAGAAACGTGAAAGAATCGACCATTGCGCAGCAATTTTCACTCATTTTTTGATTCAATCAAAAAATGGAAGTAGCACAATACCCATGTAGTTGCTTGTCAGAAGTGAAATTTTTAACAGGAACAAAATTGGCTGACTATAAATGTCAATTTTTTCGCTGAATTTTTTACAGAATAAATATATGTTGTAAAAATAATATGTCTAGTTGTTCTATGTGAGTAGTCTATGTTTCTCCCAATCATGATCATATAGGAAATTACATAATGCTTTTTGTACGATCCATGTATGATGTCCGAGTTCTTTTTATGACTAAATCAGTTTGTTACTCGATTTCTGCAAATTGAATTTTAACTAAGTGCTTAGATTTTGGGGGATGATTGGGAGGGCTTAGCTTGTTATCCTGCCGTTCGAAGTAATGATCTTCATTGCGGTGCCTATAAGATGCGGGCCATTTAAACAGTCGCACTTGCATTTACGCAGCTAACTATCGTAAGGCGAGCACTGGGCTGGCTGGTTTTAGGCGCACGCGACCGCTGGAGCGAGTCTCAGACCTTTTCCGGTTCAAAAATCACTGGATTACGCAACTGTCAGTCGAGAACAGCATACCGAAGAGTTAGTTAATCCAGCCCGTTAATGATTTCTGTGATTTTTTAACTGGAAAAGCGTTGTTACTCCTTCAGCGGTCGTGCGCACCCCAAACCAGACAGCCCACTGATAGTTGCTGTGTAGTGGGCTACCTCAATGCGTATGTCAGGACGACATTCTGAATAACCTGTATCTCACAAACGCCACAACGGAAACCACTCTTTTGCACGGTTGGATACGAATCGAGACCCTCCCTGATGGTCATTTTTTGAAATTGAAGCATTTAGCTCGCACCCATCCTGTTTATGTGGGATATTCCACGCCAAGTCTGTGAACGATTTGCCGTAACATTTTCTGAGGTCACTCATCACTTTCCCTGTGATATAACAACCCCTTCAAAACTTCGAAAAAGATTTTCATTTTTGTCAGTCACTCGGCTTCAAATTATATCAAATCCATCTCAAAAACGCTCGAATTGATTTTTATTATTAAAACATGGAAATGATCGGTATTCCGAATGAAAAATGTTCACACGAATCCCGGAGTGAAGGACATATTTTCATATTCTTCAATGGTAGTTTCTGTTCTCAAATCTGTGACTATAATATATAAAAGTGATTTTGAAATTGTATAAATACTATCATTTCGAAAATTGAAACTTAAATTGCTTACGAAACCGTTCATATACCTAAAAAAATGTTGACTCGCAAAATATCATCATGCAAATATAAAATACAATTGAAAAAATAGGATAAAACGTGCGTTTATTATGGAATTCGCGTGAAAATCTTCCATTTTGGAAATCGATGATTCCCGCCGTGGTTCAGTCATAAAAATCGATTAGGGAGTTTCTGATATGAGTTTGAACACGATCATGGGCTAAAGCCGGGTGATTGAAGAGTTGAAATTTTTTTGTTGAGGTTTTCGGCGAGCGTACTACTACTGGAAAAATTACGAGTAGGAAGAAAAAATGTCATGGCCAATCGTTCACTGATTCGACGTGAAATACTCCGTATGCGCTTCTATCTTCCTGCGTCGACCATTCAAGATTCTTACTTGATACTGACATAATACCGTAACTTTAATTTTATAATCATACATGTTTTTTACGTGATTCTTTATAATTATCTATGTATCCCGTGAGATACTGAAGGATTCTGGCCCGTAAGATCCTACATGAACAAAGCCATGTGGAAGTTATCGACAAGGGAAAGTGAGAGAAGTCAGAAAGAATTCATTCATTGTAAAAAAAAAAACTAGATAACAAAAAGTGACCAGCTGATGAAAAAGAAACTGACCTCTGCTTGCCTCCCGACAGGAGCGCTCTTCTTCGCATACGCCTCCAGTTCAGTACCTTGGACCCGATGCAACGCCGTATTAAACTGCTTACGCTTCTTTTGTCCAGTCATAGCACAGATTTTTTCATGTAGCGATAGTCTGTCCTGGGCAAAACGACGTCCGCAGCTTTTGCATGCCACCAAAGTGTCACTGTAATTTTTAAAACCGAAACCATTTATCTATTTAACTTTTTAACAAAATTTACTCAACCCTGAGAATCTAAGCTTTCTTGTCATTTTTGTTAAGGAGGAAGGGAGGAGACTTTTAATAAAAATGATTTTCCGTTTTCAGAATCACTAGAGAAGTACTGCGTATCGCTGCGAAGGGCTTCCATTCGGCACAGAAACTACCTGAACATATATTTTCTTAATTTTTTTGATGGTATTTTCTATTCCGAAGATTGAATTTCTTTTCTAATATACATACTACTCTTGTAGAAATCTTGTAGTAAGTAATTTTTGATCAGACCTTGTTTAGTAATTTTCCAAGCGGAAAAATCTTTTTTATCCAAATTTTTCCTAGTCCCACCTTGAGGGGAAATGCTTGTGTGATATGTACGCTAAGGTGTCCGTTAAAACACCCAACTCTGAATCGGACTAGACGCACCCCCTACGATGATTGCAAAAGAAAAAAAAAAAGAATTTTAAGCGCGATTTGATCTTTCTGAATCAATTAGAAAGCATGCCTGAGTATCCAAATAATCTTCCATTAAGATATAATAGAATTTTTTCATTTTTTCAGTTCCAATTTTTTACATAGCCAACAGGAGGTAGAAATATGTATCTACGATAGATTTGTATGGATTAATGATTTTTTCTACCTTCTGTTGGCTATGTAAAAAATTGGAACTGAAAAAAAGAAAAAATTCTATTATATCTTAAGGGGGAATATACACCTTTAATTTTTGAAAAAATCGATTTCTCGTTTTTTGCGTTTCTGGAACGCTAGGGGTCTAAACTATCTGTAAAAAAAATCATCATGTGAAAATACGTCAAAATGAATAAGTTACGGCCATTTAAATCCCGAAGTACAAAAGCGCGCCGCACGGCACGCTATAAGCACAACTGGCAGACGGATTTTATGACGTTTTACGCATCCCGCCTGGATCCTGTCATTCTCTTGTTGTCTGCTAACATCAGCTAAAATTATTGCATCGTCCATCAGTAAGATCAGCGATGACGGCTACAGCGAGACCGATGCACAGGAGTATATGCTTTTTGATTTGGCTATTCTTTTTCAAAGTTTTCAGGACAACCTAAGCTGCAACAGATGTGGGAGTGCTATCCGCATGAGAGAGGTTAGGATTCACGGCTTAGGTGGAACCTACGGAATCAAGTGCGGTAAGTGTCCCATCAGCTCTAAGTTCAACACCTCCAGAATGGTCGGAAAGAGAAACGACGTCTTTGAAATAAATCGACGATCTGTATTGGCGAGCAGGAGCGTGGGTCTGGGCAGCGTCATCTGGAAGCTTTGTCCTAAGACTTTATTTTCAGGTCGTAACGTCCTTCAAGTTGGAGCCAACATTGCAGCGATCACCTTTTCCAAAGGTAAGCGAGGTATGTTGAAAATTATGCGAAAACTTTGAGTCGAGCCAAGACGCCATGCCTTCGCTGCGGCAAAACTACAGGACTTGGCCCGGATCAAAGGTGCTGATAGGCGAGCGGAGCAGAGGACGCAGGAAGCTCATGTTGCTCTGAGGCAACTACGGATGAACCAGCAGGAGGAAGCCATTGAGATGGAAGGTTGTAGCTATGAGCGAGGAGCTTTCTAGAAATAGGACGGCTCGCTACGTAGGCCACGTCGTAAAACAAATTTTAACTTCGCCCGTGTCGCTCCAAAGCCCGGATTAAAAAAAAGGATGGAAAATTGTTTTGCATCATTAAATGACATGATAGATTAACATAGAGAAATGTCACAGTAGTTATTGGAATCCAAAACCTTCAATGTAGAAAAAAAGTTTAAAAGTCAATTTCTGAACAATCACTATTTTGACCTGTTGTCGTAAAGAATCAGGAACATCGTTGGACCAATCTTCGAATTTCTGGTCCTCAATTATTCGTAAGAGATGCCTCTATGGAATGAACGTAGAACTTTTTGATAAACCCATTTTTCTCTGAGATATTGAAAAAATAGGCCAACAAAATTTGAAAATTCGAAAAAAAAATCGAAAAAATCGAATAACTCAAGTAATTTTTACAATATCAAAAAGTTCTCTGTTCATTCCATAGAGGCAACTCTTATGAACAATTGAGGACCAAAAAATCCAAGATCTGTCCAACGCTGGTTCTGATTCTTTACGGCAACCGAGTGATTCTGTATTTTTCTATCTTCGGCGCAACTACGACTAGACTGAAAGTAATACATGATGTAAAATATGGATAATGAGGGTCAAACCCTCCCCAAACATGATGATTTTTTTCAATTCGTTCGGAGTGTTCAAGTTGCAGAAAAATTTTTTTATATTTTTGAGAATTTCAACCAATTTAAAGGTGTAAATACCCCCTTAATGGGAGATTATTTGGACACTTACATTAGGCACGCTTTATAATTAAGTGAGAAGGATCGAATAGGGCTTAAAATTTTTTATTTATTTTTTTACAATCATTGTAGCGGGTGCGTCTCGTCCGATTCAGAGTTGGGTGTTTTAACGGCACCTTAATGTACGCGCTGTTTCACATAATATGCTCCTCAAATCCTATCACTACGACTTTGTTTATCTCACGGTGGCATACGTTAATCACAAAAGATGAGGTTTCAAAAAAGAAAAAGGACTGAAGATATAGTTTTGCAGACTAACGTTTCTTATTCACTTTCAACTACTCAATTCGCGGGAAAATTCCTTCGAAGCATATTCCAGCGTCGGATCATACAGAAAGGTTCAAATCAGTTTTAAAACGCCAGAAGCGATAAATTTTCGTCGACAAATTGAGCCTCAACGGAGAGACGAATTTTACAGGAATGATTTTCTTATAAAAGCTGAAATGAAAGTATAGGGAACTTGCTCAGTGATTTGCAACGTAGATTAGCCAGTAATATGTGTTACGAATAAACGAAAATTATATTACATTTATTCACATCCGACATAGCGGCATTAGAATCCCGGCAATTACCGACTTTTCATATTTGCATCGCATCTGGGAGATGAGAACATTTATCACTCAGCACAGCAAGGAGCAAGCGCCCTGTAGAAATACACATACTTTTCGGGAAAACTCATTTCATCTATATGCGTCCCGTAAATAAGGCTCAATTTGTCGACGATATTTCTCGTATTTGACGTCTCTGTATGACATATATCTATCGAAAACATATGCATTTACGGCAGTTCTGCGGCACCTTAAATCATATCGTACGTTTAGGCGCTGGCCCATAATTTGCGCTCTGTAAACGAAATAATAGGTGAGATAATTTGAACATCGCGGTCTCATTATATCGTGAATATATTTCTTTACTACTATTCAATGAAATTTATTCATGTTATATTATGCATTTATTTATTTTGTGACGAATCAGTTCCCAAGCTTCCCCTTTATAAGACTACCCACCCGTCACAAGCTGAACTCCGTCTCCTGAGACGCACGGACCGTAAGAAGAGACCCTGGACCGCTAGGCGCGACTCGTAGGAGTAGGGGGCTTCCCCCATACTCGGAGATAACCGTATCGCATTAGATGGCGTTCGCGAAACTTCCGTCTAGAATACTAGACTATAATAGATATTTTTAAAAAGCCATCAGGGCAATACTCATAGTTATAAGTAAACTTTTGTACAGTGATCACCCAGGCTAGCTAATAATGACATAATGTATTTTTGTGCAATCATCCACTATCCGTTCTGTTGCCGTCTAGAACATCCTCTGGCAACCGAAACCTACTGAAAGTCACCACTAGGAACGTTTTATTTATTTTGTTAACTATTATTTCTCTTCATTGAATGAATATATATCTATTTTTGTTATAAGTCTAACCCTGACTAGTCTCACTTATTTCTGCTACTATTTGATGTACGCATATATGTCCCATGTATAACCTGCTAGTGTGCTGATATAAGCAAGCAACACACGTACTCGTGAGAAAGTCAAATATTGAACGCCTTAACAAGTTGAAAAAAAAACTATAAAAATAAATTGGAGGGAGTGGTACTTCGCCGGCCATCTCAGAAAAAATACAAGTAAATATAAATTGAACTACATGTTCAATGATGTTTTCTCATAGCAATTTAAACATCAGCCCGCCAAGTATCGATACCTCCAATTTTCATTTTCAGTGTTTTTTCGAATTGTTAATGAGTCCAATTTTTGAGTTTCTTATGAATACGTAGTACATGGGACATATGCGTACATCAAATATTAAGGCCTAATTACGTGCTCGGAGTAGAACAAATATGACGCTATACGTACTTAGTGGTGGTGTCTGATTTCAATCCTTTTTTGAAGAAGATAGATTTATTTGAGGTGATGACTACATCAATGTACTTGGTGCAAGGTTTTCGCATGTAAGGTGATTTTTGGGAGGTTCAAATAAGAAGTAGAGAGAGAAGCTCTGGCTTCGTATGAAAGGATCCACTGGCCCCTAAAAGACAGGCCGAAGATATTTCCCAGCAAAAGATCAACGGCTCACAGACATAGCAAGAATTAGTACATTACGCAACAGGGGCGGGAAGTTGATGATTCCTGCACGAGTGCGATGTTTGCCGCCCGAGCGCAGCGAGGACGGCAAGAAGCACGGAGTGCAGGGATCATCAACCCGCCCTTGTTGCGTATAGTATTTTTTGACACGAGGTGCGGGAAGTTCATGAAATATAATATAATATTATCCTGTTTAAAAAAGCGTATGGCCAGTCTGCAACAAATATACGAAAAACCTGGAGCGTGGTGCCAAGTTGGCTGTGATTGAGTGTTAACTTTTGTGGCAACGATCGTGGCAACGCAAACAATGAAGATTTGTGGCTCATTACGGTTCAGTACAGGGATCAATCACTTCCCGCACGCTCCACAGGCATGGAAAACGAACTTCCCGCACGCTGTGTCAAAAAAAATATTCTGAGTAAATAATTTCAGAAAAAAAAAATTCTGCTCAACTTTTCTATAACAAACTTTTTGATGTATGAGCCCCTGGGAGTAAAATACCAATTTTTTCGCAAAAACTTCAGACGCGTTTATTTCAAAACTATGGTTGTGGAGTTTGTCGTAAGGTTTAAGGATCACCGTTAGTCGGATGTGACTTTTTAATGATTTGTTTTGTTCAGAAAGTATGCCGTCACACTGTGACAACGGGGAATAAAATGAAAAAATTCTTCGGTCGATTAATTTGGAAATAAGTCAAATTTAATTTTCTCGGCTTAGAGAATTTAATATATTTTCTACAATAATTTTTTTTTCCACAGATTCCTACGAAAAAAAAGATGGCATGTCCTCCGAGCGAACTACAACTTAGAAAAGTTGAATCAGATCAACGCGGTGCGGAAAAATCCTTACGACAAAGCTTATTCATTTATGCTTCTGGTCTGTTGAAATTTATTGATAAAATATTTATGTAAAATGCAGTTGAATAAGCTTGAATAAACAGTATCAACTATGAACAACAATCTAGAATCCAAGCTGTACTGGTCCTCTTAAGAGTTTAAGATGTTTCAACTATGTGGGTCACCCCACAAGGTGACAGTCGGACATGGAGCCCGTCATGGCGTCAGAACGAAAGTGAAAACCTTCTCACTTATTGCGGTATAACAGATATTTTCCTCGTGGCAGGTCGCAATATCGTATCACGTACAAGATAAACATTCCACGCTCAATTGTAGGGCAGGGGGAATTTTGGTGACCTGTATGCAAAATAGGCACCTCAAAAGGTTCTATAAAAATAAAAATTACATTTGATAACGAAGTTAAAAAAACAAGAGATTCATTTTTTCATGGAATTTTGAGAAGGGTGATTTTATGTCGTAAGTATCTTATAAAACTAGATCTGAGCGTCAATTAAAAGCAAGAAAAGAAATAGGGAAAAATTTTTATGAATATGTAATATGTTGTGCTATTATCTGAGAGACTGTAACGTTCTCTTCGGTTTGGTGTATCTTCAGAAAGAAATCCATACGAATCCACGCAAAATGTGCGCTGCGTTTGTATTCCACGGTTTTTCTCAGAACGAATTCATCTTTTCGAAAATGATGTCGGATTTCAAAAAACCGACAGTTTCGATTGTTTATTCAGAAATATGTGTATAAAATCGAAAAACAAAGGTGACATCATATTTCGATTTTTGTTTTTTTAATGTGTACGACATGTTCAAGGGATTATTATCTTTTGTTTTTGCATGTATGATTTTATTATTATTTTTTGCACTTGAATGCTACGGTCGAGGTCCTATATAAGTGCCAGTGCGATAGGTATATATTCGTCAACTTGAATGGTATAGGATCGTACTCCTCCACCTTTTTTATGGGGCTTTTCATATTTCATCCACATGTAATCCGTCTGGTCGGTGAAAACCCTATTGAATAGACCAGTCCTATACCATTGAAAAATGTGCGAATACTCATCTCTCTTGCACTCGTATAACTCTTATGTTGCGTTTTCACACGAAGACATGTTAAACAATGTTCATACCAACATTCACTGAAGGTCTATGGAGCGCACGTAAACTAGTGGTAGCTTAATGGTTTCCTTACTTTTTACATTTTTCATGATTCTATTTTTTACAGGAAATATTTTTGCTGATGACTATAAAATCGCATTCACTTGCGATTAGACTAATGCTTTTCATTTTTCCCGAACTGTGTTAATTGATTTCTCTATAATGGCCATCTGTACAATTCGGTTAAATTCTCTAGAGTCTATAACAGAGTTTAGCAAAATTCTAATGACTGCATCGCCATTCATTATATTCACAAGGGTATCTTATGTTAGATTGATAGCATACCGCAGGTAAACCATTTTCCTAATTTGCAAAGGTATGTCTAATTTTTTTTCTTTTTTTTTTTTCGCTATAATTCGAATTATAGTATGCTTTAGCTAGTCAAGTTGTTTTTTTCTCGCATCGCCTGAATAATTGAAAAACATTGTACGAGGTAGTAGCATCGGTACGAGGTATCAATTTGTTGGCATTGTAAATTATGTTGTCGAGTTCTGTTGCGACATTTGTCGTAAGACTTGTGGTGTATCAAAATTAACTGAATAATTGTTTTGTAACGGTTTTATGAGAAACAAAGGGACTAAAGATGCGTTGTCGTCGATTACTGACTTCATATACCTATATACCAATATGGATACCAGTAATCCGACAGTTATCGCATTTTTGGACCTAGCCAAAGCTTTTGATACGGTGAACCATAAAATATTACTTGACAAATTATACAAATATAGTGTCACAGGAATAGCGTATGATCTAATTGAAAATTACTCAGCAGATAGACTCCAGGAAGTCAAGATTAAAAATGTTAGAAGTAAAAAATGTAAAATTAAAACTGGTGTACCGCAAGGAACTGTTCTAGGACTTTTTCTGTTTATTCTATATATTAATGATATGTTTAAAATACTATCAAAGAATTGTCTAGCAGCTTTTGCTGATGATACAGTGGTTAAATGCGTATGTAAAACATGGTCCGAAGCACAGTCCAAAATGCTAGTATATACTTAGACAAGATAGGAAAGTGGCTGCAAGACAATTATTTAACATTAAATGTTGATAAAACGACATCTATGACTTTTGGTTGTTACAGGGATAGTGTACCTGAGAAATTTGAGTTATCTATATATAATGAGAAAATTAAAAGAGCCAATAGTTGCAAATATTTAGGATTACTTTTTCACTGTCATATGAAGTGGGATGTACATATAAAAAATGTTATTAAGAACACTAGATACTTTATATATATATCTTCCATAAATTAAAAAAAATAATGAGTAAAAAATCAATAAAGATAATATACCACACCTCTTTTCGAGAGTATTGTAAATTATGGAATTATAGCCTGGGGGGGGGGGGGGGGAGTTACAAAACTACCACTGATATCCTAGTCAGAATTCAAAGTAAACTCATCGGTATATTCTCTGAGGGTAACCGTGCTCTAGGAGTAAGAGATACTTGAGTCATTATGCTATCATTATAAAAGCTGCAAATATGCGTATGAGAACTATAAAGGGAAAACTAGAAATAGAAGTATCCCGATACCAAAAGTTAACAAATCTATAGCATTTAAAAATTCTTCGGCTTATGCAATAAAATACTTCAACATGTTACCTAAACCACTAAAATCGATACCGAATAATAATAATAATAAAACAGTTAGACAAAAACTTAGAAATTGGTTAGCAACTACTTCACTTGCTTAGCTTATTATTATTATTTTTCTTTTATTTTGTTTTTCATTTTGTTTTTCATTTTCTATTATCTTACATTTCATAAATATTATATAAAATTTCGAATGATGCGGATGAAGTTTTAATTATATGATTCACTTATTTGCCAGGCCTATGTACAGGTGTTACACACCTCTATAGGTATACATACTTATATACTATTATGTATCAATTATGTATTATGTATGTATGTAAATATTGTATATCCTGGTAACAATACAAATACAGATACAAGCACCCCAATGTAAATTTTCCTGTATCTTGAAATTGAGAAATAACAATTGTGGAACAATGCTTTTCTGTCTCGTCAAACTCTACTGAAAATCTACTAAAAAGCGAAATATGACGTTTCTAATTCCAGGGAAATAGGACACCTCGTTACAGGTCGAGTTCACCGATGTTGCTGTAAATTTGTGCATCGATTTTTATCTATTAAATATGGAATTTCCCAGAATATTAGATCATAACATCGACATTTCTTTCCATAGCATCAATCCAAGGTATTCAGCTGAATTTCGAAATTAATGTACTATATTACTTGATTTTGCTCTTCTAAACTTGGTTTTTGAATTTAAACAAAATTAGCTAATTAGATTAATATAAATTATTTATTAAATTCCTGATAAAGTTATAGGATAAATTATGAATATGACATTAACAACAAATAATCGACAGATTATATTAATGAAAAAATCACTGATTTATATGCGCTTATGTATAAGAAGGTACGAGCTCGTGTGTGTGCGTGCGAAAACATTATACACATTTCGAAATACAATAAAATGAAGAAAAGTTCGACTAATCGACGAAAAAACAGTTGTAACTCTTTTCTAAGGTACCAATACCTTTTTCATAACATTTTCAGCTTGCTTTAAGTGTTTTCAAAAAAATTTTGAAGCGATTCCAAGCGTATGTTTTTGAGCTATGACTTTCTGAATAAAAAAAACGTGTTTTCGAGATTTCTGGCTTTTTCTTTCAGAATTCTAAAAAAATAAGCTCAATTTTCAGATTCTACAGAAAATTTCCCACCGACTATGCACTATAATTCTATATTTTTCGAATCAAAAACCAAGATTAGAACAGAAAAACCAACCAGCTAAATACGTTGAATTGATGTTGTGGGAACAAATGTCGACGTTATGATCTAATATTCTGGAAAATTTCATATTTTATAGATAAAAATCGATGTACAAATTTACAGCAACATCGGCGAACTCGACCTATAACGAGGTGTCATATTCCTCTGGAATTAGCCACGTTTAACAAATCTTTTCAAATCATAAACGAATCATTATAGACGAATATTCAATATTCGTTCGATGAAGATGAAAAATATGATCATTGAACAATTTGCATGCGCAATGTCTTGCCTAGGAATACGGCGCATCGCCGCCGGTCGCAGTCGTTCGCAGCGGTCTAGTGGGCGCCGGCCTTAATTTATACGTTTTTACAATATGTCATTCTTTCATTCACTGGCTTTTGTTGCCACTTTTTATCTACCTACCTACGTCCGAGTGAGTACTTAGAATAGTACGGGTGTTTCCTTAGAGGCGCCGCGAAAATACGAGTCTTGGACCATTAATTTGTTTTATCAAAAGGACCACACTACTATACGGAAACGTAAAGAACTAGTGGTGGGAGAGTAAATAGAATAGAGAGAAGACGAAGGCACTCGAGAAAACATCAATTCAGGTTTTAGGATAAGTCTGACGTTGAGACTGTCCAATGACTTTTCATTCGTGGGAAGGTCAATTAATCTAAGGCTAAGTCGTAGATTAAGAGAAAGAGAATAAGGGATGCGTGACCATCGGGTGAACGAGTGAGTGAAAGAAGAGACTGCGGGGGTTGTGCCGTAAGCCCTCTAAGAATGGTAATGAAAGTTAGAGTAGCACCGACTGGAAATCGGTGACGTAGAGTGATCTGTGTTTATACTATAAAGTTGTTTTTGAATAAAAATTTTTATACCTTTTTAAGCACTTCGTTTTGCTGGTGACTACATCCTTGCCCAGAATCCTCCCCCACTTACCTATACCTACATAATAGTCGAGCGGTGAATCTAGTACGAGACTGATGATTTCGCGGCATGTGCTTACCAACTTGATAGTTCAAGACCCGCATTCCCGCGGTGCGTCTGAGGAAACTCCCGATGTATGGAGCGGAATTTTGTGCTCGAACTTTTTAAATTAGCCTCAGTATTTAAGATCATATTATTTTGGGTTGTCCCTATATCAATTGGTACCTGACTTTTGTTAACAAAAATTACGAGAGGCATACCATGGTTTACTCAACATCAGTAATGGACACGGTTTTAAAAATGACTACAGGCTTCTGAATTTTCAATCATAAGCATAATGTATACAATCCTTTCTTAAAAGACCCGTGTCACGATATTAACTCGAAGGCATTGTCACCGCTTTCCCTGATGCCCGTTGGTGCCCGGTCTGACAGGTCGACGGTCGTTCGATTGAAGGTTTGTTTCTGATTTACGGAAATTTGCAAATCGGTCGCTCGCAGTCGTTGTCGTTGTTCATCAATTTTAAATATTCAAATGGGGTTTCAAACAGCATGAATTTGCAGTTTATCTCATATATTTATTTTAAAATGACAAGAGAATTGATGGTGAGTGAATCGTGACAGATTTATCGTTACAGATCCAGATCAGTGATATCATTATTGACTTTTTATTCGTGATAATAATCCTTACTGAATCGCTTTCGCGATTGACGAACTGTCGGAAGAGAATCGAAGCCACGCTAGAACTTATTCGACTTAAAAGGTAAGATTTCTCAAGTATACAGTGTATTCTTTACACGATCCTAATTTTTTATGGTCTTCAACCCTATTTTTCATTCGAAAAAACACTATTTTTGAGCTGAAAAATCGTGCGTGATCATGTAATCACTGGATTAGCGAACGAAATCACGTATACAGCACAAAAGCTGGGTACTGACTTGAGCATTTTTGCGCTCTGTCTCCTCACTCCAGAGTGAAAAAACGATTCATAATTTCATAATAAATGCAATATGAAATTCCTATTACAGACGCAGTAATAATAATTGAAGCGAGGCAAGAAACGATTCAACATAAAAGGTATAAGATTTCCAATTGTACAGTGTTCTTTACATGAAATCCTATTTATTGTATAACAAACAAAAAATGACCTTTTTTTTCTGTTAATCTAAAAGGGAGACTGGAAAGTTGAAATACCTCTAATTACATATTTTTTTCTTACCGGAAAGAATACGAACGCGTGAATCGACACTTGAAGCGCTTCTATTCAATTTCATCTAAATTTCTCTAATATTGTGACATTATGAATTATGGATTATAAAATATATTTATTAGGGTGCTTTTTTTTTGGGACTATTTTTTTTTTCGCTCCCGGCCTGAAATTTTGTTGGCAATGCTAAAAAAAAAATTCCCTCAAAATATAACCCCTAATATTAACATTCAGTACTCTCCCAGAACGTGAAATGATTTATCATTTAAATTACATGGAAATTGAAATTATTTTTTTTCAAAATTCCATAACTCGGTGCCATTTTATGCTATTCCATCGCAGAAAGTTGCAAATTACTCAGCATTAAGCGCTCTACAAAAGTGCCCATTGCGACTTAACTGTAACTCACACCGGTGAGGCAGTACAGGTCACTAAAAATACGAGAAATTTCTACAAAATTTGACTTTAGTGTGAGTTACAGTTAAGTCGCAATGGGCACTTTTGTAGAGCGCTTGATGCTGAGTAATTTGCAACTTTCCGCGATATAATAGCATAAAATGCCACCGAGTTATAGAATTTTGAAAAAAAAAAATCCTAATTCCCACGTAATTTAAATGAGAAATCTTTTCACGTTCTGGGAGAGTACTGAATATTAATATTAAGGGCTTATATTCTGAGGGAACTTCTTTTTTAGCATTTTCAACAAAATTTCAGGCCGGGAGCGAGAAAAAAAAATAGTCCCCAAAAAAAAGCACCCCAATATTTATGGATTTACGTGATGACAAATATGTAGAAACGAATACCCGATACATGTAATGAAGATAAAATATTTGAATTTAATACAGAAATGGCAAAAAGACTGCCTTGAATAATGAAATGATAATGATGATACAGCTGAGGAATAGAGGATTGAGAACAAACGATAATGATAATGATAATACTGATTTAAAAAAGAATTGAGAACCTAAATGGCAAATAGATGGATTTGAAAAACGTAATTAATTTTGTGACGATATACAATGATGATCATGATTGAACGACAGTAATTTACACGAAGTATAAAGAAGATTTCAGTTTATCTTAACTTAGTGAATTCAGTGTTGCGCTTTATCGCGTAGTTCATTATAGCGATAGAATAGAACACAAAATTATGCCGCGAAGAAAGATTTATCGTACACCGAAGGAAGAAGAAGAATTAAAACGGGCTAAGCAGGCTAGAATTTTAGAAAACAGAATACGTAATCGTAGCACCTTAAGAGATCAAACGAAAAATACTACAATATTTACTGAGGTAATTGAACGTAATTTAATGACAAATCACGACCTCAATACGGATCAAACTGTTCCAAATAATAACATTAACGAACTTGACCGTGTCCGTCAACAGGAGCATAGAGCGCGCCAACGAAGATTTAGAAACGTATTTATTAATCAAGACGAAAACTTAGATAATAGACATGAACATTGTATTGGAATGATGGATTTATTGTGTATTCATTGCAATGCTAAGCATTCTCTGCGGAAAAAATAGCAAATAAAGGTTTATCCTCCAGCAACTGTTGTGATCATGGGATTATTAATCTTGAACCATCACCAGACCCTCCAATTGAACTACGTTAGTTATTCGATGGGACCCATCCCAGCTCAAGACAATTTTACGAACGCATCCGTAGCTATAATAGCTCGTTTTCCTTTGCATCTTTTAATGCGAATTTAGTTAATTTTTCTGGCAATCGCCCAGGACCATATTGCTTCAAAATCCAGGGGCAAATATATTACCAAATAAATACAGCTTTGTATCCAGCTCCGAATGAATATCCAAGCAACGGGCATCTATTCGTAATAGATTCGAACGAAGCAGCAGAATATCGTCTGGGAAAAAATTCTTCGCTCGACCGTGAGATATTGGAAATTCTGGAACGATTAATGCGTGAGCACAACATATTTGCTAAATCTTACCAGATGATGGGTGATGAACTGCAAGTGCAACAACGAAGGGTCAGTCAAATAAATGACTTACAACCGGACGAGCTGCAATTGTTGTTTACATTGAGACCAGGAATGGACCGCCGTAGATATAATATTCAAAGAAGTAATGAGGTAGCAGCTGTATTTTCATTGACAGCAAATGATGAAATACCAGAATCGTATGTTACTATACGCGATAAGAACACGAAGAAATTACAATTCGTGAGTAACATAGATCCAAATGTTGAACCTTGGATTTACCCAATATTTTATCCATATGGTACTCAAGGATGGCATCGTAATTTGATGACAACTAATAATGCAAAACGTGTTACGAGAGCAGCGTACATTAAACATCGAATGGCAATACGTGACAACGAAAATTTGAATACGATTTTGATGGGTCGCAGACTGTTTCAACAATGGGTGGTAGATAGTTATGTTAAAATTGAAAGAGATAGAATAGAATTTTTAAAATCAAATCAAAAAAAATTGCGAGCTGAAACATACCATGGATTGGTAGATTATTTACAAAGGACTGCAAATAATGCAAATGCACGAATTGGGAAAATGATAGTTTCACCGTCAACCTTCGTAGGTTCGCCCAGAAACATGATGCAACATTATCAAAATGCGATGGGAATTGTTCGCAAATATGGTAAGCCGGATTTATTTATAACTATGACTTGTAATCCGCAATGGCGTGAAATTGAAGAAAATCTATTTGAAAACCAACAACCTTCGGACAGACCGGATATTTGCGTACGAGTATTTAACATAAAAAAAGATTACTTGGTTGATCTGATTGTTCGACAGTAAATTTTTGGCGAAGTGCAAGCGTACGTGTATGTAGTAGAATTCCAAAAAAGAGGTTTACCACACGTTCACATGCTTGTGACATTAAAACCAAATTCGACAATCACAACTCCACAAGCTGTAGATAGATACATTTCTGCATAAATTCCAGATTCAGAAAAAGATCCTATATCACATACAATTGTCATAAAAAATATGATACACGGACCATGCGGCGATTGGTGTATGGTTGATCAAAATGTTCTAAACATTTTCCAAAAACATTTAATGAAGAAACAACAATGGATGCAAATGGTTACCCATTTTATCGCCGAAGTAACACAGGTATTACTTATGAACGTCCAGGAGGATATATCGTGGATAATCGGCATGTAGTACCTTATTGTTCACAACTATCTATAATTTTTGGTTGTCATATAAACGTAGAAGTAGTCTCGAGCATCAAATCCGTAAAATATTTATTTAAATATGTTTACAAAGGTCATGATGCCGCAGCTGTGATTATCGGTGAATGTACGAGTGAAGCAACGATAAACCACGATGAGATTCAAGATCATATCGAAGCTCGTTACGTGGGACCAGCCGAAGCAAGCTGGCGTATTTTCAGTTATCATTTGCAGCAAAAAAGTCACGCCATTAAACGATTACCAGTGCACTTGCCGAATGAACAGAGTATAACAATTGAAAACGAATTGGACGAAGATATTGTCAGATCTGCATTAAATCGAGTAACAATACTAATTGATTATTTTGAATTGAACGCTCGAGATGAGTTAGCAAGAGATTACGTGTATCCAGAAATTCCATGTCATTACGTTTTCAAAAGTATCAAAATAAACGGAATCAACATCTCCAGATGGGAACGCAGAAAGGCTAATTTTAAAATAATTGGACGTATGTACTCAATAAGCCCAACGCAAACAGAACTTTATCATTTAAGATTATTATTATTAATCGTTAACGGTGCTACAAGTTTCGAAGATTTGCGAACAGTAAATGGAGAATGTAATGAAACATTTACCGCGACTGCCCTCGCTTTGGGTTTGATTGAAGATGATGATGAGTGGCAAAGGGCAATGCAAGAAGCTGCACTATGGATGATTCCGAATAGTCTTCGTAGAATGTTCGTGAGAATTTTAATCAACTGTCAACCAGTGTATCCAGAAAAACTATGGGAAGAATTCAAAATTGTATTCTCTGAAGATTATGCAAGACATATTGGTTTAGTTCCAGGTCAAAAGAAAGCGTATGCCAAAATTACAGAAATGTTGTGTACAGAAGGATGGAACATAGCACAATTTCCGAGCATGATTCAATCGACGGAAGTACTTGATGAAAACGATGGCATCCAACCATGCCAGTCACTCGAAATTGATATGCAATATTATGAGCAATTGAACAAGAAACAGAAAGATATTGTTGATATGGTTTTGGAGGTAGTAGACACTGACAATAAGAAAAATATTGAAACCTGCATATATATATATTGATGGACCAGGAGGTTCTGGAAAAACTTTTGTATATACGACACTTACCCATTTGATAAAAGGACGAAACAGATGTGTGAGTACAATGGCGTTCACTGGAATAGCAGCAACATTACTTCCAAATGGAAAAACTGTCCACAAAACGTTTGGGTTACCAGTTCCACTGTATGCCGATTCATCGTCTAGCATAAAAGTTCAGTCAAAAGAAGGAGAATATTTAAAACAAGTAGACGTATTCATATGGGGTGAAGCTCCGATGGCTCCAAGATACGCATTGGAAATTATGGATCGAACGTTGAAAGATATAATGAACAATTTCAAACCATTTGGTGGAAAAATAGTTATCTTAGGTGGAGATTTCCGACAGCTTCTTCCAATCAAAAGTTGGAGGTACACGAAATGAAACAATTAATCTATCGATAAAATATAGCACCGTATGGAAGAACTTTAAAAAAATTGAACTAACTGAAAATATGAGAGTATTACCGGAAGAAGTGGAGTTTAATGAATTTTTATTAGAAGTTGGAAATGGAATCAAAAATAATTTTGATAGTAATCTAGAAATACCGGAGCAATGTATAGCAGCTAACAACCAGGATATAGTTGAAGAGACGTATGGTCAATTGATAAGAGAACATCGATACAAAGATACGGCAAAGTGTGCTATACTCTCTGCTAGAAACATAGACGTAGAAGATATTAATAGAAAGGTAATAGACTCATTGGATCGGAAAAGTGAACGGGTTTACACAAGTGTGGATAATGTAGAAAATTCATCAAATACAGAAAAAATTAACGAAGTAATTTCACCAGAGTAGTTGAATAGATTAGGACCGTCTGGTTTGCCACCACATGAACTACATTCACGGAAATATTGTATCGTTATGCTTATAAGAAACTTAAGTATTAATGAAGGATTATGTAATGGCACAAGACTGATGGTATTAGATCTCGGCAACAACGTACTCCGATGCGAAATTTTAACCGGAGACAAAACAGGTACTGTAGTTTTCATAAATCGTATTACTCTCTACTGTGAAAATGTATACCCATTCACATTCAAAAGGCAACAGTTTCCGATAAAAATAGCTTATGCCATGACTATAAACAAGGCGCAAGGTCAAACACTTAACAAAATCGGAATTGATATACGGAAGGATGTTTTTAATCACGGACAATTGTACGTGGCATTTTCCAGAGTCAGAAGCTGGGATTCATTAAAAATGTATCCAGGAATTCAGCGTAGAAATAACAAAGTTAAGAATTACGTTTATAAGGAACTATATTTATGAGGAAAAATAAGAATTAAAAAATAAGTTTAATTGCTGCCACATCAATAAATTCAAAGAACGTGTACGTTGTAGAATTTATTTGGACACCTGTTATTTATGAAACATTTTTCATGAAAAAAATAGAACGAGATATGATTTAAAAATATTTTTTTCACAAAACAAAATTATTTAAATCAGTTTGTTTTGGATCGTAGTGATTGAAAATTGTTTTTAGTCGACATTATTTCACCGCTGTACAGCAAACCAGATATAACGAAAACGAAGCAGAAAAATACTAACATGGCTTGTAAGTACATGAAATATGTATTTTGAAATAGAGATAAGGATAATTATAATTTAAATGGCGGTGAATTCGGTAATATACAATTACATTTACGTAAAACTCAATCAATTATTTCGTGTGACTAAAATCAAAAGGGCGTATGAGCCGTTTTACGCCCTTTTGGTTTTTGAATAACTGAAGGGCGTATGTAGTACATACTACTCCATGTATAACAAAAACCAAATCCTAATACCAAAAGGGCGAATGAGATGCCCCACTAACAGCAAAGAGGCGTAAGCGCCATTTTTAATTATTTCGGTATTTGACTAAAATCAAAAGGGCGTATAAGCCTTCATTTTTTCCTGGCGCATAAGCCATCATGATTTTAGTCACATGGTGTATACGCCCTTTCACTTATAAGCAACTTCCTATACGATTCTCTTGAAATACGCCCTTTTGTTATGGAACCGACCTTTTTGGCGCATACGCTCTTTTCATTTTAGCCACACGATATGGAATTTGCATTTTGAATAAAAATGCATAATCATATAGTATATATATACCGTGAGAATCAGGTGAAACCGAATGGTCCATCCGCCCAGGCGGCGAATATTTGGTATTTTCATGGGGATAGCCACTCGTTGCACTGAATATCCCTAGGGTGATTTTGGCGCGCGGTCGATGAAACTCGGCAGATCGACCGCGCGCCAGGATCACCCTAGGGATTTTTCAGCGCAACGAGTGGTTAGCCCGCTAAAAATACCAAATATTCACCGTCTGGGCGGATGGACCATTCGGTTTCACCTGATTCTCACGGTATATATATATATTCAATATATATATTGAAATAGCCGTTGAAACAATTTGTAACGTCGTATTATTCGTAATGATTGCTGAAGAGAGGGATAGAGACGAAGAAGAATGAGACGCAGATAAACCGAAACCGGAAAAAAAAATACAAAAATTTATTCGCAGCTACTTCAAAATTACACACTGATGAAATAAGAAACATCGAAGAAATAGATGATTTGATTCCGTTCACGTCTTCGGAAGATCTGAAAGAAATAAAACCCAGGGATACAACCACGTATGTTTGAAAACACAATAGTAAATTCCGGTCCGTATAGTATATTAAAAGCATCTCACAAAATTCTTAAAAAATTATCGACACCCTATTTAGTGTTCTTTATTTTTTTTGTTTTTTCTTTAGCCCGTGAATACAAAAAACGCGTACATACAAACATAAAAACATACAAACAACGATATTTAATAAAAACGAATATTCAACGAGAATTATAAACAAAATTGTAATAAATTAATTATCAATGTACGCAAAATAATAAAAATAAAAAGTAATATTTATTTTACCTAAATAAAGTAAACAAAAAATTTTCAGAGAAATTGTCGGATATGTCGAGCTCATCGAAAGTACCCGAATAGTGGGGATGAAAAACTTGAAACTTTTTAAATTTTTCCTGAGTAACGGTATGGGCGATAGAATCCAAATAATAATTTGGAATGAAGCAATTGCTAAGTTTGAACACCTAATTCAGCCAAATAATGTAAGTATTCGAATATCGGACATAGTATCTACTAACATTGATAAAACTGACAAACATTATATATTTTCTACTTAGAGAATCAGAAAATACTAAATAAAACTTTTGAACCAAATATTCAACGTAATACTTAAATAAGGATTTGTGGATAAATATTTCGACATTTGACTGAGCAAAAATGAAATTTTGACTCAAGAAGATTTACACCACCATAATATATCACCCATTATTTTGATGAGTGCCTAATAAATCCTATAGAATTGTAACTTACAAGATCTTAATACAATTATTAATAAATTTAATTCATTTACATTAAACGATATTACATATTGACGGAGCGAGTTGCAAATCATGCACGAACCCGAACTTCAACAAGGGATCAGTCCCATTCGAATTAACCCTACACGAAAACACGATATTGAACGTCTTAGGAAGACATGAAATAGAGAGTGAAGAAGATAAATATGTGCCAGAATTAGTAAAATTAAACAACCTGGCTGATATAACCAAATGCATCAGTAAGCTATTTAATACTTTTGATAATGATTTGTAAACTTATACATTTACGAAAATGAAAGAAGCATCATTTTCCATCAAGGTGGTCCAATCTGGATTATATTCTATATGAAAATAATTTGAAGATTCGCAACGATAATATTTAAACAATAAATACCTACACGTAATGCAACATTTGGGGAATGAAGGAAGCTGAATATCCATTCATATACTTTAGTACCTATTATTTAATGATAGTAGATTAGTAGTAAGTATTAGAAGATAGTAGTAAGTAGATAATAATGCCAAAATCTATGACACCTCAGATTGCCGTCCAAAACGATAACACCTCAGATTCGGGACAGAAACTATGACACCTTAGATTCAGAACATAAACTATGACACTTCAAATTGAGGACAGAAACTATAACATATCGGAATAAAGTTGAAAACCATGACATATCGCCCGATCTTGAAGAAATATGACAACGCTGCATTCAATCTTAATTAAAGAAATGCATGTTAATTTATTATTCATGAATTGATTTATGTACGTTGCAATGCAGTTAATTTATACCTGTTAATTTATTTCCAAACGTTTCTGCAAACGGTCACTGACCACTTATCTTTTCATGCATTTCTTTAATTATGATTGAATGCAGCGTTGTCATATTTCTTCAAGATCGGGCGATATGTCATGGTTTCCAACTTTATTCCGACATGTCATAGTTTCTGTACTCAATTTGAGGTCTCATAGTTTCTGTTCTTAATCTGAGGTGTCAGAGTCTTGGACGGCAATCTGAGGTGTCGTAGTTTTGGGCGTGAACTTGAGGTGTCATAGTTTCTGGCATTAATCTGAGGTGTAATACTTTTCGACTCACTTACTGATATAGAGGTGGCAGGGTTCATACAAACAGAAGGTTATTCTCAGCTTCATAAAAATAATAAATACGAGACACGTACATAAATCAATTCATGAATAATAAATATCGATTCATTTATTTCTAGCCGATCTGATGCACATTTACGTGAAATCAGAAAAAGAAATTGTAAAAATAGATAGCCAAAAAATGGCTATAAAAAAATTAAAATGAAGAGTAAAAACTCGAAGAAAAGAAGGGCAAATCCAGACGGAAAAAAATTATTTAATTAGTTTAATTATTTTCGTTTTCATTATATTTGGTTATTTGATGTACAGTGAAATAATGTCGACTAAAAACAATTTTATCACTACGGTCCAAAACAAGCTGATTTAAATAATTTTATTTAGTAATCAAAATATTTTCAAATCATAATTCACAATAAATTGCACAACGTACACTTGAATTGAATTTATTGATGTGTCAGCCATTAAACTTAATTTTTCATTTTTTTTTTCCGTCAAATATAGTTCCTTATAAACGTAATTTTTAACCTTGTTATTTTTACGCTGAATTCCTCGATAAATTTTTATTGAATTTCAGCTGCTGACTCTGGAAAGTGCCACGTACAGTTGTCCGTGATTGGAAACATCCTGTCGTAGATCAATTCCGATTTTGTTTCGAATTCCGCACCAACGCGGTTTTATCAAATATGTGGAAATTGCTTTTTATCACTTATAAGTAAAACTTTGGTTATCTGAATCAATTGGGACCGACCCGAGTTCGGATTAGAGAAAGTTCGAATAATGGAACAGTAATGTTGTATGGAGTAGCTGGTGGATGGACTGGGCGTTGAAGCCATAACAATGTATGTATTATATGAATCACGAAACGATAGCGAAACGATTTGCGACATATATTCCGTGGCACGAAGATCTCACACGCTCGTGCATGCCTGGACACAGCTCTGCTCGCAGCATGTAGCGCGCGATTATAAAATTCGAAAATTTCGCGCTATCGATCGAAAAATAGATAAAGCAAGTCGTAGTTCGGATAATAGATGTTCGGCTAAAGCAAATCATGGTTCGGATAACAGACGGTTCGGATAGCGGAGGTTTGGATGATCAAAGTTCTACTGTAGGTGTATAAAAAAAGGCCGAATCACCTGCTTGGCGCCGTAGGATCGCTCCCAACCGGGGTTGGACCTCTCGTACTGGACGATGATGTCGCTCCGAGGGACCGAGTTGGATTCTTTGCCTTAGTAGTAGCCATATGACGGAACGGACCCTCTGCAGAGGATTCACCTCGTGTGGAGCCAGTCGTACTCGAGACTGTTGATAGAGCAGATGGCGGTCGCGGGGAACGATTCGTGGTCAGTGATGGATGCGTCTGATTTTGAGTTGATGAGGTCCGCTAAAGATCATAACCAAAATATGTAGTTATCATAAGATCAAGCACTGTGTTTGAAAATTTTATTGGTGTCGTAATAGCCTATCTTACGTTTGGTAAATCACTTCAGCAATAGAAATATTAGCATTCTTTGTGCTGCTAGAATAAAAAAGATCACGAGTTACGGATTTCATGAAAATAACTGACGTGAACGAATTTCATAAAGTCAAACGATGGACGAAACCTGTCATTCAAAACTTTGACATTTGACAAACGCTTTTTACACGAATTTAGATACGCAGAAGAATATCTCACTCGATGTTTTTTCACAGGACAAAAATATGGGGTATTTTACGTGAAGCGGACCATTTATCACAATTATCATTACCTAAAGAATTCCCTACAGTCATAAAACACAATAATAATTAGCACAAGAAATATCGCGAATTCAAATTTACTGAAAAATATATTTTTCGCATTTTCAAGTACTCTCCATACAGAACCTTGCATTGCAATTACATATCAGTAGCGTATCGATATCGCATTCATATTGTGTTCTATCTCTTTTGAAATTATAATGTTGAATACGTAACTTATCCAATATTTTGAGAATTTATATCGAATAATATATGAACAATACGCAGCAGGCATGTTACACGTACATCAAGTTATACATCTGATATTCATGTTCCAGATGGGTCATTCCATGTTAAATCGACCAATGGTTGGAATCGACCCCTTTCAATTTGGACGAAATTTGATCATAAGTTTTCTTTCATCACAGAACGAAGATCTGCCAAAGGAAATAAATTAACATTTGTTTTTTTCCAAAGTTATTAAAAATTAAAAATTCACTATTTTTCCAATATTTCAAGTTTATTTTTCAAATATCTCGAAAACTATTATAGTTACAGAAATGAGCTTGTATTTGTTCCAAAGAGGATACTTGGGGCTATGAAAAAAATATATTTCGAAGAAAAATTTTGCAAAATAAAAAATTTGTAGAATTTTGAATTTAAAAAATAGTCGAAATCGAATATCGACATTAAATTTTTGACTCAATTTCTTTTATATAATACCTTTAAATGATCTTAAAAGATCCTAAAATTTTCAGAGTTGCGTTTTTTTTTATTTTATTTTTAAATATGAATTTTTGAATTTTTGCAAAAAAAAAATTTTTTTATTTTTTCTTAACCTCTAAGTCAAGTATAGTTAAGAAAACATGTAGTTTTGTAATTTTTAGCAGGTAAAAGTTCATTATATGACATAAGAACGTAACAACAAAAACATAATTAAAATAAGCTTAGGCTTGAAACGCTGTACCAAATAAATAAGAATTCAATGATATATGCTGTTTGTACGTCCTTATGTCATAAAATGAACTTTTACCTGCTCAAAATTACAAAACAACATGTTTTTTTAACCTTATTCGACTTAGAGGTGAAAAATAAAAATATTTTTTTTTGCAAAAATTCAAAAATTCATGTTTTTGAAAAAAAAAAACGCCACTCTGAAAATTTCAGGAGCTTTGAGGATCATTTAAAGGTTTTATATAAAAAAAATTGAGCCAAAAATTTGAAGTCGATAGTCAATTTTGACGATTTTCTAAATTCAAAATTCTACAAATTTTTTATTTTGCAAAATTTGTTTTCGAAATATTTTTTTTCCATAGCCCCAAGTATCCTCTTCAAAACAAATTTCTGTAACTATAATAGTTTTCGAGATGTTTGAAAAATAAACTTGAAAAATTGAAAAAATAGTGAAATTTTGAATTTTTAATAACTTTCGACCAAAATTTTTCAATTTTTTTTTTTTTAGCAGATCTTCGTTCTATGATGAAAGAAAACTTTTGACCAAATTTCGTCCAAATTGAAAGGGGTTGATTCCAACCATTGGTCGATTTGACATGGAATGACCCAGATACATTATGTATGCAATCACAGACCAGCCACCACTAGGCGGCGATGCTACCATGGTCCTCCCGCATGTGAACAATTCAAGTTAACCCTGAATCGCAGACATGACAACGCAACCGTCAATAGCCACTCCTTGTCTATTAATCTTAGATCCATAGTAGTTTAAAAACAATTTCCATACGCAGAGCCAAAAAGACGCGCCTGCTGACCATCAGAAATACCTACATGCATTTTTGAAGCTCATTTAATTTTTAAAAATTATCACATATCATACTCTATATAATTAGTCATTTAGAGGCTTCAAAGACAAGTAAGAGTATGAATTAAAAGAGATAGGTATATGCGCCATCATCAACATTGTCAGTCTTTAGCACGGCTCTGGCAATCATGAACAAATATTATGTTTTAATACTTATAATTTCACTCAATACCCAGGGCTGGGTCAAATGGTATCTCGAATCTATTTGAAATAGAAAATGGAAAATGGTTCAAAAAATGTATTTGAAATGCAAAATGGAAATGGTTTTACGAAATACATTTGAAATGCAAAATGGAAAATAGGTATTTGAAATGGATAATTAAATGCAAAATAGTTTCCTGAAAATCATGATATTTTCCAACGACGAAATCTTAGTTATTTACATCGATTCTCAAGTTTCAATGTTTTAATAATGCGTTTGCCTTGAGCAGTAACCGCGTCTCAAACGTAGCATCATCCATCAGCGTTTCTCGCAATATACGGAGAAAGAAGATGTGATTCATCTGGTCCATAAGTGTTTCTGTCGAATTCCAAAATATCCGGGAAAAGTTGTCATTTTCGCCAACATTTCCTGAGAAGCTTAGATTTTTTAGCTGATAATTACGCTAACGGCAAAGAAAAAGATTAAACACCACGGAAAATCAATGCTTTTGTTATGGGAAAAAGTAAGGCTTTCTAGAAGTGGGTAAATATGGACGAAAAAGATTGAAAAAAAAATGGACATTTCTTTTGAAATATTTCGAACCAATTTGAGGCGTGTAGACAATAAAATTCGATTTCACCCTTCTTAAAGACAGGTATAATATTCATCCACAGGTTAGAAGTTAGGATCCCTACTTGAAGATGATTTTAAAAATTCGTCGTTCCATCGATTCGGCCCTTGATTGTGCGATTGCATTGCAGATATGATGCTTGCACGTTTTCATTTTCCAATTTGACAATCTTGAATTTGCCATTCAATCCAAACCGTCGGCAGAAAGTTTTTTAAACGCATCCGGAAAAACCATTTTTTTTAGCATTTTATAAATGGCTAAATGGGTCGAGTTTACCATTTTGAATATAAAATGAAAAACTAAAAAAAACTTTTTCTAAAATCTACGCCAAAACAGTAGACCCATATTTTTTCGTTGGTCCAACAAAATTTTTTCACGCTAGTTATGAATTATCGCATTTTACTGTAAATGTAGAGCGCGGGCGGCTTCGAGAATTAATATCTTGGGTCCCCTTCACCGTACAGAGATGTTCCAAAACGCGTTTTAGAGGTGATGAAAGACATTTTTTGATAAAACTTTTCAAATTTTCAATAAATATAGATTGTTGGTTTTACGATCAATCAAAATGCTTATCGTTTTTTTGCACAAACTAAAGCCATTTTTCAAATTCTGAAAATAATATAAATGCATTGTTCATTCAATTCTGAAGATGGGAAAATTTCGAAATTGATGGAGCGATTCTTTAAAATATTTTTTTACAATTATTTGTCCGGCGCTGCGTCAGGTATCCGCACCTCGGCCTCGCGACTACCACGTCGTACGGGGCTCGGCAAATGGCGTGGCGGTAGTCGCCACCTGACGCAGCGCCGGACGAATAATTGTAAAAAAAATATTCAGAAAAATCGCTCCATCAATTTCAAAATTTCTCCATCTTCAGAATTGAATAAGGAATGCAATCATATTTTTTTCAGAATTCTAAAAATGGCTTTAGTTTGTGAAAAAAATCGATAAACATTTTGATTGCTCATAAAACCAACAAAACTATATTTGTTGCAAATTTGAAAAGTTTTATCAAAAATTGTCTTTCATCGTCTTTCGAACGCGTTTTGGAACATCTCTCTACGGTGAAGAGGACTCGAGATCTTAATTCGCGAAGCTGCCCGCACGCTACATTTACGGTAGAATGCGATAATTCTTACTAGCGTAAAAAAAAAAAAATGTTTGGACCAACGGAAAAATATGGGCCCACTTTTTTGATGTAGATTTCATGTAAAAAGAGTTTAAAGCGATTGAAAAAATCCGAGGTCAAAAAACATCGAAAATTGGGCGATTTGAGGTGGAATTTCCCATCAGCGATTAGGAGAGTTTGTAATTTTATATTAAAGTTATTAAAGTATTGCACTTTTGTATTATTATTTTATCCGACGGTAGGGGGGTTTTGTCAGACACGCGAAAGTAAGTAAGAGCGCATGCGCGGGCGTGTGCGTCGGTGAGCAGGGAGGGCCCGGCGGCCAACTCTCACCAACCTTTCCTTGGCTCCATTAAACTCTGACTAGTCTTGACACGGCGATTCTCTCAAGTCATTTAAATCCTGAAATGGCCTCTGCAAAACTGTAAAATTATCTAGATAAAGCTAACCTGTTGCGACGGCTCGTCTTGGGTCTGGACAGTCAACAAAGAGACCTCCGGGTACGGGGCACGTGGTGCTAAGATTCGAGCCTAGCCATCGAGTGTCCCCGGCAACACTCTCCAGACCCGGCGTTCAAACTGCGAGTCGCCAGATAGTTCCCAGGGTTAGTTAAGGGCTATGCAATTTATGACTAAATATGGTTTCCACCCTCTCCCTTAACTTTCCCTGCGGATACGTATCTGTTTTAAAACAATTTTCACCAGTCGCTTCTTACGGTTCGTAGCAAACGGACATGAGCACTCTACGAATCATCAACCCTCCATTTATAGACCGATTCGTACAACAATTCACAACAATCTACCATTATATTCAATCCACATATTGACAACAATCTACCATTATATTCAATCCATATACATCATTCACACTTAAGTAATATATCAAGTTATTTAGTATAAATGGTGTTTTGTCAATCTATCAACCAGAATCACCTACAGTCCTTTAATTAGCAGTGTAGGCGTTCACCCGGCATTTTCAAAGATCCCTATATCGACACGATCGGGTGAACATAAAATTTGGTCCTTCGAGCCGGATGTGAATAAAATCAAGTGTTACTGACACAGTGCAATTAGTGTCAGCCGCAATACAGTGTCACTCTCTTAATGCAAGCAATCAACCAGTGTTATTGAAATAGCATAAACTATTTCAACCGCAATCGAACTCAAGTTACTGAACAGCACAAAAACTGTTTCAGCTACAACAAAAACTCAAGTGTCGTGCAATTTCGTGCAGGGAAGTGTACTTTTTCGCAATATCTCACAAGATACTAATCGAACTCACAGTGAGATAACACAGGGCTAGAACCGCACGTTCTATAGCCAACCCACGAGAGCAATTCAACACAAGGGATTATCGCGTCACCGAGCAGCCTGAGACAACCGTCGGGAAGCTGAAAAAGGTAGGTTCGTCAAATAATTGAATCGCCAATTTCCTTACAATCCTCGTTCATCCCCTTGCTACTTCCAAACATGACTACCACGAATCCTGAACATTCTAAGCTGCGCCGACAACGCGGCCACATCCAGGGTGCAATCACGACATTCACTAAGGAACTTGACCAATGGGACGAAAACCCCGAGACACGCGACCCCGATTACTTGCAAGTCGCACTCGAAAACGTGCAACGGTCATTTCTCAAATTCGACGACATACAGGAGAGTCTAGAGGAAATAGACGAGACTGAATCGAACCAACGATCACCAATGATCACGCGATATAACGTTGCCGTCGGACGAGCTCGAAAAGCTCTGCGCGAACACAACAAGCAAGTATCCTCAGAAGAACCCTCCAGATCGTCCACTCCAAATAGGCAACCATCGATAGCGGTCAAGCTACCGCAAATTACATTACCGCAATTCGACGGATCCATCGAAGGATGGAGCTCATTTTTTGACATTTTTTCATCGTTGATCCACAACAATGAAGAGCTGACGCCAGTCCGCAAATTACAATATTTACGACTGTCCCTGGCCGGGAGGGCAGCCAGCGCTATTCAATCATTAGAAACAACAGAACAAAATTACGAGGTCGCGTTAGCTATTCTAAAGAAAAAATTCCAATGCACCCGACGTACGTTACGTCAACATTGGGCCATCCTCCGCGAATATCCTCGTTTGCAAAGGGACACACCCTCAGCGCTCAGTAGTTTAGTAGATATCATATATCAGCACGTTAGGGCTCTGGAAAATCTTGGCGCGCCAGTAGATAGTTGGGATATACCACTGATAGATTTGATACTTTCCAAAATCAACTCGACCACTGCATGGCATTGGGAGCATACGTTGGTCGACGACCAGATGCCCACCTATCAACATCTGCTACAATTTCTCGAAAAACGAGCGAATTGCACCGAATTTTCAACCGTGAAGGAATCGCAACCTTCAACAAACTCGAACGCCGGGCGACAAGACAAATCGAAAAATCAAAAGCATGTACAGACGAAAGGCCAGCCCTCTGCTCAAGCATTTGCGACCAGTACAACCTTCACATGCCCAATCTGCTCCGAAGCACACCGAATCTATCAATGCAGAACCTTTCACAAATTTTCGGTGGAAAAGCGCGAGAAAGCATGTGCAAACTTAAACCTTTGTTTTAATTGTTTAATGAGCGGGCACAGCTGCAAGGACTGCAAATCTACGAGCAGTTGCCACAAGTGTGAGAAACGACATCATACGTTCCTACACAGATCCAAATCAGCAGGCGTTACCAACACAAACACGTCTGCCGATCAGTCAGACAACTCCGCACACCAAGAAGAGGCGGCAAGTCTTGCATGACAAAAGCAGGTAGAGAGCCAAAAGGGGACGTCGGAGGCCATCACCCTTGTTGTCAACTCGGCTACAAGTGACCTGATGGTCACCGCGGTCATAGACGTACTCAACAAAAATCAACAGCCGATACGGGGTCGCACCCTCATCGACACGTGCTCCACAACCAACTTTATGACCGAAGGCATGGCAAATATGTTAGGATTAAAACAAACAAATTGTCATCTCCCAATTGGCGCTCTCAACACGCTGACGACGGTATCTAAAAGCACCGTTATCGCCACCATACGATCACGAAATAGTACCTCCGAGCGAACTTTAACTTTTCTCACTGTACCGACGATTTCGCAAATAGTTCCGGATCAACCTATCAACCGAGGTATCATGAAGATTCCTCCAAACATTAAACTGGCTGATCCAGAGTTTCATCGGCCTGCCCCAGTTGACATCCTGCTGGGTGCGGGAACCACACTTTCAATGCTATGCGTAGGCCAGCTGGACTTATCCCCTCCGGAGGGTCCAGACTTATTCTTACAAAAGACAAGACTCGGCTGGGTCATCGGGGGGAGCGCACCCGCTCCCAAACCTGCAAAAACACGCGTATGCCATATGACAAACGAACTGCAATTCGACATGACGAAGTTTTGGGAAATCGAAGTGGGATCTCCCATGCAACACCTCACCAAGGAAGAAGCCACGTGTGAGGAACATTTTCTACAACATGTCAAACGCAACGAAGATGGACGGTACATAGTAGCACTACCGTTCAACGAGAAACTCTCCAAACTCGGGGAGTCACGATCTATGGCAATCAAACGTTTAGGGGGAATTGAGCGGAAACTAGCCAAGAATCCCGAATTATCAAAACAATATCGAGCAGTGCTCAATGAATATCTCGAACTGGGACATATGTCCGAAGTTTCGGATAAACAAGCCAACCACCCAGGTTATTATCTGCCGCACCATGCAGTAATAAAAGAGGGCAGTCTCACCACTAAAGTAAGGGTCGTCTTCGATGGATCAGCGAAAAGCCATACCGGTATTTCATTAAACGATACGCTGATGGTCGGGCCTACCATTCAAACAGATCTGTTTTCTCTACTCATCCGATTCAGAGCGCATACGATAGTTATTTCAGGCGACATTGAGAAAATGTATCGTCAATTTCTCATTCGACCGGAAGACAGACGTTATCAACGTATTCTCTGGAAGGACTCGTCTGGCAAGCTGCAGACCTATGAGCTAAACACCGTCACTTTCGGGTTAGCACCATCACCCTATCTAGCGATAAGATCGCTCCATCAACTGGCAGACGATGAATCCGAGGAATTCCCAATGGCATCAAAAGTTCTAAAGGAGGACTTGTATGTAGACGACGCACTTACAGGTGCACCCACCAAGGAGGAGGCCATCGCATTACGTGATGAACTCATTAACCTACTCAAACGTGGTGGTCTAACAATCCGACAATGGGCATCCAATGATCCAGAACTTCTGAAAGGTCTGCCAGCCAGCAGCATCAACAGACACCTGCAACTCGGGGAATCAACAGCCATAAAAACACTTGGCATCACCTGGGACGCAAGCTCAGATTCGATTGTTTACCATGTGAAACCAACACACAACAATTCAATTATCAACAAGCGACACATTCTATCCGAGACCGCGAAAATATTCGATCCATTAGGGCTGCTAGCTCCGGTGATTATCACTGCAAAAATATTAATGCAAAAATTGTGGAGTCTCAAACTCGATTGGGACGAATCCTTACCGATCAGCATCCATACGGAATGGTGTGAATACTACCGTCAACTACAAGCTCTCAACAACATTACGTTCCAGAGGAGGACCGTAAGTCAAAACGCACGCAAAATCCAATTACACGGGTTCTGTGATGCAAGTGAACGAGCTTACGGTGCTTGTATTTATCTTCGGACAATCGACGAAGATGGACAAATTCAAACCGAATTGGTGTGCGCCAAATCTCGAGTCGCACCGCTCAAAACTATCACCATTCCGCGTCTAGAGTTGTGCGGAGCGGTATTGTTAACATCACTCATCCAAACAGTCCAAAAGGTACTTCCATGCAAGGTAGACGAATCATTCCTCTGGACAGACTCAATGATTGTACTTCATTGGTTACGGACTCCACCACAACAGCTGAAGGTTTTTGTGTCCAACAGAGTAGCAGAAATTCAGCGCACAACCAACATTAGCGAGTGGCGTCATGTGCGCACACATGACAACCCTGCAGACCTCGTCTCGAGAGGTCAACTACCCGAAGAATTTATACAACCATCTATATGGCAACATGGGCCTATGTGGCTCACCAACGGAGATACCTGGCCTAGTCAGGAAGTATCCTTGATGAAGGAACTACCAGAGATACGACAGGCAGCATGCCTCGTCACTACCACAACAAGGGAAGAGGATCTATCACATGTACTCACCCGCTATTCATCACTCGGCAAATTACAACGAATAATTGCCTATTGTTTGAGATTTAGATTAAACAACAACCGAAAGGGTTCACTCATTGCAACAGAATTGCAAACCGCTCACGATAGGATTATTCAACTAGTACAAGGAACTGCATTCAAGTCAGAATTACACAACATCAAAAACAAGAAGCCACTCGATACGAAGAGTAAACTAATACGCCTCAATCCATTCATCGACAAGGAAGGAATTCTACGAGTCGGAGGCAGATTAATCAACGCACCAATACCATTTTCAGAACGCCATCCGATTTTACTTCCAAAAAACAATCATATTACTTCACTCATCATTAAGAATGAGCATCGCATACACATGCACGCAGGGATCCAGGCCACACTGTACGCGGTACGTCGCCGGTATTGGCCCTTGGATGGGCGAAGTCAAGTGTGGCAGGCCATCAAACCCTGCATCCGCTACTGCAGGGCAAGGCCGCCCTCAGTCGAGTATGTAATGGGAACTCTACCTCGAGCTCGAGTTACGGAATCACGACCGTTCACTCACGTAGGAGTCGATTATTGTGGCCCATTCATGCTTAAGGAGAAGAAATATCGCAATCGCAACAAAATCAAGGTGTACGTCGCCGTATTTGTATGTTTGGCAGTCAAGGCCATCCACCTAGAGATCGTAAGCGATCTCACCAGCGAGGGATTCATCGCGGCACTTCGAAGATTCGTCGCCAGGAGAGGGTTCTGTGCCCATATCTACTCGGACAATGGTACCAACTTCGTCGGTGCTAACAATGATTTACGAGAAATCACTACGTTATTGAAATCGAACGAATGCCAGACGAAGATACAAGAGTTTTCATCGACAAAGGCTATCGTATGGCATTTTACACCTCCCAAGTCACCTCACGTCGGAGGACTTTGGGAAGCCTCAGTCAAATCCTTCAAATATCACCTCAGACGGGTTGCCGGAGCAGAACTCCTCTTCACGTTTGAAGAATTCAACACGTTGATCATCGAAATTGAAGCTATCCTAAATTCACGTCCATTAACCCCAATATCCACCGATCCCAACGACCTCTTAGTTTTAACTCCTGGACACTTCCTAATTGGCGATTCTCTGACGAATCTACGCGAACGAGACTTACAGGAAGTGTCAACCAACCGATTGTCCAAGTGGCAACACGTGCAAAAGGTCAAGCAAGACTTTTGGGTTCGTTGGCAACGAGAATATCTCAACGAATTGACATGTCGAAGTAAATGGGTCAAGGGTCAACATTCGATAACGGTCAACACTATTGTCTTACTGAAAGATGATAACACTCCGCCACTGCAGTGGCCCATGGGACGAGTGACCGAGGTCCATCCAGGCAAGGATGGCATAATTCGTGCTGTCACGGTGAAAACAGCGAGTGGCGTGTTCAAACGCAATACCAAAATGTTAGCACCCCTCCCCATTGAATCCAACCCAGAGCAACCGTCACTCACCGCCACTAGGGCAAGTGATACGGACTATTCTCAAATCGGTGGCAATGTAAAATAGTGATTAAGACAATGAACTTTATTCTCAAGTATTGAGCTACTACGATTAAGTGTGTGCAATAGAACGTAAGCTAGTATGTACTGGACAATCAGTTGGAATAGTTAATTTAGTATTCTATTTATACTTTTCTGGACACTATCAATTCTAGCAAGTAAAAATGTGTGCATATTTTAAGGAAAATCAAATTTATAAGAACTATGTCAATTTGTTTAGGAATCAATTTTATCGAATAAGTAGACTCATAGGAGTCTTTCTAATTTTACATTTGATCGAGTCACACTCTCTCAACGGGGGGAGCATGTTGCGACGGCTCGTCTTGGGTCTGGACAGTCAACAAAGAGACCTCCGGGTACGGGGCACGTGGTGCTAAGATTCGAGCCTAGCCATCGAGTGTCCCCGGCAACACTCTCCAGACCCGGCGTTCAAACTGCGAGTCGCCAGATAGTTCCCAGGGTTAGTTAAGGGCTATGCAATTTATGACTAAATATGGTTTCCACCCTCTCCCTTAACTTTCCCTGCGGATACGTATCTGTTTTAAAACAATTTTCACCAGTCGCTTCTTACGGTTCGTAGCAAACGGACATGAGCACTCTACGAATCATCAACCCTCCATTTATAGACCGATTCGTACAACAATTCACAACAATCTACCATTATATTCAATCCACATATTGACAACAATCTACCATTATATTCAATCCATATACATCATTCACACTTAAGTAATATATCAAGTTATTTAGTATAAATGGTGTTTTGTCAATCTATCAACCAGAATCACCTACAGTCCTTTAATTAGCAGTGTAGGCGTTCACCCGGCATTTTCAAAGATCCCTATATCGACACGATCGGGTGAACATAACCTATAGTTTGAACATTGGCGAATAAGAGTCAACTAAACTAATTCAACTCATGTTACGTTTACACTTCGTAAAAGAATGTGTCCTCCAGTGCTCCTCAATGATCAAAATATTCTATAAAGCAATGGAGTTAAGTATCTGAGAATGCATCTAGACTAGATCGTCGATTGACTTGGATAAAACATATGTACATGATTGTTAGAAGTAGTTTTCTCTTTCGAGCCACCTTGCTGGCGTACTTTTGGCTCAGCGAGAAAGATAATTTACAGGTTATTTAATGATAGTCTTTATATTGTTTTTTATTGCTGCCCTGCATGAAATCTCGGAGTAGAGTATTTTGTAGAACTTGTCACTCGTGGCCGGGCCGCCTATACGTGACCCCCAGCCGTTACTAACTCGAGGGGAAGTATCCCCAAGTACATGCTTCTTGTTTATAATTATTCGATTCTATTTTTGTTCGTTTTTTTTTTTTTTTTTTTTTTCAATTCAATAAATTCTTTATTATTTTGTTAAACTCCATCTTTACGAGTCGTCATTGAACGCTCCGTTGATCCTCGATTTTATCTTGACCCCTGTTCGCGGTACTGTAGCCAGCCGGCAATTTGAGTAAACTTGTATGCTTTGTATTTTGGATGTGGCGAGTATTCGCCTGGCGCCCAACCTTCCATTCTTCAATCTTTTATTGTGATTGTCACCGGGATTTGTCTCGAGGCCTAGGAAATATCTACGTCACAACTTCTTATCGCCCAACTTTCAACAAATGTCCGTGATGATAACTACAGCGATGTGGGGATTGTAATTCGAGCAATGCTTGGCATGAATGGATAAAGCCTCGTCTTCGTGAGACCTAAGAGATATCTCCCCCTTTATAAACTTGTACTTATATTTGCCACTGACGAATAATCTTCTTTATAAAGTTCGACAGAGTTTGTTTATTCGAAAATGAAACAAATTTATTGAATTTTGTTAATCATTCTTTGTCATACTTCTGTTGTTTCATTTTTCTATTGATGCATTTGTCACGTTTGATGGTGCTTCATGTTTTCATGATATCGCTTTTGGCATCATATGTAGGGTGATTCAAAATCACCGTACCACGGGTCATGGGTGTATTTCTTATGGAAATCTAAGGCTTGAAAGTCCTGTACCAAAAATTCGAGGGATCGGTAGCTTGCGAGTTACGGAAAATCTTAGTTGATCAATCACAGAACTCATAGATCACACAGACAGGGCTGGCCATGATTATAAGTCGAGCGGTGCCCTGTATATGCAACGTACACACACGCCTATACGCTCTGCGATTAGTCAACTAAGGGAACATCGCCAAGTGTCCCCCTTCGATTTCAACGAAGCTTCGGAAGATTGTAGAGGGGGTAAAAATATTCCACACGTATTTTTTTATATCTGCGGAATTCCACCCTAAGGGGGTGTAATCAACCCTTGAATATCGCGGATTTCGCTATTCGATAGCTCGCGAAGAACGATCGCCCGAAGATTTTTGGCTGACAAGGTGCTACCGGGGTTTTCGAAGTCGCTGATTTCAAATCTGCAGTCTAAATTGAAAAATTCGAAATGACTGACCCAAAATGGCGGACTGACTTCTTCCATAATGGTGCGGATTGCTTCGGATTCGGTATCCCCGGGGTTTTAGAGGTCGCTAATTTCAAATCTGTAGTCAAAATTGAAAAATTCGAAATGACTGACCCAAAATGGCGGACTGACTTCTTCCATAATGGTGCGGATTGCTTCGGATTCGGTATCCCCGGGGTTTTAGAGGTCGCTAATTTCAAATCTGTAGTCAAAATTGAAAAATTCGAAATGACTGACCCAAAATGGCGGACTGACTTCTTCCATAATGGTGCGGATTGCTTCGGATTCGGTATTCCCGGGGTTTTCGGGGTCGCTGATTACGAATGTGAGGTGAACATTGAAAAATTCATATTGGTAAACGGAGATGAGTAGATAGAAATGTATTCTTCGAGATGGCAAGAATATGACGTGATGATTTTATTATTTTGCAATGAAGATATAATTTCAATTCCAGAAATTACTATCAAATCTTCAAAAACTGCAATTTTCAAATATTCTCTGATATTTATGCAATATTGCGTAAAAATATTGGTTCATAAATATGTACGGTAAATATATCTCTACTGACACATATCACGAGTAATGGTAATTGATAATAAATAGTTCTGAAAAATATGTTATGCTGATAACCACAAGTATAGATATTTGGTGAGAAACAAAGCGTTTTATTGTATCAACCAAGCATACATTAGGTACACGGTTTAATCTGTTGTCGTGCAGTATTTTTAAGTACAGAGTTGAGTAGATTCATTTCTCCAAGAAGAGTTGGAGAAAAATGTACGTAAATCCGCCGAACGTAATTCAGCTTTTGTCTCTAGCATTCAATGATATGAAATTACCCGAATCTCCAGTCACGGAATCCGAGAAATAGCTCAGCAAAGAGCCTCGAAATCATCAATAAAGATGCTATTATTCAGCCAATGGAAACTGAAATTGAATGGAGTTTGGATTTCGAACACCCAAATGCAGTACGCGAACTGGAAATTATAGAAGACAATGACGTAATAGAAGACTAGAATCATCAAAGATTTCTGAACCCAAATATAGATACACCGGACCAAGTTTGCACGATCGATGATGAAGATTTGGATTATGACTACAAAGAACAAGCGATAGAATTTCGGAGGAGGATTGATATTGGACGTTCGGCCATACGAGCTCGTTAACTGTTCAATATGGCACCAGCAAAATTTAAGGCATCCAAAACCTGGTTATTAGGATCTAAGAAACGTCATGGAATCGTGTCACGGAAAATTTCAAAACACATAACAAAAAATACATTACCAACACAGCAATCTTTAGAAGAACAGGCTGCCATTTTTGATCAGAAAGTAAAAACCCACATCGTCGATTTCGGAGCCGAAAACGCACAGCTACACCATACAGCCTTTGATTTCGGCCGATGGCAAATTATTGTCACCTCTATACATTGTTTTAAAAGAATCTAGTGGAGAATTTGGTCCTGGAGTGCAAGAAACTATGTTTAAACCACAGAATCTATATCCTATAGCTTCGAAATCTGGGAAATTAACAACCGAACATTTTAAACGTTGGTTTCAAGACGTATCCCTTCTGCACACAGGTCCGAAATCAGTTATATTATTGGATTCGTGAAGTGGCCAATGTCCGGGCGTATTTGGAACGATGAATTTCAATGGACAAGACGTTGAACTTCTAACCATTCCCCCAGTGACAACTGGAATGATACAGCTATTGGACGTGTATGGATTTCGCGTATGGAAAAATGATATTAAACATTTCTCTGATATCGTGATACTGTATGATTACGACGTGAATCTTCATTTGCGAGACAATATCGTCAAGCTGCAAAGTTTTACGCACAATCAATTTTCGTCTTCTAGATTCACAGATCTTTTTAAATATTCATGGTATAAAAGTGGATACATAGACGCAAGACCACCGAAATTCGAAGATCCGGTTCGATGTTGTTTTGCCGAAAGTTCTCCAACTTGTGACATATGCAGCGACCTTGGTGTTATGAAGTGTGCGTGGTGTAAGAAGTCGCTATGTATGAAATACTTTTTTCATGAATATCACTATATTGTAACGACTATCACCCGTGACGAGATACGCATGACGTAAGCCATATTGTAAGGTTCAATCTACAGAAGTATATTCGTATAGATAAAACCTTCGGATCTACAATATGCGATTATATATTATTACGGGTTATATATATATAAACGGTTTTCCGTTTTCCCATATGAATAACACGTAAGAAAATTTTTTTTTTGTATTTCTCAAATATAACTACTACAAAATTTTTTTTTACAATTTTGATGGACATGTTCTTGTAGGAAATTGAATTGTCTACAAAAAAGCTTTTATATGATTTTCTCGTAAACCTAACGGATAAAACGTTATCAGACTTTGAATACCCGCAACCAAGTTAAATCTAACCGTACATGATTTTAGAATGCATTTTGTATTTCACCGGATGTTACTGTATGATTTATATTGTTTTTACACTGTGAATAATTACTCAGTGGTTAAAAAGAGACATATAGGTCTCAATACTAGCTCATATTGCAGTCGCATTTTTTTTTGGAAATAAAAAAAATTCAACCTATATTCACTTAGTTGCGAGTATTCAAAGTCTGATAACGTTTTACCCGTTAGGTTTACGAGGAAATCATATCAGAGCTTTTTTATAGACAATTCAATTTCCTACAAGAATATGTCCATCAAAATTGTAAAAAAAATTTTTCAGCAGTTTTATTTGAGAAATACAAAAAAAAATTTCTCTTACGTGTTATTTATATGGGAAAACGGAAAACCGTTGCGCGTCACGTAGAATCAAAATATCGAGCTGTCCTTGTGGGAGAATTTTTTTTATACCTACTAGAAACTTTTGAGATGATAGCCGAAAAACTTTTTTTTTTTGGAGCACCCCAATATTTATATACAGAGTGAATCTTCTCAAAGGTTTCAAATGGGTGGGGCTTACTTGCGGCGAAGGCACGCAAAGATGTATTGTGATATGTAAAATTTGTAATTGAGCATTGCTTCACTATCCCCACCCGGATAATTGTTTACCTGATTGGCTAAATAAGCGTGTATTCGCCGCAAGTAGTACCACCCATTTGAGACCTTTGAAAAGATTCACCTTGTATATATGAGTCAGTCCACGTCAAGCGGGACACCTTTTTGACCTCATGGTCTTGAAAATCGTCGTCATTTTTTTTACATATTCTCTGGGTAAAATGAATGCATGAAACATTTTTTTTTTTTTTTTTAACTCGAAGGGCTTAGAAGATACAAGGGGTTGAATTTTCGAAAAAAACACCAAAAATCGGAATCGCGCTCTTCTTTAAATCTTAATATCTCCGGTTCCCTTTGTCGTACAGACCTCGTAGAAAACTCATTTTAAAGCTCTTGAATTGTACTTTCATGTTATGAATTTTTGATTCATGTAATAAACAATTTTCTATTTGTTATTAACAATTATACTTTTCAAACGCGATTTTCGAGGTGAATACCACCTTTGAAAATTCTGAAAAAAATACGAGCGTGTTCCTTGACTCATTCTCTACAAAATCTGTAAGTTTTAAAATGGAACTCCGATGGAAACCATATTTAAAAAGCGATCGATTCATGCGGGACGTCGCGCACGGCCGGGTACGCGAGTGCGCTGAGACCGAGGCTTGTTCGCTTTGCATGCAAGGAATACAGGGGGGGCTGTTATACGTTCAAATTCATCAGTCCATTAATTCACGAAATTATTAACTATTTATTTCATTTCATACTGAATATTCGAATTAAAACAACAAAAATACAAATATAGAAATAAAACGCTCAACTAAAATCTTGAAACATATCAAAACTTATATACTGTAACGTATCAGGCGTTATGCCTGATACGAATACATGAGACAACCGCGCATTCCCCTTCACGCATAACAACTGACGTTACAAAGCGCTATAAAATGAGCGGTGCTGCTCGGCAGAGCAGCGCATTCCAGGTATAGCACCGGTGCGACTCACTACTAATTAACCAGGACCTGACAGGCATAGCGCCCAGGTGCCTTTTAGAATCATTTTGCAAGACGGAGTCACCTATAGCAGGGGCTTACGTGTAGAGTCAACGTATCTAATTATTCGATTTCAATTTCAAATTCCAACAATTCAACACATTCGCTATAAATTTTACACATTCATAACGATAATTTCGTGGCTTAGCCGAAAACACAGAACACTTTAAAAACTTAAGTTTCTCTTATTATTTAACTCTTTAGGTTAATACTTTACTTTTGTAATAATTTTCTTTTTGTAATATTTTTACTCATATTCTTCATAGATTAAATTATTATTTAACTGAACAACTAAAATCCATCTCAGAACATCTTCCTTTCCTTTATTCTACTAATCAATCCATAGCTAACATACAGCTTCGGTCAGGCAAACGCTGCCCAGATCAGATGCCTGCTTTGGTGCACTAGCTGCATCCAAGTCAGGGTACTGTCTTGGTGAGATAACGTCGACCCAAGTCTGATACAGCCTTGGTGCTCATTACCGCATCCAGGTCTGAGGGAGGCAGCTACGGCGAGATTCGCTCCGCCCTAGTCTGTATTAGGGTCTAACATATACTTATTTCGGGAGGTCCTGATTATAATTTCAAGATAAAGAACTTACAAGTAACTACCGGATCGCATCACCTTCAGTGCCGCGATCCGAGCAACCCCCAAAAAGTTACAATACAGTCAAAACTTTTCTGTTTTGGTGCCATAATAGTTATTGCTATGATTCGATTTTGATGCACTTTGCAATTTTTAAATATTCTTCAGTCGTGTGAAACTACGTGAACAAAGAATCGATGTGACTTTAGTAAGCGTCAAGACGATACTGAAATAGTCAAATCCTGCAATACATTTATATATATTCTAGGGAGGCCATGGAAGGGTGAAAAGAGGGTATTTTAAATACCTGAGGGTCGACACACAGGTGTTCAAATAATGGGCATATTTATTGCACTACGCGGAATTAGTTTCTCACCTGAGTTCAATTCCAAGTATGTAACGACGCGCGAACAGGGTCTTGCCGCCCCAACGCTCGTGTACCCGGCCGTGCGCGACGTCCCGCATGAATCAACCGCTTTGGAAATATAGTTTCCATCGGAGTTCCATTTTTAAACTTACAGATTTCGTAGAGAATGAATCAAGGAACACGCTCGTATTTTTTTCAGAATTTTCGAAGGTGGTAGTCATCTCGAAAATCGCGTTTGAAAAGTATAATTGTTAATAACAAATAGAAAATTGTTTATTACATGAATTAAAAATTCATAACATGGAAGTGCAATTCAAGAGCTTCAAAATGAGTTTTTGACGATGTCTGTACGACAAAGGGAACCGGAGATATTAACGTTTAAAGAAGAGCGCGATCCCGAATTTTAGTGTTTTTTTCGAAAATTCAACCCCTTGCAGCTGCTAAGCCCTTTGAGTAAAAAAAAAATGTTTCGTCTGTTTATTTCACCCAGAGAATGTGTAAAAAAAATTAAAAAAGAATCCGAAACATCGACGAATATTTTTGGCCAAATCCGTCCCGCTTGACGTGGATTGACTCATATATGAATGAATAAAACGATTTCCAAAAGTAAGTTATTCATGAATTAGCGATGTATTTACTACACCGTAGTTTTTTCTTCAGTCATGAGACTGTTGTTAATTTGTGGGGTCTTTTATTTGAAATTTTTGGATATGGTATTCACATTCGTGATCAGCGACCCCAAAAACCCCGGGAATACCGAATCTGAAGCAATCCGCACCATTATGGAAGAAGTCAGTCCGCCATTTTGGGTCAGCCATTTTGAATTTTTCAATTTCGACTGCAGATTTGAAATCAGCGACTCCGAAAACCCCCGGCAGCACCTTTTCAGCCGACAATCTTCGGGCGGTCGTTCTTCGCGAGCTATCGAATAGCGAAATCCGCGATTCTCAAGGGTTGATTACACCCCCTTAGGGTGGAGTTCCGCAGATATAAAAACAGGTGTCGAATATTTTCACCCCCTCTACAATCTCCCGAAGCTTCGTTGAAATCGGAGGGGGACACTTGGCGATGTTCCCTATAAGATATTCCGTAGCTCGGAAAATATCCTTTCACCAATTGTTTGGTAGAGAATATTTAGTCTCAGATTTTCATAAAGAATGCACCCATGACATGTTGTGTGCGGCAATTTTGATTCACCCTGTCTGATACGATTGCATTTAATTTGACCTTTACGCATGTGATGTTTTGTAGAGTAATTATATATTGGGCACTTGAGTAGAAATGGAACACGTTCTACGCCTTTGTTGCGTCCAGTATTTGGTCCGTTCACACCCGAGTTTTGTCAAGTAAAACCGAACAAATAATTACGTGAAAGAAATACATCGAACTCTTCAAAGACAACTGGATGTGGGATATCCATGTATTTGGGAGTTTATAGACATACTATGAATGGAACAGAAAACGAGGGTGCGCATTATGCCGGATTTTTAATAGTAGTTTTCGTACCAGGGCCGTTAAGTATGATTTCACGGCCCGAGTGTGGATAGCGCGTTCGCGGTCCGTCGCCGGTCCGAGGATCGCACGACTACGCGAGGCCGTGAAATCTTACGGCCGAGGCGCGAACGACATTTTTCGATCGAGTATACGTAGTGTACGTCATCATAGATGTGTTTGACGGACGCGTGTGCGGGAAATCGCACTTTACGGCCGCAGAATACGTCTAATAACGGCGTACTTTACGGATACTCGATTGAACAATGTTGTTCGCGTCTCGTCCGTAAGATTTCACGGCCTCGTGTGATCGCGCGATCCACACTTGGGCCGTGAAATCATACTTTACGACCTTGGTACAAAATTAGTACATTATGTTACAAGGGAATAAAGTCAAAGATTATTACCGAGAGTGAGTTTACTGCCCGAACGAAATTCCCGAGGGTGGGTTTACTGCCCGAGCGAAGCGAGTACTTTTACTTTTTGTCCGGAAAATTTACTTTTTGTCCCGCAAATCTACTTTTCTCCGAAAAATGTGGGAAAATAGTGAATTTGCGGGACAAAAAGCATAGCAGGGAATCAAGTTCCACTTTTGTCCCGCTTTTCAGGTCAAAAAAGTGGTTTTTACGGTTGAGTCGGGAATAAACTACTATTTCGGTATCATAACTACGATTATGACTCTTCCGCTGTTGAAACGTACCGTTCCTAAACGTCTCGCGCTGGAAGGGGGAGCCGAATCATAGTGCGCCCTTCGATATAACCAAAATAAGTTTAACTACATATTATAAAAATAACGACTAATCAAATTACAAAACGAATTGTTGGGTCTTAACGCTACTAGTGAGTATTCATCGTTATAATATAATTGTAACCAAAGAGAAAAGTTAGGGATTTTGTAACATGCGATACATGAGTATTTAGTTTTACCTTTGTCATGATGTCCGCACTTCTCGTTGGGGATGGAGGATGACTTCGTCCGATCAGAGTCTTCGTAGTAGAAGTCGGGGACTTGTTACCTGCCGGCTCAGGACTTGGACTTTTCCGTACTCTAGGAGAATGTTCCAAAGATTTAATTGTGGGCATGGACGTTCGTACCAACTCAGGTTTGGCAGATCTCATTGGCTCAGCTGGTGCCAACGCTTTCGACTGTACAGCTGGTGCAACAGGTGCGGAACAATTGGGCTTTACTAGTTTTGTCTTGCTAGGTGCGAAGATCTTGTGTGGAATTGTTTTCGGATCTTGAACTGGAACGGGTCTTAGGGAAGGTTTCATTGCTGTTCGGTTCACTTTTACGGCCTCTCTTGGCTTGGATATCATCTCAGAACCTCTACGAAACAGTATGCAATGTTTGCATATTAATTTATAACAATTGTAATGACAGTTTCGCCATCAGGTTAGGCTGCTGATCAATAAAGCAATGACAGTGATGCTGAGATGATAAGATATGATCTTGCTTGCAGAAAATTTACAAATGCCAGGACCACCCGAACCCTTATCTCTAAGCAGATGTGTAGGTAGTCACACGTTTAGGTGTCAATGACCCAATTCTTGGAATTTTATTACTGTTCACAATTCAAGTTAGTTGAAGCTGGGACGACAAAAATATGTCAAAGACCAGAGATCATTTTTTTTTCATTTCCACTGGTCTATCGTCTTCGGGGGAAGACCAGTTAATTTTTACCGACTATCTAATTTCTCGAATTTCTCCGAAACGGGACTATCAATCAGATTGTCCTTTTGGCAGGCGATTTTTTTTTATTATAATGGTTATTTACTCGAGATACTTTTATCCATACAACATGTACTTCCACCATTTTGGTTTCAACTAGACTCTCTAGATTACGAACTAAACGCCATCTGGTGTGATTCTACATAAGATATTTGACCTTCAGTTAGCATTTTACATACTTTATCAACTTCGACACTTTCCTCTGATGATTTAAAGTTAACATAACATATATCTCTTTTTAATTTAGTCCTATTTGATCACATAGGATCTCAAGCGTGGTCTTGGCAACGGCTTCGTCATTATATCTGCGATTTGTTCCTCTGTAGATGTTTGTTGAACTTCCATTTCTCAATTTGAAACTATTTCTCGAATAGAAAAATGTTTTATTGCAATGTGCTTGGTTCTGCGATGAAATCCAGGGTTCTGAGTCAGTTTCACTGCAGCTGAATCATCCACTTCAAGGATAGGAATTTCTTTCAAGCTTGAAATTCCATGAAAAAGTCGGCGCAGCCATATTCCTTCTGTGGCAGCCTCGTTTGCAGCCACAAGCTCTGCTTCAGTCGTTGATGTAGCTACCATTGCTTGTCTCTGACTTACCCACGAAATAGTTTCACCTGTATACATTCCGACTTATTCCCTGACATAAATATAAAGAAAAGTAACAACGATTGGTAAATAGACTCGATAGCAAGAAATTAACGAGAAAATAAAAAGAACTCCTCTCGCACTCTCGAAATAATACTGTTCGTTTTATTACTCAACGCGACCTAGTCTTCTCGACTAGGAACGACGACGAAATGGGGCGAGGGACGCTTCTCGAGCGCCCTCGCTAGCCGTTCTCAGAGAGACGAGATTTCTGTTTCTTCTATCGAGGAATGTCGATGACTGAGGACTCTCCTCAAACTACCTCAATAGACGCGAAAATACCTATGTGAGCGCTATCCTACACGGAATGACGAACACACCTGTTGGAAAACATCTTTTTTTTCATGCAAAAATAAAGTCTCTATCTGAAAACCCGCAATTCGTTCTAATTAGCGATTGTAAATTGTTGGGAAGCCATGATAATCCTTAGTTCCCGCAATGTTCGGCATTGCTGGCGGCGCTGGCGGCGAACGCAGGGGCGTAACTGTTGTATTTAGCATAGAGTGACGTGACAAGTATTTTTTTGGAGTATTTTCGAGTCGTGGAATTAATTTATTTTTTCTTTTCTGTGTAAAGTGTAAGTTATGTTCTGAATAATAATTCTATTGATTTCATCGCCTTCTACTAATTAGTAACCCATTCGCTTGCAGAACCGGTCATAAGTTAGAACAAATATAATATGAAAGAACAAGCACCAAATTCAAGATCGTCAGGGTCAAATGTGGGCTGAGTTGACACGTCATGTCCTATATATGAATAATTAAAAAATAGTCTAGTGTAATGAAAGAAGTCTGACAATAAATATTACATGGTTCTCAAATCGAAGAATAAATGACAAATTAATAACTGAAGTCTACTCTTCAGAATAATTTTTAAATATCAGATTTTTTCCACTGTATTATTCAATTTTGGGTGTGAGTTGTATGTATGCTGAAACGGTCCGATCCGCAGACTCACTCCGCTTTCGCATACACAGCAGTAACGCTACGCAATAATGAATAATTTGGTGACGAGAAATCCGAAAATTTGAGAGTGATTACGTCTCACAAAGGGAACTTAATGCTTAAAACCCATCACTGTTAGTATTTTCTACTTTTTTTTTTTCACACCACAGACAACTTTTAAAAATCATTTTATACGAGCGAACAATCTTCCTTTTCCTTTTCCATCATTATTTCGTCAGATCATTATCAACGGAACATACATGTGCAAGCATTGAGTTAGGATTCCGCGTGCATTTTCAACAGTCTCAGGCAACAAGTCGCCGGGCGACAGAACGAATAGAATTATTATTCAAAACAGGACTAACACGGTCCTGCCCCTCTTTAGAAAAGAAAAAAATATATAAATTTCATGACTCGAGAATACCTCCAAAAAATATTTGCACGTCACTTATGCTAAACACAATAGTTTCACCCGTGCGCTGGCCGCCAGCAATACCGACGCACGATTCGCGCGCTCAGCTCTCTCTCTCTCGGGCATTGTGGAAACTAAGGATTATCATGACTTCCCAACAATTTACAATCGCTAATTACAACGAATAGCGAGTTCTCAGATAGAGACTTTATTCCTGCATAAAACAAAGATGTTTTGGAATAGGAGTGTTTGTCATACCGTGTAGAAAGCGCTCTGGTATACCGTGCGATTATGTGGAAACTACACGCTCCAAGCGCGCGAACTTTGATTTGCTCGAATATCATTGGCCGGTGAAATCGCGCCAGCAACTCCACCAACTTTTCAGTAATATCCCTAGCTCTGTCGGCCGCTGGATTCACAAGAAACATAACCTATTCCTGCCACGGTCTGCCGCCATTTGTATTTGACAACAATCGGAAACAAACAGCAGACGGACTCTAGGGATATTCGTGCAGAGTCTGAAATTGGTGTCCCTCGTAATAGTCGAATAAATCAGCGCCTGCGCGCTTGGAGCGTGTAGTTTCCACATAATCGCACGGTATATTAGTCGAGATAAGTGACACGTCCACATTTTGCGATGGAGAATGAAGAAAAATTGCGATTTCATTGAATTTTAGGAGCTAGCTTGAACTCATTCCTCGTCGATTATCGCCCGCCAGAAGGACAATCCGATTGATAGCCCCGTTTCTGAGAAATTCGAGAAATCACACTGAAAAATTCGAGCAAAATGACTAAGACATCGATTTTTCGTTTTCTACTGAAAAATGGACTTGAAACCTTCTTCTATTTATGAAAAATATCATAGTGGTGCAACAATGTTTTTCAAGGTGACTTTGAGCCCCATAAACCGGAAGAGCATTATATTTTCTATACAAACGTCTCCATTGGTCGTGAGCGTCGTGGATAATTTGTGTAACAATTAGTTTGTGATATCAAGATTCGCGGCAGCGAATCGCCGCCAAGTACCAAGCCCCAAAGTTTTTTTTCTTATTTTTAATTTGAAGGTAGGCGAGCGCAGCCAAGAATTATTTACCCGAGGCAACGGTTTATACCTGTAAACATACCGTTATATCTCCCGAATGCGTAAATATTATCGGATGAAATTCACAAGATTATGAATCTCAGTCCGAATGAATTTGTTGTACAAATTCGAACAGAATCGGTCGTTTGGTTCCAGAGATATTAACTGTTATAGTTGATGAAAAAACACAATCTTCTTCTTCTTCGCCCCATTTTTTGCTAGACGCTTGCTAGGGACCACGATATCAGCTGTATGTATCGACTTGAGCTTTAAAACGAAGCTACTCTCCATCGAAATCTAGCTCCCTATTGTTTTTGATGCGAATCTGTACTCACACTCGGTCAGGAGATTTTAATAAAGTCACAAAGCGCTTAGTAAGGCAAAATGGCCACCCGAGGGCGTTAATTACGATTTTATATAGTATTTCTTACAGGGTAATTCAGGCTGGACGCACCACCTTAGGTGGGTGTATTCCTTCTGAAAACTAATAATTTCCTTTACCAAAACTTCGAGAGACTAATAGTTTCGGAGCTACACAAGACCTTACATTAGTGGACCGATCACAGAGATTATGAGTGAGCAAGAGTGCAAGTCGAGCAGTGCCCGCGGAGGATCGATTTTTATTGTAAGACGTTTCAGTTAGATTAGATTCCTAGATAAGTATGACGGCATCGTCTCCTGGAGATGTCTTCGTACGGCATTCACCTCCGTCTCGTCGTCCTCATCCTCTGATTCATACTTCCAGGTCCCCCACCCAGTGATTCTCGTGGCCCGCCCAGATCCTCGAAATCGTAGTCTCATTTGTCCAGATTCTCGGCTTTGTAGCTCGCGTAGCCCAGGTCCTCCGCTCCGTAGTTTGAGTCGTCCAGGTCCTTCGCTCCGTAGTTTAAGTCGTCCAGGTCCTGCGCTCCGTAGTTTGAGTCCTCCAGGTCCTTCGCTCCGTAGTTTAAGTCGTCCAGGTCCTGCGCTCCGTAGTTTCAGTCGTCCAGGTCCTTCGCTCCGTAGTTTAAGTCGTCCAGGTCCTGCGCTCCGTAGTTTCAGTCGTCCAGGTCCTTCGCTCCGTAGTTTCAATAGTCCAGGTCCTTCGCTCCGTACTTTGAGTCGTTCAGGTCCTGCGCTCCGCATTTTTAGTCATCCAGGTCCTTCGCTCCGTAGTTTCAGTTGTCCAGGTCCTTCGCTCCGTAGTTTTAGTCATCCAGGTCCTCAAACTACGGAACGGAAGACTTGGACGACTGAAACTACGAAACCGAAGACCTGGACAAATGCGACTACGATTCCGAGCATCTGGACTGCGAGAATTACGGAGTGGGGGATCTGGACGACTGAAACTATGAATTTACGGATCAGGACGACAAGAATGGAGGTGAATGCCGTACGAAGACATCTCCAGGAGACGACGTCGTTATACTCATCTAGAAATCGAACTGAAACGTCGTACGATAAAATTCGATCCGCCGCGGGTACTGCTCGACTTATACTCTTGAACCGGCCCTGTCTTGGACACTCATAAGCCCTGTGATTGGTCAACTGATTTCTTCTGTAGCTCCGAAACTATTAGTCCCTTGAAAGTTTGGTAAAGGAAATTCAGTCTTAGATTTCCAGGAGGAATACACCTGCCTAAAGTGGTGCATCTAACCTGAATCACCCTGTATATTCGCGCGTTACATCTTACGTAGCTCTTGGAATGATGTTGCGATATCACTACACGAAACAGCGAGGTCCGACTCCACGACGTATACTTGCAGGGAAATTTCAGTGCTTTGTAGACTTTCCTAATATCATGACAGAGACTGGCGATATGTTTGTCGTGAATTTTCATTGTAAGATAATTTGGGTACTTGGCGGAGTTTTTTACATTCCAGATGTTTTTGGACCCGGATTATGATAATACTGCAAAGAAGTAAAATTTGACAAAGGGCAAAAGATTAATGTAAACACCGAAAAACAAGTAGAAAGAGCGACAGTCCTAAAAAAATGAAGGGGTGGGAACTATGAGGAGGTTTTGTCATATTTGAAGTACGAATTTAGCAATAGATAGACGAAAGAATGAATTTGAGGAATCCTTCTTTATCTGTCAGTTCTGGACGAAAAAAAGGCGGGGGGGGGGGAATTAGTTACATGTAAATGTTATACCTATGGACACAAACACACGCACTCTAAAGCCAAGACCAATCCCTTGCAATGAGACCTTCTTCCCGTGCAAGCTAGTACGTTCAACGTTTCTGATAAACGGTTTGTTTTTATATTATATGCAACGAGAGTATTTCATTATCTTCTCGCAATGCTCTCCTTCTAATTCTTTTCTCCGAGGATGGCCGTGAATAAGGTGCTTTAGTTTTGGCGAATGATTCACACGTTTCCCCATTGGAAGAATCATCTTTATACATCTTCATTTAACGGAAATAGGGATTTCCATTGCGGCTTCTCCAAGATATCGGCTATTTAAAAAGTCATGCTAGCACTTACAACCAGGCAACCAGCTACACAGAGGCGAGCAGTGAGCTTTCTGGATCCAGTCGCACACGACTGCTAAAGCGGGTCACAACACTTTTGCAATTCAAGAATCACTGGACTACAACTCTGACAGAAGAAATCGACATACTGAGGAGTTAGTTAACACAGCCCGTGAATTGTTTTTGTGATACTTGAACTAGAAACGCGTTATGATTCCTTCAGTGGTCGTGCGCGTCTAAGACCAAGCAACCCACTGTTCGCCTCTGTGGCAGATGCCTAAAGGCAGGCACTAGTGCTTCGTTCCAAGTGACCTGTACCTCATAGGCAGCGCAACGGAGATCACTATTTCGAAGGGCAGGACAACAAGCTAGACCTCCCCGATCATCCCACAAAATTAAAACACTTAGTACGCGGTCACCCCGTTTTAAGATATAGCAGGATATAGCATATATGTATGAGTCATTCCACGTCAAGCGGGACAAAAACGGGTGATTCTTGACCTCGATGTCTGCGATTGAGGCATAGAAATTTTTACTGGTTCTTTGCAACAAATGAATACATCAGACAATTTTTATTCTATTTTTATCACCCCTAGTTCAGAAGTGACAGGGGGTTGAATTTTTGGAAAAACGGCAAAAAATCGCAAACACGCTCTTCTTTCACTGCTTATATCTCGAATTCTATTTATCCTACAGACTTCGTCAAAAACTCATTTTGAAGCTCGTGAATGAGACTTTCTTTATATATTTATTTAAATACCCGGTGACGAAACATTCGATTTGTTATGAACAATTATATTATTCAACGTGATTTTGAAGGCGAGAACACGCCTCTAAAAATCTGAAAAAAATATCAGCGTATTCCTTAATTAATTCTCTAGAAAACTGTAGATTGATAGGATGGAACTCCGATGGAAAGTATTTTTAAACAGCGATTGAATCACAGACGACGCGGGACGCGCGCGCGGCGCGCACTGTTCAGTGTGGTTCAGGTTAAATCAGAATCCGGTTATTGAAGGCTACGGATTGATTACAAATTTTGTATGGTTGGCTTACGGTTCCACGTTCTTGAATATACTACAGGATTGTTAACTATTACACTACCTAACAACTTGGTTCTGAGAATGAACAATCTATGAATTTTAACGGTTTTCTGCCAAGGACATTCTACGTCATCTATTGGCCTGATATTCAGATAAATGAATAAATTAATTTTTTTATTTTATTCCTGGGCGCAAAATAATCCAAATATTAAAAATATTACTGAAGAATTTTTCACTCACGACGATTACAAGAACGAAACAGCTGCATTACAAGCTCGATTTCAAAAAACAATACCGTGGCACATTGACATATCATAGTATTAAGCCAATAACAAAAAGAAAAATAGTAACTAAGAGATTCTCTAATGCAAAAAAATTTATAGAGGCCCTTGTTTCTCAGTAAACCTGTATAATACCTAGTTATAATATTACCTAGTTATAATATACAAGATGATTCTTTTAATGTAGGTTCGCATACCCGCTATTAACTCCTTACGCTAGTTCCGCGATATGAGCCGTGTCGCTCAGCGCCAGCGTGCGAAGTCACTTATCAATCTATGGTTTAAAAATACTTTCCATCCGAGTGTTATCCCATAAATTTACAGTGTTCTAGAGAATTAATCGAGGAATACGCTCATCTTTTTTTCAGATTTTTAGAGGCGTGTTCTCGCCTTCAAAATTACGTTTAAATAATATAATTGTTTATAACAAATAGAATGTTCAGTCACCGGGTATTCAAATGAATATATAGGGCTGTCTCATTCAAGAGCTTCAAAATGAGTTTTTGACGAAGTCTGTAGGATAAATAGAATCCGAGATATGAGCAGTGGAAGAAGAGCGTGTTGGCGATTTTTTGCCGTTTTTCCGAGAATTCAACCTCCTGTAACTTCTGAACTAGGGGTGATGAAAATGAAATAAAAATTGTTTGATGTATTCATTTGTTGCAAAGAACCAGTAAAAAATTTCATACCTTAATTGGAAACATCACTGTCAAAAAGCTGTTCCGTTTGACCTGGAATGACTCATGGGGCATTCCATGCCAACTCGACCAATAGTCCAACTCCAAGAGAAAGTCAATTTCTTTCGATTTTACCAGAAACGGGTATATTGGATTTCTGAATCTTTGAGTTCAGAACAAAAACGCCAATTTTTATTTTTTTTCCAGTAAGATCTCATAAAGTCTGTGTCTCGCGGCGATAATTTTCAGCCATATCCGAAGAAGAAACTAATTGAATCGATTCGAAGGAGTTTTAACAGATGGTGCATATCATCAAGACAATTCTTATATCAAAAAATACCATGGGAGTAAAGAGATCCAATGATGCTGGTGGAAAATTGATGCAAAAATTACAATTTTTCCGACTGGATAATACTGTAGCGTAACTTATTATCAGTTGAGATCAGCAAAACTGCAAATCATCAACAAAACTCAGATTGTTCAAACAAACAGAAGAGAACTGAGCTCCACCCTTAGACATGGTCCAATGAGATCGTCGTAAAACACAGAGTTTCCAAAACGTTTTTAAAAAAAATTAAAATGGGCGGTTTTGTTTTGATTTCAGAAATTCGTTATGCGTTATAACCTGAAGAAAATGAATGTGTCTCTTAGAGTTGGAACAGTGTCATAAAAAAACATGGATTCAATTGGAAATGGTAGCCGAATAGCTCGTGTGTAATATATAGGGTGGTCCATTTAAGTTGGCACAGCAGGATATCGTGAGAACAACGTATTTTAAAGAAAGATGTTTGAAATAAAAGTTTCATGGTTCGGAGGGGGCAAAACACAGTGCTATCGTACTCTCCATTCGGTGGAGGTTTACAAGATCATTCGAAGGTCAACATTTTTTGTTCAATGGGACCAACAATGACAGATTTGCATTATTCGCTTGTTTTCAACTTTAGTGCGAAAATGATGGAAATGAAAGTTGTAGAAAAGATATAATTTTCCACAAATTTGAACCTGATCGTTTTTATCCTAGGATCGACATTTTCAGACTTATACCGAATTCTGGGGTAGAAATTTTTGTTTTTTCAATTGTCTCGTTGATTATCAACTCTACCGTGAAAAGGGTGATGATCAAAGTTACAGGAAATAAAATTTCCTACAATTGATTGTTCCCTACCATTTTTGCGATAAAGTTGGTAATAAACGAGTTGGCGTCTATCTCTGTAAATATCGATCCCAGGGCAAAAATAATAAGAACTAAACTTGTTGAAAATTATATTACCCACAACCTTTCTTTTCATAATTTTCGCTCTAAAGTTGAAAATAAGCGGGTTATTTGAAAAACCAAAAAATCACCCTTCAAATGAATATGGCGGCGAACGCTCCAGGGGGACTGTCCCGAAAATCAAGATTTCCACTCTCGAAGACCTCCCCTCTAAGTATAAAAAAAATAAAATCGCGTCCCGGAATTTTCCCGATTTGAGATCCTAATTTGACTAGACTATCCTAAAAGTAGATTGACCCTCATGGAATGAAAACAAAAACATAAGCAGATCACTACATTGGCCTATTAAGTCGCCAGATCTTTCTTCTACCTATTTCAATAATTTTAAAATATCTTGAAAGATTGATGCGTAGAAAAAACAACTTGGGATAAAAGTTTTGTATTTTTTTGTGCAAAACGCAAATCTGTCAAAAAAAAGTGTACGTTCCTATTGAAAAAAAAATGTTGACCTACGAATGACCTTGTAAGCCTGCACCGAATGTAGAGTACGATAGCACTGTGTTTTGCCCCCTCCGAACCATGAAACTTTTATTCCAAACATCTTCCTCTAAAATACGTTGTTCTCAAGATATTTTGCTGTGCCAACTTAAATGGACCGCCCCGTATATAGCACGATGCGAATTTACTGACTATGAATGAAACAGCCCGAGGTAACTTGCGGTGTGATTGTAGTGAACTCAGTGCCTATCAATTTTTAATTTTTTGATGTTGGCATAGATGTGAGCTGTCAATTTCTAGCGTGATTAGTCAATAGCACGAACCTGGTAGTACTTCGTGCAGATCGGAACATCGGCTCCGACTTTTTTCTCAACTCCGAACGATTTTCCGTCACGGTAACAGTTGCGTTTCCCCTCTTGACCTGAGAATTCTTGAATCTTTCTAGCCTAGCTTCAGCTGGTGATACTTTTTTTGCGATGGGATTTCTAGGTAACTTGTCAGGAACATCAACCATTAAGTCCTCAGGAAATTTCTCATTGTTCAGGTCGTTATTGATGCGATGCCTCAAGTTGTCATCATATTCCATCAAGTGAATCTTTGCCAACATTCGATTTTTCTCGATCGTGTCGTCGCTAAGAATTTCTTCAATGTGAACCTATTATTACAAGATCACGAAGATTATACTTGTAGAATAGGTTTCAGAATCAGATAAATGGGATGACATAGTTAATAACTTACTAAGAAAATTTTCCCAGACTTTAAACGTGTACGTATAGGATGATATAATAATGATATAATAATACCACTGACCCCTGTCTGGTTGGTGCTGCTGTCATCCCCATCAGGGTATCCATCGTTATTATTTTTGTTCCTAAGGTCATGTTGGTACACCTCTTCTTCGTAGGAAATAATTGGTCCTCCTCCATTGATGCTGCTATTGATATTGGCTTTTGTGGTTCGCTTGACATTCACAGTTTGTCGCACGACAGTGCTATTTCCATTCATCTTGGATGAAACGTGCCCGTTGCTTGCAATTGCAATTTGCCTCTCGGGCTTGGTATTCAATGGTTCTAATGGGTAACTTCTATCAATGCCTTTCACGGATGTCTGGCGTCGTTCGTCAAACATTTGTCGTACCTATGGAGTTCCAATAGTGTTCAGAACGAACAGGTCTGATACTTACAGTTAGATGGACGAAAACTACGGTATTTTGATTTTGAGAATCTGAAATTCTGTATTAACTCTATTTTGCTGAAATCTAAGCTGGACAATTTGAATTTGAATTCAAATTGATACTATTTTCGGAATATCAAAGCAGCTGCAATTCAAAATGAGAAAAAGATGAATCGCTCAATTTGGTTTCAGTGTTTATGCATTGAGGAAATGTTGTATTGTGGGGGGCGTCTAAACGTGCCAATTTATTTATGAAATGATTACCTTTCCACCTTGGGACGTGCTACTTGTTTGTATAGTGGAGGTTCTCGTAACGGAGTGCTGTTGAGACACAGAGCCCGTGGATCCAGCACCACCTCTTCGAACAACTTGGTAAGCTCTTTTTTGGTGTTGATCGTAAAGTTGTAACAACTTTTGCTCCTTTTCCTGCATCTGCTTCTGCTGGAAGCGAGCCTATAAGAGAAAGGGTTCTTAGTCTTAACGTGTCAGGTATTAGAAGTTTGGATGCAGGGGTAACGCCACATCAAGCAGGACGAAATCGTTGAAAAATTTATTATTGTGATATTTTCATAACATTTTGTATGGGTTCTATGGATGGCAGAAAGAGAAGCTGCTTCCTCGCACCGATCGTTTTGAAATTCTACGTACAAATAACTATCGAGTGGCGTCGAGTTTTTTTCAATTTTTTCAATCAGTATGAATCTTACAATACCAAATAGGTCGATTTTATTGTCAAAAAATCGACATTTCAACTTTAAAATGATGCAAAAAATTTAAAAATTGATAAAATAAAAAAAACTCAGCGTCAATTGGGAGAAAAACTAATTAACTAATCAAAACAATTTGTTTTTTTGATTTCAGATAATCCAGTGCTGCGGAATCGCGGTCACCTCAAAAATTTTTTTTTCTCCATACCTCGGTCGAAAGTACGTACTTCCGGCATCGATTGTGAAGCAGAAAGCCTAACTTTCATGCATTGGTAGAACTACACGCGCGCCCTCTGTAACAGCGGGAGCGAAAAATTACTCGCACGCACCGACTTGTGAAGGTGGGAACGACGGTAGTAACTGCACGCTCATAACCTCGAAATTCGCGTCGAGTGATTTTTGTTGTGTTTATAAAAAAAACCAAAAATAAAATGAACGAAACATTGTCGTCAGACGGAACCACGGACGAAGAAGAGGTAATGAAGGATTTCGATGCAGAAGCACGATTAATTATCGAAACCGAAACGTTGCCAAAAAAGTCTGCCGAACGATACGTACTAATCTACGATACCTACAAAAAGTGGTAGGTAGAACATAAAAGTTCTCTGTCAGAGTCTGAGGAAAGTAATCTGATAGTGTATTTCAAAAACTTAAGTCAGCGATTGAAACCGTCAACTCTGTGGAGTTCAATGTTGAGAAAAACTCTAAATTCGAGAGACAATATCGACATCGGCAAGTTTCATAACCTAAAAAGCCTAGTCGAGAACAATTCAAAGAGTCACAAACCTAAAAAATGCAATAGGCAATCTTTGTGATAAATAATATAAGTTTTTGCTAAAACTATTTTATAATGAATAATATGATTGTGATCAGCCATTAATGATTAAAACAACAACAAAAAGTACTCATTGTGATAAATAATATGTTAAATTTTTGCTATAACTATTTTATAATCAAAAGATAATATAACTGTGTTGTACCTATAACAAAGATTTTGAGAATATAAGACACTATATATATATATATATATTCATGTTTCATAACTTTGTTAATAAAGCATTCTTCGCTTGAATATTGGCGCCAGTAACCATCTTGCTATACAAACCTAACCTAACTCTCTTCCGTGTTTGATGCCTGCCCCGGACCAGCAGCACTCGCTTCGCTCGTGCTTGCAATGTCGGGCAGGCATCGACACTTGTTAAAACGTATAAATCGCTATAAAAATTCAATTAGTCAGCGTACTTTCGACCGGGCATGAAGAAAAATAGTATACACCACGCGGGCAGCCGTTTGAAAGCCCTGGACTGCGTGATATGATGCCCTCGGCTTCGCCTCGGGCATCATATCGTGCGCAGTGCAGGAAATTCAACTTTCTGCCCTCGTAGTGTAATATACTATTTTCAAGGCACCAGCGGAAAACTGCAATAAATCCGTTATTTCTTTATATTTTTGTACCATAATTTTTTTAAATATTCTTTAAAGGTTGTATTATAATATGCTAATTTTCAAAATAAATCTATAATAACAATATGTTTGAAAAAAATTCCTGAAAGTAGGCCTTTTTTTGATCGAACAAACTTTACCTCCCCCCCCCCCCCCCCCCCCCTTCATGGATTTGCCAGCATAGAAATTCCCATTTGTTATAAACAATTGAATCTTCAAATTCGATATTCAATATCAGTCTACACGATAAAAATTTCGAAAAAATATCAGTGTAATAGTTGATTAATGGCCGACAGAACGGGTAAGTTTTACAAATAAAAATCCGAAGGGTTTCATCCAAAAACAACGGTTGAGTCTGTCCAAGTAGCGCGCGGGAGTGAATCATGATAAGGAGACTGGAAACCAAAGGCTCGGAAAGGATTGCTGACTGGCTCCACCATATTATGTAACGGAGCGAAAGCTGATTCGTGAAAAGCATAGCAAGAACGAAAAAACCTTAGATAAAATGCCAAGACATGATGAAGAATTCTATCCTATTATATTCTATTCTAGTTTGTTCTATTCGATTCTCTTTCCAGTTCTTCCATCTCCTCCCGCAGCTTTCTCATGTTGCTGCTGATCTGCTGATTTTCTTGTTCCCATTTCTCCCTTCTCATTGCCGTTCTCATCTGCCGTGTCTTGTCTCACAGCCTACTCAACTATCACGTCTGCTCCTCGAAGAAATAAGCTAGTTTATCCATGAGCTTCAATAGTAAATCTGCTAAGTTCTCAAATTCTCTCTTTTGACTCTCCTGGCCTTCTTATGCTTGCCTCTACCCTCCTCCGGTGTCTTGCGGTTAAATTTTCAGTCTTCTGGCCCCTTTTCTTTTTCATCTTTCTGTAGTGACCTAGCAGTTATAGAGCTTTTCTTGAACATTTTCACCTTCTTCTTTGCTCTTTCTGCCTTTTCATAGTCTCTTCTTCGTTTCTGCATGAACTCTCATCCGTTATCCATCTAGAGTCCCTGGAATGTCTGATCTCTGCCTTGACCAGTCTTTCAGACTCCCCGCTTCAAACGGTCTTCCTCGAGGTATCTTCCCCATAATCTGCAGGTCGGTCTAGTTACTATGACCGCCCCCTCTTGTCATTTTTTTCCCGTCGGTACTTCACACCGCTCTGCCTGAGCTTGACCTGCTTCTATCGGTATGTGATCGGTGTCTGTCTCTATGCGGCCTTCCTGTATTATTTTTTCACCGCTCGCGTCACTCTTTACACATACCTCAGGATCTGCGTTGTTCTTTTCCATCCAAACTTTTGATTATCCGAACTAAGCTTGGTCCCAACTAATTCGGATGATCAAGGTTCTACTATATCTGTCGTCAAGGGCATGCAAGACCCTAATTACGTGCCACTTTGTTGACAAAACATGAATATAGGCTGAATAAATGCAGATTAATTTTTTTGGTAAATAATTCCCTACATTCATCTTCTAGATGGAGAAGTTTCGGAACACTGGAATCCTCGCGGTTACTGCGCTGTATTTCGTACTACAGTTTGAAGGAGATAGAGAGTGGGCTAAAATCACTGCACCATTTAAGTATTTTGATATTGTTGCACAAGGCATACGATCCACTTACAATTTGTATAGATCAGTGTCGTAGCCACGGCCGTAGAGTACGAACAGACGTGTGTTGTGTAGGGGGGAGACCGTGGTGAAGTGGGCACCTCAGCTGAAGGTGAAAATAGAAAATTGTGGCGTAGCTGACACCAAGATCAACGTTTTTATCTTTCTTAACCCAGGGATGCCCACTCTGTCCCGGCCTCCCCAACATGCACATTTGTCGATATTTTTGTGTGAATACACGTTAAGCTTAATACTAGAAATTTTGAATATCTATTAAAGTAATTCATACGTAATGTTTTCCTGTAGCTGTTAATTTGTTTCCTGCTCTGGCTGATGAAACGTTCACGTTTGCTGATGCAAATGATGCAAGGTTAGCGGAGAGTTTCCTAATCTAGTACATACAAATGTCACCAAAAAGCGTTTTCCTTCAAATATGCCTTCCCAAATCTGACTAGATAGATATCTGTAAGATGATAATTATTCAGACGACAGAAATTATTTAAAATATCGTTATCGGTGCAATGATTATAGTGTAAAGAAATTTTTCGTATTATTTGTGGCAAGAGCAATCTCTTCAAAAACTTCCGATATACTGTTTCCACGAGCTCACACTTTGACGAAAATAGTAGAGACAAAGACAGCTAACGAGGTTCGCTCACGAATGATAAGGATCGTAATGATACTCACCAGCGAGCCCTAACAGAAATTTCGGTCCTAAGAATTACAAACATCCAAACCGAGGTCACTTCAGTAAAACAGGTGAATACGAATTTAATACTCGTTGCCATTATATCTGAACACATTGGCTCAAATCATCTTCGATACTTACAGAATTAAGAACCTAATATTTTTAACGTGTCAGTATAAATTTGCTGGCACAATATGTATACTAGGGTGGTCGTTAAGTCGGGAAAAAAATACCTTTTCGGGGCCGCTCCGCAAATCGACTCCAAATAATTAAAAACAAACACTGTAATTTTTCCAGATTTTTATTCCAACATTAAACCCTTGACCACACAGGATGAACTTTTCCATTTGAAATGCACGAGGTTTCGCGGTCTTTCCAGTTATTATTTTATTCCAGAACTATCATGGGCCTAAAAATTGGAAATTCTCAGAAATTAGTGTTCGAGAATGCTGCGATGTGGAAAAAAATTGCCATCCCGGTGCCTTTAAAATTTCGTATGGGTTATCCCATATCAATATGATGATTTTTTTTTCCAATTTCATTGAACGTTGTTCAAACATCGGGAAATATAAATTTTCAGTATTTTTGAACAATATTCGATGGAATTGGAAAACATAAGAATCATCACATTGGCTTAAGTTATTACAATACCATTCTGGAGATTTTTAAGGATATACAATGAACCTTAAACTTTAAAGAAAAAAAAATAATGATAATAATTGAAAGTAGTAATCATCAAGAAAATTTCAATTTTTTTTTTAACTGACAAAAAAAAATAGAAAACGAAAAAACACCACTGCAAATTTCAAATTTTTTTAAATATCACCTTAGCTTTCGCAAAAAAAAGGAGAATCATGTAATGCGGGGGTATACCTATTATTTATTATCATACCTACTTGAGGATCCCAAAAATATTCCTGGTGTTTTAAATAAATATTACTCAGATGTAAGCGTATTTTATTCATGTTACCATTACTATACTGAATTACTATTCATTTACAGCAATTTTCACAACGCGTCTGTCGCAAAACGAGAATAATCACGGTAAGTAATGCGAAAAATTAATTTTCACCTGGATTTTCGGATTCTATGGAAAAAAACACGTTAGTTTGGTAAAAAAAACGATATTCTATGACAATTTATAACGAAGATATCTAATTTGCAACTAAGAGGGCAACAGGCGGCCCAGTGGCTCCCCACCACGCCCGCCGCGCTCGTTTCGATTCAATAATTTTTTTCGACGAACCGAACGGCCCGAGGTATGTGGAAAAATTCACACTCATCCTCCCAGTTTTCTAGAATTTACTGTGTTTTTTTTGAAGAAAAATATTAATTAGAAGAGCATTGAAGAATACAAACGTGAAACAGCGTTATCTCCGGTTCTAAAGAAGATATTTTGATATTTTTTTTTTTTAATTTGTGTTTTAAAAAGATGTCCGAGAATCCGTAAAAACATTTGAGATAACTTGAGAATTTTCGGAGTTATTTCTATTTGTTTATAACGAAAAATCTTATTTCCTCGGAATAAGTACTATTTTTCAACCGAAAAAATCATTTTTCAATATATATGTATATTGAAAGTGGGTATCGAAAACTCAGCCTCATTGTCAGATTCTTCTGTACGATGTGAGCCCCGGATCTTTAAAAGGAGAGCGAAACCGCGGATTTTCGCAGATCGTTTATTACTGCGAGCCTATAGTACATAGCCAGATCGAGTTTGCAGATTCCTTTAGAGCACAGTTCATACTAAATGCAGTATGAGTTTCGTAACCGCATGTTGAAAATTCGGAGAGTGACTCGCAAAAAAAAAAAAAAAAAATTCCCAGGTTTTCCTTAATTTACAGCTAAATTAATAACGACACATGACTTTTTAAGAGCTCATTTTCTTGAGCTCGATGAGACGAACAACTTCTGTCTGAAGCATTTTGTTGTAAAACTTATAGGAAAAAAGCTCAATCGCAAAAAGTAGGTTTTCGATTGTTTAACAATTTTTTGCCACCAAAGCCGTCAGAGATTTTGTACGATAACTTATGGGTATGTTTGTGAAGATGTAATGAACTCGTCAAAAAATTAGCAGAACTAACATATTTCGGAATAGACCTTCATAGATTTTTGGTATAATTCGACTGGACTATGATGCGATTAGCTTCATGAAGAGTGCCGTTCCACTTATTCAAAAATACCAAATCGTTGAAAAAACGAAACTAACCTTTGCGTATCGACGAACCGAGTGTCTCAATGATGAGTTCTTTACCACATTCTGAAGATTCATGAACATGCCAGAACTGGTAAGAATACTTTGATTTAATCTTCCGTTCAATGATACTATAATAAGTTTCATGAACTTATGACCGCATAACTGAATGTCATAATACATAAGCTCATTTTACTGTTGTACATTATTACGGATTACCATTGAATTCGAACTACTGCAACCGAAGAGTGCTCTTGATGGCCTCACGAAAAATTTCGCAGGCTATGCAAATGCCATATTGAAACTTTACGCAGTGGAAACAGGCAACAACGAATTGCTTCGTAAATTGATCTTCATATTTTTATACATTATGTAAATTGTTTTCCACATTTAATTTTTCTTTATCATTTCTTTGATCTTTGATATTACAGACTGGGATAGACTGATGAATGCAGTGCTGGCATTAACACAATTACTGCCACCAGTTGCAAAAGGGCGAAAGGGTGCAGGCAAGGAGCAAGAAAGAAAATAACATAAACAATCTGATCACTTTCCTTCCGGTAAACTATAAAAATATTGTTGAAGACCACACTGAATCACAGGAAGAAATTTTGGTATGGTTCACAAAAACATCTATGTTTTCAGAGTGGAACGCCGCTAGGATTCCTTATACGAGACAGAAACGAGGAGCCAAAATTGATCGCTGTACGACCGAATAAGAATGCTATCAGCCAATATTTTTTGGCAGTCAATGCGGCTTATATCCTACTGCCTTCACTGGATTTTATAGAAGCGATCGAGATTTCCTCTTTATAGCACATTTTGTGTGTTGGCGCAAAATTTGATAAAAATTTATCAAGTTTTTGGATGCTTCTGCAGCATAGATTCTACAAGATTGAATGCAGTATAACGCCAAAGATCATAGACATTTACTGTAGAATTTGCGTTACGAAAAAAGACGCTGAAAACATCGTTCAGAGCGCAAGTACTGATGTATAAGCTTCACATTTTTGTACCTACATTATTTTTGTTGATTTTAATGTTTGTATTACTTTTTTATTTCAATTTTGATACTTCCAGTTTTTTTTTATTAATGACAGCAGGCTTTAGTTATATCTGATATTATATTATACGCACGACACGACTTGAGAAAAATCAGTCTACAGTGCTTCAAATGTAACTTGGATTTTCCGAGCATAAAAGGACTTTGTAAACATTTACAATCAGACCATATGTTGTTCGAGGGACGTCACTTAAGTTTAAATTGTTGTAACAGCCCTGCTAGTTGTAAAACGACAGTAGTTTTCGAAGACACTCTTCACACTGCTGTCACAAAACAGTACTGCGGTCCCATAGTTTTGAGAATGCATCACCAAGTTCAATTAGTGAAACTCTGGAAGAAAGTATACATCAAAATATAACTGAAAAAATTGATCATAATGATTGAAAAACTTCTGTAGCTAATAATAATGCTCACGATATTGCGGAGAAAGTATTTAGTTTCATTTCAACTTTATATTTATCAAGCCTTCCCGATACAACGATCAATACAATACTGCAATGTAGAACAGAATTAATTTTTCCATTTTTGGATGACGCTCTTGTAAACTTGCAGAATCGGGAGAATGCCAATCTATTTTAAATGAATTGCGTTCTGCATTTCCGGGGCAATTAACGAAATACAAAAGAAGACAGTGTCTCACACAACAAATGGTACAGCCCGTTAAAAAAGCACATGGAATCAGATTCGACTTAGTTTATGATAAACTATCAAAAACATACAAACAAGTACCTGTTACTTGTACATTTTCATATGTCCCCAGTTTGGAAAATTTAAGTTACATTTAAAGAAACGATATTATATTGCAGTCATTCTAAAAAATAACCAACCGAATGTTTCAGTATATATACTCATTTTGTCGATGAAGAATTGTACAAAGAAAATAGTTTTTTCAGAGATAATACTCACACAATTCAACTTTAGATATATTTCGATGAATTCGAAATCTACAATGCGCTAGGTAGTAGAGCAGGTAATCATAAGATCGGGGCATTTTACTTCACAATCAATCATTTACCCATGCACCTAAACTCCTACATGAAAAATATTCACTTGCTTAAACCCACAACGAGGATCTAAGTAATTTCGGAGTTAATCCTGTATTGGAGGAAATTGTTCGCGATTTAAAAGTATGAGAAAAAGAGGGATTTTTTTGTGAAAAAATGAACGCTAACATAAAGGGTACATTGGTATAGTTAAGTCATGACAATTTAGGTGGTGCCACGTTATCTGGAATGGTTTAGTGTTTCGTTGCAGACTATTACTGCCAAATTTGCGTCATGCATAAAAATATTGCTCGAACAAGTTGTTCGGAAAATGAAGGATTAATTAGACACAGTGAGTCTTTCCTTGACCATTCAAATGAAATCGGAAATACGACAGATGCCAAGAGAAAAAAGACTGTAAATAATGTGTATGGAATAAAAAGCAAGAGTAAACTTGATGAACTACAGTATTATAGTTTTGGAAAAAATCATACCGTTGACGTTATGCACGACTTATTAGATGGCACTGTCCAAGAAGAAATAAAGAAGTTCTCCCAAACTATAAGTAACAATGAAATAATTTCACTCGAAGAATTTAATGGTAGGATCCATGTCTTTGATTATGGATTGTGCAATCGGGCTGATAAGCCAAGTACTCTTCGTTTGGACGGAATGGGGGGTAAAATCAGACAGGAAGCTGCTCGAACATGGTGTCTCCTAGTTTTTCTACCGCTCATATTGCAAGACGTATAACTAAGTTTGACGAAGTTACCTGCGATAAATGGAAGTCTATTCTACTATTGATAAGAATTGTTAAGATTCATCTTGCTCCTAAAATAACTCAGCAAATGTGGCGACAATTAAGAGATCTAATCAAGAACATCACTCACATCAGCGTACATTAGAGTATATGGCACTCAATTGACGCCAAAACAGCAGTTCATCACACATTACCCTATGATAATTCAAAAAATGGAATCATTGAGAACACTTTGGGCAATGAGGTACGAAAGTAAACACGGTTATTTCATTGATTTGTCAAGAAAACTAAAAAATTATAAGGATACATGCCGTTAGCAATGCGCCATCAATAAAATAAGTATTACTGCTGGCAAAACAGTTAACATTTGAGGCACCCCTAAAACTGAACGACTTTAAAGAGTGTGGTCTACCAAGTACCGTTTATTGCTCTCTTATATGAGAACACTTATAGGTATTTCACCTGACACAAACATTTTTATCGGCAAAAATATACTACACCGAAATAGTTCCTTGGTTTAGGATAATTTTATATGCGTATCACTTTCAAATACTCTTCCTAATTTTGGAAAAACGTTATTTCATCTTTATTTCCAATCAACTGTTTACGCGATTGTTGAAGAATGGAAAATGATTGTTAAATCTGACATCATAAACATGCTAATCTAACACGATGTACAAGTACAATGAGTAAGTGAAACGGTAAGTAGCTGTTATTTTCAACAGGGAATTTAAATAAAACCGACAGGTATTTCTAGTAGAACTGAAAGAATTGACAAGAATTTCGTGTTATTATTAACAAGACAATAATGTTGAATTAACATTTCATAGACGGTAAGTTCCACTTCGTAACAGTTGTTGCATTTGGGTTTTAACACGTTAGTTTTGTTGAAATAACATTACTTTATTGTTTAATTAACATTATGTTCTTTTTGTATTAACGATAAAATCTGTTAATAATCTGTCAAAAAATTAACAGGTTTTACCAGTAAACGCTTAACAGCGATGGTTTCTGTTGAATTGACAGAAATATATATGTGGACTTTTTGGGGCAGATGAAAAATCTCAAAATTAACAGATTTCTTTCAAAGTGTGTGGATCTCAAATGGTATATGAATGGACTTACTGTATATTGGATGAATATTTTACAACAGGTAGGCATAGTATAATAGTTTTTTAAGGAATTTCTCCTCCCTACACACGGAAGAACGCTGAATTTAAGGCTGTTGAAGGGGGGTCCTGCCATTTTTTCGACTGTCCGCAGCGCCGCTACGCATTGAGTTTTCGAACTAAACTCGTCAGGACCGTGCTGATACAAAATATGGGTGCAAATTACGGGGCCCCCAATTCTACACAATTTGTTGTCGATTAAGAATATTTCTTAAATCTAAGTTCTTGCGTGTCTATAAACAACCTCGCAGCCAATATTTCATAATGCATGAATTATCTATGAATTGGGTACATTAAAATTGATGGTAGACGTGACACATGAAACTTTAATCCAGTAATTCTACTTGCAGTTATCGTCCGGGGGATTCTAAATTTCCAACTAAACGTCTGATTGTTTCAACAATTACAATTAAGGATATCAAAGTAATTGCGAGTATTCGAAAAAACAGTGATTTATTTTTAGTCTATTCTACTGACTGCAGCTACTCTGCAGCATCAGAACTAATATGAGGTTTTGAATGATCCGCATAGTCAAAATAACTAAAAGAATACACTACAATATACGTTAGATGACAATAGCTTAATTTCCATGCATTTCAACATATACGAGCTTTAATTAAATAAATTCAGTCGAGGAGTGCAATATGTTATGTGCAGACAGTGCATACACAGTGTTGCGCATGATAACGCATTTGTTCATTTATCTGGGCATAAACTCGTTTATATGAGATTATACCTGAACTTATATGACATTTTATGTATCGAATTCTATAGTTTGTCTACATGTATCATGGAAACGATGAATAATCGAACGTTCAAGGCATGCAAGAATTCTGTCTCAGAATTAAAAAAGAGTTGTGCGAAGATACTTTATTATTTATTCTATCACTTATGTCAGTTGAACTCGTGAGTTTCTTATCTTCTGAGGGGGAATTCGAATATATGAATCGATTGAGGTGACCATAATTATATGCAAACTAGGAACTCAGTCAACTTATCCTCATAAGGGAGTCTGCAACTGGAACTTTTACAAGAACCATTTAATTTTTTGCAAATTAATAAAAAAAGGTCCAGTAGAGAAATGCCTCCTATAATTTTTAGAATATGAAAGTACATGTATTGGAACATAAATTTCAATTTTCTGCAGTGCTATTGTATGCGCAGAAAACCTTTCGCAGAAGGTCTCCTATGTATTAATGCGGAGGTTCCCTGCGCTGAAATTTCATCGCAGAAGGTTGAATTATTTTTTCCATACAAATACACCATGAAATAAGAATCGCAATAAGTGTTTCTTAATTGGACCTTTTATAGCCATTTATGAAAATAAAAATGTACTTTTATCGAAGTTTCAGTGGCGTTTCCCCATACTTTGATGAAGAATGAAAATGCACAGTAGTTCCATCTAACATGCCTGTTACATAAAATTAGGTAAAAAATGCGCAACACAGTTTATGCACGTTCACATTATTGAGTACAGACAGTTTGTTTACGAGTATGATTCTAACCTACAAATTAATTGATAAGTAGTTTAATTGGCAGCTCATTATACCTACGATTCGAGTTTACTACTATTGGTGTCTATCCCGAATTTTTGTCTGATTTTCTGTGCTCATCATCAATAATATTGTGCAGAATTAATTTTCATAACCTCTCAGCAAGCTGCTAACAACCGTGGAACGAAGCCCAAATTCTGTGGCATATTCACGTAGCGCACTGTTTTGAGCCGCCATAGTGTGCGTCTTGTATAAGGTGGAAATGTGTGTGATTGTGTGAGTGAAACAGACGAGGCCCTCGGAAATTTGTATTCGGCTATGAGTCCCGGCAGCTTCAGTCAACGAGCCAATAGTGGCGCCATCTATTAGCTCGAAATTTTCGCACGCTAAATTCTCCGATTGTAGACAGCTTTACAACTTGGGACGGTGATTGAACTATTTCTACTGTAATATTCTTATGGGTGAAATAGTGCTCAGTACCAGTCGAGTGCAAGAAATCATTATATCGTCGAAATTAGATGTCACACGTCTCACTCGGCAGCCATGTTTACTGTGCCAGTGTGTGTATCTATGTGCCAGCTGTCACGAGGATATTATATGAAAATTTTATTAGAACTTCAGCCTTATTTGTGACTAACCTCCGCTATTTCACCCAAAACAATTTTAATCAAGGAACATTTCTTACACATCAGATTCTCGAAATAATTCTTTATTCACGAGAATTTAGCGTGCGAAATTCACTCGTAGGTGTGTACATTTGTATGTGCCGTTACCCCACCATGGGACCCCCTTCAACAGCCCTAATCATTTTTTACCTTGAATTGTGAATTTTAGCGATTGTACTTGCAAAAAGTATACTTTTCAGGGTGCAAATACTTTCTTTTTTCTAGGACAGTCTATTTCCAGTCAAGATAAGCTACGAAACTGAAATTCGTTGCAACATTATAAAGTAATGCGAAAGGCGCTGAATCCTGAGACAATTTTCAATTTTGGGCGACGTTAGACCTGAAAGGGCCTATGAGATTGAATGAAGCATGGTGAGCCTCATATTTTGGCCCAAAGAAACACCCCTGGCAATTTGGTCCAAAAGAATTACCCGGAATTCCGACACTCTCCTTGTCAGTAGTGATTAATGGAGTATTGAGATTCATTGAAAAATAGTGAAGTTCCTTACAAAATTAGATGAGCGTTTTTTTTAGTGATAAAAGAACTAAGTTTTGTCATAGAAATGACAATTTAGAGATGAAATTGCGATTATCTCTGAAACTACAATATTTGCGCGATAATTGCTATGGACCTTTTTTGTAGACAATTAAATTTCCTACACAACAGTGTGGAACAAAAAATTATTGCGTAACTGAACTTTAACTGCAACTGGCGAGTCTGAGATGTTGACCGAAAATTTTTCCCCTCCCCACACAATTTTGTTTCATCGCAAAGATTAATATTTCTGCTACTACCGAATTTATTTTTTTTTAAAGCGGAAATTCGACCCACTCTATTAGTGAAAGCGCTCTATAAATACGTACCTTTTGTCAATATTCTGCCGCTTACTTGTATTTGTTTTGCATTAATAAAAAATATTGATTTCCTCTCAATATCTTGCTTTTTTTATGTTTACTGTATTTAAGAATTATTATAAAACATTCCCCACTTTCAGGTTCTCAAATAATTGAACTGATTGGAGCCGATTCCCATGTATTCATATTTTTTTGAATGTTTCCTGCAGCCTGAAATGAAGAACCATAAAACGCTTTTTTCATATTTGATCCTTGCAAAATTACTTATTCTGGAACAAATTTCAATTTTTTCCTCAATTTCGCCCAAAACTCAATTTTTATTAAACAAAAATTTGACACATTTGACCATACCAACTACTGTATAATGTGGCAGACACTGCGAAATGTAACCTGAATTTGTTTTTGGGAGGTCGGAATACTTTGACACCTAAACCAGCCCTCGAATATCCAGTGTGCCGGTGAAATTTATGAAAACACGTGTACTGGGGAAAAAGTAATTATTAAGTGTAACACGTAGACTCCCATCGCAAATACATTCGCATGAATCTCGACCAGATATTGTTTTGCATCGCACTACTATTTGTCTTCTGTTACTGCGTAGGCCGTAGTATCCCGTTCAAGGTATATATATTCGTATGATTCTCGGTCAACTATTTGTTCGCATCGTTTTACTATTCATCCCGTGTTGCTACTTATTCGCATGGCAATTTTATGAGTAGCTGAAACATAAAAACCCGTGTCACGACGCTCGCTATTTGAAATGTACAAATTTTCTCATTCATCTAGATCCAGAAATGGGCATCTGACAATTTGACAGTGACTATTTTTATAACCTCGAAAATTGGAACGTTATTTAACGGACGAATAGAGCAACTTGGCAGAAATTGTGCGTTTTAGTTTCCAGGCGCTGTAAAGACGAAAAGCACTTTCGACACGGGGATACCCATATTCTCTTACGTCGTATAATCATATGACATGCAAACCACAAACTTCTTCTTCTTTTTCCTTATGCTTAACCCGTCATCGGAGGTAGCAAACGAATGATATGTTTTCCTTCGTCTAGTTAGTTGATGCGGGATACTGGAATTTCTCGAGATATAGGTCCGTTCCTTGTTCAAGAGTTTCTGTTCTCAGTCCCTTGTTGCCAAGTACCCAGGTGTATATTCTTCTATAGATACGTGGCCTTCCCCCTTTTAGATTCAGCTCTCCCTTCTGACTTTAGTGATTCTCTGTTGGAGTGATTTTGAGTGAATACCTTGCCGAACGCACTCCGGCTTCCGGACCCCGCCTAGATCCCCGCTGTACTCACATCAGTACTGGCCGAAAAACTGCGGTTCCGGGTCGGTCCGCTGTTCTCGAGTCGCGCTCCCGCAGCATCCATTACAAAGCTAGCATTGCTAGTGAATGAGCTCCCCGGAGCCACGTGGGGAACCCGAGCCCAAGCGCCCCCCGCAATGCACCGCGAGATTTAAACGTTTATTTGTTTGTGGTTCGATAAGAGTGAGCCTTAGGTTCCGTTGTTGATTGAGACATTACTATTGTTTTTTTTTTCCTTTTACTAGTTATTTTGTTTTTGTTATTTTTAATTAGCTTATTTTTACCCATCACCGCCTTGATCCTAATCTGTTGCAGTCCTTGACTGTGCCTATACTGAAGGGATCTTGTCTTGTTTTTATTATACCTTTTACTAGTTATTTTGTTTTGTTATTTTAAATTAGCTTATTCCTACCCATCACCGCCTTAATTCTAATCTGCTGCAGCCCTTGACTGTGCCTGAACTATAGGGGTATTTTCTCAAAGATTAAACATGTATGTGTGTATTATATTAGGGTGATCCAAAAAAAAAACGAAATTTTTTTTTTTTCGTCCAAACAGGTTCAAAAGTTTCATTCAGTTATAAAGATACGCCTGTTAAAATTTGAGCTCTTAATATTGTTGTGAAATTAGGCTCGCGATTATTTAAGATAATTAAATGTGGGTTGCCGAGAGAAATAAGATAAACAGGAAACGAAATAAGATGAAATAGATAATTGGGTTGTATTTGAAAATACACGTCTAGTCTAGCTCAAAGCTAAAACAAGACTGTTTTCTACAATAATGTCGTTGTGAGGAGTAACCGTTTATCATTCATCAAATGTTAACATCTTTTATCTTAGATGACTACTAGACCTTGCAAATTAAATATGAGGGGTGTTTTTCGACCTTTGTAACAATATTAATATTAAGAGGTGGCGCATAGAGTGGTTCAAATAATTTATCAATTTTTTTTTTAACTCTTACCCTCCCAAATGTTTCTGTTTGATGAGAAAAAAATCCTCGCAAAAGAGGGGCGCTGTAGCTCAACTCTAAGAGGTCGCTAGTTTTATTTTAGTTTCCTATTCATTCAACATGGGAATTTTTGTTTTTTCATTAAAATTGAAATTACACCTGATCATTAAAATTTTGTCCAGATAACCATTATATATTCAGAAAGCTGACTCTCTGAGCTTTTCGAAACTCTATATTAACGCATGATTATGATAATCAGAAGACCAGACCAGACCAGTAATTTCTTCGTAGTCAGAAATTTAGTAATTTTCAGATGGCTTTAACTGGTCTTCTAATTATCATAATCATGCATTATTATAGAGTTTTGAAAACCGCAGAGAGTCAGCTTTCTGAATATACAGAGTGGGGCATTTATGTTGGCAAACGCGAATAACTTGAAAATGAAGTATTTTAGAGAAAAATCTTTCAAACAAAAGTTTCATCATCTTTGGAGCGGGATCTAATGGCTATACGTTTTTGCAGATCGATGGAGAAGTTCATGGTCATATAAAGGTCAACTTCGTTTTTTTAAATGGATACCCCTAATTTTTTTTACAGATTCGTATTTTATGTGAGAAAATAAGCAGTTTTTGTTTCAACCATTTTTTTGTTTGGTCCAATTGTTTGCCAGTGATTGAGCATTTGAAAAAACGAAGTTGACCTTCATATGACGATGAACTCCCCCACCGATCTGCAAAAACTTATAGCCATTAGATCCCGCTCCAAAGATGATGAAATTTTTGTCTGAAAGATTTTTCTCCAAAATACTTCATTTTCAAGTTATTCGCGTTTGCCAACTTGAATGCCCCACCCTGTATAATGGTTATTTGCACAAAATTTCAATGATCAGGTGTAATTTCAATTTTAATGAAAAAACAAAAATTCCCATGTTAAATGAAGAGGAAACTAAAATAAAAATAGCGACCTTTCAGAGTTGAGCTACAGCGCCCCTCTTTTGTGAGGATTTTTTTCTCATAAAACAGAAACATTTGGGAGGGTAAGAGTTGAAGAAAAAAATTGATAAATTTTTTGGAACCACCTTAGTGGCGCATCGCGTATTTCTATTTCCCATCTAAATAACATGGGAAAATTTGTTTCCGCTTCTTCTGATTTTTATAACTAGCTAACGATGCGTCATACAGAAAATCTACAAACATATTTTTGTAGAAAATTAAATGCTCTACAAAAAAGGTCTCTTGCACTTTTTTGATAAATTCATTTTAGAAACTCATTTTTTGTCAAAAAGGTGGTTCTTTGTATTCGAATATCATTTGAATGGCTAAGTTTATCAAAAAAGTGTAAGAGACCTTTTTTGTAAGGCATTCAAATCCCTACAGAAATATGTTTGTAGATTTTCTATATGACGCATCGTTAGCTAGTTATAAAAATCAGAAGGAGCAAAAACAAATTTTCCTGTGTTATTTAAATGGAAAATAGAAATTCGCGATGCGCCACCTCTTAATATTAATATTAAGAGCTCAAATTTCCACAGGCGTGTTTTTATACCTAAATCAAACTTTTGAACCTGTTTGAAAGAAAAAAAAAAATCTCGTTTTTTTATGGATCACTCTAGTATATATACATATATATGGGGCATTCGATGACATCTCGATCAAGATTCTATGTCGATGTCTCTGATCGGCTTTATAATTTTTTGTATTAAAGTACATGACGAAGAACGCAATCGCAATTTTTTCAACATGGAGATTTCATCACAGTAAAAGATGAATAACAGAAACTAAAAAAAAAAAATCATTATTGAATTGCATTTTTGACGTAAGAATGAACATAAAAGCTCATTGTAATATATTATATTGAGCTTTCATGTTCATTCTTATGTCAAAAATGCAATCCAATAATGATTTTTTTTTTTTTTCTAGTTTTGGTTTTTTATCTATTACTGTGATGAAATCTCCATGTTCTAATAGGCGTCAAAAATGTCGTTATATTTCATAAGATTGTTGCGAATTATTTCAGATTTTAGAAAATGGGGGTATCTTTTTCAAGTTTTTGAATTATAGGTCAGATACGCTGGGTCGAAAAATTCTGAAAAAAATTTCGATTGCGTTTTTCGTCATGTACTTTCATACAAAAAATTATAAAGCCGATCAGAGACATCGACTTACATTAGAATCTTGATCGAGATGTCATGGAATGCCCCATATACAGGGTGGGGCATTTAAGTTGGCAAATACGATGAACTTGAAAATGAAGTATTTTCGAGAAAAATGTTTCAGACAAAAGTTTCATCATCTTCGATGCGGAAGCTAATGGCTATAATTTTTCCAGATCGGTGGACGAGTTCACGGTAATAATGAAGGTCAACTTCGTTTTTTTTAATGGATACCCCAATTTTTTCAAACAGATTCGTATTTTATGTGAGGCGATGAGCAATTTTTGTTTAAACCATTTTCTTGTTCGGTCCAATTGCTTGCGAATTTGTTATCCATTTAAAAAAACGAAGTTGACCTTCATTATTACCGTGAACTCTTTCACCGATCTGAAAAAATTATAGCCATTAGATCCCGCTTCGAAGATGACGAAACTTTTGTCTGAAACATTTTTCTCGAAAATACTTCATTTTTAGGTTAATCGCGTTTGCCAACTTGAATGCTCCACCCTGTATACCCACATATATATATGTTTTTTTTTCCCCTGCTTCTAGACTATTTTATTGAATTGGGAAAGGAATCGGCCAATCAGTCTCCTGCACTTCAGGCTGTTGATGCAGATAGTACTGATAGAGTCCGACACCTTATACCCCATGCGTATTAATTCCAGTATCAGTTTTGTTCTGTCCTGAGTTTCCCAAATGGGGCACGACCATATTGAGTGATTAAGATTCTCGGTTCCCAGCGTACATTCGCACATGTCATCATTTACGATGCCCATTCTTTTCAGGTGGTCTTTTAGTTGTACGTGTCCGCTAAGGATCCTGTTACTAGTAACTATTTCTTTTCTAGGCATACCACTGTGGGCGAACCAGGCCCTAGTTTTAAAGCCCTCGACGTAATAAATGTAGCTCCTACCTTTCAGATACCCTCTTTCCCCATAGTTCGCGATGAAGTTGTTTGTTTCTTTTATTGTGTCTGATTTAAAAAGGTTAAAGAGGTTTGAAGGATCGGTTTTTGTTCTTGGGATGGCTAAAGCCTGTAGAGTTCGTCGGCTTCGCAATTTCCCAAGATGCCTATGTGGCCCGGGATCCAAATTATGATCCACCGTAGGTTGAATGTGAGAGCGTTGTATAATTTTTCCCTGATTTTTCCGCTGGAGAGGTGCATTTTTCCGTTTAAGCCCTGCCGAGTTAAGTCTCAAACTACGCTATGGGAGTCGGATGCGATAATAATGTTTCGGGCGTTTCCTTCGTTGAGTTTTCCAAGAGCTTGGTCGATGGCAAAAGCCTCTATGGAGAAAATTGACGCGATGAGATTGAACCCACTTGTTATTGAAAAATTCAAGGAGTTGGACCATATCCCGAAACCCGCGGTATCGTTACTCGGGTCCTTGGTTCCATCTGTATATATAACCTCGTAGTGAGGATAGTTTGTCTTCGGAAGTTTTTCCCAAGTTTCTTGGGTATTTTGGGATTTCTGCAGTGTTCTGCCGATTTCGAGGTTACATTGGTTTTTGAGGAAGGGAGTGAAATATGGTATTGAGAAGGTAGTGGGAAGAGTTGAAGATTCGACTATTTTGATAGAGTTTTTTATAGACCCCCATATTTAAAAAATGTATGAATCCTTGTGGATTGGAGCGTTTGGATCTAGGAGGTTAGGTTCGAATAATAGGGCCAGATTTCCGGTTAAGGGACCCCTAGGGTTCCTGGTTGCTTTCGTTAAGAGTTTTCTGGCTAGATATATTATCCTGATCTGTAGAGGAGGAATTCCGTTACGGTGTAGGAGAGTATTGATGGGAGTTGTTCTAAAACATCCAGATGCGATTCTAAGCGCGTTATTTTGGATGATTTCCATCCTATAGTGTAGTTTCTTCGGGGCCTCTGAGTGGGGGAACGATCTCCACTTGAGGGTCGGTCTAATTAGAGCTTTGTAGAATTGAATTAGTGTTTCCGGGTGGGAACCTCATGAAAAAGAAGATAGGCATTTCAGCATAGAGATGGATTTTAATACCCGGCAAAAATATTGTGAATGTCAAAAATTACAGCCGAGTTCTAAAATGGTTTCGCCGGCTAAAAAATCCGAAACATTATACCCTTTTTCAGCGATAGATTACAAACATTATTTCGTTACACAAAATAGTACAAAATGATACGTGAAATCAGGTAGCGAAGCCGAGGGTTCCGGCAGTTAATTTTCATACTTCAAATTATGTTTTTCACATGCTAATCAATGGAAATGCATGGAAAACCAATAGAATCATTCGTTACCTTTGACAGAACAGTATATTGGCGACAGGAAATATTGCTGAAAGAAGTTAGCTTGTATGATGATACGAACTCGGCGGGCATAGATTGTTCTGGAAATTATCAATTGCTGAAGTGTTAGGTCATAAGATCAATAATTAGTGCGTCTTTGAATGTAGAATATACTTTTGCTTCGATGTGTATTTACTGTATGTAAGTTGAACAGAGAGGGAGACGTTAAAAAAGCATTACCCAAGGGTATCGATAATGGGTACGCCCAGGATGGATATGTATCGTTTCATGGCTGTGACATGTTTGTAGCATGGCGCTACAACCATTGGCGAACGTTGGTAAACGATAGATGCACAATAAAATTGGATTATTTTTCAAAACACGAATTTGAATTTAAATTACTAAGATCATCGTGCCTGGACCTATTACTTCTTGTGATGAAGACACTATAGGTATATTTCTAATTCAACTTTAATTTCTAACGTATCACTCACTCGTTTTATTCATTTATTTATGCACTACCTCTTGTGAGAAACACGATTTTCGTTAAGCTTTCCCAGCACTAGTGCATGGGAAATGTTTATAATTTTTAAATCTGAAAGAAAATTAGGACGTAGGAGACAGGCACATAGAGGGACTTCGTGACGAGTGTGAAAGTGCCGCACGATCCGAAGACGAGGTCTTTCCGCGCCCTTGTCGTATGAAAAACAATTATATCGCAGTTTCAGTCTACAACAATAAATATCATCAATGCCGAAAATGTTCAAACAGTCTTTGATCATGCTTAGAATAATGTTGTGGGTGTGATCGTTACGGAGTGGCTATAAGAAATAAATAAAAAGAAAAGTGCAATTGATAATTTTCAGAACAATCTATGCCCGCCGAGTTCGTATCATCATACGAGCTCACTTCTTTCAGCAATATTTCCTGTCGCCAATATGCTGTTCTGTCAAAGGTAACGAATGATCCTGTTGGTTTTCTATTCATTTCCATTGATTAGCATTTGAAAAACATAATTCGAAGTATGAAAATTAACCGAGGGAACGCTCGGCTTCGCTACCTGGTTTCACGTATCATTTTGTACTATCTTGTGTAACAAAATGATGGTTGTAATCTATCGCTGAAAAAGAGTATAATGTTTCGGATTTTTTAGCCGGCGAAACAATTTTAGAACTCGGCTGTAATTTTTGACATTTACAATGTTGTTGCTGGGTATTTCATTACTTTTTGTATGTACTACAAACGGGTTAGCCCTGAAATGATTCTAATGTATTATACATAAATGAAGATCAACTCTCAGTCATTTTTCATCAAATGAAATCATGTAATTTCGGGTTAACGCAAAACGGACAAGATATTCTATAGGACCAAGAAATCTGCTTCTGAAAATCATACGATAGCTTGTACCAATCATAGTTTTTGCCACCCATGAACTCGTCTATTCAAACAGCGCCACAAATTCAGATGTAGTACAAACATAGAATCGTCGCACTTGGTCGATATGGTATTATGTATATGTAAGTATTGCTGGATGAACAACAAACATTGCGTTCAAAAATTTGTCCCGCGAGCTTGAAGAATTGCGATGTTATTTCATTGTAAACTTGAAATTCATGTACATAAATTCATTTGGCACTTGTAATAACGTTTTTTTTCTCATTGAACGTAAATAACTCAGAAACTAGGACCGACAAGGTGGACCTTTTTCATACCGATGATATATTACGAAAACAAAAGTTTCTTGAATGAAGTTCAAGACAATACTAATAATAATAATTCTTGATGTCTTGATGTCAATGACTTCTTATATTGATTGGGGTCAATTTATTTGTTGGGTGATCGGATTTGTCCTACAACCAATAGGGAGCGAGATATCGATAGAGTTAATTTCCCTTCCAAATTTAAAATTGATCTGTGCATCGGATCGGGAAATAGATGTTTTGTGGGAAAGCGTCTGAACCAGAGGATCTTGACACCGAAAACTATGAAGCGCAAAACCTAGACACCGAAAACTACGTAGCGCTAGACCTGGACATCAAGAACTACGTAGGGAAGGACCCGGACACCAAAAACTACGAAGCGAAGGACCTGGATACCAAAAACTACGGAGAAGAGGACCTGGATACCGGAAACTACGGAGCGGATGACCTGGACATTAGAAGGATGACCCGATTAAAATGTTCACACATCAATAATAATAAAATAATAATAATAATAATCATACATAATATGTATAAAAATTAGCAGTATCATATTCGATCGATATCATGAGAATCGGGACTACTTAGTGACGTCATTCTCATTCTCAAAATATGTGCATATATAAATAATCATTATTACATCAATCACTTAGTCATGCGTTATCGATTATTGCTCAAACACGATAGGGGGCGAGATTTCAATGACAAGAACACCCCTTCCAAATTGCATGTTTGTAAGTGCAACGGTTCGACAGATATCGTGGTCCCAGGAAAAACGTTCTGCAACGAAGAAGAAGAAAAAGAAAAAGAAGATTGTGTTTTTCGATCAACACTGACGGTCAATATCTCCGAAAACACTAAGTCGATTTTGTCGAACTCTCGCGAGCAAGGTCAAGTGGAGAGGGCCTTACACCGCTATAAATTTTATTAGAAAATAATTAATCAGCGGTTCAAAAAATGTGACACATTTTTTACAAGAACAAGAGCTTGCTCAGGTAAATGATTCGTGGCTGCCGCGCCGAGTTAGAGGGGGGGGGGGGGGAACTTGGCTGCGATTCGCTACCGCGAATCTTGATCCCTTTTCACTCGCGTTTGTAATGTGTGTTTTCCAAGAAAGGTTGGCATTCCAAGTGACACCCAAGTATTTAGCTTGGTTGGAGTTCATCAGTATGTTTTCGCCTATTTTTATTGATATTGATTTTTCTTTGAAGAGCTTGTCGTTTTTAGGGAAGATTATGAATTTGGATTTCGTCGGAGCGACTTTCATGTCCAAGCCTGTGAGGAAGGTCTTAAGTGCAGAAGAATCCTCGGATAGTATTTTCACGATTTCCGAAATGTACGAAAAGGATACAAGAAAAGACGTATCGTCCGCGAAGATCAGACCCTTGGTGAACCTCGAGACGTGAGCGTGAGCGTTAATTCCGGAGACGTATATATTGAATAGAAGAGGGCTAAGGATCGAGCCTTGCGCGATGCCTTTATTGGAAGAGCAGTTTCCAATTAGAAAACCCTGAGAATGAGCTTTAAGGGGGAATATACACCTTTGAATTTTGAAAAAATCGATTTTTCGTTTTTTGCGTTTTTGGAACGCTAGGGGTCTAAACTATCTGTAAAAAAATCATCATGTGAAAATACGTCAAAATGAATAAGTTACAGCCATTTAAATCTCCAAGTACAAAAGCGCGCCGCACGGCGCACTATACTGGCAGACGGATTTTACAACGTTTTACGCATCCCGATTCCCGCCCGAATCTTGTCATTCTCTTGTTGTCTGCTAGCATTACTGCGTCTCCGACAATTTAACTCGAGAATAAAACTAACTTGTTACCGCAAAGTTTCAATTGACTTGTGAATTATGAGTACCGGCGAACAGAGAAACCCTTGGGGCGATAAAAAACGTTCCGTTGGGCGCTCGAGAAAAAGAAAAAGATCTTTTGTAGGGAAACAACGACACTCCGACGAGCATGCCGATCCATTTCCGAGGCCTTCCAGCGCATCGTCCAGTAAGATCAGCGATGACGACTACAGCGAGACCGATGCACAGGGGTATACGCTTTTCGATTTGGCTATTCTTTTTCAAAGTTTGCAGGACAACCTAAGCTGCAACAGATGTGGGAGTGCTATCCGGATGAGAGAGGTTAGGATTCACGGCTTAGGTGGAACCTACGAAATCAAGTGCGGTAAGTGTCCCATCAGCTCGAAGTTCAACACCTCCAGAATGGTCGGACAGAAAAACAACGTCTTTGAGGTAAATCGACGATCTGTATTGGCGAGCAGGAGCGTGGGTCTGGGTAGCGTAGGTCTTGCCAAATTCTGTGGATTGATGGACATACCACCTCCAATCAAACAATCCACTTATAAGAAGGTAATTGATAGAATAGCTGAGGCAACAACCGAGGTGGCAAGAGAGACGATGCATGCGGCTGTAGAAGAAGAGATAAGGGCCTCGAATGAACCACTAGCCCGAGAGATAGTCGTACAGTGTGACGGAACCTGGCAGAAGCGTGGATTCAGCTCCCTGAATGGAGTGTGCGCAGTGATTGGGACAGAGACAGGTAAAGTCTTAGATATAGAAGTCTTGTCACGGTTTTGCAAGGCGTGCTCAAGCTACAAGGGTAAGAAGTCCGGGGATCAATGGAACTCTTGGTACCAGAACCACAGGAGCAGCTGCCAGGCCAATCACCTAGGATCGTCCGGAGCAATGGAAGTCACAGGTATGGTTCGAATTTTTAAACGTTCACAGGAACTACATGCAGCGAAGTACGTTGGATACGTTGGCGACGGTGACACGAAAAGTTATGCCAGTGTCGTGAAAGCAGAGCCGTACGGACCGGATGTGCAGATTGAGAAGCTCGAGTGCTGTGGCCACGTCCAGAAAAGGTTGGGGACACGAATGAGGAAACTGAAGGCTCGGCTCAGGGGACAGAAATTATCGGACGGCAAGACCATCGGAGGCAAAGGAAGGCTAACCGACAGAGCTATTGACCAGATGCAGTCCTACTATGGAAATGCGATAAGGAACAACCCCAAATCAGTTCCAGGTATGAAAAAAGCTATATGGGCCATATGGTTCCACAAGTCCTCAACAGACGATAAGCCGCAGCACCACCTCTGCCCGGAGGGTCAGGACTCTTGGTGTAAGTATCAACAGGCAATTGCAGCTGGAACTGTTGAGACGTTCAAACACCGGGCTAATCTACCAGAGGCTGTGATGGACCAGATCAGACCAATCTTTGTTGATCTGAGTGACGAGGCACTACTGAAGCGCTGTGTTGGTGGTAAGACCCAGAATGCGAACGAGTCCCTGAACAGCGTCATCTGGAAGCTTTGTCCTAAAACTTTATTTTCAGGTCGTAACGTCCTTCAAGTTGGAGCCAACATTGCAGCGATCACCTTTTCCGAAGGTCAGCGAGGTATGTTGAAAATTATGCAAAAACTTTCAGTCGAGCCAAGACGCCACGCCTTCGCTGCAGCAAAACTACAGGACTTGGCCCGGATCAAAGGTGCTGATAGGCGAGTGGAGCAGAGGACAAAGGAAGCTCGTGTTGCTCTGAGACAACTACGGATGAACCAGCAGGAAGAGGCCATCGAGATGGAAGGTTGTAGCTATGAGCCAGGAGCTTTCTAGAAATAGGTCGGGTCACGACGTAGGCCACGTCGCAAAACAAATTTTAACTTCGCCCGTGTCGGTCCACAGCCCGGATCAAAAAGAAGGATGGAAAATTGTTTTGCATCATTAAATGACATGATAGATTAACACAGAGAAATATCACAGTAGTTATCGGAATCCAAAACCCTCAACGTAGAAAAAAAGTTTAAAAGTCAATTTCTGAACAATCACTATTTTGACCGGTTGTCGTAAAGAATCAGAAGCATTGTTGGACCGATCTTCGAATTTCTGGTCCTCAATTATTCGTAAGAGATGCCTCTATGGAATGAACATAGAACTTTTTGATAAACCCATTTTTCTCTGAGATATTGGAAAAATAAGCCAACAAAATTTGAAAATTCAAAAAAAAATCGAAAAAATCGAATAACTCAAGTAATTTTTGGAATATCAAAAAGTTCTATGTTCATTCCATAGAGGCAACTCTTATGAACAATTGAGGACCAAAAAATCCAAAATCTGTCCAACGCTGGTTCTGATTCTTTACGACGACCGAGTGATTCTGTATTTTCCTATCTTCAGCGTAACTACGATTAGACTGAAAGTAATACATGATGTAAAATATGGATAATGAGGGTCAAACCCTCCCCAAACATGATGATTTTTTTCAATTCGTTCTGAGTATGCAAGTTGCAGAAAAAAATATATATATTTTTGAGAATTTCAACCAATTTAAAGGTGTATATACCCCCTTAATAGACCTTTGGCCTAAAGTTTCCTGGATGAAGTTGGTGAATTTATAGTGTATGTTTATATTGTTGAGTATCTGGCAGAGTTTTTCGTTATTGACGTGGTCGTAGGCCCCTTCAAGATCTAAGAACAGGATACCTGTGTGCCGATTCCTTTTTTCTTGCCAGTTCTATCGCCGTTCTGAGGACTGCCAGGCATTCTTGAGCCGATTTGTTGCAGACCACGAACGCAGCCGAAACGTTTACAAACGGCCATAGTCTATATTGTTCGCAGCTAGACGGGCGAACGCTCTTATTTTCCCATCCGTCTCTTTTCGTGGGCCCAATAAAAGATGCGACACCTCTCTATGTTATTTATATACGCGCGCAACTGCATCGCGGAGAACACAGAGATGACGTTAAAAATTCTTGATCAAACTGAGCTTTTCCATCAATCTGAATATTATGTCTCAGCTCTCTGTGTACCGATTGCATAAAAATCGGGCTCAAATAAAAGCTGTTCAACCTCATATTCTAAGATAAATATTAAAGTCTCGTGTATAACCCGAGTCGGGATAAAACGAGGCTGATATAAACGCCGTATGGCCGTAGAGCTCTCTCATACGAGTCATTCCACGTCAAGCGGAACACCTTTGTGATCGCATGTGCTTGAAAATTGTCGTAATTTTTTTCATATATTCTCTGGGTAAAATAAATACATGAAACATTTTTTTTTTTTTTCTAACTTCAATGATTCAGAAGCTATGAGGCATGGAATTTTCGAAAAACCGACCAAAAATCGGAATCGTGTTTCCCTTGAAACGTCAATTTTTCTGGTTCTCTTTATCGCACAGACACCAGCAAAAACTCAATTTAAAACTCTTGAATTGCACTTTCGTCTTATTTATTTTAAATTTATTGAATGAACAAGTTTCGATTTGTTATGAACAAAAATTTTGTTTAAACGCGATTTTCGAGATAATAACCCCGTTTGTAAATTCTGAAAAAATACAAACGTGTTCATTGATTCATTCTCTACGAAACTTGTAAGTTTCAAAATTAAACTCAGATGGAAGCTATATTCAGAAAACGATCCATGCATGCGGGTCGTCGCGTGCGGTCAGGTATGCGGCCACGCCGAGACCGAGGCTTATTCGTTTTACATGCAAGGAATATAGGGAGGCTGCATACTGAATATCCGACTTAAAACAACAAACATATAATTATAGAAATACACACTAAACTCAAATCCTAAATCATATCACAAATTCGAAACTAAAGCTCCTGGATGCGTATTTCGAAAGTAAGTGGTGAATATGATGTACTTTTTGATTGTATCAATAGTCCAGTAGAATTAGAATTTGTACATAAAAAAACTAATAGTAGCAATTTTATTGCAGATTACCGTCTGGAAGAGTCAGTGTAATGATAATATCTGAAAACTAACTCAAACGAATATGTGCTACAATGGTAAATTGCAATAAAGTGCCAAAATATGGTGTTGTTTTGCTTTTTACACTAAATATGAAAACGTATGCCTCTGACAGAAAAAAACATATAAACATAAGTCGTAGACAATTAAATTACCCACAGTTTAAGACGTAAAATGTTTAATTTCGATCAATTGTTGATGAGAAAATCAACGGCATTTCCGAAAAATGGCATTTTCGAAAAATTTGCATTATTATTGATACAATCCTGGAATCGTTATGAAAATGCGGGAGCAGGATGGCCATATAATGCCAAATATGTGTGCCAAATTTCAGATTGATTGGTCCGATTTTCGCTGCACAGGCCATTTATTAATTAATTTCCTTGACTTTTTTGCACCGAATTGTTTAATGTCTAAACAATTTTTCAAAAAGTTAATCTCTTGGCTATAGATTTGAATTACCTCAAGGAAACATTTGAAGAAAGAAAATTCTGAAATTTAAAAAATTAACTCGGTCATTATTGCAATGAAAGTGGGGGACTCGTAATTCAAGTATGAACAAATGGCATAACTTTTTGTATAAGGCTGCTTAGAATTTTTTTTTTTTTGCATTCCATAGAGCTTTTTTTTTCTGTAATTCCAATCACAAGAAGAACATTCACCGACCTTCCTGTTTGAATATAGCATTTTTTTTTTAAATATTCATAGTTAATAAACTATAACATATTTGCGGCTGAAGATTTGGCGGTACTTTAAGGAAGACTTCAACTTTTATTTGCAGGTACTTTTATATCAGTAGTTAATGTAATTAATAAGCTATTTGCAGTAAAAGTTGATCTAATTTTACGGCCTCGATGTGCGGGAACGAGTTTCCCGCGCGCGCACGCGCAGAAGCGTCTACTCGACGCGGTGCGAGAATTCTGATATGAACTATTTAAATTGGTATTGGTTTCTATTACTCGACAACTACTTGATCGATTTTCATAATTTTTTTTTTAATTTGAGGTACTTCGAAGAGACGAATCTAATACTGCCATTGAATTTATACATTTCCTTCATTCAACCTCCGTAAATGTAGTATTAACTTCACAAATTATTTAAATGTTTTTGTAAGTTATATTACAGGGTAAAATTGATAATTGTTCTTATTTGTAGATAAGATGCATTATATTTTTAAATGATTAGTACCTAGAATTCTGAAAATTTGGTTCATTTGGTGTTCGTATTTACTTTGAAATAATGTTCGTACACCTTTTTTATCTATTTGATCTAAATTCATTTTTAAATGTTTATTAAAAATACGACTTGCACTGCATGATTATTAAAAAGTCTTATATATTTGTTAAAAACAAATACGTGTAATGAAAAAATGAATAATAATGTTTAATGTTTTTTTTTTTTTTACTTAATCATAAACTTTAGAACTATACATTTCAATAAAATCTTAACGTGACCGCAAATTTAAGTTTCTATTAGTATTTATGCAATTCACTTGGAAACCAACGCTTTTACTGACTTCTGTGCGTTCAAATATCTTTTAGCAACTATTTTTTTTTTTTAATAGGCTTCATACAATATAATGTCAATCTACCACGTACTAACTTCACTTTTTCAAATGTAATGCCACAGCTTCTTTACAATTCTCATTTGTCAAGAAATCGACGTAGATATTTTTAATATTCTCATTACTTTTAGACCATGGAAAATTTATTTGGGGACTATATATCGGTTCTTGTGATGGTTCGAGACTGCTAATATTTCAAGTGCACCTTCAATGCCATCATCATGATAATTATCAATAATTCGATTTCGATGCACCCAGAAAATTTCAAATACTTCTGAGTCGTTTGAAATTACGTGAACAGGGAATCGATGTGACTTTAATAAGCATCAAAACTATACTGGAATAGTCAAATGATGAAGTAGATTTCGCTAGTCAAGGAAGGCCATGGAAGAGAGGTCATGGAAGGGTGAAGAAAGGGAATTTTCAATACCTGAGGGTCCGCGCAATTAAGTGTTCCAGGTGTACCTGATTGTGAGTTGAATTCTAATTGTAAGTGCGCAACGGCGCGCAAACATGGTCTTACCTCACCAACGCCTGTGGCCGTGGCACGCTTGGCTCAATCGCTTTTCAAACATATTTTTCATCGGAGTTCCATTCTGAAACTTACAGGTTCCGTGGAGAATGAATCAAGGAATACGCTCGCATTTTTCAGAATTTTCAAAAGCGGTTATCATCTTGAAAATCGCGCTTAAAAAATAGAATTGTCCATAACGAATAGAAAATTGTTTATTCGATAGATTCAAAATAAATAAAATGAAAGTGCAATTCAAGAGCTTCAAAATGAGTTCAAGCTAGCGTCTGTATGACAACGGGAATCGGAGATATTAGCGTTAAAGTCAACCCCTCGTAACTACTGAACTATTGAAGTTGAAGAAAAAAATGTTGCATTTATTTAGTTTACTCAGAGAATATGTAGAAAAAATTACCAAAGAATCAGAAACATCGAGGAATATTTTTGGCCAAATCCGTCTGACTGAGAAAAAAATCTAACCTAAGCTATGTGAAGAGCTGCTGCTCAACCACTCATACTGTATGAACAGGGAGTAGGTTACTCGCCCAAGGTCTAGCTTGGACGAAAGGATTATTACTCAGGTCTGTTTATGACAATGCAAGATTGAAATATCTTTTGCGAAAGCTTTTAGTCTCCACAAAAAAAAAGAAGAGGAAATACAAGGTCACTCATTAGGCTTTCATACAACTGAGATAGATTTATTACTCAAACGATAGTTTTTCCTCAAGGAAAGAATCTATCTGTCTTCATTTGAAAGTTATTCTTTCCGAAGTTTCTATGGAGGTAGCCTACTCGGGCGGTAACCCGAATAAGACTGAGTTGTTACTCAGACCCAAGAAGTCGAAATTTTGTATACAAAGCTAGACAGCCGGTTATACAATTGGATCTAAGAACTATTTGGCTTTTTCTGCCTGAGGATATGACGACTTCTCTGGATCGGAGGATGTCTACGCATTGAAATAATGTCGCAGTTGTAGTCACAACCGTAGTTGCTATCACGCCCATAGTCATCGTCACAGGAGATCGACCAAGTGTGACACATCAGAGAGCCATCCGTAAACAACGATGACAATCAAAACCAATCAGTTTTGAAGAACCAAAACCATGACTCGGAAAAGAAATGGGACGATGAGCCAGCCTTGGACTCCGAAGTCTTGAAAATCGTCGGAAATCGTTTTCTAAAAGACAGAGTACTGACAGTCCCCGCTCGTCATGATATCGGAATAAGATCGAAAGAAATCTCGAAGAAAGGTCTTTTTGAGGAACACAAATAGGAATTTTTACACAGATACCGTCCACTAAGAAATCGTGTAAACATCGATCCACCTAAGGTAAACCAAGAAATTTAACAGTCCCTACTACAGGAGCAGGTAATTGAAAGAAATATCAGAATTGTCAAAAGACAAGCAAAAATTGGCACAGTGTTATAAGTAGTCCCAAAAGTCTTGAATAATCTTTTCAAACTAGAAAAGAACAAACAAATTTATCACTCCTAGAACGAGTGAGCGATTTCGGTCGCCCATTAGCTGAACTCCAACACGACGACACAAATATTCGAAAAAGTCTAATTTTATCCAAGGTTGACATATTCTTGAAAGATAAGCTCGGCTCGGCTATCACTGACGAATGGCTATTTGGCAAAAATCTTGAAGACAAGATAAGAGCGAAGTACAGAATTCAACGCTCAACTACAGACCTGAAGGCGATTCTCGAACCCCGTGTCTGCAATAATCTAAAAAATGTGAAGACCCGCTCAGCAAGACGAGACCCAGGACGGTGGCGTCAGCAAGCGGGTACAGACCATCGGCATCATACAGCAACAGCAGAGAACGAACCGGAAACAGTATCATCATATAATCATATAAGAAGAAGCGAATTTAGAAGTAGATGGATCCAGGGGCGGTTTATACACTAGGCCCGCTAGACCCAGGTCTAGGGCGCCATGGCAGAAGGGAGCGCCGCGCGTTGTGACATTTCCAAATATGGATATCGTTCTTCGAATGTATCTTACCCTTTTCTCGAGTAACGCTACTGCGGAACGTTCATTTTCGACGTTCAAAAGAGTAAAAACTTATTTACGAAATACGATAGGTCAGAGCCGTCTCTCTAGTCGTGCCTTTTTATCTGCGAACACAGAACTTGTTGATATGGCAGAGCCGGATACAATTCTAGAAAGAGCTTAAACGCAAGAAAGCGACTGATTTAGTCCAGTACAATGAATCTTTAATAAATAATATATACAGAGAGGAAACGATGAAAGTTAACACTCAGTCACAGCCAACTTGGCACACTCCAGGTTTTTCGTCTGTTCATTGCAGACTGGCCATCCGCTATTTTTTTCTTTTCCTGGTCGAATTGATGTTTTCAATAAGAAAAGTAGGTAAGCGAAGATAATAGCGAATGGCCAGCCTCTAATGAACAGATGAAAAACCTGGAGTATGCAGAGCTGGCTATGACTGACAATGAGTGTTAACTTTCAACGTTTCCGCTCAGTATATGCATCTTTTCTACATATGAATACAGGGTGTCCCATTTTAAAGTACGCATTACGTTTCCAGCCGACCTAACGTTTCAATTGGAAAATGTATTCTACAAAAGTTGTCCGGTTCAGAGGGGGACATATGAAAAAAAAATTTTTTGCGGTCCAGCATCATAATTGGTGATGCTGTGGAGGATGGACCAGTTTTTTTAAATGGAATCATACATTTTTGTTTCAACTAAAATATTCTTTATTCAAAAATGTACAATTTTCTCAGGAAATGTTTTTTTGTAAAATGAATAGTTCGTGAGATAAAACAAAAAAACAAATTCTGCTAGGCACACGGAGGTCGAGTCTTCCGCGCGTGCGTGTCGTCACTTTCGCGATATTTTATTACTCCATACCCTCTCTGTGATATGGGTGATATGTCGGAGCATCAGTGGGGTGACTATACAGATGTTCAAAAATACCACCATCAAGAGCAAGACATGCTCGCACTCGCTTTTCGAAGCTCTGCGCCGTTTTTTTTTTTTCTCCTCGTATCCGTATCTGTTATTAAAAGGTCAGATACCACACAATACGGCAATATTACGGAAACGAGGAAGAGGTGCGAAATACAATTAATTAATTGAACGAACTAAGCTAAGCTTAGCTGAGTGAAATTCGTTTGATCAATCAATTATTCCCTCGGCCACTCAAGCTATTTCGATTATCACCGGAAAAGCTTGAATAGCCGGGGCTACCCGACTCTCATCTACGTAATACGAGGGTTTGAAAAAAATCCACACAAAAAATATTCCTGGGCTTTTCGTCTAAAGTTAAAAGAAAATCAGGGATGGTGAGGTTCTGAACCAGGGTAATATTCAGCAGACACTCATATACTTATTTGTTGCACTAGAATTGGACTGTATACAATATTATATCCTCAATTGCAACCTGACTTTGATATTGTGTGGAAGACGCGTGTTCGGCACTTCCAGGAAAATTCTTCCCAACGAAATGGTACATTATGTCATCCTAATAGTCAAAGCGTAGAAAATTGAAATGTTTTGCAATGCGAATATTATGTGCGAATAGAAGGTGACTTAGGTTATTCTTCCAACCAGGTATTGAAATACTTGCTTCGTTTGAAAATAAACATGCTTATACAGATAACCGCACTTTTTAACAGAACCTGCCCACAATAACCCGTGACGTCACTATAGGGTAATCCACCGTACCGCGATTTTTTATTCAATTCAGGTTCTAGAGGCTATTCATGCATTCCGAATATGATACTTGCCAGCTGTGAGGCGACAAAATTATCCACACTTACGGTAGTTTCGAACATTTACGATGATTCTGCGATTAGAGAGTTGTTCACAATAACTGCTCCGATTAATATCGAGCGTAGAGAATGTAGGTATACAGAGTGCCAGCGGTTGCTAACATACTGCGTTGCTACGAACGTTCTCACGCCGTGGCTTACCAAGTTATTTGAGGGCGCCTGCGCCAGGTAAATTTGTTACTTCACCGCTGTGACTACATTCAGGCGATTTATTTTTTTAGAATCATGACCTTTACATTATTTTGCTGGTGTTAGTTTTTCTCTTTTCTTTTATGTTGAATGCAAAGATTATTAAATTTTCAATGCTAATCAAGAATTCATGAATGCAAAGAATATATGTTCAATGCGTATTGTTCGGTCCTGCTAACCCAAATAGGTAATTGTACAGTTTATTATAGTTTAAAATTAATTTTCTAAGATGCGAATATGCGGAGTCGTGGGCTTTCCCACACATCTGCAAGGGAGGAAAGGCTCAGGCCAGGTCAACTCTGAACCCTCCTTCCGGCACAGGCAATCGCACTATATCTGGCAAGACAAGGCCCGTATTTCGCGTCTACGTGCCCTGAGACAATGATAACGCTTTCTAGCAATAGTCGAAGGGTACTTCAGAAATGCTGGTTCGGGTTTTTACGTATTTTACAGCATACAGTTGGTCGCCAAATGTGAGTTGTAGCCTTCCCGGGACAGCGCGGTCGAACAGGCCAAAAGGGGTCCTATTTCCTCATTGTTTTATTCGGTACATACCTGGTCTTTCCTCCCACTCGCAATATGTCCTGCCTATGTGCGTTTTCCCTTTTTATATATGTATCTATGTAAGCTGGGTTAACATAATGTAATGTAAAATCAGTTGTCAAGAAACCGTCGTCGAGTGTACTTCTACTCCCGGTTCGCGGTTCAGACGTACTTCAGTCTGTTGCACTTTCATAATCATTCAGTTTAAGTTAGCTTCACTAATATTAGCTTGTCTTAACTGTAAGCCAAACACAAATTATCACCAAGTCGCACTGACGACGACGGCCATCGATGACTAGAACGATAGATGAGCAGCGCAGACGGAGCGAAGAGTAGACCGATTGATCTGCGTATCCTCCTTATATAGTCCTTATTTCTGCTCGTACCGACTTCTGATGGGTCACGTGGCTCATCATCATCTTAATTGGTTCTCGTTGTTTTCGGTAGTTTCGACGAACGTATGAGGTGTCGATGCGTTTCTCAGGGGAAACCTATCCTACCCCAGCCGTCACGATACTCCTCATCCTGCTGCCTTCCGATAGAACTCCCTGACGCTGGATTCATAAGAAATCTCGCTCGTCAGAGCTAAACGATACTTTCCGCTAGAGCCTTACAGGACACGTCAATCTCTAGGAAATATACGATAGCTTCGCGCTGGACCACAAGGGTCTCGCCCACGACAAAGTTCGATAGGTTGGAACGCCGATCCGGGGGTTTTCTGGACCAACCCGGCCGCGATAACAGTTTCCGAGAAAGTAGTTGAACGATACCTGCTCCAGCTGATGAATCATCGGGTGAGAGGCTGTGAATATTCCTTCACCTGACCCTATACGCCACCCTCGTCTCAGCTGTGCAGTCTTGTCAGACGGTAGACTTGTCGGATGACGGGAGGACTTCTTTGTGCTTCTCGCACTTCCCTGTACGCCGTCCATCCAGTTGGTTGGGGGTGGTAGAATTTGCCTGGTCGAGAGGAGGCGCTGACCTTGCCGCTTTCTTGGCGAATCAAAGGTTTGCACGCCGATCGAGACGTCGATAACGATTCCAGATGTTGTTTCCGTAGTCATTCCCACGACGGTAGGAATCTCGTAGAGGTGTATCTCGAGTTACATAGTTTACAAAAATAAAATAGTGCGTTAGTTTAACCTAATAATGTTTCCTAAATTTTTCCTTTTCCTGGAGGCCTTCGTCTGCGCTACGCATCGTCGTATTTTTTCGATAGTGTTCCCTTGTAACGGGGTTTTACGAAATACCACGTTACAGTACACAAAATGAGAGGGATAATAGAGGGGGTCGAGCTGAGTAAATTAACCTGAAGAACATGTGGTCTCCGAAAAATCTCGCGACGCCCAGCGGACAGCGGCTTAGCAGTCTTGTCAATAAGTGCGCTCGACTGCTGATGCGGAACATAACGCTTCGAAATTTACGAATTTCGAACGAAAACACTATTTTGAAATTGAATTTCGAAGCATTGTGTTCCACATCAGTAGTCGAGTGTGCTTATTAGGAAGACTGCTAGCCGCTGCCCGGTGTGCTTCGCGAGATTTTTTCACCGGTCGTATCTCGCAAACACGACTTCGGAGACTACATGTTTTTCAGGTTAATTTACTCAGCTCGACCCCCTCTATTATCCCTCTCATTTTGTGTACTTAGTTCTGGGACACCCTGTATGTCATATCTGTGACTATATAGTTTCGAAATATAACAGTTTCTGTCAGCACACTTTTGTGCAACAACTTTTTTTTTAATTTTAATTTTAGATTACGCCTACTCTGTTTCGAAAATGGAGTTCTTTGAAAAATGGTTGAAACACGGAAAAAGTGAGCAGAAAAACATGCTTTATCAGTTTTTATCCTCGAAATATCACATTTCTAATTATTTTAATAACTGAAAGCATTTTTTGTTTAAAAAATACCACTATGTTCTATAAGAAGCCTTAATGAGACTGTTATTATACAAAATGTTCATAACATGAGTAGATACAATCATTGCAGTCAGAAGTTTAAACTAATAGTATATTGTGTACCAAGGAGGAAAAGTAAGTCTTTTCACGCTGAGCGTAAGCAAACACGCGATGCGTGAAAAGCCCTTGCCTCCATGGTCCACGCGATATTTTATATAACAAAAGCATGTTTGACGCGTCGTTTCATGAAGAGGTTATGTTGACATCGTAAGGAGTACAATAATATGCACGGGCCAAGAGCGAATGCGCATGCGTGGAGTACGTATTAGGGCACTTTATAGTTCTAGGAACCGTATTATAGTCCTAGGACTATGCAAGGCCGTAGCCAGGAATTAATTTCAGGGGGGGGGGGGGGGGGGGGGGGGTCCAAGCTCTAGATCACAGACAATAAGTAAAAACTTTATTTTAAATAAGCATATATTATAATTTCAGCAAATTTACAAAGATTGATCGTTATCGAAAACAGCTTGCTGGCAATATTCAGATTTATGAGAAAATCTTCACGTTGAATTGCGACCAGCAATTGGTTAGCCGCTTGCCAAGTCTCTCTGTTACCCGAATCCCTTAACTTTTCTAAAGCATGTACTACAGGCAAGATGATTTCATCAAAACGCATCACACTGTCGTGTCTTCGGAGCCATCGAGTTTCGCACATTGCTATTAACGTCTTGTGTCTGGAATCTGGCACGAGACTTGTGATTGATTCTTTCAGTACCGTCGAACGTAGTGCCGATGCGTGAAAAAAAGTTCCGACAGAATTTATAGTACCTAAACAGTTGGACAGACTCCGTATTTTGCAAGTGTCTGCAATTGCCAGATGAAGTGAATAGGCACTACAGTGCACGTACAGCGCTAATGGACATTTTCTTCTTATTACAGCTTGAGCACCGCTGAAACTTCCACCCATCGCTGATGCATCATCATAGCCTTGACCGACAAATCCTTCAGTATCTATTCCATTAATTTTCAACCGGTTAATTATGCATGATGCGATACCTTCTCCAGTAAGATCAGAAATAGGGACAAATTCTGAAAAGTCCTCTCGCAAAACCTTGTTATCAGGATCTATGTATCTGAAACAAAACGACATTTGTTCAGTTCTAGAGATATCTGTTGTTTTATCAATCAGAACTGAAAAAACTGAGGAGCGATTAAGTTTTTCTTCAATGGATTCCTTGACGATGTCTCCGCAGATATTTATGATTTAATTTTGCACAGGAGCGCGAGTGTATTGAGTATTTCTGCTGCCACTTTTTCAATGCGACTTCAGCGTTTCATCTCCTGCGTCGACTCTAAATCTTAAAAGGGCACGAAATGTACCGTCATTCACCTTTTTTTTTCTCCAAAACATTGCCATGATCAGATGTGTCCCGAAAGGGTAGCTCTTGACGACCGCATAAAATAACAGTTTTTACAATGAAAACTAATTTGGCTCCGTTTTCTTGTGATCTCTTGGCAAATTCAGAACTAATTACTTCTTGAATGTTCCGTTTTTTACCATCGTAAATTGAGAGGAAGTTTTCAGCCATTTCTGTTGCCTTTAAATGATATTTTAAGGTGGCGTGATATGTAGATGTCTCTTTTGCTTTTTTCTAATTGCGCAATCCTTTACTGATAAGGAATCCAAGATTTTGATGATCCCTCTTTCTTTCGCCTTCCGAGGCAAAAAGAGCACAATATTTACAATATGCACTATCTTCTTTTTTGGAATAAATCAGCCAATTAAATTGATCGAACCACGCTTTTTGAAATGTGAGATGCCTTTTATCATCAGGTTTAGTTGGGAATCTGAAACCTTTATCTGGTATCCAGGCCCGTCTTAAAAAATATTCTCTTTGTGAATCGGAGAGATTTTTGTCTACGAAGTTAGAAATATCCTTATTTAATTCGGAATCACACGGTGCATCCTGTTTCTCTGATAAAGTTGCGTTTCGTATAAATCGATTCGATTCCTGTTTTGAGAAAGTGCCGTGGTTAGTAACATGAGTTTGAATGGTATGAAGACCATCACCAGATCCAACACCATCTCCGTCCACATTCGAAACGGCAGTCATGTGGGAACAAGACTGGGCTGGGTTAGTTGAAGTTGAAAGGTTTGAATTATTTGTTCTTGACATTTTTATGATAAAATTGATACTCGGAATTTGTTTTTCTTTACGCTTCATTTTTAGTACGAAACAGGCGAGCAAGTTATATAACAACCAACTGCAACAAACAATAACGTCAATAAACACACTTAACTCATATAGATAAATACCTACCGAATAATCCATAATCATTAGCGAATGACATACATGCAGCTTCAAAATTATGTTGAACGCAGCCGTCTCAATAAAAAGCTATGTGTGCGCAAATTGACAAAACCACCACCAAACCATGCTGGTTTGCTAACAAAAAATAGATAGAATTCCGAAATTACGTACGATAATTATAATTACAAAACAATGAAATGACAATATTATATATAATTTCACTCACCAATAAATAGTCCAGTATGCTCAGGGCAAGACAAGAGAATAATCCATCCAACTATCCAAGATTTGATTTGACAAGTTTGCCAAACACTTTTATGAATCTGTATTATTTGTAATCTATGTAACAATCTAACTGTTACGAAGTAACAATATTTTCGACGTAAGTTACGGAAAAACTTATTCAACCTTGTATTGACTTGCAATCGACGCCAAGACGGCATATGATTCGAAATGAAACAATAAATGAACACAACACGATCGGCGCGGCGGTGCAGTGGCAACATCTCGTCGCACGTGACGCGTAAGAATGCATTTCGACGAAAAAGTTTAATGATGAGGCACCTGTTAGGATTGATCGTCTGATGCTCTCTTTCACGAGGGTCGTTATTATCCACAAATACGTACACATCTGCAGTGGGGAACAAGGAAAAGTAAATGCTAATAGCTTAATTTTTGCCAAAATTTATCTATTTTCTATTTATCATACCACATGCTAAAACACCTGAATGTCAAGTAATATTTCAATTGCCGAAAGGAAGATGCTGATAATCAAGTTTAAAAGGTGCCTCATCAGTGTTAATGCCTGGTCGAGTGAGACACCACTTCGCATTTTTTCTCAGTGCCCTCCTTCATCGAGGCTTCGTTTTTCATAAAACCACTCTGATTTCTAATGTGGGAGATTCAAAAAAAAAAAAGAAAGTTTTTGCTGACACAGCCTAATATATATATAGAAGCTCGATTCATATATTAGCGCCACTCTGCTGGCTATTATAGCGACACCTGTTTACAGGATATATGGGTGTAGAGACCCAAAAAAGGTCATATTCAGCTAAGTCTCTTTTTGCACCCCGTCATAGCTTAACGTGCCGGAAAGTACTTGTAACAATATATATTATATATATTACGTTATACTGAAGATTACACTGTCGGAATTTATTCCCTCCTTCATCCACATCCATCACAAGATGAGCGATACTTTTCTGCAGTTGAGAATTCGTGGTGCACCAAGCTCGAGTTCAAATAATTACAAAAATAAATATAAGCATTACTTATATACCACATGTTCTTCAAGTTAATTTACTCAGCTCGACCCCCTCTATTACCCCTATCATTTCCTGTATAATATTTTTTTCTAAGTTTGCCATTTCCTGGAGTGCCCTCGACGCAACGCATCGCTGCATTTTTCGATAGTTTTCCCTTGTGGCGGGGATTAACGAAATACCACGTCACAACACATCTACGAAGAACCTTTCGTTGAATAACCGCACGCGACAGCTCATAGTCCTTGCAATAAGCACCCGGAAGCACGTACGGTATAGGTCATTTATGGTAATAAGTGATGACCGCGTAATTGCAATAATTGCGCGTAACCCACAGAGGCGTTCGGTTTGTGACAGACCTTGGGACTTGCAAGTAGTACCCTTGGTGCATGAGTGTTAGTGGTTGAGACAACGAGACTTTTGAAATTTACTTGTTCATTGTGAGTCTAAATATAATGTATAATGTTGCTTGATCGGAACTTGCTCGCTGTCTGCTTGTTCACTGCTTCGCCTGTTCCCTTTATAGCGTCCTCCGGGAGGCGGCGTTGTTCTTCCTTTTAGTTTCCCAATAAGAACACGTTCGAATAAACGTAAGATATACGGTGTAATGGTATAAAATTGTTATTGGTATGAAAAAAAAGTTTCTCTTATACGTCTCTTATGGTTACCTTTAAAATACTGCTATAAAAAACGTTTAATTTAGGTATATTCGAATCAAACGTTGAATAAGCACATTCGAATTGATGGAATAACGTACATTACCTTACTAACGTTTATTCCATTTGTTTTTATGCAAGCATAAAATACTCGATTACTACGATATTTATACGACAAAATAAACGCAATTTGTCGACCAAGATTTCGATTGTCTAATAACCAATAAGGCACGATTTTGACAGACGTGTCCGATGCAAGTCAATTTGAATGGGCTTTATTTGCTGTAAATTGGTGGCCGACATTCCAAATATATACGTTTATTTGTTTCGTATATGAGACGGTGTAACGTGATTTAATGTATTCATCAGGTAATCGGTTTAGTATCCCGTCAACGAATAAAATACATCGGTTTTATCGTATAGCGTATATAATCTGAAGCATTATGAATCAATTTTCTTGATTCAAAAATATGGTCACAGTAATTAATTTTTTTTAGAACTGATCATAGATATACAATTTGGTGCATGAATATAATTATCCTCGCCGATCAAAGGCTTCACCTTTTTTGCTAGTATACGCTGTTATTGGTCAAGACGGTAAGATCCGTACATAATTTTCACAGTATTTGTAATTTGGTTGCAGTCGTGAGGATTTTGAAATCTTAAGATTATTTATAATCAATACATATTGAAACGTTTTTTTTTTTTTCTCACTCCTCATGAGTAATCAGTCTTTTATTAAATGATTCGATTTATTAATTACTTCGTCTTGAAATCTCGGGGCTACTTAAGCAAACTGGAATTAAATTTGGTAATCATTCATTGTAACTGCAGAGCAATTGCTCGTCAGCGTTTATCGAATGATTTTCTTCTATGGGATGAAATATTGATTGCAGCCTCAGAGTTTCACCCGTCGGCGTTAACCAAAGTATTGATATGTACAACGATTGCAGCTTCAGAGTTTTACCCCGTCAGCGTTAATCGATGTGTTGGATAAGTGCAACGATTGCAGCTTCGAAGTTTTACCCCGTAAGCGTTAATCGATGTTTGGACATATATATTTCACAATTGCAGCCTCAGAGTATATACCCGTTGGCGCTAATTAATGTCGGTAATGAGTACTTACACACCTTCTTTGTATTTTTTCAATTATCGAAGCTTATCTTCTGTTTTTATTTTATTTTTTAAATTGGCGATTCTATGATTGTAATCATGAATTAGCGAGCCGTTTTGCTCGCCTCTTTATATAGGTGATTCCCCACCTAAAACTACCTGTTTACTACGATTTTATTTGACTTTTAAGTGTTCTATGTCTTGTCTTTGACTCTAAAACTTCCCTATGGTCTATTTTGCCTCATATATCAATGAAATATCGTGCATACTCTATTTGAGATAAGTTTCGATCTTTTCATTCATTTTAAACGAAATGTTTCATTTATTACATAATAATAATGAAGTATATCTTATGGACGATGGTAACATAAAGGAACGTTTCAGCATACTGCACTACGCTTTAATAAAAAAAAAGATGCTGTTTCATGAACAGATTTAATCACCAGCTGGAGTACACCGCCTTATTGACGTATATCATATATTGTGACGTCCGGAGATCCCACGGTCTCCGGCTTGCACTGACATATATACCGTATATAGATAAAACCGTAGAATCTAAAACAGTATTATATAAATTATATGTATACACATTTTCGCACTCCTGGTCTTAAAGACATGTACAGGGCAAGGAGCGTGGCATCTGATAGCGAGCGGCGACTGCTTACGTGGTGGGAACTGCAACTTGGCAGTTTCAAGTTCGAAGGCAGCCGTCGGCCGCCTAGAGATGGATGCATGGTACAGAAGAAGGCAGATCGACAAAACCGAAGGCATAAAAGGCTTGGATAACCACGAACTAGTGCTCATTTTTTCTTTCACTCATGATTATCCAAGACATTACATATTTTCGCGACATTGCAATTCACAATCTGCCTTCTATCAACAATCCAAACATAATACATTTCTATACATAACTTAATATTCGAGTGTTGTCGAAAACCCCGCCAACCAGCTCCAATTACTGAATCCTGCGAGCGTGCTGTTCTTGGCATTCGCAATCTACCAATTTCCAACATCCCTAGATAGACGAGTGTGCCGTGTCTTGGCATTCGTCCGCCGAATCCTATCTGTACCCCGTTTCATGCCCCACCGGAGTGGCAAACGGCAACACGGTCACCGCGGCGAAAGAGACGTCCGCGAAAGAAGGCACCGGGCCATAATTGAGCAGTTAATTAAGTGTTGCGAGTTTACTCCTCGACCTCAGTGCGGTGAATTGGCAAGACAGGATAATACAGTGCAACACTCGGTGGAATACCAGGGAGTCACGCAATTCATTGTTACTACTCCCACTCACCCCGACGATCTACCTACGGAAGGACCAGCTGAACCAACCACCCGCTCGTCCGAAGACCACCGCTTCGACAAAGTAACAGTTGTAAAATTTAATTAGATACGCGTAAGCTCGGCGACACGGTTCTGATAACCATAGATAGTCCGTGAACGTATGGGTCCGACTCCCATACATCGATGTACAAATATATAAGGTGACAGCAGTGCCAATCAGTGACATTGGGGTAAAGATAATTTTCCGACGTCATACTTCAATAGTGGATTTTTGATGTATAGGGCGGACATCGGTCCTGAAAATCCACTATACACACTTCACATATCAATTCCTAGTGGATTCATTTTTTTCGGTATCAGAGACGCAAAAGTCGAATTTTGCGGACTCGTTTTGAGGCCGTAAAATGAGATCTTGGACTAGTCGCTTTTGCGGCTCGAAAACGAAACTTTTCGATTTAAATAACGAGGTATTGTAAATTAAGATAAAAATATGCAAAAATATATGTTTGTTAGGAAATTTTCCTAGCTTCTCGAGGGAAATAGTGTTTCTCATGTCTAAATTTGTTTTGCCATATTAAAATGAAAAATAAAGTTTTAATCGTTCATTTCAGAGTGTTCCCCACTTCTTTATCAATTTTTTATTTATCTATTGCGAAGCCCAGGAAATTTCCTAGTCGACGCATGCTTTTTTCGTGGTACTGTGGAGAATTGAGCGGCGGATTGGTAAAGAGGGCCAATTTAATTTTCCCCAGAAATTAGCTTTTTCAAAATAATCTCGAAGTCTGAGCGAGATACTCAAATTTTTATTGAAGTATTTTTTATAGAATCAAATGAGATCCACAAAAAAGGTTCCCATGAAAACTTCGCTATGTCGCTTAGATTCGTGGGTATTCATCAACAACTCACCCACAAATTAAGTTGATGATGAATTTTTTGAAAATATCTCGGAATCTAAGCCAGATATAAATCTTTTCGTGGAAACCTGTATTGCTTATGACTTTGCGATTGATTTTTCCGCATCAACTGACCCAAATTGAGATATAAAAATGATTTTCAGACGGTAAGCTATAATTCTCTTTTGTCTAATTTTTTTTTTATATAGTTTCCTTGGTACGCGCTATGCTATCGGCGTCTGAAAAAGGTGTTCTCGGTATCTCAGGAATATCGTCCAACTATATTCTGGAAATCAGACGAAATACTGTGATACAGTTTGGTAAAATTTGTTGACATTTTTGGAAATGTACTCAGGTCAGACGCTACGCGAGAAGTCTCGGAAATTGGCATTTTCGGGTCCAGGGTCATCGAATCTATCGATTTCATACGGTTTTGGCCGTAATACTATGAAACAAAAATTTTTGCTCTTGTACTATTATACGCACATGGCCTACGCAAATGGAGCTGTGTTTCAGAGGCGGTGCCTGTGTTGCTCTGGTCAATCGGATAAAACTGCACACACTGATTCAAATGGTTCGAAACAAACTGGCTCACGGTATTATGTGTAAAGAATGTTCACTTACGTTGACAGACACCTAAATGACAATTCGAGTTCATTTTCTCTTGCATAAAACTTTCAATTGTTAATATAATGTTTTGGTGTATTTGATGTGGTCCGATTGTATCGCTAAATGAAATAGTAGGTATCTTGCCAGACACTATATGCTCTAAATCTTCGATTGATATTACCTATTCACCAATTTCATTCATTCATGGCCCGGTTCAAATTCACAATTTTTCTGGTACGTCTGCTATAAGATAAACAATAATATACAGACAGCGGGTCTTATTCAAATAATGGCCGCCATTAAAATTTTTCAAAAATGGCGCACATGCATATCATATCGGTCAACTCCTGGGCCTAACCAGCGCTGAGCAATGTACATTCAAAATTATATTTGAAAACTAGATACTGTGGAATGCCGTTATTTTGATTCGCGGGGTGACATTGATAAAAACTTTTCAATTTATAAAAACATGAATTATGGAGTCTCTGGATGCAGCCGTGAGTTTTCTTCTTCCGTCGGTAGGACTGACTGTTACTCTTTTTCAATGCTCAAACCCCACCACTGCGGCTGGATCGATTGTGAAGATTTACCTCAAAAACTGTAAGTCCTGCTTTTTAACTATTTTTAAGACCTAAATAACTTCCAAGGCGCTGGGTTATTTTAGTAAAAACGACACACAGTAAATCAATTCTGTGTATGTTTATTATTATAATGTGCGACTTCGTACGCGACTTGCTCTTGGTAACTCTTTTAGCGTACACCGACATATGAGTCAATCCACGTCAAGCGGGACGGATTTGGCCAAAAATATTCGTCGATGATTCGGATTCTTTTTTAATTTTTTTTACATATTCTCTGGGTGAAATAAACAAATGGAACATTTTTTTTTTTTTTTTTACTCAAAGGGCTTAGCAGCTGCAAGGGGTTGAATTTTCGAAAAAAACACCAAAATTCGGGATCGCGCTCTTCTTTAAACGTTAATATCTCCGGTTCCCTTTGTCGTACAGACATCGTCAAAAACTCATTTTGAAGCTCTTGAATTGCACTTTCATGTTATGAATTTTTAATTCATGTAATAAACAATTTTCTATTTGTTATTAACAATTATACTTTTCAAACGCGATTTTCGAGATGACTACTACCTTCGAAAATTCTGAAAAAAATACGAGCGTGTTCATTGATTCATTCTCTACGAAATCTGTAAGTTTAAAAATGGAACTCCGATGGAAACTATATTTCCAAAGCGGTTGATTCATGCGGGACGTCGCGCACGGCCGGGTACACGAGCGTTGGGGCGGCAAGACCCTGTTCGCGCGTCGTTACATACTTTTAATTAAGCCTATTTCAAAAAAAAAAATTGTAGCTAAAAGGTATTCGTATGCACAGAAGTCAGTAGAAGCATTGGTTTCCAAGTAATTGAACCATTAATATATAAATTTAAACTCGCCGTTTACTTTAAGATTTTATTTGAATGTATATAGTATCAGAGTTTAGATTAAATATTTTTCAGTTTGTTAATTTAGTACGTAATTGATTAAATAACACTGTGATGTATTCTATTTGATGGACTCAAAAAGTACATTATATTTACCACTTATTTTCGATGACTAGGAGCTTCAGTTTCGAATTTGTGATATGTTTTAAGATTTTAGTTAAGCGTTTTATTTCTATATTTGTATTTTTGTTGTTTTAATTCGAATATTCAGTATGAAATGAAATAAATAGTTAATAATTTCGTGAATTAATGGACTGATGAATTTGAACGTATAACAGCCCCCCCTGTATTTCTTACATGCAAAGCGAACAAGCCTCGGTCTCGGCGCACTCGCGTACCCGGCCGTGCGCGACGTCCCGCATGAACCGATCGCTTTTTAAATATAGTTTCCATCGGAGTTCCATTTTAAAACTTACAGATTTTGTAGAGAATGAGTCAAGGAACACGCTCGTATTTTTTTCAGAATTTTCAAAGGTTGTAGTCACCTCGAAAATTGCGTTTGAAAAGTATAATTGTTAATAACAAATAGAAAATTGTTTATTACATGAATCAAAAATTCATAACATGAAAGTGCAATTCAAGAGCTTTAAAATGAGTTTCCTACGAGGTCTGTACGACAAAGGGAACCGGAGATATTAACATTTAAAGAAGAGCGCGATTCCGATTTTTGGTGTTTTTTTCGAAAATTCAACCCCTGGTATCTTCTAAGCCCTTCGAGTTAAAAAAAAAAAAAAAAATGTTTCATGCATTCATTTTACCCAGAGAATATGTAAAAAAAATGACGACGATTTTCAAGACCATGAGGTCAAAAAGGTGTCCCGCTTGACGTGGACTGACTCATATACCTATATATATAGCGATGCAAACAATAATGGGTCGATACATCGATATAAGCAATATGGCGCGCATTGATATACCTGGCGGTAACTTTAAATACTTCTAACACAAGGTACTGACTTGAACAAAACTGCTGCATGAATAAATGATAGTTTACATTATAAGATGTGATTTCAGCATGACAACAAAACTTTGTTGCTAATTCTAAGCTCAAAATTTTTATTCAATCGGCGGATTCTTTTTGGGCGAGGTGTCTTCAATAACCGCGTGGGGTTACTTTGATCACTGATCAATGTAACCGCGTGACTTAGTAATTTCGCTGTTCACATAATGATACATAACATTTTTTAATATTTAGGTTGGAGGTGTTTAAAATACTTTTTTCTTTTCAGAATTATGCCAAGAACCTATTCAAAGCGCTGGGGTAAGAAAAGATTTAGAAGAATCAAAGATGATATTTCTGAGATTGATAACACCGATATTATATCTTTTTTGCCGAAACCAGTTGAGGAGGGTAACATTGTTAGTTTTCCATTTGACATTAACATTCCAGAATTGTTATTCCAAGAATACTTACTGATGTTCCCATTTTATAATGAAAATTGTTGATCTTAAGAAAAATCTGTGATTAAGATTATAATATCGTAACAGGTCTTCTTTCACAAGATGTGCTGGCAAATTTCAGCAAAAAATTATAAGCTAGAGTCGACAGATAAAGTTGATTTTTAAAAATACTTTTTGTTTCTTTAATCAATGTTACCCCAAAACATTTTAAAATGTAATAACTTTATTTGCATTTAACCGATTTTTTGGTTGTTCGGAAAAAATGGTCCTTGTAGGGGTTACTTTCGATTTCCGTGAAAAAAATAGGAAGTAGCCTCACTTACCGTTTAACATTGATCACGCACATTTGATTTTTTTTCTGGCCATTTTTTATCAGAATTAATTGATGTTCAACAGCTCAAACGTTGACTAGAAACCGATATCGTCATTCCCTTCTCGAAATCGCTACGATATTTTATCAAAAAGTACGGCCAATTGAATTCTAAAATTGATCAAAGTAACCCCATTTCACGGTACAAAATACATCCACTAGATGTATTTAAATAGAAAATACAGTAATAATTCTTTCTCCATAATGCATACTACACACTCGATGCATTACCTTTTTTTTTTGTAGAAATTTTCCAGTGACTGGTATGATAAAATAACTGTCAGTGCTGCGCGGAATAGATCAAAAATTATATTCAAATACAAAATACATTTGTGTAATGCATTTAAATACAAACTACAAAATATATGTAAATACGTATTTGAAATGCTCGCATCTGAAATACTGTCCGGTCCTGAGCCTAACCCCCTTGGGGTTTTTTCGTGATTTTTAGTAGTAATCAACCTATTGCATTTGCTTTTATTTTTAATAAAAATTCCTACGATCTGTATATTTTCACATAGCTGTAACTTTATCGCTAATGATCGAATTCCGAGAACGACATCTCAAATTGTTCGGAAAGAAATGATGCTTTGCTTACATTATCGTGATGATCTTTTTCATCTGAAACTCCAAATTCGAATTTTCGAAAAATTTTATACGATTGACTGTGATAGAAAAGGTCTTCCAACTCCTCTAATCATTGATAAACACATTTATCCATCATTCATAATGTGTCACAATTTTTTCCCCATTTTTTCTGAATTTCTTATTCGTTTTTCTTTATTATTGCTAATACGTAGCAAATTGTATCGCAATCATCGGTAAAAATTCTTTTTGGCCTTGGCTGATAGAAAATACTGTCCTAAGATTTATGCAAATTTTATTTTTGTGTGGGTCTATAGAAATGGAATTAATCACGCAGAATACGGAGGCATGTGTTATAATGCATGGCCTCAGTACTACGGAGCATAGCCTGCTGCGTCCTTGGCGACAGCCCGTCTAGAGTGAATTGTGGATTGAAGTTGAGTGTGGGCTAGAGTTAAGGCGATGTTGAGCGCTGGGGAACCGGTATCGAGAGTGGATGAACTTGAAAATTCTAGTCGTTACTTTAGCGCATACGTCATATGTTCTCAATAATCCTGTTACGTCCTAAGTTAATATTCTAGAATGATCGCGATTTACTAACTAATTTCGATGAGCTTCTGAATTTTCACTTGTTAAGTCGAATACATCTTGGCGAGTCTTGAGTAGTTAGTTCATCGGATCGACGTTCAACGCTTATTTAGTGAGATAATGGATTTTCATCAGCCACCACTATGCATGGATAAAATGAGTTGACGTAGATTTCACTTTCAATCAACAATATTTATAAAATAACCCGTACAAAAATTTGGTTGCTAACCGCGCGCAATTCCGCGTCGATCAACTACAGTTTATGGTTTTATCGTTTGACACGTTTAACACTTGTTTAATTTACAACCTCACCGAATACTTTGAGTTTGAGAGAATATTCAGACTTCCTAATATCTATGAATTGGACAGATCGATCTTCACTGTTTGAGATTTCGTGGCTAACAGGCTTGTAGTGTGAGAAAATGGTTGCAGTAATTGAATATTATTTAGGTTCAAAACACGAACTTGGATCCGCTTGCTGCTACAACGACCTTGCTCAACAATCGCACTGGCACATGTTTCTGATTGGGATGTTGATATCGTTTATTGAACTTGGGTCGTTTCCGATACCGATGGCAAATGCCAACCAGAAAAGATGCTATTTTCTAAAAATAACTCTATATCTTCAAAAGACCTGAGAGCCAGCTGGATGTGAATGACGCGTAGAAAGTATTACGTCAGGAATCCTACACATTATATTTTGCGCAATACTTGCGACATTTTTGCATCTCCCACATGGTACGAGCGATGTGTCATCTTTTCAGTAACAGAAAAAGTTAGGTACTATTTTTCCATATTGGTACGGCTAATATATGCCTTCTTTGATGACATAATATCCGGAAATATCTACGAATACTGCACTGTATTTTACTAAAGTCCACTGAAAGTTTCGCAATAATTCTACGAAATTTCTGGTTCAGAGAATACACGTTTTTACATGATTATGACGAAATATACAGTGCCGACAGTACATCAAAGAATTCATTTTTTTTCCTGCAAAATTTTACTTCTTTCTGGACTAGAAATTTGCGCTATCATCTAGATCTAAAAAATTATCATTTCTTAAAAGACTCGAGGCACTGAAATAGAGCAGTTTTACATGAACCCATATATACTTTATCCCCGATAGCAATTTGCTGCTTAATTGCCATGAAAAGGCAGCATATATAGCCTGACTTTCTGATGCACCCGATTTCCGTGAATCCATTGCACGTTGTGTGTAGTATACTAACATAAGTAACATCACTTTCTTTGTGCGTCACTTTTCCCGCCGGTGATGTATACATCTGCCCCAAATCAGCTGCTGATGTATTCTCGACAGACTGTTATACTAAGAGTTTTTTAAGCGAAGATAATTGCCCATATAAAAAAGCGCGTTATAAAGAGAATTCCAGTTCAACTCGACCTAGCTGTGGACCTCACCAGTCGAGATATTTTTCATTTTATTATATTATATTACTCAATGAGCTCTCATCCTGTATATTTTGAAAGAATTTTACAGACAACCCTGTACGATGTGTGGATTTTGAAAATAATAATCTTCTCTAAATCTGCTTATTTTGAAACAACTGTATCTCTTAAATAAATAGTTTCATCAAAAACTTTCGTATAAGAGAATCCACGTACTGTTTATTATTATCATTATGATTAATATTATTTGGTGGAAATAAAAATCTTCAAGTTGCCATTAGAATCGTACACTTATCACTTCAGTCAGAACAGCCATAGAAATAATGTTGTTGTTTTCAACATTTGACATTAAGGTCCTGTTCCTAATCGTGAGTAGAAAAGCAGAATCTCAACATCGGACCTGTTTACATGTTGTTATTTTCTCCTTTTAATATCAGGCTCGCGGCAGTAGTTGTGCGCCTAGCTCACCGTAGTCTGGGCACTTGTTATCGAACCACACACAAAAAAAAAAAAAATACTTTACGTCAGGCAGTCTCACTAGAACACTCGACGAAGTCGGTTGACAAACTCGGGGTCTTAACCAGTATCAATTTTGTTCACGACACCTTCAGTACACGCACATATTTCATTTCTGGCACAAGTATTAACGTTCCGCAACAATTTTTGCGCAATTGAAATAAGGGCATTGTTTATAGCACCAGCATGTCGGCAATGAGGGTCAGCACATGCACACCATTAATAGATAGTCAATAGCTTAATTGTCAGAAAGATCAATGCCAAACAGTTCACACAAGGTCATTATGGCATATGCCATACAACATCAACCGCATGCGCTGACAATTGCAATTCATGCACTATGAACTAACTAAGCATGATTGTATCGGCTCTTCGACGTACTTTGATAGCTATGTCAGTCATAGTGTCAATGATTTGAGATTTGATTTCGATTTTGATTTGAATGAATCTTTCTTGTACAGCGATTCTTGATAGAAAGATCAAATATATTTTGGCTTATTTCTTGTACTGTGTGCATGAAACGAAAGTCCAAAGTTGGCCAATTTTTTATAGATAGATACGCTTCATCTCAATAAACATAGCTCTGAGTTTCCACTTCAGCTAAGTCCGAGTTTAGCCGAAAAAATTTGTTGAACAATTGAAAACCTACTTTGTCCGCTAAGTATCTTTCGTGAGCATTCAAAAAAAACATGCTTCTTACAAAAGTTGCTCCTCTTGTCACCCTCTGAAAAATGCCCTTGAAAGTGATTCATAGTTGTTCAATCACCCGCAAAATGCAAAAAAAACACATAATTTAATATTTTTTCTTATTGCAAGTCTTTCGCTAAATTTTTGACGTACGTATTTTTAACATCTTGTATCTTAAACCGTTCCAGTTCCAGTTATAGATAGTATTCATTTCAAGAATATAAAATTGCAACGTATACAGAAAAGGAAATAGCTTTGGCAGTCATCATTTTACTGGAAATGTTCTGAAAGATTCTTGCTCTTTTTTTCAAGATGAGTAATTAGAAATGATGGACAGCTATTACGCGAGATGTACCAAATTACTCCGAATTGAAGAGGGCCAGCTTCGCTGGACTCAAAAATTGTCAGTCGACAGATAAGAAATCTCAATTAATTGCAAAACTGATGCCTTTCTTATCAAAAATTAGCCAGCGGCGAGCTGCTGAATAGGTTCATACATGGAATAAGTAAGAGTGCCACCGGAAACCTTTACGAAAGTATCTAGCGTAAGTGCCTAAACAATCTTGTTTCAAAATCAATGGTCTATATCGCAGCTGTAAACGTTGTTGGATTGTGCGACGAACGACCATTCTAGAGCAACAATCTAAAGATAAATAAGTGTTGAAGATCGACACGAAGATTTAGTGGAGACTGAAGAGCCAGCACAAAAGAAAAGTGAGCCGCGGAACACAGCACGAAGCAATGAACTGCGGAGCTTTGAAAATACGGAAGGAAGCAGTGACTTATAGAGCGGCTTGGTCATTGGCCAAAGAACATCTTGCCAACAGTCTTGCTTCGATCAACTTCTCCTTCACAGATGCGGTTGACACCTACTTGACCTAAAATAAGAGATCGGTATCATTTCATATGTCTTCTTACCATTGAACGATGTGTCATATCCACATTACGTAGGTAATCTTTGGGCTCAAAGTAGGATTTTTTCAGTTTCGGAGTACACTTCGACATGACCTATGAATAATTTCAATGATAGAAAAAAAATTTAAGTTCGGAATTTCAGTAGGGTCTGTTCCAAACTGCGTGTAACTTACTCGTCACGGGGAAAATTCTTCATCTGGAACGCATCTGTGCGTCAGTCAATAATGTAACAGATGTGAGGGACACATCGTCTTTAACAAGTCTAATCACCATGAGCGATAAGAGTCAGTTTAGTTGCAAAACCGAATCAAGTAACACCTTTCCGAACAAAAAAACGTTAACTGCAAGAACGATCGCATGAATATCTGTCATCCTGGTATTTTATTGTTATTTGCTATTGTTCTTTTTAATCTTTTTAACTCTTTTGATAACAAAATATGAAGGGTGTTTTTTTAGCCTTAACGATTCATTTAGACAAAATAAGTTGCACTGGATTGATTTAGAGTGTGACGGGAGACCATCGTACCGTTTTCTTGAGCCTCACAATCTCTAGAGATTTTATTAAAAATCGCGGTATGCTGGCTCACACCCGAACAATATTGAACAGTAAACCTATTGTTCAACTCGAATATCACCATTAGAACCAATCCGTAAGTTGCAGATGAAAATCTTCGAATTATGAAACTGCTCCGGTGAAAATTAAAAGAATATACAATTATCATTTCTACCCTTTGGTGCACTACTATTGATATCCATAATGCAGCTTACCTCCTGATGATCACTTCTTAATATTTATTCTATAGAAAATACGATTTTACAAAATTTCGTATTCTATAATCGAGTACTTGGGTGTAACAACAACCTGAGTCGACTGACATCGCTTCTGCTCCCTTTATCATTTTCGCGTTCTACAACATCTCAACTATTTACCCTGTGAGTTTCAGGTTTGTAGGATGTCTCATTTCGGTGAAAAGTATCTTTGAAGTATTTTTTAAGTATAGATCATCAATTCGCGTCAACCCCGCCATCTATGCAAGATCGACGCAACGCTGCTCCTTAGGTTATTATTGCATAGAGAACGTGACTGCATTAAGGCTGTCCGAGGGGGTCCCATGATGGGGATAACGGACATACACATGTACTCACCTACGAGTGAATTTAGCCTGCTAAATTCTCGAGCATAAAGAATTATTTCGAGAATCTGATGTGTACGAAATGTTCCTTGATTAAAATTGTTTCCGGTGAAATAGTGACGGTGCACGGAGAGAAGAATATGCGAGAATTTGCCATATTTTGTTTCATACTGGAAGGATATGCCGCCAGTATAAGGTTCAGAACAATTGACGTGGTTAATTCACAATAATTATATTAAATCATAGTTTTCTCATTATCATAGAAATTGTTATAATAACTAATAAATTTCCTGTGTGTTTTTTCGTATACACATTCTCATTATCAAAATGCAAGCATTGACTTTTTGTCACATATTTATTATTAATTGCAAATAGCATGGTATTTCCTGATAAAATTATACACTAATATTAATACAATTGTTACATACCAAAAAGAAAACTTCGCGGTAAACTGTTATAAGCAATACATTTTCTGGATTCCCTATCCCGTTAAGGGATTATCAAAAACAACACGAAGCGACTTGTATCATTTCGGTAAGTTGAAAATTATTGCAGCAAGTCTTCTATTCAGCCAAGACTGACTGTAATTATTCATTGTAAAGTATTTGAATTTACTTTATACAGTGGCTAAGAAACTTCACGAGCTGCGCATCGTGATTTGTCACTCATAAGTATAACATTTTTTCTTATACCAAGGCTAAGAATTGAAACGCGCCGCGCAGGGTTGTGCAGTCCGTCGCACTGTTGCACAACTGATTCTCAAACAGTATTCATTCACCATTTGATTTTCGAAGGGAGATGAACGAAGAAAATTCTCGTGTCTGCTAAAATCGTTCCAAAAAACTTTTATCATTTTTTCTTATCACTTTTTTTAATATATAACATAGTGCTTCGGGATATTGTCGATGATTATTGGTAAGAATGATGTTTATAATATTCAATTGTTTCGTAACAAGAATTTTCGTGTACTAAAATGTTTTCTTGTTAATGCGTAACAGCCTTAGATCCACTGTTTCTCAAAAGTACACTCTTACAATATTCAAAGATTGTTCTGAGCAATTTACTTTGGCTAGGAAGTATAAAATCAGGAAACTAAGAAATGAGCTTCAAGATGAGTTTCCAACCATAAAAAGTTTCAACGATACTAGTCGTATGAAACATATCGAACAGGTTAAAGCATTCTTCATGTTTTACTAACAATAAGACATCTAGCTGAGTTTTTATTGCAAGATTGAGATTCCAAGAATTTTGAAAATAGATTGAGTGGCTAGTAAAGTTGATTAATTCATAAATAAATTACGCATTCGTACAGAGTCAACTGTATGAAGGTTTGGAAATTGCCGGCCCCTCGGCGATATACGCTGGGACGAAGAACGATTTTGTAAGTGGCTTGCAGGATGAGGCGAATTATATTAACTTGACAAGCCAAACAAAAGAAAATAGGAGAATCGATTTGAGCGACGCCCCAGTTATAAAATGTCTTCGACGTGTGGGTTAACATTACTTAAAACATTGGCATAGTCTATGAATGGTTGAGATTCCGTCTTGAAAGAACGCAATGATAGTCCTTTTCTGAGCCATATCTTAGCGCTGAACGGCGCGGTGTGGTAAATAAACGGAACGAAAGTCGGTAGAGAACAAAGTCGCCACTACAATATGTCAGCAATGTTATACAAACTTATAAAAAAGATATCTGCACTTATATAAACTGAATGATGAAACATAAAAAAAAAACATTTATACAAACTTACAGTACATAGTCTTATTCTCTTATACCAGGACCCAGCACTACGAGGATTTACACACGAGCCGAGTATGAAAATTTTATAGTTGACGCTAATGAAAATTTTGAAATAAGAAGGCCCAAAACCGAAGATATTCTAAACATAAAAAAATGGTGGCCGAACCATTACAAGAAACTGGTGCTATCTGTGAATTCCTAGGGCAGAGGAGTACCCAAGGACAAGAAAAAGACTTTTGCTATTTCCCAAGTTTCACATTTCACATTTTCCAAGTCTACACCAGGTTTTGTGACAACACGTGAATCCATAGATTGTTTAATCAGTTATGAATTCCAGCTCTTACAGAGGATGGGCGCCGGGCCGCCTTTACCATCAAGTAATACTCCGACATATGCTGGTAAAGTGCCAATCAATGAAAAGAAAATGGCAGATATGAAAAAACTAGAAAAATACATCCCAGAAAAGTATAAAAATTTCTACACAGAGATTTTTGCGTGGCCAACAACGTCAGCTAACAATGAATATCAAGAAACTCATGATGATTAACTATAACTTCTGAAAATCTTCGGATTTCTGTGTACATCTAAGAGGTCATTTCGAGAAAGGCATTAGTCCGAAACTGTCAATCACAAATATCTGTATGATAAATTTTTTTTTTTTATATTATAAATAAATCTCACAAAAATTATATATGTTTTTATTTATCAACTTCTATGTTTAGTTTCTTTATCACCATAGAGTTTTTTATAAGAACTATATTTTTGTTAATCCTGAAAAGTTTTGATTACTGGACTTGTGCCCTTTTCGAAATGACGTTTTCAATTGTAAACGACACGAAATGTTTTATGTGTTAGAGGTGCTGGTAATTTTTCGTAGCATTTACAAAATTTCGGAAATTATCTTCTGACTGTGCTTATTGTTCGACGCATTTACAATATATCATAAATTATCTGTAGGCTGTGAATACGCTTTCATCATTCCTTACAACCCCTTTGTCCAAGTGATGGTTGCTGATAATTATAGCTTATATTTTTGTGGTTATAATGAAATGCATGTAGCACCGACAATATTAACCGAACGATTAAACCTTTTGCTACATCACCTCTGATTCTATTGGTCGTATCAACAACTGACCAACCATACCCGGTGTAGCGTATGATCTCTTCATACCAAATACCTGAATTCTTCATGCTTTATAACTCTTTGAAAAGTGAGTATTATAACCGCTACTAATCGTTAACCCTCTGGTCACTACCATGGTCGTCAAGTGGCCACACGCCACGCGTTAACCGTTAGGACTTTTGAATAGAGAACTAAAAATAATAACCATCACAATTTATTTACTTTCATTTTATTATTAATGATTATATTACACTTTATTTATGTACATTATGTACAACAATTATACTATATGCGAAGCACCTTGTCTCAAGCCAGAGGCTCGTGTGCAGGTTCTGGTGTTTCAGCATTTTTCATTCGCGGTGTTGAAGAGGATAAGATTATTTGAACTTGGAACTGTGAACTGGTCTTATTTTTATGGTTCTGGATTCTGCAAATTTCAACGAGGTTAGTCGGTTTGTATTGTTATTTATGTCAACGTAAGCATACAAGAACTTCCTGCAAAGACATGCAATATACAAAATGACAATACTGAACAAGATTTTGGATGTTATCACTTAACTAATCAAGACTATAGTCCGCCGCAATTATAAACCAACATCAGCTAATCTATATTTGCATCGCTCACCGTGACACGGTCAGAAGTGTTTCAGTTTATCTGTTACGAATGAATACTTACAAAGTTAATGCATGAATTTTTTAAACTGTTTTCTTTCAGCGAGATGCAATATCCCAGTCTATCTTCGAAGGCATCATCCGCATTCTGGATCTGCCGTGGACTGACTTTTGCAATGACCTCAATAAGTCATTTTTTCAGATTTTCGACATTGAATAATTATATTTTGAATAGTAGATTTTTAACGTTCACCCACACTAAAAAGTCATGAGAAATGAGGTCCGGTGAGCGCGCAGGCCAGGCTATCGGTCCAAATTGACCGAGCCACCTTCCGGTAAATTGTTCCTCCAAATATCGCAGAGCTGGTAGCTTTGAGTATGTGGGTGCCCCGTAATGTTGAAAATATATTGGCTCGTCCTGTATTTCGTCAGCAATTAGCTTATGAGATAACATTATAATACTCACCAAGTTGTATCGTAATTGCGGCTGCGAAGACAGGTTCACGAAGAAATGAAAGTATTAGATTCCGTAAAGTTAATGTTTGTAATCAGACATTCAACTTCTGCGGCCACTGTGTGTTGACATCAATGGCCCTGAACAGGTTATATGCCTTCCTTATCCGCACATTTCGTCGATTCGAAGCACTGCATAATCGTACAGTGCTCTCGTCAGTGAAAAGTATCCTGCGTGTCAGCCCTGTGTCCGCGTTCATTCTTTCAGTCATCTAATCGCAAAACACCATTCTTCGATAATGATCTGCGGCGGTATTTAATTATTGTTGTCTATTATTTGCGCTTTTGGCACATCTTTTACATTCTATCTAATTGTTTATTTTATATTATTTTCCGATTTGGGGGTGCTTTTTTTTAATTGTTAAATATCAATAAAATAATGTACAATAAGTACACGGCACAAGAGAAGTTATTGTGGTCTCACCAGCATTCTTGTGGTGTGACGTACCGCGGTATACGCGATCATTTTGCTGCTGAATTCCCGAACCGACCGATACCATCCCTGAACACTATCCTAAAGGCAGTAAAACAGTTAGGAGATAATGGTGCAGTTAACGTTCGAAATGTTCAAAACGACACGCCAGCTAAGCTTCCAGCATCAGCTTGAGATACTACTCATGTGCGATGAAGATGACGAAATTAGTACGAGAATTGCTGCACATGGACTGGGCTTAGCTCAATCAAGTGTTCAAAATTTTTTACTTCATAAAATGAAGCAGCAACATTTGACTGCAGCAGATCCATATCAAAGGATGGTGTTCTGCGAGGAGATGAGTGAACGAATAAACGCAGACCCAAGGCTACCACGCCGTATACTTTTCTCTGAGGAGAGCACTGTACAACTGTAGAGTGCTCCGAATCGTCGGAATGTGCGTGTAAGAAAAGCTCATAACCCATTTAGGGCAACTGATGTAAGTACACAGTGGTCACGTAAGGTTAATGTCTAGTATGGAACATACGGAGGTACGCTGCTCGGTCCGATCTTCATTGAAGGCAACCTGCGATGGGGGCAATATCTTGAAATGTTACAGCAGCAAGTTGTGCCGCAAATACGAGCACTGGAGGACAATGTAATTGGTTTTTAAATTAAATAGTTTTTATTGATTACAAACATTCACTTTACGGAATCTAATACTTTCATTTCTTCGTTAACCTGTTTTCGCCGCCGCCATTACTCTACAACTTGCTAAGCATTATAATGGTAACTCATAAGCTTTTTTTTATGAAAAACAGGATGAGCCGATCTATCTTCAACCCGACGGGGCACCCGCGCATTTAGCACTACCAGTTCGTAGATATTGGACGAAGAATTTCCAGGGAGGTGGCTCCGTAGGTTTGGACCAATTGCCTGGCCTGCTCGCTCGCCGGACCTCACTTCGCTAGACTATCTTCTATGGGGGCACGTCAAAAATCAGCTGTTTGGAAGACAGTTGTTCAATGTCAAATAATTAAAAAACGGAATTAGAGAGGTCCTGGCGAGCATCACTCTGCAGCAGATCAGAAATGCGAACGATGCCTTCCACGATAGGCTTGGATATTGCACCCTTGCAGAAGGAAAGCAGTTCGAGAAATTCATCCATTAACTGCGTAAGTATTTACTTGTAACAGATAAACTGAACACTTGTGACCGTGTCACGGCGAGTGATACAAATTTACATCAGCTGATGTTGGTTTTTTATTGCGGCAGACATACCGAGAGAAAATCTTGAAACTATACAGTCGAATGCGCATGCGCCGAATAATTCAATTTTATTGGTCCGTGAGATCGTCCCGCGATGGATTTTAACCTACGAGGCATGGGTGCTAACTTGCAAGAAATGAAGCGGAGCTGTCAAACTCTCTCGCGTAAAGTAGTCAATCCAAATTATGTTGTTTTTTATTTGAATTTAATTTCTAATGTATTAAATTAACACGATCGAATAAACTGTTCCCACCTAGCTGCTTTGGTTCTTTCAAGCACCCATCATTTACAATTAGACTTCCGGTTTTCAATTTGAATTGGATAAAACAAATCCTCCAAATAAACCGATACATCGAATCGTAGCAAGCAACCAGCTGTTCGGAATAAATCTCAACGGTTCTTTCAGAACATCAAGTTTCAATCACAACAATAAAAACTTGCCAAGCCTTTCCGAATCACTACCGCAATTCATTGGGATCTTGACCTCAAAAGTTCTCATCAATTGCATCGGTGCAAAAAACAAAATTTGACAGCTAAAACTCAACTTGCTTCGCATATACTATAATTGTTATAAATCATGTACCTGAATCAAGTGAAAAGTAACACAGATCCACAAAAAAAAAGTGTCTGAACTCGGCATGCGAAACATGTTTTCTTACGTATTTTTTATCGTTGAACCCGAATCTGAAGTCAGAATGAGGCGTCCTCCCGGCCGATTTTCAGTAAATGGCTGTTGAAAGTTAGGAAGTAGTAATACACAGTCGTATGAGTTTTTGAAATTCATTCATCATAACTATACGTTTTTGGGGTCGCTGAATCCGAATCTAGGGTCCATCAGGATACTAAAAAGATGGAGAGACGTTATCAAGAACGATGGGATATCAATATGATGGTGGACTTATGTTGGACATTGATTAGAGACATAACTCAACATAAAGACAAACGTAAAAGAAATTCCTTACGCAGATCTTTTGGAGACAAAAGTACGTAAGCGAGTAAAAAATTCAATAAAATATATTTAAGAGTGCAGGCTTTCAGTCTCCCTGAGGCTTAGGGGTGATTGGGTATAACCTGTCTAGATTTGAACTGAGGTCTCCGGCCTGGCTGGGGTTTGGGGGTTATGTGGTGAGTGAGTTAAAATTCTCACACTGTGGGCCATCAGTCTACTGGGTGATAAGGTTTAAATGGTCTTGGCACATTCTTCATTTGAAAATGATAGATTAGGTGTTTACATCTGATTTTCAGATTTTTCTCACTTTCAACAGCTATTTACTGAAAATCAAACCAGAGGATACCCCATTCTGAGCCTAGATTCGGATTCAGCGACCCCAAAAACGTATAGTTATGATGATTGTCTCGGGTTTAACAGTTTTGTCTGGTTTTGACCTTGAAATGACTTTGACTTTGACCTGATAGGGTGAAACGGACCCCAGATTCGGATTCAGCGACCCCAAAAAAGTAAAGTTATGATGAATGAATTCCGAAAACTCATACAACTGTGTATCACTATTTTTTTACTTTCAACAGCCATTTGCTGAAAATCGGCCGGGAGGACCCCTCATTCTGACTTGAGCTTCGGGTTCAGCGATGAAAAATACGTAAGAAAACATGTTTCGCATGCCGAGTTCGGACACTTTTTTTTTGTGGGCCTGTGTAATCATTCATAATAAAATGCGAGTCGATCAACTGTGATGGTTATTATTTTTGTTAATCTATGCGTGACGTGGGGTCACGAACGACCCTGATAGTGACCAGAGTGATAACGATTAGTAGCGGTTATCATATACTCACTTTTCGAAGAGTTATGAAGCAAGAAGAATTCAGATTTCTGGTATAAAGTAGTCAGACGCTACGCCGGGTATGGTTTGTAAGTTGTTGATATGACCAAGAAAATCAGAGGTGTTCTAGAAAAAAGTTTAAGCGTTCTGTTAATCTGTTAATATTTTCGATGCTATATGAATTTCATTATAACCACAAATATAACCTTTAACTAAGCGCAACCATCACTTAGACAAAGGGGTTGTAAGGAATACCTGAATTCTTCTTGTTTCATAACTCATTGAAAAGTGAGCATATGATGTCGATGCTACATGACTTCAATTATGACCACAAAAATAACCTATAGCTATCAGCAACCATCAATTGGATAGAGGATCCGACTGTTGGCCGCACTGAAGAACGATCTGCGTTCAGAAGCCTGGGCATGCGCACTCGGAATTCACCGGCCTACACTTTTCTACCACTTAGAAATTCACTCTGTATACACATAAGGTCAAAATTTACTCTACGCGACATTTTTCTAATCACATAACCCGGAGATGTGTTCGATTATAGTATTGTGATCAAATTTTTTTAATAGAGTGTAAGTACAAGGTACTTTTTAGTAATTAGTCATTTAAAATTACCTATTATTCTGAATGATTTTGATAGCCGTTGATTGTTAGTATCTCCATCGGATAGACAAATGTATCCATCCTGGATATCTCTACTCACGTGCAAAAACCTTGCGCCAAGTATATTGATGTGGTCATCAGGCCGACTTGTCTGCAGAAGGCCCGCCAAGTACCACTACCTCCAATTTTTCTTTTTCAATTTTTTCAGAAATTGTTAAGAAGTTCAATTTCCGATTTTCTCATGAGTACGTATGGTACTTGCTTACATCAGCACACTGGCAAGTTATACATGGGACATATGCGTACATCAAATATTGAAGCCTCATTTCGTGCTCGAAGAAAAACAAAAATGACGCTGTACATACTTGGCGGTAATGTCAGATTTCAATACTTTTTTGAAGGAAGTCGTTTTTTTCAGGTGATGACCACATCAATATACTTGGCGCAAGGTTTTTGCACGTGGGATGCTTTCTGGGGGGATTAACCCATCGTGACTATTGGTGATACGAATTCGCGAGACACACAGTACTTCAGTTAGAGTTGACGTGTTTTGAATATACCTACGAATGATAGTGCAAGGCAAAACTCAATCCACTTCGATTCAAAGAAAGCAATCAATCCCGTTTGCAGTCTAACAGACGGAACACGGTAACGAGCCATGGAATAGGGTATGAATTCTAATAAATTTTCCGCATAACTGGAAGTACGAAACGGATGTATCTAGTCAGCATCAGATTGTCTATCTATTTCAGTTCTTCTGACTAACTCCAGTGGCCGACTAGAGAAGCTCCCGGACTCGAATAGTGGGGGGAGACCTCAGTTCATGATACATCTACGAGACCGACGACGGGGACTCCCCTGATTACAGTTAAATTTTTGCCCATAACTGTAGTTTCACTTTGCAGCGATAAGCTAGTCGAGGAGATATGTGCGCTCACAGACTACTGAGTTTCAAAATATATTGTTCCCCCACAACCGCCAGAAGTAAGAGGAAGCAAAAGATAACATTTTTTCATCCTATCGCAGTGCATCACTTTATCCTGTATTCCATGTAATTCTATAAAATTATCTCGAGGGTTAACAATGTTTGAATTATATCTTATATTTTAGATTGGTTTCAATACAAAGCTTTATTGCACGTAGCATTATTCAAGATACGGTTTATTCCTATCACAAATATATAGGAACTATACACATGTCCTGTCGTGTTTGTAATATTACCTATGTATGCTTATTTTCTTTCATAATAATTTGAGGGTTGAATATTACATAGTTGTGGACAGTATGGTCATATTGACAATTAGTTCTGAGCTATATATAAAATCATAATGAAAGATAATAAGTATACTATATGTATCAGTAATATTACAAACATGACGAAACATGTGTATAGTTCCTATATATTTGTAATAGTAATAAACCATATCTTCAATATTGTTACCTGCAATAAGGCATTGTACTGAAACCAAATATTTAACATTCAAGATACCACTCAAACATTGTTGTGTCCCTTGAGATAATTATAGATATAGAAATATATAGAAAATAGGATAAAGTGATGCGTGGCTTTCTTTCACTTCTGGTACTCGTGAGGAAACAATATATTGTGAAACTTAATAGTCTGTGAGCGTAAATACCCTGTTGACTTGACTAGCCATCCGCAAAGTAAAATAGAACCAGCTACAACTGTAACACGAAGAACGTTTTTAAATTAGCGTTGCTTTGATCGATAGAATATATGATTTAGAAACTTGCCCATGCAAAGTCATTATCAACTATCTTGTTACTTGCCTACACAAAATACACGACATGAGTAATAAACTTTCCAGTAACTGAAGGATTCTATGGTACACGTCTGGTGAAAACTAAACAATCATCCAAATACATCTGACGATTGAAGTTTGGTAGCAAAATACATCCGCTACCTATATAGCTATTCCGCAGAGAGCTTTGGTAAATAGGGGTATATCTTATCAATATATCATCGGAACCGTTATATGCCGGAAATTCAGAAAAGGATCTCAGAATAGGTGTCATTTCACCCAACTCGAAAGATCCACCTAGAACTATAATGTAGTGACAAACATTTTTAAACTGGCGTCACGCGAATTGAAGAAATATAATATATTTTCAAATAAATTCATTCGAAAGTTCGATGTGTAACATTTTAGATCATAGTTTTGTGCATCCTGCCATTATATGTACTTTTTTAATGTAATTTATGGGAATTAATTGATGAAAGCTATTTATCCTAACCTCAAGGTCTTATGCATGACAGATATTTATATTGCTTGTGTGCGCACCACTGTGCGCACGTTGGACTGCACGGTTTGACTGTATTCCTTGAGCCATAGACCAAAGGCATTATATTAATGTCGTATAGACTACCATACCCCATTTGAGTTTACTCCCATGTAACTTTCGTCTCATACAGCGACTCTCTATGTCATTTATATGCGCATGGAACTGAGAGCGGAGCAAAAAGTCTGGGCCGGAGATGACTTTTACTCCTGATGAAACTGACTACTACAAATAATAGAAAAGAACATATCTCAGCGCTCCGAGCACCGATCGCATTGATCTTTGACTCAAATGAAGGGGATTTTGACCCTTAATTTTGACCTAAATCGTCGATCTCAGGATACTACCAAATACGCTAGAATCCGCTAGGATATATGAAACATTATACCCCCACTCCGTCAAAGTTGGGTCGGTGCGGTATAAGATGTTCGGTCGAGCGCGCTACGGTCTTATATTTTCTGTCTTTTAATATACTTGGCGCGAGACTCTACCGAGTCTCTTGATCAAGTAAAGCTGTTTATCAGTACAAACAAATATTCGGCAGTGCTATTCGCATAAATCTGTTTGGGGTTTGTGGATAAAGTATCTTACTTGTAGCAGCTCAAGTCGCGATGAAGCCTGAGTCACACCCATCCTTGATTTCTTCGTCAGTTGTTGGTAGTAAGTCCAGTATTCTCTGAAAGCATATGGCCATAACTATGAAAATTGTAACTCGCTTGACCAATGTTCGGAAGATAGTTCCCAACGTATACTTATGATTCAAATTTCGATAATTTCGATGTTAATGAGTTATATACTTTTGTCAAGGTGACTAGAACTTATGTTAGTCGTTCATTTTACAACTAGTACTACCTATAGGTATACCACAAATTCTTGTACAGGCTACTAGGGGCTTCGCTCCAGCGCGCTTCGCATGCCGACCGTGGCTTCCGCGCGTTAGGATGTAGTGGATCTACAGTATCAAAAACTATAGTTTGAATGATCATAAAAGATAGACTGAGCGCTCCCATAAGAGGCACTGAAGCTAACATATATGTATACAGGACAGAGATATGTCGGAAGTATTCCTCTCTTTTTTCAATCGGCGTCATGGTGGGAGACAAAGGAGCAGTGGAAGTGGAACAACTGCGCGCCTGTCAAATGCGCATTCATTTTGATTTCTCCTCATTTTCCTCTACTGCCTCAATCCCCACCACAAATATGGTCAGACAGAGAGAGGAGTACTCCCGACATATTACTGTCCTTTAAATGTTGGCTTCAAAGCGGCCCATAAGAGCGCTCAGCCTATCTTTTGAGTCTATGGGAGATACTAACAATCAACGGCTATCAAAATCATTCAGAATAATAGGTAATTTTATTTGGACTTGACAAGTTAATCATGACGAAGATCATAACAGGTAATTTACGATTTTTGAGATCAGTTTCTGTTTGGAATATCTTGGGTTCAAGAAGCAGAACGAAATGCCAAGTACCACTGAATAGTACATTGAACGAATTTGAGATTCTGTATACCCTGAAATTCAGTTTCAGCTAGGCTTCAGGCTCTATAATAGGAAAATAAATTGTGACGTTGCATTTTGCAATCGTCACAATACCGCGCGATTGGCAGACGACGTGAAGACGGACGGCTCCAGGAAGTATACAGGTCGTAATTTATCTTGATTATTATTATGCTTACTAATACGATTATTATTTTGACTGATAGTTTCATTATTGGTATGATAATAGCCTGATTTGTTATGTAACTCCCTTTGCTTTATATCGAGTCTCTATAATGGCGGAGCTCGGGAAGACAACGCCAAGATGTCGAGGTCTACATTCGACGTCTGAAATTGAGGTCCTTCCCGAACTACAGCTTCCAGTCAGCACGTCTTTCTTTCCCAACTCCCGGTCGTGGATGCCGTAGGAGCGGTCAAATAAGGATGACTCCCGGAGTCAAACCCTCCCGTTCCCGCCGACTCATCAGCCTGGTGCTGAACCACTTCCCGTCAACCATTTCTGGACGTCTAGGCAATGGTTGAATAGAGCAGGGCGAAACTCCAAGTAACCCACCAAAGCTTCCCGTTGCCCATGACGTATCGACCTGGAGTCGAGCTAGACCTTGTCATCGGCTTTCTCGGTATCGTCTCGCTACCGGCGTTACTCCCGAAAAGTTCCGGTAGAAGAACTGCAACCATGTGAGGCAGGCCTGTCCGTAAGCCTTCCACATCGTCCATGGGGAATTCTGGATGCAGATCCGGTTATTGGGGCATCAGAACTTCCGCCAGATCCTCTGTCTGGTCCGTTTTTCTTGTTAAAACGCAGCCAGGGTGCACTTCGTCCCGACGATAATCCCGAGGAGTCCCGCGACGAGAACCGAAGTTGGAAAAGAAGACGCAAAGAACGAAATCCCGTACGAGTCCCGCTATACCATCTTCAAAACATCCCGCCGTACCGCCATGTTGGATGAGCACTTGGACAAACATCTAAGACTAGAGCATCCCGGACTACGCGTTCCGAAACTCATGCCAGCAAGGCCGGCTAACTGCTAAGTCTGACGACTAAGGTTTTGACGATAAATCTAAGTACGACGATTCAAATCGGATAGCAGCTAGGGGATCCCGCATCTATAAAGTATGGAGTAACGCAGGACTCGGCCTACTTCTACGCTCGTCCGTCTTCACGTCTAGACCATCTAATCCCGAGTTCTCGTTACCGTTATTGTGTTAAATATTTTGTTCAAGTTTATATTATTGTTATTCTGTTAAAGTTCGAGTTATAGTTTATTATTCCCGTTTTCGTGTGAAGCCGACTTATCGCTGACAAGGAAAGACCTATTTTCTGTAAAACCACGAGGTCGCTCATGAATCCCGTTTAGTTATTTAGTAGGTTATATTTGGTGTGGCGTGGGCCACGATTATGGTTCGTTGAGTCCTCAGACTTCGTCCCGGTTATATTTTATTATATTTAGTCTTATTTAAAACGGATTCTCGAGTCGACTCGTGCTTAGTGACTATTTGTGGCTTTTTCTCCATGCTTCAGCATGCGGTAGATTCTGTTAGATTTTCTTCTTTTTCTCTGTCTCTTTTTCTTATGTAATTTATCGATCACAAACGACCTGTTAACGTACTATTCCCTGGAGCTAGCGAGCGTAGAAGCAAGCATTGTTATTTAGTTTTTAGTTTCTTAGTTATTAATAATTCTATTGATATATTTTTATTAGTTCTTCTTGAAGTCCCGTATAATTTGATTAATCTTGTATCGAGACGATTGTTGTGAATTTTTCTTATATTTTGTTATATTGCGTCATATATTTTGGATATTCGATTGTTAGTCTGTTCCCGTAAATTCCTGAATTTTGTCTGAATCACAGAACATAATTTTGTAAATATTGTATCACATATTTCCGTAATTATTGCGGATTGTGTGGTAGTTTTTCGTATCGATTCTGAATAAATCGGTCGACTATATAATTATTGGTATTGACTATTAATTAGCACCCTGCCCCTCTACCATTTAGTTGCTATTATATTCTGAGATATCTGGCAATTTCCGCCGTTGAACTCTATGTTTTATAGTCTTTCGAGTGACGTGAAAACGTCTGGCGCCCAACTATTAGTGTTCTTATTAGTTTTCGCAAATAAACATTGACGCCGAAGTGCGCGGTTCCCGGGTAAACCCTTCCCGTAAAAGTGCACCGTTGCAAAATAACTAATCATATACTCGTAGAATGAAATACAGCTTTTGTACATTGTGATGGTATCACTCGAGCTTTGTAGAAATGAGGAGAGACCTCAATCAATTTAGTCGAGTCAGTGTGGTAAAATACAGCTATGTTTTATACAATTGAGAAGATAGCTAAAGATTGTTTGAATAATTGATTCTCGAAGATGAAATTATATTGGTATGTATTGAAACTATAGGTTCACAAAAACGAATCAGAGAACAACCTTTGTCATGCATAAGGAGCCCGCTAACCCCACCTCGTTGCTCCACGTGGTGTAACGAACCAAACTATTCGCCGCGTAAATGACAATCGACTCCTTCTCGGATGAAAGCGATCATTCCATAATCATTTAATGAACTAGACGAGAAGTCAACAAAAAGCCTAAATTCACAGGATTTCTTTAATTAGTTATCAAGTTCTATGTCTTAATCCCTATCGTTTTCTTTTTTTCTATCGTACGTATCGAATCAAACAGAATGACGAGGGATGCCCTGCCCTAGTCTGATCACGCGTGGGAGGTCAACAAGAGGTCTTGGTCTCAATAGCAGAGACTGACAGACACCGGAATCCAGAGATAGTCCTGGAAGTGCGCTGCATAGAGAACCGATATCGCACGGGGTAGCCACTCCGCTACTTATCTTGAACCGGCCTTGTGCTTCGGTCCAACTGCAGAAATTTCCGTCTCCCAGGGTATCGCGAACCTCTCCCTGCCATCTGTCATAGTCCTGGCGAAAGCTCCAACTACCATAAGGCTCTGCTGAGCCTGCCTGAACACCCTCAAACCCAGACAAAGCCTCCCACTTACGCTAATTGATGCGCAATACCTCTCCCTAGAAAATGATCTGCAGGCCGGAATCGATTTCAAGAAGCTTCTTCTGGTCTGGCTTTTTGTCCAGGACAGTCACGTTTTACTTATTGCAACTTGTACTTGCTAATTATGAAATAGATCGCTAATTGTTCATCTAAGTCACCGAAATCATTGAAATCAACTTCTGATGAATTTGTGATTGTGTTTTGCTGGATTAGAGGTAAGCTTTCGACTTCCTACGACTCCCACTTTGATTTTTACTCATTATCCTTGATTCTGCGTAGTGGTGCCGTGCCTCTTTGAGTGATGTCATTACATTAACTTACATTATTTATCGGGTTTCGTGGTCTGGTTTCCTTTTGCAGGATTGGGACGCTTTTGGGAATCTGAAATTCCCTGACTTTTGGAGGTTCTTCAGTCTAAAAATCGGACTTTTTCAGTTACTTATCACGAAGTTTGCCATTTGATAATGACATTTCTTCTAATATATAACAATTCTAGATAGAAAAAAGATAAACCAAAAGGATTGGTACTAAATAATCATATATTATATTTGTTCATATTTTCATATTTTTCCGGTTAACGTTACGGTATAAATAGCTACATCACGAAAAAGTAACGTAATGCACCAACTTAACATTTAAATGTTCGACTAGTCGCTGTAGGTAATTTATGAAATGAAGTGTTCTAATACATTTTATCACAGAAGTAAAGGAATAGGTACAATTAGCACGGACTGAAAAAGATAGATTCAAGGTCAAGTTCTTAAAAAGGCCCGAATTTGGTCATCCAACAGCTCAGCTCCTTTCTGTGCTTCTAACATCAATTTGCGTTTCTTCCACTGTAACTCTTTTACAATCTGGCTTACTCTTTTTCGATCGTTTTCTTGACGTGTTGTTTCTGCAACCTCTTTTTTTCTGACTTTCATGTTCTTCATGATTTCTAACACGAGAGTTTCTGGCATATTGGGTCATCTCTTTGGTTATAGGTATTTTATCAATTTTACCTGAAGACCGGAAGACATTCTACGTCATCTATTGTCCTGATATTCAGGTAAATAAATGAATTTTTTTTTTTTTTTTCGTAAGCACAAAATAATCCAAATAATAAAAATATTACTGTGAAATTTTTCACTCACGATGATTACAAGAACGAAACAGCTGCATTACAAGCTCGATCTCAAAAAGCAAAGTGGCACATTGACATTTCATAGTATTAAGCGAATAACAAAAAAAGAGGTAGTAGCTAAGAGATTCTCTAATGCAGAAAAATTTGTAGAGGCCCTTGTTTCTCAGTAAACTTGTATAATACTTATAGTATCCACCACAAGATGATTCTTTCAATGTAGGTTCGCATACCCGCTATTCACTCCTTACGCTAGCTCCGCGACATGAGCCATGTCGCTCAGCGCCAGTGCACGCCGTCACTTATGAAATCTATGGTTTAAAAATACTCTTCATCGGAGTTCCATCCGATAAATTCACAGTGTTCTAGATAATTAATCAAGGAATACGCTCATATTTTTTTCAGATTTTTAGAAGCGTGTTCTCGCCTTCAAAATTAAGTATGAATAATATAATTGTTTATAACAAATGGAATGTTTCGTCACTGGGTATTTAAATAAATATATAAAGAAAGTCTCATTCAAGAGCTTCAAAATGAGTTTTTGACGAAGTCTGTAGTATAAATAGAATTCGAGATATAAGCAGTGAAAGAAGAGCGTGTTTGCGATTTTGTGCCGTTTTTCCGAAAATTCAACCCCCTGTAACTTCTGAACTAGGGGTAATAAAAATAAAATAAAAATTGTTTGATGTATTCATTTGTTGCAAAGAACCAGTAAAAAATGTCATAACTCCAATTGGAAACATCACTGTCAGAAAGCTGTCCCGTTTGAAGTGGAATGACTCTCATACCGGTCATGATTGAACACGCCAAGCGTACATATTATAGAATTCCGCACCACTTCTGGCATTCTATCGTCTACAAAGCAAAAGTCGATCCCCTAGGAACTGTAATGCATGGGAAATTTTAAAATTAATTCTGCGAGGATCCAAGAAATGTAATATTATCACTGTTTATTAAGTCGAACCAGAATTTGGGTGAAAGGCTATCATACAATAATCATTTAATGATATATTTTAAAAAAGAACATCACAGAAAATCATCATGTCCTGAATTATATAGCATTGCGACTAAAAATTGACATGATAAATCATAGCCTGAATTATCAGATATAATACCCTACACTGCAGTCCTGTTATCAACTTACGCTCTAATATGGGAAGCTGTGGGAAATATTATGCTCCACGCCCCTAGTGCCTTTGCGGTAAAAGAGACTCGGTCAAATCTTGCACCGCACTTAAAAAAAAGTTTTTAAAATTTGTATGTGCAATGGATTTTCGATCGTATGTTTAAAATCGGCGGCATGCTAGCGAATAGAATATACAGAGAGATTATGAGTAAACTTGAAACTCTTACTGTAGGCAATTCGGTTTTTTCTGAAACTGACAACGCTGTCAGAAGGAACTGCTATCTTGTGAATAATGTCGTGAATAAACATAAATTGACATCTGCAATCAATTCATTAATTTATGACAACTTCTTTACAAATGAATATCGATTCCCGTTTTCTTATTAGCTATATTACGATCGACTGCAAATTTCTCGCTCTAACATTTAATTCTAACCTAACGACATGACAGCTGCCGTTACATCGTCTGTACGTCTTTACTAATTTTTATTCGCATAGCTTTTGGATAAAGCCATCTGACTAAAAAAGGAGGACGTGAAAAACAAAAACTCGTGTTAAAAACGGATATTCTAAAACGTTGAATAATCAGACCTCAGCACTCCGTACACCGATTTCGTCGAAATAGGGCTTAAGTGAAAAAGCTTTCCATTGCTGAATCCTACGATAAATATTCAATTCCGTGTATATGACGAGGCGGAAGAAATTAATCATCATAAATTGCCGTATATGCCGTAGAGCTCTTATTAGGGTATACAAGAGTCGGTCGAATTTTGCGCGGTCCGATGAAAAAAATTTGTAATGTACTTGGCGCAGGACTTTACCTAGTCTCTTGATCAAGAGACTCGGCAAAGTCTCGTACCAAGAAAATTGAAATACAAAAATATAAAAACCGTAGCGCGACGCGACCGAGTATATCAAGAGACTCGGTAAAGTCTCGCGCCTAGTTATATGGAAAAAAAATTAGCATAGAGTGGCCTTCGCTAGGCTTTATATATATATATATATATGGGTAAATCTCCGGAAGTTTTAACCTATATGTCTCATGACTTTTCATCGAATTATCTGATTGAATAAGCCGTAAAATGCTTTTAAAAATATGGACTAATTACCAAATCTATCTATCAATAATATATGATATGATTTCAATGATGGGTGAACAATATTTTTCATAATATGTGCATGGAAAGTGGGGCGTTGTATGGCAGTTTAGCGGGACGAAAGTGGCTGAATGCATGCCAGGACTGCAAAGCGAGGTTGGCGCATGCGCAGTCCACAATTATTTCACTTTCGTCCGTTGGTAAAAATTTCATTCACTTTCGTCTCTGTTTTGCGGGACAGCAACGCCCTACCGCCATGCACTTATTATAAAAAGTATCTTGTGTACCATATCCCTAATTCCGACCTTTAATGTTATACCTGTCATATTTTTTTCCTGTCTTTCAGTGGTTTATCACTTTCATAGTTTTATTTGTTGATGAACAAAATGATTCATCAAAATTTAAAATACGGGCAACAATGAATTTTTAATTCAAAATTTCGATTCGATTGATTTCATTAGCGTCCGTCATTTAATTTGACATATTAGTTTATTTAAAATTTGTCTCCCAGTTTGAGGTGTCACGACCGAAATCACGAAGATTTCTAAAATGAAGTAAATAATTTTACATTTGAAGCTGAATCATCGTGTTACTCATCAAGCTCAATTCAAACAGAACAGATACATATAAATTTTTTTACGAAAATTCTTTTATTTATATTGTTTATACACATTATCTGTCAAACGGTCTAGTTTACGATGTCACAACTTAGATCCACGCGGTTTTGAATATTTGTTATTTAAACTATTTAAAATTAATATGCACATGTTTGTTTTTGTATACTTTATTAGTGGTTAAGTGTGCATTGATTAATTTTAAATATTTTCAAAGATATTAATGAAACCATTAGATGTCACGACCGAAATCTCGTCACATTCAAAGTTCAAAAATTTGAATTTGATAATTGAAACTTAGTTTTTTTTATGGAATATGAGGATTTAAACTATTATCAAATACCATTGGAAGTATATGTATATTACAATTTTTTTTCATTCTTATTCATTTTTTGTGAATATAATTATAATGATTTGTTGAATAAAACTAATATTTTCAAGAGATTAGTGAATCGGAGCACCTGAAAATGGATGCATCTATCAGAGAGAAAAAAATTTCGTTGAATAGCATTCGAATTTTGTGGTTTTATTAGGTTTTTTATGATTGAAAATACAACAAAATGACTAATTTGGGTTATGTTTATTTTTTTTATTTTTTCGTCGCGGGCATTGAAAAAAACGATGTTCTGCAGCATTTCATAATATTTTATTCAATTTGAACCCATAATTTCTGTGCTAAAATGATGTGCGTTTGATTTTTTCATCTTCATTTCATGTCAATCAAAGTTAAAGGTTCCGGAGATTCACCCATATATATATATGTTGTGTTGTCTGAATATAAATAAAAATAAAAAATAATCTGAAATTATTTGCATCTTAGTTTAAAACGTTTTGTACAACCCTTTTTACATAGTTCATCATGCTTCATTGCATAACGTTGTATAACAATCCATTTGATGGTGTCACTAATAAATGTATTAATTCAACGTCTAAATCAGAAACTGCGTGGACGTAGATGAATAACATATTATACGGAGGATTAGAGCATGATATTCCGTATATAATAGGCGGACATCCGGTGCAAAAATACACGGGCGGGTGTGGAATAACTTTATACCAGTTTAAAACGTTTTTTCACAACCCTTTTATTCATATACACTGGCGGCCAAAAGTTTGGGTACACCAGTCGAAATTTCTTGCCGCACTAAATGTTAGATAGCGGATTCAAAAATGAATATAATCAAATTATCCAACCGGGGTTTTGAAGAGGACACATTTACCTTCGTTTTGCTTTTTTATAAAATTCTCTACCATTATTTTTGGTTCCGGTACATATTTTTGAACATGGTCGTTGTTCGGCTATTCTTTAGTCGTCGAAAATTAACCCCCAAAGTTAGGGGAAATTTTTTCCTCGGTGCTTTCTATGGTAAAATTGAAAAGGATATCTAAACCTACATTTTCGTTCTTTAGAAAGTTTCGTACGATTTTTTGCCGCCCCGGTATTGCATTTCTAGCTGAAAATGACACGTTTTAGAAAAAAAGGCGTAGTCTAATAACTGTGAGGTTTCAGAAGAAATTTCAGGAGGGTGAAAAGTTTTATAGGTTTACATTGGAGTAGTTAGAATTTTTTCAGAATTTTTTTTGAAATTTTTTTTTACAATTTTTGTTCGGGACTGATGAGTGGGAAGGCTCCATTTGGGAATTATGGGGTTTAGGACAATATATCAAGAAAGAAAATTTGTTTACCTTTCCATTTTTAATTATTTACAATTTTTTTAGAATTAAAAAAAAAAAAAAAATAGAAAAAATTCTGAAAAAATTGTGATGAATTAAAAATGAAAAAGTAATGGTAGAGAATTTTCTAAAAAAGCAAAACGAAAGTAAATCTGTCCTCTTCAAAACCCCGGTTGGAAAATTTGATTATCTTCATTCTTAACTCCGCTATCTAACTTTTAGTGCGGCAAGAAATTTCGATTGGTGTACCCAAACTTTTGGCCGGTAGTGTATAGCTTGTCATAACATTACAGCATAACGTATGATAATCGTTGGTATTATCCGATAATAAGCCAGATTTTATGGTGTCGCTGATAAACGTATCATTTCAACGTTTAAATCAGTATCTTTATAAACGTAAATGAATAGTATATTATACGTGGTATTGTGGTATAATATTTCGTATAAGAGGCGGACATTCAGCGCAAAAATATACGGATTTCAAAAATCATTTCTAAATTAGATTTACACGTTTAGTTAAAACCCTTTCCCCACGTATCATACACCATTCGTGGTTTATTGGGATATTATATTTCTTCAATTTATGTGACGCTAGTTTCAAAATGTTCATCATCACATTATAGTTCTGGGTAAATCTTCTGAGTTGGGTGAAACGACATCTATTCTGGAATCAGTTTCTGAATTTTCGGGACATAACCGTTCTCATGACATATTGATAACATACACGCCCATTTAACAAAACTCTATTCAGAGTAGCTATAGTATAAGTAGCGGATGTATTTTGCTAGCAAACTTCAATCGTCAGATGTATTTGGATGATTGTTTTGTTTTCACAAGACGTGTACCATAGAATACCTGAGTCATTTTAAAGTTTAATACACATGTTGTGTATTTTGCGTAGGCAAGTAACAAGATAGTTGATAATGACTTTGCATGGGCTAGTTTCCAAATGATATATTCTATCAATCAAATGAACGCTAACTTGAAAACGTTCTTCGTATTACAGTCGTAGTTAGTTCTATTTTACTTGGCGGCGATAGGCTAGTCGAGAGGGTTTTTACGCTCATAGACTGTTAAGTTTCACGATATATTGTTCCTTCACAAGTACCAGAAGTGAAAGAAAGCAGCTCATCACTTCATCCTATTTTTTGTATAATTCTGTATGTATGATTATCTCAAGGGACAGCGATGTTTCAACGATATCTTGAATGTTAAATTGGTTTCAATACGAAGCTTTATTGCAGGTAACAATATTTAAGGTATGGTTTATTTCTATTAAAAATATATAGGAACTATACACATGATTCGTCATGTTTGTAATATTACTGGTATATACTTATTACCTTTATTTATGATTTTATATATACATGGCAGCTCAGCTCAGAACTAATCATCGACATGACTATACTGTCGATAACCATATAACATTCAACCCTCAAATCGTTATGAAAGAGAATAAGCATACATAGGTTATATTACAAACATGACAAAACATGGCTACAGTTCCTATGTATTCGTAATAGGAATAAACCGTATCATAAATAATGTTACTTGCCATAAAGCTTTGTATTGAAACCAATCTAAAATATAAGCTATCATTCAAACATTGATAACCCTTGCGATAATTATATAGCATTACATAGGATACAGGATATAGTGATGCGCTGCGGTAGGATGAAAAAATGTTATCTTTTGCTTCCTTTCACTTCCGGCGGTTGTGAGGGAACAATATATTTCGAAACTCAGCAGTCTGTGAGCGCAAATATCTCCTCGACTAGCTTATCGCTGCAAAGTGAAACTATCGTTATGAGCAAAAATTTAACTTCAATCAGGGGAGTTCCCGTCGGTTCTCGTCGATTTACCGTAAACTGTGGTCTCCCCCCCACTATCAGAGTCTGGGAGCTTCTCTAGTCGGCCACTGGAGTTAGCCAGAAGAACTGAAATAGATAGACAATCTGATGCTGACTGGATACATCCGTTTTTTACTTCCGCTCATACGGACTCGGAAAATTTATTAGGATTCATATGCTATTCCATGGCTGATTACCGTGTTCCGTCTGTTTGGCTACACACGGGATTAATTGATTTCTTTGATTCGAAGTGGATTGAGTTTTAACGTTCACTAGCATTTGTAGGTATTGAAACGTTTTTAATATTTACTCCTTATGAGTATCAAATTATTAATTATTCGTCTTTAAATCTCGGGGCTACTGAAGCAAACCGGCATCAAATTTAAATTTTGATTTTTCTTCTTTAGAGTGAGTGATCTAATGATTATTTTAACTTAATTGAATCTTATTAATTAATTCTAATCATCAATTGCAGCTGTGGAGCAATTGCTCGTTAGCGTTAACTAAATGATTTTCCTTAATAGTAAGATGAAATACTGATTGCAGCCGCAGAGTTTTATCCCGTTGGCGTTAATCAATATATTGATATGTGCAACGATTGCAGCCGCAGAGTTTTACCCCGGCCCAGGCAGAAATATGTGTCGGGTTTGCAATGTTAAACATTGAGACAAGGCAGATCTTGTCAGGTAGGAAAATGTCAGGCTGCATCAACCCTACCTCATTCTTGCATATATGCAAAGTTGTAATTGCCATTTCACGTTAGCTGAATACAAGCTTGAACGGTCAACGCATGCAAGGTTCGCACGCATAGGTTTCAGTGGGGTCAGTGTTAGCCGAATTCTGTCTGAACATGTTAGGTGAAGCAAGTGCCGTGGAAAAACCTTGTCTCATCGAAAAACCTGCAGGCCCGGATTCATTCGGACTTATATTTTTATCCAAGACATGTGTCCGAACTTATTACTCAATCATTTTTTATTGTCATTTTCACAAATGAATAATTACAGTTTTCTGGGTGTATGGAAAAAATACTAGAACAGTGTGTTTAGAACATGATGGAAAGAAGAGCAATTCTAACCAAGCGCACGAGTGAATTGCTTGTTGGTTACGGTGTGCGATCACGTGTTCATTATTGAGTAAATTCTGTATGCAAGAAAACAGAATTATGTGTTTTGAAAATTTGGATTTATCCTACTATTCTTTCAAAAGTGCTATTATCAATATCAAATATAGTTTTAGAAGCCATAACAGCCAGGACAAATACTCGCTATTTTGAGATTACGTGGCCACTTCATATTTGACATGTGATATTCTTGTGCTGCATTACATTGTTTTTTTTTTTCGGAAAAGAGTTAAAAAAAAGAAACAATTTTATTCGACCATTTATTTCAACATTTACCGGGTCATGATAGCAAGGTTTTTCGTGGATTGAATTGCCAGCTCACCGGCAGTTAGAATTTCCACCTTCACACAAAGTATCACGGTTGGCTTACTGGGTAACCTTGTGGTAAGATTTTAACGCGTCACGAGTTCAGCCGAACGCATCCTAATTTAGCAACCTAACGTTAGGGTTGTGCCCTGCGAGCGAACCAGCGGCAAGCTGTATGCAGCTCTCAATTTCTACCTGGGGGTATATGCAACGATTGCAGCCGCAGAGTTTTATCCCGTTGGCGTTAATCGATGTCTTGGATATGGATTAGGATTAAGATATTAATTAATTGCGGCCTCAGAGAATACACCCGTCGGCGTTAATTAATTTAGTGGGTTATATACTTACACACCTTCTATATTTTGATTTATTTTATCGAAGCTTATCTTCGTTTTTCTTTTATTTTTTATTTTAATTGACTCTATGAGTTTATATCATGAATGAGCTAGCTGCTTCGCTCGCCTCTTTATATAGGCGGTTCCCCACCCGAATCTACCTGTTTACTACGATTTTATTTGACTTCTAATTGTTCCTATGTCTGTTTTTCACTCTAAAGCGTCTCTATGGTCTATTTTGCATAATATTTCGATGAAATATCGTGCATACTCGATTTGAGATAAGTTTCGATCTTTTTCTTTATTTTGACTGAAATGTTTCTTTTTCTACATAATCATACTGTAAAACATCTTATTATCAATGGTAACATAAAATAACGTTTCAGTATATTCAAAACACGTCAACTTTAACCCTAGACGGATACGGTGGGGTTCTTTATAACCCCAACGCGACTTCTCTTAGCTACCATTAGTAGACAGACGCTTTTGGTGGTCTCTCTTCGATACAGTAATTTTCTTCGTATCCTTCCGCGTACTGTATGTGCAGTAGCACCGGTATACTGAGAGAAAAAAGTGGTTGACTCAGACAAATATTTTTTTGATCCAACTAAACCCGGCGGTTACGGGCGGCGAAATGAATATTTCGTAAATACAACAAAAATATTAGTTGATTGAACTGAATCAAAACCGATTCAATCGAATAAATGCGTTATTGATTCAACAATTAGAAATTTAAGCGAATAAAATATTTAGTTTACTGACATGTATTATTTCGTTGATCTAACAAATCTTTTGTTGGTTGAAATCTAGCATTCTTGAAATGAACAAATCGAAGTTATGTTCTATTCGTTCAACTGAATTGCAGCTAAAAGAACTTAATCTTTGGTTGTAGCAAACGAAGCTAGGTCCACGCAACTCAAAATGCAGTCCAATGAAAAGTGCCATTCACTGTTTCGAAAAAATATCCTGTTGATTCCAACCATAGTGCGGTTGAATTGAATGAATCTCCAGGCTAAACAAACCGATACTCCAGTTGTTATAAGAAAATCTGGGTTGAGGGAACTGAATACTTTGCTCGGGGCAACGCGGTTAAATATTCAGTTCAAAAGGATTATTAATAAACTAGATTCAACGCATATACGATAAATGCAAGTATTTATTATATTATATAAGGTATGATCAACACAAAATATATTTCTGAAATATAGTACAGTCTGGAGTACATATTGATATGTATTAGTGAGGTCATTTGATAAATTCCCGAGTAATATAACATAGTTATAGATAAGTATGATTACAAGAAAAAGTAGTAATACGGAAGAAATAAGATATACTTAGATTCGAGTATAAAATATCTAATAATGGAGACTAAGTCGGCGGCATCCCCAATGCTGACAAAATTTTAATTGGTGAAATGAGATGATATATCACTAGACACTTATTTCTTTTTTTTTACCAATGGGCAAGGAATTTTACGTTTGGAATTTAATTGAGCTGGAAAAAATGTTCATACTGTGAAATCATAAAAAAATGTGTATATAGGTGTCTAAATCCGTATCTTCAATTCGGATATCTTTAATTTCTTCGAGTTTAGTGAAGTTCCAACATGGTGATTTCTCAGGAACTGGTACCCATTGGCAAGAGGAAAAAAATAGGGGTCTCATTAAATGACATCTAATTTCACCAGTTCAAATTGGTCGACTTCTTCCCCTCTTATGAGTAATTATACCTATATAACTAACTATTATATCACATAGCAGAGTATTAGTACGAAATCATTTCAATTTCCCGTATAAAATATCTGAGTTATTATATAAACATACAATTATTATCACATAGAAAAGTATAAGTACAAGATGATCTCGAAAATTCGCATATAAAATGCCTGATTAATTATATACCGATGAATATAATCACATAGGATAGTATTAAAATTATAGTATTATAACTCCAGAATTATAACTATCAGGTCAACTGATTATAACAAACAATATTGTTTATATTATATTTTATATTATCATATAATTTTCCAATACCTCAAATCGCATACTTGACAAAATAGAATTTCAATTCTGTATTTACTGGCTTCAAATAAACTTATTTTTTATTTAGAGACACGGTACATAATATTTACCGTCAGTCATAATGTGCATACTATAAGGCAGGTATGTAATACGTTGCTTCTGTGATATAAAGCCCGATTTTTGTGTTGCAGTTACTCGAAATGCATGTACCTGCTGTATAAGGCCCAGATTTATCAATTTAAACAATAGAAAATGCACTTGGCGAGTGGTATCAACAAGCACATATTGAATTTTTCCAAATATTGGTTCTAAATCATTATCACTTATCGTGAGAATCATAATTGGTTTATACGTGGTACCATTTATCTGTGCCCAAGTTGTGGTCATGCATTTACGATCAAAATCACTCGGAAGAGCTATTTCAAAATGACAAAACTCATCACGCTCTTCGAATCCTTTAGCATTGAGAAATTTGTGTGCCATTTTCGATTGATTTTTCAAAGCTAATGTGTAAGCTGGAGTAAGACGCGAGGTTGCGACTTTGGCATTATTTTTAAAGTCTCGATGTCTTGCTTCATAACGCATACATGAAATATTACCCAGTGGACCAATTTCTTCCATGAGACGTGGATAGTGATTCAGAAAATGATGTTTTGGTTTGAGATTTTCTTGGAAGATTTCAATATACAAAGCATGATATTCAGCTATCAGAGTCTGAAGCAACTCACAACCTTCCCTTGCAACTGTTGGAGCCATTATTATGCAGTAGATTTCCCGAAGTATAATGTATAGCTCCCATGCTTTATTATCTGAACTAACAAGATCACCCACAATCAAACCCAAATATTGCACCAAACAAGACATTTCAGATGCTGACATAATCAGACATCCTGATTTTAAGGCATTCTCCTTTATTGAAGATGGAATGTTCCTGGCAATGCTGGTATTGAAATTAAAGAGCCGAATCCTTTCGTTGAGTGTTTCGAGTGAAAACACTCTGTCTTCGTGTATCAATTTGCTGAGAATTTTAGATATATCATACCTGAATACACCTTCATCTAGATCATGTGCTGGGTCAGCACTAGAATTCAGTATGACGTGATAAAACGAGATTTTATTAAAAACACATTTCTCTTTGACACCTCTAGAACATTCAGCCACATCTGAGTTGTAATTTTCAGTGGTACGCAACAGTTCAACATCCTCTGTCACTTGTCGATGTAGCGTTTGCTTATCAACCAAGCAAATGCGACAACAATATTGTGAATTGAAACTCGTTGTAAAACCGAAAATGCTGTTGAGCCCTAAATTATCTCCTATAATCAATGACAAAAAAAAGTATATTCTCGTTTGGCTACCATCAATAACTATATTGATGCCTTCAGTTCCAAGCTGGGTAATTTGACCTATCAAGATGGCAAAAAGGGTTTTATTCCCATACTTTTCTTGATCTTTTGTGTGATGTAATTGAACAATTAGAATATTTTCAATTTTACTTTGATACTCCTTAGGGAAGCAAGCTATAGTACAATACACAGCTCCCAGTTTATGGACCCCTTTATGTGACCACAAGAGATTATTTATCTCAAAATCATCAAAATATAAAATCAGAGGTAAAACAATTTGACCCTGGAATTCATGTTCAATTGATTTCCATCGTTTACCTTAAACAATCGATGTCATTACGTCACGTTTCTGAAGCTCTTTGAGCTGCACAAGAGTGGATTCCAAAACGTTTGGTAGTTCCAAGAATCTTTTTAACAATATTTTTAAAGGTACTATTTGTAAATTAGAATTAACAACGCTAATTTTCATACCTGCGCTATGGCGTCTTGGTTGCAATGAAGCACCTATACAGATGGACTCTGCCGCAATAAGATGGTTAGAAATTGAGAGTTGTTTCAGTGTTTCATGTTTTGTACTAAATTTTTTTAAAGAGCGTTGTATTAACTCAAACATAGTGTTCAAGTCTGATTTTGGATCTGGGCATTCAGGACACTTATTCCTTTTCCTAAGTATTTCTTAACACATATTACCATACAGTTCAGTAACGTCTTGGATCACTTCTTGTGCAGTAGCTCTGGTCATACAAGTATTAGCGTACAGTTTAGTGACGAAAGAAGCAGTGGCATGAGAAATCATGTTCGAAAATTCTGATATAGAAATACAGGGCTCAACAGCAGGTGACATGGTTCTATGATATTCGAATTCAAATCAGTACTCAACTCTGGTTTTGATACCGCATGGATACTTTCGTTATCATTACTGCGGTGACTAATTGAAGAGCTTTCATTATTGGTATGCTTGTTGATCAGATGTTTTTTATACCCATAGATATTATTGAAGCTACGTAAACAATCTGCGATTGGGCAAAACGAGGTTGAATTCTGTTGCGGACCATGGCTTAATTTAAAGTGTCCACTAAAAAAGTTTACTGACGAAAACTCTTTGACACAAACTGGACACGGATATGTCATTTTGTCGTGGCAAATTTTGCTACGGATATCAAATTCTGATAGTCAAGTATGCGATTATACGGTGATGAAAAATTATTGAGGTAAAAGTTAGTTTGAACATGAGTATTATGCACTTTGTTTACCTGTGCAGGATGCTGTATTACTGGGCAGTTATAATCGAGCTTTTGTTTTTCAGAGCATTTATTAGCTCCATTATGTAGGCAATTTGCTTGTCCTATTTTGTGGTGATTCTGTACAAACCATGTTGGATCAAATACCAAATATGCTCGCTTTGAGGCGGGTAGGTAGCGTTGAAGACATGGAATGCCTTGAAACAGATGTCTATAGCGTTCAATGGCGATTCAACATTGTAAAGCGTTTTTTCGATGCACACGTAGAACGTAGAGATCTCTTTGAGGGTAGGTCCGACAACGACGATGTAAGGTTGAACAGTCTGTTTCATTTCATTCATTGCCTCGACTTTTCTTGATTGGATTCGAGAAATATCCCCTGGAACCTATAGTACAGATAATTTGCTGAATGCTTCCGAGTTCAAACTGATGCAAATGAATTATCTTTTATCTAATATCTGGTTCCATTAATGTGGGATGTATTTTTTTTTAGACACATGAAGAAACAGGTTGAAAATGTGTAAATGAAAATCTTGTTTCTTCAAAATCATCATGAAAATGTATGTAATACCATTCGCTCCCATTTAAACGTGAATGAGCATGCAAAGTAATTGTAGATCGATATTTAAATTTAAAATGTAAATTTTTTAATATTTTCTTTCAAATTTGAAGAACAATGCGTATTTTTCAGTAATTTCATGGATCCTCGAGAACACTTAAGAATTAGAACACAGTACTACCATATTATTTTAATATCTGCTACCCCATCTACTACCCTCACCTTTATTTAAGTCGTCAGATTTTAAAAGATCACATAGATCATTAGTTTTCTTTGCTCTCCTAAACTCAGATAATTCATGGATAGTATCAAAGAATGTCTGCCAGTTGACAGTGGTATTAGCTATCTCCGATAGTTTAAGCAGCTCAAAATCACAATTGACGAGCTCATGAGCCATTGGATGAAGTAGGATCGGCCACTCTTTGAAAATATCAGCAACACTATTCCATTCCGCATTTTTGATTTCATTACGACGATATTGATAAGTTGCCGTCCAATGAGAGTTTACCAATTACCATGGAGCTTGATTTTTCTCTAGCCATTGAATACTCCTCTGAGTTTCAATATCCACTGTAAATTTAAATCTGTTAGAATAGAAGAAAAATCCGAAAGTTTTTCGAAAAACAACCTTTTGCTGTTACATTTTTGTCAAGGGTATTTACTGAAGTGTTTGTGTTTCATTTAAAATTTACTACGTTGATTTGTGAAAAAAAAAAGAAAAATTCAATTCATTTTCATTGACAGCATACTTGTTGTGATTTAGGATAGTTTAATAAATAATTTACAGCATCAAAACACTGTGTTGCAATCTGATGAAGTCAACCGATAACAACCGAACTTGTTCACATTAATTAATATAAGGCAGTTCAGTCTAGGAAATAACAATCTGTCAAATTGCATGACAAGGTAATATACTTTTTATAGAATTATCATTGGTGGTAAACTGTCTTGCATCCTATCGGAATGAACTTAATCGAGTTCGGCTACTATCTTGAGTTTTGTCCCAATTTGTTATTGAATTTATATTTTTCATTACTGATTCACCTTTAACCATTTTATCGCCACTAGACTGATCAACGGAACTGCTGGTTGAGGAACTTTCAGCAGAGAAATTACACCCTGTTAATTTTTTATATTCACGTAGCTTATTACGGTATTTGTCAATGAGCTTCCCTCGAGAGGTGATCGACCTTTGATTATGAGAAAATTTCTTTTTTCTTGGTGGTACGTAATACGTGCCTGATACTTTGCTAGGGAACATCTGCACAATCTCTTTGGATATGAGATCGAACATTTCATTTTTGAAAGATCTAAAACTGGAATAGCGAAAACAAAAGCGTAAAACAATCAGTTCTTTATATCTAACAGTCAAGCACTGCAAAAATTAATCTATTTAATGTTTACCTGTTGGAATCTTGCAAGATTTCAGAAATGATGATACCCACTATCATATTCCTGCATTTACGAGACAATGTCTTCGTTTTTGAATACGATTTAATAATAGCACGACCTCGCATGCATTGTTTAAGCATCTGTCTAACATGCAGGCGATGGAGGTTTGTTACCATTGCTTGTGCAGAATCGGAATTTATGTTAATAAAATCTAGATTTTCTTCATTATCCGAACTTTCTTCAGACACCATTTGACTTGTCTCAGAATCATCGTTGGGGTTCTACAATAAAAATAAATCAAGTGCAAGATATTGAGTCGTGGTTGCAAATTTTTATGCGGTTCCTGCCGAGCTACGTTTGAAAAAACTTATTCCGAAATGAGAATAGGTACATGGGGCATGAACGCGTCTCGACTAAAGAAAAACTAAGCACACGCGGTATATACAGACTAAAGAGTACCACATTTTTTTTAATTTTGAGCAACTTACTTGCAGTAACTTTGCATCCTTTTTTTTCTTCGAAAAATGTTCCCCCCACTTCAGGGTGAAATTAATCCTCAAACCGATTTGAGGGATAAGTTCCTTGATTAAATCAGCTGTCAATTCTGATAGTGTACCCTCGTTAATACCATTATCTATGGAACAATGAGTTTCAATTAATTTTTCTCGATTAGAAGCATTTCGAAAGGTGCAGTATCTAGTGTAACTGAGACAAATGATGCTGAGAAAAATGGTGTACACGGTTATTCTCGTAAAATTGTAAAAATATTTCATCGAAATTTTCGTAAACGAATATTATTATTTTTACGAATTGAATGAATACAAAATCACTTCAAAGCAATCACGTTAAAATCTGTTATTCGAATTTTGACCGATGGAATTGGACAAATACACCGTGCACGTGTTCTCTTGTGTTCGTGTCACCCGAATAATGGAACCACGTTCAGAGAGCTGATAAAGCACTTGGGGTAGCAATGAAGTTTCCATTTTTTTCGCGAATACGCAGTGAGAAAAAAAATAAACTACAGATTATCAAATATTATTACCGGCTGCCATAACAAAGTATTTTGTTGCTAGAACTGGATTCCTATTCGGAGGATGAAATTTTTGATTACATCAACACGTGTATCCATTGCAGTTACGGCAAACAGATATTTAGTTGGCGCAACTGGCAATTATTATAGATTTCACTATCCGTATAATTTTTTTGCTCTTAACGCCACTAGTAAGCACAGTCTGCTTCTTCATGTGAAATCCCACCTTGCAACAAGTAAAGTGTAGAACTTACCTTGAAGACGTTCGACGAGGCTTTCCAAGCCCCACGCTACTAGAAGTTGCTTGCAGTAATCGTCGGCCATTATTTCATATAACACTTTGAGACGTAGACATTAAAACTTCGGAATCCAGATTACCCGAGATTGAAATTCTGAACGTTTTTTCGATTCTAGTTGCCACAGAAAAAAAACCGGTAGGTATACCCTTCTTTTTCTCTTACGACTGAACACGCCACGACGTGACCCATGAAGCGTTTGACTCGAAGTGCGCTCTTGGCGTCCCCTACCCCATAATACGGCCGGCGTGCTCGTGTCACATGACTATTACGTCCAATGAAATTCCAGGATCTCAGGTCATGCCAATTCAACACCAATGGGAGGCCGCACATAAATGTAACGGTTTTGGGGCTCCGACAGCCGTGAACCGCTCGGTTAGCTACCTCCCAAGATACAAAGTAACAAATAATCGGACAATTTATTCTGAAATGTTGTTGAATTTATTTTCAAATATCAATTCTTCTCGTTTTTATAAAAATACGCATTTCAGCACTTGGGTAATTTCTATATCCAAAAAATTAAGTTTTTGGCGGCTCTCGATTAGAACATAAACTGAAATCTTTTTTCTATATACCTATCAAGCGAAAGGAAATGAATGTTGCTATACGTGATTATGATTGAAAAAACATAGTGGAATTAACCAATAATACAAACCGACGAAAAAAATGTCAACAAATAAAAATAGAACCTTCAGAAAAAATTAGCTAAGGAAATTTCGGTCCCAATATATAGAAAAATTGGCCCTGTAGAATATTCGTCACGAATTCTGAGATCTATAGGATATACTGTAAGCCCCATACAACACAAAGACGTCTTAACGACGACATTAATTTTTAAAGACTTCTCGATACTATGTCAGATTGACGTCGTAATGCCGTTCGATGCGTCAAAATCGGACGGCTTAGAAACGTCTCTTGCAGATTGTTTTAAGATGTCACAACCAAGCCGGCTATATGTATATGTCGTCGCTTCAGGGACACTTTTCATATACCGTGAGAATCAGGTGAAACCGAATGGTCCATCCGCCCAGGCGGCGAATATTTGGTATTTTCATGGGGATAGCCACTCGTTGCACTGAATATCCCTAGGGTGATTTTGGCGCACGGTCGATGAAACTCGGCAGATCGACCGCGCGCCAGGATCACCCTAGGGATTTTTCAGCGCAACGAGTGGTTAGCCCGCTAAAAATACCAAATATTCACCGTCTGGGCGGATGGACCATTCGGTTTCACCTGATTCTCACAGTATATGCAGTCTGTATATAATATTATTATACTATGTAGAAATTTAATACAAGGTATACATTTCTCAATAATTATTTATTAAGAATCGGTCTAATCGCAATGATAATTAAGAATAATCGTAGTACCGGTTATAAATTTTAAAAAATGTGAGACCTGGAATGAAATTATTATTTTCTTGGAATTACAGATCAGCTGCGCATTTGAATTAGTAGAATTAATCGTGATGAATCGAAGTGAGTGGCTGATTCGAATCAATCAAATATGTGTTAGCTGCAAAAACTTTCATTTTTCATTCCAAATGCATAGGCAGTCCGATTGAACAACTCAATTTGTTTTTAACAATCTTCACACGTTTGAAATGAAATGAAGATTTAATCAATTCAACCGTGTGAATTCAATAAACTCTATGTTTAAATTGATTAAATAGGATGACTTGATTCGATTCAACTATTTGTTTCACCGAATGATACCTACATATCAATTGTTTCAACCAGTTCAAATTTGATTGATACGATTACTATATTTATTCGAGAGAATTACATGTTTACCTGATTTAATTGTATGCATTCAAATGCATCACCAACCTACTTCAACTAGATAGTTTTAGTCAAAATAACTATGTCATAGTTATAACAATCAGAAATGGAGTCAAATCAACCAAATGCTCCAATTAACTCATTCGTTTGATTCGAACTGCCAGAATTTGTTACGGTAAACACGGTTTATTCAATCGAAGAAAATGATGGTTGAACCAACTATTTTTCAATCAATAAAATCAAAATGTTTGATTCAACCACTTTTTTCTCTCAGTGTAGTTTTACGGTAGCTCTTGAGCTGTACGGATGTGAAGCGAGACTGGGGTTACAAATAACCCCAGTGTATCCGTCGCGTTAGAAAATTGTCACGGTAAGGGCTTTCTATTTTTTTCACAAAATGTGTTCTGTTTTACAGGTATTTATAGAAACTGCAGGTAGTTCATGCTGAATGTTTGATTCATAGTTTTTACCATAGATATAACGTAATAGATGGGACAAGTTAGTAAAAGTAAGAACCGAACCGCCATATGTCCTAAAAATGGCAGACCGAACGGTGTCGCCGCCACAATTTTATGGTAAAACAGAATATTAGTCGATATCGGAAATATATTTTCTGTTCCCTGTGTCATAGTCTCTATCATTCTGCGCGATGTCAATTATTTCTTAGTCGGCAAAATTGCAAACCTGTCCTACCAACGGGAAATCCTAGCGGTTGATCTTAGAAACATGATTTTTTGCCAATACTCTATGTGCTTTCCCGCCCCAAGAAATCAGTGTTCTGTTCGCCATGTGTTCGCCATATTCAATATGAGACGCACGTGGCAGCTTCACAGTGCGGAAAAGTGTGACCAGAGTGTACACCTCATACGTTTTCGCAGAGATTATAAGGGAAAGGAAAAAAAAAGAAGACGATTGCAGCATGTATTTTCGGGTAAGTCAGAGTTTTATATTTAATAATCACGATCGGCTCTACCATGGCTCTACTAGACGTACGTACTGCATGGTACTGCGTGAAATACAATTTCTAACTTTAGTTTTTTTTTTCAGAGCCTGAGGCGTGTAGGAATCGTCAAAATTCTGGTCGCAATCCAATTTACTCAGGTGTGTAATATATTTCGCAATTTTCTTGCTGGTCTACAAACACGATTTGCTGATAATGTTGCCTTACGTTTATTATCTTTTTTAACGACTTTAGCGATTTTGGCAGCACGGTTATCGAAGGTACAGTGTCGTTGCAGTTTGACCCGCAACATGAAGCGCACAGCAAACATCCGGTGACTGTGACATGGATCTGCTTCATCAAACCACTGTGGATCAATTTCATCCGTCTTCTCAATCGCGTAGCTGACAAGTTTAGCCAATATGCCGACTTTAAACTTGTGACGAATGAAAGTTGGCAAGAAGGATTGGAGTTGTACTTCCACGATGCGATGAAACTGCACAGTAGGTCTCTTCAATTTGCTCACTGTATATGTGTCGTCTGTGACATACTCTCGACATTCGATATATGTCTCATCGGCAGTCAATGACTCATCTACTTTTTTAGCGACCACATCATGGCAACGATCGCAGTGATGTGTACCTTCAACATCTTATGAATGGTGTAACCAGCAAAGAAGGCGATTGCATTAGCCTCGTAGGTTCCGTGTTCGGCCGGCGGCAGTGTACCTTGGGCTAATCGTACCCGACTGGCGAGGTCTAGATTGGCTTCATCCTGCTCGTCGTCGGTGTCATTGGCATCATCACTGTCACTGTCAACCTGAGCCTCGTTGCATTCATCGTTTGCTGAGAATACCCCGTCTTCAAAAAATTCTACAGCACTGACGCCAGCTTTGTACTGCAGGTCAGTCTCCCCTATCATATCCAGAGTAGTAACAGGTGGTAGGTATGGCACCTCACTGCATACAACATTTCCACGTCTAGTAGGGATTATGTTTCTTACAGCAATCAAGTGCCTTGCTGCGAGTCGAAACATTCGGCATGTGGGATTTGGATTGAATCCTCCCCGTCCTCTGAATCTTGAAAATAGTTGTTCAACTGAATCTTGGTTGCACAATGCCGTACATAGTTGAAATTCGGGAAATTCATCTACCAGTCCAAGATAAATCTCCAAGATTCCAGTGACAGTTTGAACGATGCCGCTGAAGCTGAAAGGCCTCTTCCACTTATTGTTGGCACACACTGTCATCTCCGGTGCCCAAGAAAGAAAGTCACGCAGTATCATTTCCACACCTGGATTTTCTGTAGACAGAGGTCGCTTCGCAGGGTTCGGATCGTATAAGCACGAACTATTGCAGGCGTCAATAATTTTATCCATCTCCCTACAAAACATCGCAGTATCAACAATTGTGTCCGATTTAACACTGCCTGACTGGTGTGCAAGCTCCATAGCCGATGCAAATCGCTTGCTGAACATTTTAAACGCTCTTGATACGTTCATGCGCTCATAATTATTCGGGTCAAAATAGGTCTCTGTTATGTGCCCGAGAAGGTTTGATGTACCACACCGCTGGTCTGCATGCCATGTTATTCTGTAGTCGGAGTAAGTCACGATCTTGCCCTTTACATCAATCTTTCCCCATTTGCGAAACAATCCCAAAATATTTTTTATCTCGTGTGGAAAATCATAAATAGCTATAATTTTTTTTCCTTCATGAAAGAAATATGGCTGCTTTTCAGACACATTCAAAATGGAATATGCCTTCCTGTTTGGTCCACCCTGGTCACAGACCGTTAGTCTTAGATCTGCTCCCGTTTCATAGATTTTCGTAATGCAGATTTTTAACAATTTGGCTATATCCAAACCGGATATGCAATTGCAGGGAAGGAAATAAGCCAGCATCGTGCGCCACTGATTTTGGTGATGCAGTCCATTCAGACAGAATACAAAAGCATGATTCGCACGCCGCGACGTTCTGCCCAGGTTTCCAAGATCTTCGAATCCCTCAATAATATCACTTTCTGGGCAATATTCTTCTCTTTCCATCAGAGACATCTCATCCCATTTTAATGAGCAACACCTTTCAATTGGCGGGATATTTCGCATATGTTCTTTCAAAGTTGCAAATACGTGGTCACAGAATCCGAGTTTAACTTCAGTTTCAGCTACCCACCTACGCACTGTTCTTTCACTAGGTAACTTTAAACCCATTGTGTGCATTTTATCGTATGCCGATGCAGAATAATAATGCAATTTCATGGCGAGTTGTCGTTGATCTTCGGGAAAAGGCTGGGTCGTATTTTCAGAACGCAACTGCATCTTGACCATTGCACGGCTGGCTTCAGATGTCACACCGTTGCTGTCAAGGAAAGTCTCGACATCATCTTGCCTGTTCGAATCCGGTACTATACTTTGTGTATGGCCTTCAGTTTCAAAGTGGAGGGGTTGATGATTTCCCGATTTTGTGGATTCACGTAATTGGACCTCCATTTTTCGAATAACCTCACGCAACCTTTCAGTTTCTAGTCGCAGATCCTGAGCACTATCTTCGACAGGTGTCGTATGAGTCGTTTCCTGAGAGTCACCGTTTTGCTCTTCGTATGGGTCATTTTGAAACATAACGCTTTCGTCATAAGCTTTCTGCGACTTGGTATATTTTCGTATCGTTTGAGTTATATCAAATGATTCCATATCACAATCCGGAACTACAGTGCGATAGTCCATGGGTATAGCATTTCGGGTTAACTTGTCATGCTTATTGGTCATAAAACTATCCGTCGGGAAATGTAGTGAGCACAGCCGATGGTGGTTCAAGTTCACGTACTGCAAAGCCTTCTCTTCTTGCCCTTTAGAATAAACGTCCCGAAAATACATTAAATCACATGTCAATTGAAAGGTGTGCAAATATTGATTCCCGCTTTTCGCTTTAGGCCCATTTGTAATACATCCATTAATCCATTGCATGTTTAGATTAGAATAGTCAATTTTTCATATTTATTTATATTTTTATTTTTATTCGTAATATATGCATGTTAGATCAGAATAGTCAATTTTTCATATTTATTTATATTTTTATTTTTATTCGTAATATATGTATGTTTAGATTAGAATAGTCAATTTTTCATATTTATATATTTTTTTGTTTTTATTCGTAATACATGCATGTTTAGGTAATAGTCCATTTTTCATATTTATTTATATTTTTATTTTTATTCATAATATATGCATGTTTAGGTAATAGTCCATTTTTCATATTTATTTATATTTTTATTTTTATTCATAATATATGCATGTTTAGACTATAATAGTCAATTTTTCATATTTATATATTTTTTTGTTTTCATTCGTAATATATGCATGTTTAGGTAATAGTCCATTTTTCATATTTATTTATATTTTTATTTTTATTCATAATATATGCATGTTTAGACTATAATAGTCAATTTTTCATATTTATATATTCTTTTATTTTTTTCGTAATATATGCATGTTTAGACTATAATAGTCAATTTTTCATATTTATATATTCTTTTATTTTTTTCGTAATATATGCATGTTTAGACTATAATAGTCAATTTTTCATATTTATATATTTTTTTACTTTTATTCATAATATATGCATGTGTAGATTAGATCAGTTTACTGTCTTATTTATAGTTTCGGTGTGCCTTTTTTTTTAGTATCTAGTTTTTATTTTGTATAATAACATTTCTTCCGACTTCCATTTTCCGATGTATTGTACCTATCGTATTTTACTTCCGACTATATAAGGATGCACCGAGCATTTCGTGCACATGACGGAGACTTATCATATGTAATTAAAATTTTATGCGTTCGGCCTATGGCGCGAAAGCACAGCTGATCGCACATGCAGTCAGTGGTATATCTACGCAATTGGTGAACCATAAACATAATGTACTTTAGGCATTCATCACATGTATATCGATAAATGATAAGTTGACAATAAAAATTGTATTCAAGAAGATGTTGTCTGAAAATGTTAATATATCCCCCCCCCCCCTCCCCCGCCCTTTTCCACACGTTAATTTTTTCGAGTGAAAATTCATGAGGGAAATCTTATTCTTCCTGAAGTGGGATTTCACCCTTTGAGACTGCAGGTGCTATTTTCTGACGAAAGAGATAGTTGCAAGCTGACACCCGATCGAATTTAAGTTTAGGCTGAGTTGTCATCTTGGCCGCTGGTACAGTCAGCCGAAAGTGGTGAATTCTAAAATCTTCTATCAAAACAAATCAATTAAAATCCGTAACCGGTAAATCGATGGCAAGTACGGTTACTTAATGAATTAAGTCATTCAGTAATTATTTTCACATGCGGTTCGACGTGGTTTCACTACTGGAGTGGGGCGCTTCCTGAGCTCCTCCATACGTTGTAGCGGAACATCAGTTGGCATAATGTAATTTAACCACGAATTTTACATACACGCATTTTCTATTGAATGTTCATCAATTTTTTATTTCAAATAACAAACGGCTTCAAAACAAGGCCAAGTTCCCCCCCAGTAGGGGAACCACGTCGAACCGCATGTGAAAATGATTACGGAATGACTTAATTCATTAAGTAACCGTACTTGTCATCGAGTTACCGGTTACGGATTTGACTTGATTTCTTGTGTTAGAAAATTTTAGAGCTCGCCACTTTCGGCTGACTGTATCAGCGGCCAAGATGACAACTCAGCCGATTATTGCCTGTACCCGTCATGGTTTCCAACATTTTGAAATTTTGAAAACGGCATATTACGCATGAGATTCTAAGGAAGACGTGGGAATTATTTCAAATTTTCAATATTGTTATGAACGAAGTGGCGTCGAGTTGAAGTCGAGCTACGGATACAAGTACGCAAAAAACACGTTGTCTAACACATATGTAGCGATATCTCCGGTTTCGAAATTTTCACAGAAATTATACAATAATACCTCGACGTGGCAAACTCCACAGTTCCAGAAATTGTATTGCACGATTCTCTAAGATTTTTGAATGAAGAGCTATCAAATTATAAACCCAGGAGTCTCGATTTAATGGCCCGATAGTAGTCGAATTCATTAACTTGTTATTTAAGTTGCTCAGTATAATAAGCTGACATTTGTTTACTACTTACGAAATGTAGTAATCAATAAAAAAAAGAATAATCAGGTAGTATTGAATATTATCAATGAATATGAGGGGCAAGCTAACATTAGGAAAGAAGTTTACACGGGAATGCGTGATGTTCAAGATGTTACGAACCTGAATTTTGTATCCAAATTTGATATCTGTAATCTTTAGTCTTTGGAAAACAAAATAGGGTGATACCCTCACTATCTCGCGTCACATTGCAACTTCTATAAAAACACTTATCTGCAGTATTCATGATAAATGATGAGAAAACAGTAAGTAACCACGTCTGAATATACCAAGCGATTGTAAAACTGAAGCTATTCGGAGCTCCGAAGCGTTTTGTTCTCGAAATTCGAGTGAAATATCCTATCTATGGCACAAGCAACGCGTGAAACTCGAGCGTCCGGCGAGGATTCCAGCGCACGAAAATCGCGGCGCGATACATTGAAATGACTATCTCAGTTATTTACACCGCGACAATGACTGACCATCAGTGAATATTCTTTATTGTGGGAAGGAATCAATAATAATTATTTAAAAAGGTAGTACATTTAGGAAAATTACAAAAATTGGAGAATTACTATGGCTTGATTCAGATATTCAATATGGGGTATTCAGAGTCGAATCCAGAAGTCTACCGCCCGTAAAGCCAATTTTTACCGCCCTTTTTGCACGCCAGCGAAACGAACAGAATAGAAGTTTTCGATGAAACTACATGACATAAAAATTGGTTAGCAATCGTGAACTCAATATGGAAATAAGTCTCGAATAACTCAACTACAAGATGAACTATGCTGTGAATAATGAAAAGTTTGATTACATTGGTCGTGTAGAAACAATCTATTACGCCTTAAAAATGAAAGCTGAATGGTACATTACACAGTCTGAGCATAGATATATTACGTTATATCTATGGTCTGAGTCTTTTCCGGGCTCTCATGATTGCCATAGATATGATGGTTGCAAGCTCAAATTGGCCAAAGATCCGCCCGTTTACATTAATATTTTTGACCGTAGAAATGATGATCTTTAGGCAGCTACTATTTACTTGACGCTTGCCTTATACCTACGAATTTACAAGCTTCTATCGGGAAAACTCGTTCCGAAGTCCGAAAAAAAATAGCATCGCAGCCCAGAGGAGAATCACTCTATATATGTATAGTGTGAAAAGAATTCGGTGTGCTTTTCGAGTAACAAATTCATTAACTGACTTTAGTTATCTTCGAAATTTGTGTTTCGTAGTGAGTGCCATCGCGATACAGAGGTTTGACGATCAGAATTTTACCACGCATTGCACTTCGTGTATACTAGTACATTTCATATTATTTATAGGGCGGTATAAATTCGTACACTTTAGCTTTGGCAGTGGCATATTGAAATGACTTAGCGATTCCATCAATCGGATTTATTCATATCGATTATCTGAAATATTTAATTTAGGATATGAGGCTTCAGTTCAGGATGTTGAGCTTGGGAATCATTTTGGAATAAACTATATTGGGGTGACGGAAAAACATTTGAAAAATGAGAAGTTGGAAAGAGAAACAGCGGTTCACCGAAAAATACGGCTAGCTGGTATGCAGATAAAGTGGCTTGCGATCTGATATGCAATTCAAAGTTTGTAGGTAACATCAAACGCTGTATTTCGTCTGCGATCTTGGTCGATTATATAGATTATAGGTGTAAGAGGTATCCTGTTGATAACAAAGAGTTCTGAATCGAAATCAACGAATAAGAGACTTTCGATCGCCACGCTGCCTGAATTCGTCTCGCGCAACTAATTCTCAGCCGAATCTTGTCCCATCTATTATATGCAAATCTCCTCATTATTAGACCTTTCGTTACTAAGATATTTTTTTATTCAGAAAATGGCGCAAAGATATAATTTAAGAAGCACGGACGAAGTGGCACGGTCTCTACAGCCAAAAATCGTGCCCCTAGCGAATTGAGTTTTTCTAACACGTAGTATGAAGTATTATCTTCAAAGTCCCGTTTGAATTTTCTAAATCGATTGAACAGAAAAAAAACGGCGATTTTTTCCTGAAATATTGCAATTTCCCACTTTGGACGCGAGTTCAAGTGTTGAAACGAACTTTTCACTATTTTATATGCAACAAATTTCAATTTTTTATACACCAATCTCTTCGTTAAAGAATAACGAAGAGATTTCATGTCGTAGAATCCTGTTTCGTTCGGTCAAATGAAAAATATACGCCGCAATAGGTGTGGGGTGATAAATAACCCCAGTGTATCCGACGAAGGTGCGCCCAGATACCGTATCCGTCTAGGGTTAACTTAAGTACTGTGTGTGTGGTGAATTCATATGACCAATAGTCACGATAGGTTAATTCCCACAAAAAGCACCCCACGTGTACATTATTGTCGTCACCACCTCGAAAAACTCTACCTTCTTCAAAAAAAAAGTATCAAGATCAGAAACTACCACCGAGTACATGTCTAAATACGATTCATTAAAAGCAAAAATAAATATCAAAACGGTACGGTACAAAAAGTAGTGGAGTCCCCCAAAAAGCACCTCACGTGCAAAAAGCTTGCGCCAAGTATATTGATGTGGTCATCACCTGAAAAAAATGACTTCCTTCAAAAAAGCATTGAAATCTGACATTACCGCCAAGTACGTACAGCGTCATTTTTGTTTTTCTCCGAGCACGAAATTAGGCCTTGATATTCGATGTATGCATATGTCCCATGTATAACCTCCTAGTGAGCTGATGTAAGCAAGCAGCATACGTACTCGTGAGAAAATCGAAAATTGAACTTCATAATAATTTGAAAAAAAAATTGCAGGTCATAAATGGGACATTTACGTAAATCAATTATTGAGGCCTAATTTCGTGCTCGGAGAAAAACAAAAAATGACGCTGCACGTACTGGGCGGTAATGTCAGATTTCAATACTTTTTGTAAGGAAGTCGTTTTTTTTTTTTTTTCAGGTGATGACCACATCAATATACTTAGCGCAAGGTTTTTGCACGTGAGGTGCTTTTTGGGGGATTCTGAGTACCGTGCTGAGTATGCATGCCCGTGACGTCACCTGCCGGAATAAGCGACCTCGTACGAAAATCGGTCCATTATCGAGCACACCTTACTCCTTACACTATGCTAACTGTCAGCTCAGCGGTCCGCCTTATATAGCATCAGTGACATCACCGGCGGCGCTCCCCAACATGCACGGTACTGTGCGCGTCACCTAGTAGAGCGAAGCTAACTGGATACGTAACGTTATATTGACTTTCACATTACGTACCTACAAAGATGTTGTTTTCATCTAAAGAAGTATTGAAATCAGTTCTTATTGCCAACTAGGGCACATGAATTTGATAGAAATGTTATATCGTATCAAATAAACGAGTCCGTGATTGACCAAAAAAAATTGAGAAATTCGGAGTGAATTATCCTTGGCGGGATAGTTCAACACGAGTGAATAAATTGAACACAGAAGCTTACGATGACTATAAATTTATAACATCAATAACGAAGTCAGAACGCATAATTTCTGTTTGAAATTTATGAGGTTTTGAATTGTAACATTCAGTGTTTAGTTGAGTACCTTACCAACTGCATCTTTCTTCATCTTTATGCCAAATAGCGACTTTTTACTTTGATCTTAAAAAAGAAATGAAGAAGTCAAACCTTATGATTTTTTGTTATTTCTAATTTTTTTCTAAACCTGGCCCACCAAGTAACGCTTACTTCGAATTTCTCCATTTTTTTAAATCAATTATGGACTCGTTTATTTTTCAGATGAAGACAGCATTTTTGTAAGTAATGTTTTCGGTGCCATCGTTGAGTATCATTACCAGAATGGCTTCAAATTGAAGACCACATGCTACCCAGCTGTAGTTATGTAAGATATTGTCTGAATATAGTTCACTCTTACTAGTATAGAGAGAATGAAGGAAGAAGAAAACATTACACAGAAATCGAAAACATCGAGGTCATTTTTTTATTGATTCTTTTCCGCTGGACGTCGACCGACCTAATCATTTTTTCTTAGGAAGCTTCAACTAACTCATGTGCTATTTGTCTACGGTACGTTTTTCCTGAAGTTATTTAACTTCTTATGCAACAGTTTGGTCAACCTGTCGAGTGGAAAAAAAGCTATTTTTTTTGATTTTAGGATATCAGGAATTTTGTTTTGTGCCTTCTTACCAGAATCCACACTAAAAATCATTCAAAAATTTCTATGAATCACGAAGAATAACGAAACACCTTTTTCGAGTGGCAATAATTTTGAAAGCTGACGCTTTCTGAGTATTTTCAATTTAGAATTAATCGTGAAGGGAAAAAAGTTTTTTTTTTTTTGTAATATATAGGGATTCCGCAATAATTTCTTTGGTTGGAAATAGGTGCAGAATTCGTCTCAATGCATTCTGAAGGAATCTTCATGATTCCGGAATGAAAAACTCGCGAGCTTTTCCTTCTTCTCACAATTTTTGTGTAAATATAATAGATTTCGAGTTATGTATACCTATCCACATGTTCTGACATTCAAACTTTTTAACAAAAAATTCAATAACTCCACGATACGAAATGATACAAATATGGTCAAACAGACAATTTAAAGTTTGTACTGTCTAGGGTAACTCGACCAATAGATGGACGGTTAAGCGGATTCTTAAGATTCCTTAACAAAATATTATAATACAATATTAATGAACTCTAATAAAATAAGCCATACCTACGTAAAAATATCTCATAAATTGAAAAACAATAATAAAAACTTTGTATAAAGTAGAAGTATATAAAAAAAAGGAAAATTTGAGAAAAAGTGGACACCCCCGATAGATGGACGTTTGTTGAAAATATTATTTTTGTCTTATTATTTATGTTAAGAGGAATCAAACTTTTATATTCAATGGCGAATAGTTGAAATTTGATAGAAATAACGAGTCAACAGATGTGATAATAATTTACAAAAAATATATGAAAAAGTAATTTTATTGACTTCTCTATGAATCTCGATAACAAACAACATTGTTATTTGACGTATCAACTTAATGCTATTGATATATTAATTATCAACTAAAAAATTATGAAAACATACGATATGATATATTTTTTCAAATTTTACGCTTTTTTGTCCGACTGGTTTTTTTTTCAGAATTTTCTTCTTTAATTTTGCATCTGTGCCAGCTTTTTGTTTTTATAATTTTAACTGAACTTCCTCCAATTTTTTTGTTTTTCTCATTCTTCTTTATTTTTTCGTTTCTTCATTACTAACGAACAATTTGACACAAATATAAAAAATACAAATCAAGAAACTTGACAGATCTTTTTACCGTTCATTTGTTGGATTGAAGTTGTGGTGAAATTTCATACCAATAGATAGACGACGGATTGTCTCATATTTCTCAATTTTTATTATTTAATCAGTTAATTTATTAGATTATTATTTAAATATGAACATAGAAATATAATACATACTTTATTATATTATTCAATACTCTTAATAACGACGAAACAAGAAACACGTGCTCTGCCGGTCGCGCTACTAAAGCAAAACGTAGTAATGTCGAATGAAATTAACTTTTTAAAAATAATAATACAAAATATACAACAAAAAAAGATAATTTTAACATAATCATAAATATGTATATTCCGGAGAAAAAAATAACGTTTTACAACATTATTTTCAGATTCAATGTAATTATTTGTTAAAATAATATTTGTCCATCTATTCGGGGGTTTCCATCTATTGGTCGGGCTACCCTACATTGAAATACTTTTTCACATATGTTTCTATGTGCATTTTCTAGAAAACTACAAGCAATTCAAGAAAGATATTCAAATCGCCACAGACAACTATATTCAAAACCCTCTAGTGAGTGATAAAAAAAATCGTGAAACAATTTTTTTCGAAGCAAATTGAACGTTGTTTTTAATACTTTGAAATACTTCCTAAAAATGTTATCACAATTCTGTTGCACTGAGATATTGAACTGTTACTAAATCCAAGATCTGAAAGGTGATCTCGAACTTACGGACGATATTATAAGTAATTTTGCGTTGTATTGATCACTGCTAGACTGTCGATTTTATTACAGCGTATTTAAGTTGTGTGGACTACAAGTACACACAGTCTTAAGAAGATTTTATAGTCGAATGGTTTTCATTACACATCTGCAGTGTCTCATAAGACATCTGTATAATTATGGCTACGATGACCATTGATATGGTCTTCCAAATCGAAATATTGTGCGAGAAACTATCATTTTAATTTGATTCACCATTGTAATAGTCGCAGTCACTAAAAAATGTTGATATTTCCAATCCTACGTTCTTCGCGATAGCAAACGTACAAGGTACTCCATTAGACGAACAGTCATGTCTAAAAATGGTTATATACAGTACCACTTAAGAGTATTAATAGACCGGCAGAAAAACAGTATTTTGCAGAAAGTTTGATATCTCGGCGTAAAATTAACGCACTGAACTTCTGAAGACAACAGTTCGACGAATAGATAACCAGCTTTTGTTCTGTTTGAAGCGCTTGCGTTAATTTATTTTTAAGTGAGTTTTACAAAAATATTAAAAAGGACAATTTGCAGATTTTTTTTCTCACTTTGAAGGCCTGCATTAATAAGAAAAATCATGGTATACAGATCAAATAGAAAGCGAAATAAAGCAAAATTTATGAGGTTTTCGATGCTGTCTTGCGAACTACACTAGAATATTTCTTCGTAGAGCTTTAGCTTTTTTTGACGATAAAAAAGAAATTTTTTTCTCCAAACATGGATAAATCCGGTACTGTTTCACCTAAGATGAAGGGGAAAAATGTGTCTAATTAGATGCGGAAATACATGACCTTTTTCAAACTTACTTTCTCTCAATAAACCCGATGAATTCAAATACAGTGCGAATAACTCGGCATGGGTCTGAATCGTTTCATAAATGAGGGATTTTTAAAAAATAATTGAATTTGAAATTTATTTTTTGAATTCATTATTAGTTATTCTCTTATTAAATTTATTTATTGGAATGTGCATTAAAGAGATTGGATTGAAAAATTAGTTTGTTGTGGCTTTGCGGCCAGCTTTTTCTTCATCAATATCAGACCCATGCCGAGTAATTTGAACTGTATTCAGGTTGATAACGTTCATCAAGAAAAAGTGAGAAAAAAAAAAATACATTTTCAAACATGTTAAAACACCTTTCAACATCTAATTACACATACTTTGTCTCCGTCAGAGTTTTCTTCTTGAATAAATCATTTGAGAACTATCGATAATTAAAAGAAGAACGCTTTTTTCATGAAGAAAAAAAAAAAAAAAAAACGATACCTCTGCGCAGACAAAATTCTAGTCTGATTTGTGAGATATAATTTACAGATGACAAAAGAAAAACTGAAAGTTGCCTTCTTTTAGATTTTTATAAAATATAGTAAAAAACGATAATAACGCAAGCGCCTCTGACAGAATGAAAGCTTGTTACCGTTTCTTCGAACCTTTGTCTTGAAAAGTTAAGTGCATTAATTTTCCACGAAGATATCAAACTTTTTGCGAAGCACGGTTTTTCTGTCGGTGTATTGATACTTTCAAGCTGCGTATCATCCCACAATTACATGACGTATCATAGTACGTTTATATTCAATTCTGAATTATGAGAAGTACGTTAATCTAAGATTAGTGTCGGGACAGAATTTCGCTTATCATTATTTATGAAACAACTGAATTATTTGACAAGTTATTGCATTCTGTACCGACTGATTGTGGAATAATATGAAAGTTTTCGGCATGAAATTATTTTCAAACATGCGTTGATGTGTATTATAGCTTTGCCACTTGAAAGATTGTTCGTTCTAATGGAAGGTACGAAAATATCTACTTACCGGCAATGAGCTCCTGTCAAAATCACAGAAAGTTTGAACGCGTCCTCACTTAGAGAGTCCCGATGAAACACTGACAGTCATGGTCATGCTCTCTGTCGGTTTCTCACTCCCTCTCTCTTGGGCGCTAGCGAAGTAGTAAAAGGAAGGAAAGGACTGAAGCACTGCGGAAAGTTATCGATCTACGGTAGTGATGGCGATATATTTCAATTGTATCGATATTTGGTATTGATACGTATTGGTCAGAGTATCGATACAGATAAAATATCGAGAACGAAATATCGATATCAGTGATATCGATACTTGAATTAGAAGTAAAAACCGTCAATAGATGAATAATTTATTAAAATACGTCGATTATATAAAATGAGTATACTTGTGGAAGAGTATAAATTACTAAGGTATATTCGGTGAATTTCGTAAGTTTCAGTCAATAATTCAATATCGATGATCGATATGCCAGTCTTCAATAGATAATGACCCCAGAAATAATAACTGCTGCAAGTGATCTCCGCTCAAGCGATTTCTTGCCTCAGTGAGAATCCTACCTGCTTTGGAGAATAGCCGTTCAGATGGGACTGAGGTCGAAATTACGGATAAATATTTTTTGGCCAGCTTACTCAAAGGCGAATGATTGTGTCCACTCGAAAATTTTATTGGACTGTCCTCTATTTTGATCGGAGGCTGATTTGAGTAATACCTTGAGTCTTCTGGCATTTCATTCTGATCGTGATTAGCGACTTCTTTCGATTTATTTAAATTCACCAGATCTTCGTGGTACGACCAAAAATCCGTTTTTTGTGAAGCTCTGCTTTCAGGTTCTCGATTTCCATTTGCCAATTCAATCGTGACTGTACTATGCACAGCCCTTGTAATTTTATTTACTGCATGGAAGCAGGCTACCTTATCACAAAAGTGTATTCGCTTGCATCTAGGATCTAGAATAGTTGCGATTGCTAGAATGGAAACATTTTCTATACAATAAAATCTTCGATAGAACTGTTCCAGCAAGAGTTGCTTCATGCGATCTCCGGTTCGAGTTTCAGGTGTTGATGAACGTAGAGTGGTTCGTAAGGTGTTTACTATCGGCACTACTTTGCTACCTGTAAGATATGATTCTCCAGATACAATTTTTTCAGCGTCTTCAAACGGTTTTAACAATTGGACGAATTCTTTGACCGTTCGTAGTTCTGATGTAGTCACATTGCTGGTACTGTCGGGCATTGTAAAAGTATGGATCCTACTTTATCTGATACTTGAATAAACCCCGCAAGCATATCATATGTTGAGTTCCAACGTGTGTCGACAGACTGAATGAATTTCAAATCTGATACAGTTCACAATTTATCTGCAGCAGCCACAGATTTTTTAACATAAGTGACGATAGTTTTTACTTCTTTGCATAAAGAGCTTACATCAATGTCAGATTCTATTATCTTGGAAGGTACTAAATTCAAAGTGTGCGCGACGCACGCCAAATGTTTATCTGCACCAAATGCATCTCCGAAAGCTTTTTTAATGTTAGCCCCATAGTCAGATACAGCTACTAAAATACTATCTTTACTTATTTTCCAATCTGTTACCAAGAGACTCTGTAGAATCTCGCGCCAAGTATACTAAAATACACAAAATATAAGAACCGTAGCGCGCTGAACCGCGTATCTATACCGCGTACTAGGGGGATAATGTTTCATATATTCTAGCCGATTCTAGCGTATTTGTTAGTTTCCTAAGATCGATGATTTAGGTCAAAATTAAGGGTCGGAATCCCCTTTATTTGAGTCAAAGATCAATGCGATCGGTGCTCGGAGCGCTGAGATATGTTCTTTTCTATTATTTGAAGTAGTCAGTTTCATCAAGAATAAAAGTCTCTCCGGCCCAGACTTTTCGCAGGTTCGGTAAGTTGGCACCCTGATTCGAGATAATCGACTGAAATTAGGATAAAACGATTGCGCGTTGCTCGAATATAAAGAATAGATGAATAAGTCGTTCGTGCATTTACGTTTTCACGAGAAAAATTAAAATTAAAATAGGTTTTTTCGATCCGATTCGATTTTTAGATCCGATTTTAAACGATTAAATAAGAAAATTGAAGATATCGGATACCACCAAATCGTTTGCGCGTTATTTGCGCATTGAGAACCCGTTGCCAGTTTGAATGAAATTCAAAGTTTACTCTAAAAAAAAATTATTGAACCAAATCGACAATTATCTGGGGTCAGAGGCCGTTAGCGCGCACGCGCGACCATTGGTTCAATTCCACCCGTTCCGGTATTTAAGAGAGTTTGACAAAAATCCTGCTGGAGAATGAAAATAATCATTTTTGATTATAAGGAACCGATTGAATCGTTTGCGCGTTGCGTGATCACATAGAATATCAGAATACAAGACCGGGAGTGCTGAATTTCGGCATTCGACGTTGAAATTCGATTTTAAGCGATTATATATGAAAATTAAAGAGATCGGGTACTACCATATCGTTTGCGCGTTATTTGCGCAATGAGAACCCGCTAAAAATGGTTTGCGCGCTAGCGCACGTTTAAGCAGAATCAAAATAATACGGTGACCGCTGAATTCCAGCACCTACCGAACCGCGACAGGCGTCTGCTGCAAACTGCTATAACTCGCACGGCTTACTTTATCGTTCAACAATAATTTATCGTAACTGAATATAAAATGTCGATGAGGTTACTGGTTGCACATACATCGCGCAAATGCAATGTATGATGGGACGCCTTTCAATTTGAATATTATCTGTCGTCGTTACAAAGCGGGTGATAGAATTATTGTTCAGAACATAACTTACAATTAGTCGTATTTACCGTTCCCTGCTGCACTTTGTACAGAAAAAAAAAATGTATGAATTCCATGACCCGAAAAACCTCCGAAAAATATTCGTCACGTCACTTTATGCTATATATAATAGTTCGCCCCTGCGCTGGCCGGCAGCAATACCGATGCACGATTCGTGCGCTCAGCTCTCTCTCTTGGGCATTGCGGGACCTAAGGATTATCATGGCTTCCCAACAATTTACAATCGCTAATTGCAACGAATTGCGAGTTTTCAGATAGAGACTTTGTTCTTGCATGAAACAAAGATGTTGTTGAATAGGAGTGTCTGTCATGCCGTGTAGAATTGCGCTTATACAGTTATTTTCGCGTCAATGATGCGTGGGCTCTGATATCAGTCGAAATAAGTGACACTCCCACATTCTGCGATGTAAAATTTGAAAAAAAAAATTCGATTTCATCGTATTTTGGGAGCTGGCTCGAACTCATTCCTCGTCAAACATCGGCTGCCAAAAGGACAATCCGATTGATAGCCCCGTTTATATATATCAATAGATGACGTAGAATGTCAGAACCAAATAATTTTCAGAACCAAAAATATGTTAAATAGTGTAGTAGTTAACAATCCTGTAGTGTGTTACAGTACGTGGAACCGTAAGCCAACCATACGGAATTTGTAATCAATTGGTAGCCTTCAATAACCTGATTCTGATTTAACCTGAACCGCACCGAACAGTGCGCGCCGCGCGCGCATCTCGCGTCGCCCGTGATTCAATCGCTGTTCAAAAATACTTCTCATCAGAGTTCCATCCTATGAATCTACAGTTTTCTAGAGAATTAATCAAGAAATACGCTCATATTTTTTTCAGATTTTTAGAGGCGTGTTCTCGCCTTCAAAATCAGGTTTGAATAATATAATTGTTCATAACAAATGGAATGTTTCGTCACCGGGTATTGAAATAAATATATAAAGAAAGTCTCATTCAGGAGCTTCGACATGAGTTTTTGACGAAGTCCGTTGGATAAATAGAATTCGAGATATAAGCAGTCGAAGAAGAGCGTGTTCGCAATTTTTCGCCGTTTTTCCGAAAATTCAACCCCCTGTAACTTTTGAACTAGGAGTGATAGAAATAAAATAAAAATTGTTTGATGTATTCATTTGTTGCAAAGAACCAGTAAAAGTTTTGATACCTTAATCGCAGACATCGAGGTCAAAAATCACCCGTTTTTGTCCCGCTTGACGTGGAATGACTCATATTACCGTTTGTTTTTTTCCGGATATCGATTTATTCTCGGTCTCGGTGGCAGAAGCTGGCATTTCCGCTTGGGGAGGAGAGCGTTTGAGGTAAACTTTCAAATTGGTAGTGCTACCACTTACCTTTACATCTTGCTGGCAAAGTTTACATTCACCTCCCGCAGGGGTTTTCACAAAATGATGCCAGACCGTGCTTTTTCGTGGCACTAAAACACCCAATATATATATGTTAAGGAGAGACGCTACAAGATAATTACTAGGATATGTTAGTAACGCATCAAAAAACATAGAACAACTCTCTGGAGAATAATTATATTCAGATGTCGGGTTGTAAGAAATTCGTATGCATACTATTGTGGAATGTGGAATGTAACAGCTGCAAATTCAGAGGTTATCAGGTTAGGAGTCTATGGCCTATGCTGGTGGTTATAATCATTTTACCAACATTAGTACTGCGAAAATCAATCACAAACAAATGCAAAGCATGCGCACATGGCAGGTAAACCGATAAACAATCTAAATTTACATCAATAATAAATGATACCTACCTAATACCTTACATTCGGCGTGTATAAATTCGACGCCGGCGTATGCAAAGTTCAATCGCTTCGCCAGTCGCCACTCTTTTGTCCAGCCAGACATTCCCGCCCAAACAAAATAAATTCACACTACATCGCATTACGGATGTATCGAAACATCGATATTTATGTGTTGAGTCTCGATACACGCAAATATCGTCACATGAGATATCGATACAAAATATCTATATTCAGATGGAAAAATATCGATATACGAAATATCGATACTGTATCGCCCATCACTAATCTACGGATCATTTAGCGTGTAGCCATTAACGCAGCGCTACATCTTCTAGGCAGATCTATTCTCAATTATTATTGCATACTGTTTCAGATTTATGTTACATGCAACCGTACCGGATCATTTCTGTCGACATTATAAGAATAGTTATTGTAGAGATCGAAACGTATTCCTTTCATGTTAATATAGGAACTCATGCAGGGTGAAACAGAATTCATGCCCCCTTGATAGTAGTGTTTATTACTCATAAAAATGGGCCCGAAACTTCCTGTGGTATATTTTCCTGCAGGCCATAGATTTACGGTAATAATAAAACTCGGCAAAAACATTGTAAACGTCGAAAATTATCGCCAAGTACGAAAATAATTTCGCTTGCTGAAAAATAAATAACATGATTCTTTTTTAAATTTTTTTCATGTGAAAATATACATCAAAGCGCATCAATTTTGTCATTGGACAATACCGAAGAGATTGAAGCATGTTCTATATTCAAAAACACAGAAATTTTTTATTCCACCTCACACTGCAGAAAGTGATCATTTTCAGAAAAATCTGTTGTAACAAGTTTGTCTAGTTGCTACGAGTAATTAAAACCGGGTCCAAAAACATCTGAAATGTAAAAAAAAATCGCCAAGTACCCAAATTATCTTACAATGAAAATTCACGAAAAACATATCGCCAGTCTCTGTCATGATATTAGGAAAGTCTACAAAGCACTGAAATTTCCTTGCAAGTATACGTCGTGGAGTCAGACCTCGCTGTTCCGTGAAGTGATATCGCAACATCATTCCAAGAGCTACGTACTTGGCGGGCACATTCAATTTCTGCATTGTACTGCAATTATATCTGAGTCTATATATACATTCTGTCAGCTGCAGAATCAATGAAGAATTTGCCTTTGTTTTTGCATAAGATAGTAGGTTTACAAATCAATTTGAATCAGAGTCCAGTCAAGTCGTTAACACCGATTTCATAAAAGAATCATCATCTGATTGATGTCTTAGACCATAATCCTGATTCTTACATTTACGCGTTATGCCTCTTGTTTTGCAACAAATATATCTTACAGAAGTAAATAGGCCGTATATTACCATGTGTCTTGAATAAGCTTGTTCAAGCTAGTTCCCGTTTGTATACTATATCAGAATATCGTCGCGCGCGAGTACAAGGATTCGCGCGACGATATTTTGTTCACACATATTATCGGTGAATCCGGATATTATCAATGAGAATTAGAACATTGTTGCGTATAATTCAGAAGTTCATGATAAGCAGCTAGTTTAAAATGAGTAACTGTCCTCTCCGTAAAGGTCCTCATCCAATTTGTCGGCGTTACATCTTGTGTCATTGTATACCGTAACACAATTGGCGACAGAATTGGGTTTCGGTTAAGAGAGCCAAGGTGAAATAGCATCTATACTATTCTTATGTTCAAACGAACAGCTGATACCATAATATATAAATAGACTATAGCAGACGGTTTGCTATTATACTGTACCTAATTATGATAAATATCTACGATTATACTGCGTATCTCTGCAATTAACATATTCATCTAAATTCTTTAATTTTATTCGCCGTCGTACGTATCGTTCTTGAGTTTTGTTCTGGGTATGCAATTTTGCAGCAAAAAATATCAATTTTAATTGCTTCTGGATTATATGACATGAAATCGTTCCTACTGTAGGCGAGTCTTATTAAGAATTTATATTGAATTTACGTACGTAGATATGAAGAGAGAATTACACACACCGAGGATAAGGCTGATGATTAAATACTATGGGCTGTTCATGCGAAACCTGCTATGTCTTGTAACATTGCATGTTACAATACGCTCACCTTCCCTTGGACGACCTTAGTTAAGGGTGTGACGAATGCATGCGCAGCAGTGTGCATGCGTTAGGATAGCCACGACGCTAATTTTCACTCCGAGAGGCGACCGTGACCAATCTTAGATTGTTGAGTTAAGACTTATTCTTTTGTTTTTTTTTTTGTTGCACTTTTTCTCTGATATGTGGGAGGCACGGCCAAACGTTTGGTGGAGATTCCCAATACCTGACGATTGACGGACGAATGACTCGCCGAATTAACCGCGGGTTGGCATGAGAGCCCCGCGGACTACGTTTTTGAGGACACCTGACTACGGAAGCTTACTCACCTACGGTCAAGGACACGGGGGAGTGCCGAGGGCACTCAGCAACGAGGGAAATCGGTGGTGGAAGAGATTCCCGCCACCCCCAAGAGCCGGCGAACCGTGGGCCTACTACGAGGACTTCCAACGTTGATGCGAATTTTGAGTTTTCGCGCGGCACGACAATACGCCGTCAGGCGTTAGGCGATCTATCAATCGATCGTGTAACGAGGGTGCTAACGACCGGCACCTTGCGATCGGAGGACACTCTGCCGTAGGCTCTGCCTTAGGCGAGACCTTAGACTCTGCCGTAGACTAGCGTTTTGCATACGCGTGCGCTTCTTGGTAGCGAATTTGTTTTGGCGATTGAGAAATTTCGAGTCGAGTAGAATATTGAGAGTGTGAGATCCCCCGAGGGCGACTTGTTCGAGTGTGTGAGCCTCCAGGAAAAATTTGTGGATTTTTGAGGACCCCCGAGGGATTAATTTGGGACTTCTCCGGCGAAGGAGACCATTTCATCAGGTGGCTGGCCAACGGTAAGCGATAGCTCACGTGGCCCACGACTTATTTGAATCCGGCAACGGCCATCCGCCATACTGCTTTGATCGCAGTCACGAGGCTCATTAGATTTTGGGATCAAGTTACACCGATCTCCGAGTCGGTAGGCCGTCGCCGGTGTCCCAGAGAAAAAGTGATTTCGAGTCAAATTTTGTTGGACTAACTTTTGGAGTCAGATATGAGCGGATTCACGTCACTTCACTCAAAAATAAACCGTCAAGTCACGGATTTTCGCGCCATTCGAAATATCTTTAGTACTATGGAAAAAAAAAATACGACTTCAAGGATTTTGAAGATTTTGAAAGCGGATTGATCTTTGAATCATTTTGTTCATGAAAGAATAGGCTTTCATGCAAAAAATGTCAATTCCAAATAAAAAAAAATTCCTTCCCTTTTTTTTCGTCGTTTCTTTTTTTTTAATTTTACTGCCATTTCCGCGAGACTCACAGAAATTCATGGAGATCATTTTTTTTGGATACCTGGATCCTTCCCCACCAATCCTAAAAAAAAAAAACTATGGAGAAAATACCTGTTACCGCGCGCGCCGATCCACGCTCGCACTACTCCCGCAAGCTCGTTGTGTTGCATAGTGGAGTTGTGACTGATGAATCTTTTGCAATAGTTTGGTGGCTCTGAAAAGGGCCGATGTTTTTAGCGATGATTCGCTGGATGACACTCAGTGGGACACCTCTGTTTGAAATCAATTCATAATTTTCATCGAATCAAATTTTTCCGATGCGGAAAATAATTTTGTTTTGACGAGTTTATGGGATGTTGGAATGACCGCATGTAATTTCAGAGTACGACAAACTGTCAATGCTTTATCGAATCGATGTTGTCAAATAGATTCTTTCGCTTGATGTTCTGCAGACGTACAGTACGCGAAAGATATGTTGCGAAAATAAGAACATGCCCAATCATCGTTGCAAGAAGCCTTCGCAAATAATGTCATCAATGATGTTACTTATAAAAAGTAGATATCAGTGGATCGAACGGCTTTGGTGACTCTCACCAAAAAGTCCGAGGATTTTATAGATAACTTCTGTGATCAATTGTCAAAATTGGTTGCACATCATTTCATTGCGAAGCAGCAAAGTAGTTATTCGCAGAAGATGAAAGAGAGCTTGAATGTTGGCGAATTTTCAGTAGTATGCGATTTTGTTGAGAATTATGCATTTTTTGTACACGATTCCCCGCAAGGGTTGCACTGGAGCAATAATCAGGAGACTATTCATCCAATCCTGGTTTACTATAAAAGTTACGGTAACGACCAGTCGAGACATTTTAGTTTTGTGATAATTTCAGAGCATCTGAAACATAATCCAATTGCAGTTCATTTATTTAAAAAAAAGGCCATCAACTTTATGACAGAGAAGTTTCAAAATTCAATTTCTATAGAAAAAATAATTTATTACTCCGATCGAGCAGTGTGCAACCAATTTTGACGATTGATCACGGAAGTTATCTATAGAGGTGTCCTACTAAGTGTCATCCAGCGAATCATCGCTGAAAACATCGACCCTTTTCGGAGCCACCAAATTATTGCAAAAGATCCATCAGTCATAACTCCACTATGCAACACAACGAGCTTGCGGGAGTAGTGTGGACGTGGATCGGCGCGCGCGGCGACGCGCGACGAGACGTTTTATTTTTTTTCTTCGGCCCAGGTATTTTCTCCATAGATTTTTTTCTTCAGGATTGAAGGGGAAGGATTCAGGTATCCAAAAAAAATTATCTCCATGAATTTCTGTGAGTCCCGCGGAAATGGCAGTAAAATTAAAAAAACAAACGACGAAAAAAAAGTGAAGGAATTTTTTTCTTTGGAATTAACATTTTTTGCATAAAAGCGTATTCTTTTATGAACAAAATGATCTAAAGATCAATCCGCTACGTTGAATACTTTTGAAGATATGAATCTTTAAACATAACGATGCAACACCGTTTAACGAAAATTCACGTAGCTCTAACTCCGCCATTTTTGAAAATTTCTCAAAATTCTTGAAGTCGTATTTTTTTTTTCCATAGTACTAAAGATATTTTGAAGTGCGCAAAAATCCGTGACTGACGGTTTATTTTTGAGTGAAGTGCAGACGTGGATCCGCTCATATAAGATTTTTATAGAGTCGAGTATCTCCGCACACAAGTGCGACAGAGACAAAGTCAGTCACCGTCGCGTTCTCTCTCTTACTCTCACGAGGAGAGTCAGCCGTTAGGCTAGACTAAGGCGATTTTGAGTCACCTAGAAGTTTTTTTTTTTTATTGTACACTGAGAGAAAAGTTTCGTTTTCACAAATAAATAGATTCATTTGACGAATGTAGGAAAGTATTCATTAACTGTTAATGAATTCTTTCACATATAATAAACATATGTGTTATCTCGAATGTAAACTAAATAGTGTAGTATTTGCAGGAAATGAGGTGTTTGTTGAGGACAGAATTAGTTTCATTGTCGTGAACGTACATCACTAGTTAATCTAACAAAACAAACGCAATCGATCGAAAATGTTATTTTTTGACTGTAAAAATAACATCAGTCGTTAGAAATATTGGACCATATTACGTGAAATGAAGATTTTTGATCAAACAAAACACGCGAATTGATAGGACATTTCATTTGTTTCACGGTAAAAATAATATCAGTTGTCAGAAATAGTGGATCATATTACGTGAAGTGAATACTTGTTAACAGTTAAGAAATCTCATTTGAGCTGCCGAAGTTTGCGACTCAGTCGTTTCCGGCATGACGCCGCAACTGGCAACCGAAGCCATTGCCTGTCCGTTCTTGAAACGTGCCCGTCGACGATCGGGAGATGCGAGTTCATAGTTGTTTCAATCAATAATTAGTGAGAATTAATATGGATATCATCCTCAACTCGTGGGCTTATCTGACCTGCAGTCAATGTTCGAAGGTAAGTTATATCATCTATTATATGTATCTACTAATTTCAAGATGTATCAGTAGACTGTGTCAAAATAACTTTTTTTTTTTGATTAAATATATCTAAAAAGTTTCTTCAATATGAAAAAAAAATTCTCCTCAAGTTTGAGCTCAATATCTCTAAAATTGAGCTGGCGCAAAGGGGGGTCCCCTTTCCCATTTAAAATACATGGGAAAAAAAATTTTTTTTTTAGTTTTAAAATAACTGCATAAAAAAAAATTTTTTTTTAATTTTGTTTCTTATTACCTTATAGGAAATTTAATTCTCTACAAAAATGTTCTTGTGCATTTTTCTCTAAACCCAACAGAAACGAAGTTACATAGCGCTAAATGGGAGGACAAAAAATAATTAATGAATTAATAACAGAAAAAATTTTATTATTTTAACTTATCGATAAAATAACTCAATATACTCAATTACTTATCAAAAATTTATGAATTCAACATTATTTCAACATAAAAAATTGAACAAAGTCTACAATAATACAGAAATTAATTTTAATTATTATATTTACAAATTATTTTATTCACTGTTGACTAGTCTGATTTATGTAATATTGTTTATTGGACGAAGGGTATAATTTGCGATGATACTGTACAATTTTCCATAAATATTGTTTTTGTTCTTCGTCTTTGGTACCAAACTGATTGAACTCTTCAACTAAAGCAACTGCTCTTTCAGCAACATCGTTCACTACCTTTACATTTTTTAACAACGATAAGCAAGTTTTATAATTTTGATCACTCGGCCACTGTGTAGGAGGTGAATTAAGGAAATCACTTGAAAGCTCAAACCGTTCAAATAAAGCCATAGACTTTTTCGTTATAAAATCACCAATATCTTTAGTACATAATATATCCAAATTATCACGATCAACGTCAATACGTTTTTTGTCAGTTTGACTTTCTTTCGTTTGGATTGCTTGGACCATTTTCAATTTTACTTCCAGTGGCACAGAATCATCGAAAAAAGCAAGTGAGGCGATTTCTTCCGATAAATACCACAAATGGTTAGCAAATTTTTTAGAAGTAACGTTGGAAACTTTTACGTCAATATTTTTGAATTTTATAAGGTCTTGGAGAAAGATAAGGTCTTGATTCGGAGCTCTAATAGCGCTTGAGCAACTAAACCAACCTTTAATATAAATTTTTACGATAAATAAACATATTCTACGAAGTTTAGATACTTCATCTGCTCTCATACGAAATTGACTTTTGAACATGTATATTTTTAAGCAATAAATGGCTTTTGCAAGCCACCTTGCATGGTGCGCGGCTCCAGGTACTTTAAATTTTATTCCATTAGAAGGAATACCTCCTAAAAAGATACAAGATAAATCTAGTAACTCTTTATAATCGTTGCGGGGATGATAAATCTAAAAAAAAAAATTACAAAAAACATTATAAAAATTCATATAATAAGAAATTACAATTAAAAAATAGTATGCTTTTAATAAAATAATACTCACATTAGTTTGATCAGAAATAAATTGTAGAATATTTTCCTTATCATCTTTAACGTTATTATAAATAAAATCATCTTGTACTCCGATTTCAAAATGATCTTGATTAATTTCTGACCAGCTGTTTCTAAAACGGGTGAAAATGGGAACATTTGGACTATTCGTCACAGGCCAACAAGTTTCTGCAGCGCTTCTTAAGACGAGTTCGTAAATATGATGGCGACAAGCGAAGTACAAGAGATTTTTATCTAACTGTTTTTCAAGTAAATGACATGTTCCGTTAAATTCACCTAAGAAAATAATCAAAATGTGTCATATAATACTTTTCAAATATACTCAATCGAACTCTAAGAAACTAATAATATACAAAGGAATAATTAACATTAATTTACCTGTGTTTACACTTGTTGTATCAAAACAAATCGCTTTTATACTATTCTTAAGTTGCCAGTCATCCAAAACATCAACTATAGCAGTAGCTTGTTTAATACCAGTAGCAGGGTGTAATTTTGGAACACCTAAAAGTTGTTCAATATTTTCCCCGGATACAATAATTGGCAGTCGTTCAACCTTTTTCGAATTATCATCATCTGGGAGCAGCTTGCCATCCCAGTGTAATACAAAACAGTGAGAACTCCGTAAATTTTTTTTTAGTTCAAATACATTTGAACTTCTCAATCGTTTGCGACTTCTGTGAATGGAACTAGCACTGCAATTTACACTTTCAACATCAGAGTTCAATGCACTAACAACAGCACACATTATACGAGCTGCCTGTCTACTGGTTACTTTGGTTCGGTCTAAAGTAGATGTCACACACGGAGTCAACACATTTATCTTTTGTTTTTTCGGTTTCAAGTGTTGTGGTATTTCGTCCTCAAAATTTGATATGACTCTTTTCAGAGAAACATTTGAATCATATGAACCAAAACGAGACAATTCTTCAGATGATACACTGATGTTAGACATTGTTCTGCTTAATTCTAAAAATAAAAATTTTTCATGAGTATTTAAAGATTAACAAAATAAATTAATTATTTACCTTGGACAGTATTATCTTCATCAGAAGTTTGACCATTTATTGGATCATCTACATTCGGTGATACTGGAAGACATCGATTTTGATTCTTTTCATAATTTAACATTTGTTTTTGATTTTCTGTCAATTCATTATTTTTAGAGCAAATATTGAATAAATCATCTAATTTGTGGCAGTAGTTCTGTTCATTGTACTTATGTGTTGGAGATTTTTTTCGTGATGAGCTCTTTTTTAAGATTTTCCATTCACAGTATAACGTTTCTATTTTTTTAATGATAAATTGAGGTTGAATTAATATTATGCCAGAGAGATTCCAAATATTTATCACATCCTTGCTAACATCAATTGAACTTTCATGAATACTTTTTTTCAGAAAATAATATTTATAAAAAAATAAGCTCATCACCTGTCAATTTGATGGCAATTTACGACAACTTATTTGACTACAACACGAACCCACTAAATAAACGATTTTGTTTTTATTCATTATTATTAACGTATTTTAATAAAAAATTATAAATCAACAATAATTTATCAAGACTTTGAGTTAACCTCACTGGTAATTGATTTATATTGTCTTAATCTAGAAGAAAGATTGAACGGAACAATATGAGGTTAGTTGTACGTGAAGTTGTCTCTTTAAAAAAGTCCTATGTTATGAAAAAGTACTATTTTTTCCTGCTAGATGTCATTAATTGATAAATAATAGAAAAAAGCAACTTTATCGACTGTAATATTCGATTTTTATTTTGTCTTCCCATTTAGCGCTATGTAACTTCGTTTCTGTTGAGGTTAGAGAAAAATGCACAAGAACATTTTTGTAGAGAATTAAATTTCCTATAAGGTAATAAGAAACAAAATTAAAAAAAAATTTTTTTTCATGCAGTTATTTTAAAACTAAAAAAAAAATTTTTTTTCCCATGTATTTTAAATGGGAAAGGGGACCCCCTTTGCGCCAGCTCAATTTTAGAGATATTGAGCTCAAACTTGAGGAGAATTTTTTTTTCATATTGAAGAAACTTTTTAGATATATATATATATTATTATTTATTTTCCTTTTTTGCTTGCCTTTCGGCGTTACAAATCCGTACATCATCCTTACGCTACTCCTTAAACTACTTAGATAGACAAAATCACCTCGGTTGACTCTCTACCCCTTCCCTTCCTTTCTCTGTTGTTCACCTGCCTCCCTCGCCTAGTTTATTATTTGCTTCCCTCTCTTTCCCTCGCATCCCTCCACTTACTTTATCCCATCGCTTAGCTTCTGCAATTCCTAACTGATTCTGATACTAGTGAGAACCATACCTCCATTATCAAAACTATAATACATAAACCAAACTAAAATAAATCTAAAATAAAACTAAAATAATATCACAATATATATATATATATCTAACTGGGAGTTACAGATTAAGGTACTTCACTGTTTATAACTCTCCTACAAAACAAAACGAAATCAGAACATTATAAGAACGATTTAAAGAACGAGGACTTGTGGCCTTAGCTCCCGCAGAACAGACTCACTCAGCGATCCACAGTGCGATACGATAACCTCATCTTCCGGTATTTATTACTTTTGTACTTTCCACTCTTCCCTCACTTCGTCCCATTTCCATGTAGTCTTCATCTTTACTTTTGACCCCAGCTACATTCCAGAATAGTGCTTTCGCCCCCTTTTCTTCTTCGCTTCCCTGTCCCCTACCTCTCCCCGTACCCCTACCTCTGCCCCTACCACTTCTTCCCTCTGAGCTTCCTCTTGTCTGGTTGCACTCTCTGATCTCCTCTAGATCGTTATCCCAAGCCCATAGGGTTTCCCCTATCCACATCTTTTGGTATGCCACTCTTACTCTCGCCCCCCTCTCTCTTTCGATCCTGGCCTTTATTAGGAGTTCTCTCTGTATCTCCCTCTCCCTTTTTGTCAGGTCATCATCGATGAAGATTCTGCTTCCCTTCAACTTTCCTTTCATGGACATCACCTGCTTCTTTTCTTCCCAGTTCTCTAGCGTTACCATTATCGACCTCCTCTCTTTGCCTAGCACGATCGCCTCTTTAATTCCTGCCCTCTGGCCTGTCACCCTCTCTATAATTCCTCTTGCTGCTCGTTCCGCGCCCGTTGCTGTGTCGACCTCGTCCCCCTTAATTATGATATTGTTTCTTCTTTCTTGTCTATCTCTTCTTTCCCAGGTGTCCTCTAGCTCTCTCACTCTTCTCTCTTGCGTCCTTACTCTCCTGTTTTCACTTTCTCTCGCTTCTTCTATTATGTCCCTCACCCTCGCTTCTCCCTCTTTACTCTCTTTCTCTTTCTTCCTTTCTTCCTCGGCCTCCTTCTTTTTTCTCTCTTCCTCTATTTCCTCTATTCTATCTTTGAGTTTTTTTCTTTCCACCCTCCCTTGCCTTTTTATCTCTTCTATCTCTCTTCTTAGGCTCGTCAGTTCTTCTCTCGTCTCTTTCCTTCCTATTTCTAGTTCTTCTCTCAGCTTCTTCATTTCTTCCGTTACTGTTCTGGTTCCTTCCGCCATTTGCTCTATGATCATTTTCATCCAGCCCTCCATGTCTCCTCCTGACTCTTTAATCCCGGGGTCCTCTGAGTTGTCTTTTTCTCTCGTTCCTGTGCTATTCCCCTCCTCCCCCTCCTTGCCGCTGTCTTCTTTTCTTTCTCCTTTTTTAGATTTCGGGGATCTTACTATCTTCGTGCTCTTTTTGAATATTCTCTCCTCCGTTTCCCCTTCTTCCGCTTCCGCTTTCCTTTTTTTGAAGTATTCTAGCAGTGATCCGTCTGATCCTGCCCTCTCCCTGCTCCAGGTCTCTGCTTTAAGCGGTCTCCCCCTCTTAATCGTCTCTAGTGAGCCTCTCGGCGTCCCCCACTCTTCTACGTACTCTTCTTCACTCTCTTCCCTTCTTTCCTCTCCTTCCTTTGACTCGCGTAGTGCGACTTCCCCCACTCGCGCCTGCGCTCTCTCTACTGGCGCTTGCAACATCTAGGTTATGTGCCTTGCTGATTATGCTTTCCTCACCACTCTCTGTCCTCCTTTTCCTCTTACTAATTCCTCCTTGATAACTCCCTTCTTTGTTTCTCCTTACTGCTTCTTTTTCTCCTTCCGTGTCTGGTTCACCGTTACTTTCACTTCTTTCACACCCACGCACTTCGCTAACTTTTCTGCCCGGTTTCCAATCCGGAAGTCCTACCAACTTTTTAGATATATTTAATCAAAAAAAAAAAAAAAGTTATTTTGACACAGTCTAATGTATCAGGGTATGTTAAAAGTAATGAAATTTTTAGCATTTAACTTGTACATATGGGAAATTCCACTTGAAGCCGGACAAGATTACTTTACGTGAAATATACGTGAAAAAAAGTCGATACATATTTTTGGGCCGGCTTGAAACTTTTTTTTCAGAAAATTACCGCATTTCTACCAAAATTCGCTCGCGGTTGGCTTCAAGTGGCTTTCTACTAATTGTAGAGAGATGTTTTCAAACGCTTTCAAGAGCTTAATCAATACACTTTTCTACAAAAATTTTTGGTTTCATGAAAATTACAGATTTTGTTTGCTTTAAACAATTTGAACATCCGCCGATGTATCGACTCTTTTGTACGTATATTTCTCGCATAAAAAGGTTCGGTCGGTTCAAAAAATAGTCGGTCAAAGAACAGCCAGATTCGGCTGATTTAAGATGGAATTTCCCATATGCTTTCACAGTATAAGATTCATAGCATATCGGTATAAGATAGAAATGCACGCTATTCAATAATCGCTAGTTATTTTGTGCGGTGTTGAAATTTGTTTCTTTCCCATATACGTTTTTGACACACATATTAGTCAAATCTTACTGTACTCAGAATTACCTAAATTATGCTAAAATTTTGGAATAAGATATCAATAAGATACATCCTCTTTCAAAATTTTGTGCTCTTTTATTTTATACAGCTAATGATATTAGGGATATTGAAACACTAAAAGAGCTTTTAAAGTGCAAGGAGGAAGTAAAACAGGCTCTCTTACCAAGCCTTGGGTTACGCCTTAAATTAGAGAGAAAGTGTAAAGAACATGTATGTCAATTTATAAAGCTCATCCATCATCAATCATCAATCCGTTTGGCACTGTTGTCTGCAGGGTTATATGTATATAGATTCTGTATACATATATATCACACGATTTTTTAATATTTCTTTTATGTCTAGATTAACATTCGAAATAGCCTGTTATTGGAGATAGTGAACACCGAAGGGTCCAGTGTAGTGAATTTATCACCCTGCCTTTCGATTTCTTTGCCTGAAGAAGATAGTCTTGGGAATCCGAATAGTACCGATTTACTAAGTCCTGTTAGTGTATCCACGAATACTTCCTGTAGGTCTACCAAGCAAGTAATTGAAATATTCCGGCAAAGTTGTACAGCTAGACCTAGAAACAGTGTTGAGAAACCACCTTCTGTGCCCTGCAATCCTCACAAACTATCAATACAGGCAAGAATTATGTGAAATGTGAACTTATGTGAAATCATCGTCCTACACCTTTTGAGAATTGACAATTTGTAAGTACTCACTGTTGCAATTGCACGCCTTGAATACATTCACAATTGTGAATGTCATATAGTTGTACGAATGGAGTATTTTGATAAACTCGTATGTTTCAAAGTCTTGACAAATGATCATTTTGAACAACTAGCCTTACAGATCGTCGAACTATTTTCCAATGACTGCGCGGAAACTTTTTATGTACCACTTATAAGAAAAAAAGATTCGAGAACACAAAAATCAGGAATCTCAAAAGGAAAACTAGTTGATAAATATAGGAACAAATGTATATTCATTGGAGCTGCTAAGAACTTAATGAAAGAATCAGAAAAAGCTTCAGTTGTATCGAACAACAGTGAAGGTAAACTAAGGTTTAGTTGATATTTGATGCCGGTTTTTATTAACTTGGACTTTAATGATATCAGGCTTCATTACAAAATTACATTGTACTGTTAATTTTTTATTGCAAGAAGACAACTTGGCTCAGAGAAACAAAGCTTGGTTGATTTATAACAGAGAAGCAACCGGAGTGTTGAATCATTTGGATATGTCATATAGCTTGCGCCAAGCTGATGCTGAAAATAACAAATATGTAACGGTGGGTGCTATTTTCACGAATTGGCCCATTTTGGAAGAATCCAAAGGTTATGAGCTCGTATTTATTACAAATTTCACGTTCCAACAAAACATATTATGTTTCTTTCGATCACTATTCGAAGATGTTTTTCCTAGATCGAAAGAGACTTTGGTAAAAAATATCAGGCAGCCATAGATTCTTTGATTTCAAACTGGGAAAAGGTATTGGGAAAGCTCTTACAATTAGCAATCTCCGAAAAAAATTTAACAGGAACAGAACAGCTCGATTTGGAACTTCTGAAGGATGACGCTAACAACTCGAAACAAGGTGTTCTATCATAAATTCATTAATTGTACTGAAGTTAATTACTAACTCCATGTGTATCATAAATTGCACTTCATTACAGATAATTGAAACTTCATTCAACCGCAATTTTGGCAACTTTATTAGCACCTAAATCCAACAAAGTTTCCCTAAAAGCAAAAGACAAAAAAACTACTGGAAAAGCCGCAGCTCGATGATTTTGGAAACCAAGTGTCATAGAAGCTAGAGAGGGTATTGCCGTTCATGTGAAGGTATATATTTATACAATATTCCGATTTCTTTGAAGTAATTACAACAAAAATTTGACTAAGGTTGTCAAATTCAATGAATTCATTATTGTAGATTCCAGGAGACCTAGAAAATACAAATGCCAAAGAACAAAAGAAAATATCTGATATGGGACTTATACTTCAACCTTTTATTATTGTTGTTGGACCACAACTAAACGACATAACAAAAGTGTATGTACGTGTGGATTCAGTAACATATGAAGTACCTTCAATATTAAAAGGTTTGGACATCCTCCTCAAGATATTTGTCACATTCAACGTACACTGAGAGAAAAATCTGGTTAACTGCACTATAAATTATTGTTAGCTGAGAGGACAGTCCGAATTTCTAGTCACTAGAACTTATCAAATTGTATTGGTATTGTTGCGTCTTACGAAACGTAGACCCCTGGCCAGAGGGTGGCAGCTAGAGGCTTCACTCGTTCTCATAGGGAAAGGCCCTTGAGAAACACGTGGCCCTCAGCTGACCGTACCCAACCGTGGGTGCCTCTCTCCTAGAGAACCGAAGGGATAGTTTAGGATAGACTAGTACAGCCAAAAACCATAAATATTGAGGCAAGGGACTTTCCACAAGTTTCTCGGGATGATATTCCCCATCTCCCGCACATTGCAGGCTGGGGTATGTTTTAACTGCAGCTTTGCATGGCATGTGAGAGGGGTCACCCGGGGGAGGGAGCCCTTGACTTTCCTCTAATACAAAAAAGAATCACTTAGAAAAGCAGCCTGGAAGAGAACAGTCGTGCCTTCAGCAACTGTTCCAACTTTCCACTCATCTAATGCCAATAAAATTCACACGTCATATTCATTTTCATTCTACTGTTAACGTTCTTGTTTTTACTTACAAAATATAATTGTTGTGTTTTAATCTAGAGCCATCTGAGTGGTCACTGAAATATACCCTCAACGCACCATCCTAATATCCACATTATATATTGTAACTTTTCGGGTGCTTTACGCGACACGGAAGGTGTCGCGTATGGCTAGTTACTTGTGAGTGTCTTTACTCTAGATTAATTTCTAGGGCTCCTTGGAAGAGGTAATCAATTTGTTAGTCCCTAATACAGACTAGGGTGGAGCGAATCACACCGTAGCTGCCTCCCTCAGACCTGGATGCTGCAAGCAGCACCGAGGCTGTATCAGACTTGGGATTCAACGCACTTGCCGAGACCGTATCTCGACTTGGGTACGCCTAGCGCACCGAAGCGAGTATCGGATCTGGACAGTGCAGTCGTCACCGAAGCTGTATATTAGCTAATCAAATGAAATGTGTTAGTCAGGTCAGTTCAGCCTACGGAGAAGAAGGTTGTAGAGAAAAAGGAAACCGTCCCGATTAACAAAATATTTAATTAATCAAATAAATCATAATGAGTTGAAATGGTTGCAACCGGAAATTTATACTATTATTAAATTACATAAGTTTTAACCTAATTTGTAGATTCAGCTATGCTACGATTCTACGCTCGTTTCTCGTTTAATTTTTCGTTATATTTTAAATTTGATAAATAGGAATCCAAATGGTAATGTAAATGAAAGTAGAAAAATAAGATAATAATTGACTCTAACGTAAAACCCCGCTATGGCAGTTTCCGTGATTAAAGAAATGAAGCTAAAGAGCACCAGGGCGCTCTGCCTGTCTGGCCTCAGAAAAGATATGTTAGTGAGACAGCGTGGCGCTTTGCCTAACACTGCTGCTGGAGCCATGTTAGCGCTGCGCTTATATAGTCACTGATTGACGTCACTTGTTGTGCGCGGTTGACGGTGCGCGGCGTGACGTATTGTTTCGGGATTAGATCACCCGATCCGTTACATTGCCCCCTTCAATCATCGGATCTCCGGATGATTTGTCAGCTGGTCGGACGATGATTGATACAATACCGGGTTGCTTCTACAGCCTCTTCAGACCCAGAGGATCACTAGGGTCGAATAACGTCGGTATCTCGATCTCTTCTCGTATGTCATGTTTCCTAGACGGTGCAGGTGTTTTTTCTTCGTCGTCAGAAATATCAAGTGATCCAAACAATCTGAGCATCGAGATTTTCTTCCGGTGTTCTTTCCGCTGTAATTTCCGATTCTCCGGTATTTCCATTGGTATCAGCTTCCACGGTAAGTACGTTTCCGTTGTCTTCTTTTTTTCTTTTTCATTTGTCTGGACCGGTAAAGTATTAGTTATCATTGGTGATGTATTCGTCATAATCGGTGATAAATTCGTCGTAATCGGTAATAAATTCGTCGTAATCGGTAAGGTTGGTTTGTCTTGTTTTTCAGGTATTGCGACGTTGAGATAAGCTATGTCGATCTGGATAGGTAAGGTGAGTTTTCCAATCGTAGTGCTTATCTGGTCTTCCTTCACTAACTCAGGCTCCATCGTATGATCAGGTCGTGTTCTGGTAAGTGATTTTTTGTTATTAATCTCTTTTATCTCAATAGCCTCATCTGCAATCCTCCTTCCTCTTCTCGATTTTTTCTCTATTGCGGCTGTTTGGACTGCTCTCCCTTTCACAAACCTCCCTTTCCCCGAGACAAATGTTTTATTCGGGTATACGATTTTTAATTCATTATTATTTTTATCTAGGTATGGTTGCGACTCAGTTTGCGTTTCCTTGTCTTGTACACTCGTGTAACCGTAATTGAACGAGGTCATCTTGCCGAAAACTGCTGGTGTCTTCCTTGCTGCTCTGCTTTTATAGATGCCTAATTACAGGTGTGTAATATAGGTGAGTACTTTTTTTTTTTTTTTTTTTTTTACTATAGTCCTATGTCACCAAGCCTAAACGTTTTGTCTGTGTGTATTCAAAATGTTTTTCTACATTTCTCGAGAAGGTTCTAGATACAGCTTGAACATATTAGTATGGAATCTGCCTCTTTCTAAGCCATTGTTCAGGTGTTCTAAAATAAATGTGGCTTCGCCAATTCTAGTTTTTAATCTGTAAGGTCCTTCGTAAAGGGTGAAAAACTTTCCCATCTTTTTATTTTTAGTATCTGATACGTTCAAAGCTTTAACTAGTACCAGATCTCCAACATTGAATTTTACTAGCCTGTGTGTTCGATTAAAACGATCGGCTCGTTTTAATCCGTGTTTTAGAATATTCTGTCGAACTAAACCTAGTTTTGCGTCCCTAGATATATTGTCCCTATTTTTTACGAGCCATTCCTCCCAGAATCTAGATGGAGGTTCTCCTAGTTGGATTTCGCACGGGCAGAATCCAGTTGAATCATGGTACACCTCATTTATGCAACATTCAATCACTGAGATCCAATTGATCCATGCGGTATGTTCCTCCGTGAGGAATGTCCTAAAAAACCTTCCTATTTCTCGGTTTACTCTCTCAACGATGTTCCCTTGTGGATGACGTATTGATGAAAAAATTGGGGTTATACCCTCTTCCTCTAATTTATTTAACCATCTAGCTGACGTAAATTGCGTACCATGATCAAACTGGATCCTGCTCGGCTTTCCAAGTTCCGGTATATATTTATCAAAGATGCATTTGATGATGGACTCCGCGTTTGCCGTTCTCAAGGGATACATTCGTACAAATTTACTGAATGCATCGCAGGTCACCAAGATCCATTTATAATTTCCCCTGCTAGAAGGTAACGGGCCCAGAAAATCGATGGATACTAAATCGCCTACCCCCCGCGGAACTATGTTTTGCATGCTTGCATAGCTATAGGAGCTAGGTACCTTGCATCTTTGACATCTATCGCATCGCGCTAATTCCTGTCGGATTATTCGTGCAAATTTAGGGTAATAGAATCCTTCTTTCAATATCCGATAGCATTTGCTTGATCCAGTATGCCCATCTATCTCATGGCATTCCTTAATTATCTTTTTAATTAATGAATCAGGCACATAGGCTTTTAAACCGCCCCCTGGCTCTACGTGGTATAATACGTCGTTTACGACCCTATATTGTTTTTCTGACTGAATTTCGTCTGAATCCAGGATCGATAAAATTTTCTCATCCTGTCTTTGATGGTTAGCTAGTGATTCTAAATTAATTCGTAATTCATCAGTTATTTCTTTAGCTAAAGGTGCTAATATCATTATCTGCCTTATTAATGCTATTTTTTCTTTCTTTTCAGGAAGATATCTGCTCAGTGTGTCTGCGACAACATTATCTTTTCCCTTGACGTACTCGATCTCGAAGTTATACGTTTGAACAAACAAAATCCATCGGGTTAGCCTTGAACTTAATAGTCTGCACGCGAATAAAAATGTTAATGCTTTATGATCTGTCCGAATTGTTAATTGAGCTCCTGCCACAAATGTCCGAAACTTTCCTAAGGCGAACACTACTGCTAACAATTCTTTTTCGGTAGTGAAGTAATTCAACTCCGCCCCTTTTAATGTTCTACTCGCAAAACCGACAATTAATTCTTCGTTTTGATCTGAAAGCTGGTATAATACGGCTCCGATAGCGTAATTGCTTGCATCGCACTGCAAATAATATCTACGTTTAGGATCAGGATGATGTATTATCATGTTGTCACAGAACAACTTCTTTACTGTGGTAAAATGTGTTATCATTTCCTCGGTCCAATCCCATTTAGAGTCCTTCTTTACCAACGCTAATAATGGTGCTGTTGCCTCGGAATAAGATCTCGTAAATTTGCTATAATAATTTGTTAGGCCCAAGAATCCTTTTAGTTGTTTAACATTTTTCGGCTCTGGAAAATTCTGAATTGCCTCGATCTTCTCTGTTTGCGGCCGTATGCCTTCTTTCGTTATCTTGTGGCCTAAAAAATCGATTTCCTCTCGGAAGAATTTTGATTTACTGAAATTTATCGTCATATTGTACTTTCTGAATACTTTAAACAACAATTCCAGGTGCTCTAAATGTGATTGGATCGAGTCAGATAAACACAATATGTCGTCTACGAAATTAACCGTGAATTGATCAGTGTCTTTTAACACTAGATCTAAAGTTCTAATCAGGCTGGCTAGACTTGTACTTAACCCATAAGGTGTGACAGTGAATTGGTAGGTTTTCCCCTCGTGCATGAATGCTGTGTATTTCCGCGAATCTTTATGTAATGGCACTTGCCAAAAGCTAGCTGTTAGGTCTAGACTCGACATTACGGTTGCATTTCCGCACTTCTGGAACAAAACCTCAGTAGATTGCGCGCAATCGTGATCAGGTACTATAAGCCGATTGATGTATCTCGCATCTAAGACTAACCTGATCTCGCCAGATTTTTTAGCAACAACTACCAGTGGATTCACATACTCACTATAAGATCTTTCGATCACTCCAAGGTCTAACATTTTTTGTATTTCATCATTGACTTTATCTCTATGTACCATTGAAATAGGATATGATCGTTTGACGAACGGTCTATCTTCGTAAACTTTGATTTTATGCTCATACACGGTGACTCTACCCGGAATCTTTTGAAAAACATCCCGATACTTTTTGATTAGGTCTGAGAAAGCTTTAACTTCATCGGCTCGTAGTACCTGACATTCGGTTAGCTTGCTCTCTACCTCATCATCGGTTATGTGATATTTATTTCTTCGGTCCATAGTTGTTTTTAAGCTAGAGATTCCAGCCGTTGGATCCGATCTATTTTGTTTTTCGCTTGGGCTATACAACTCAATTAAATACTTTTTCTCCTTTATCTGGATATCTAATCTATTTACTTGCAAATCTAGATCAGCTCGCCATTTACGCAGCGTGTCGATACCGAGAATTACATCGTGTTTTAATCCAGGCACGACGAGAAAACCCACCTCATCGACTGCCATACCGATCTTGATTTCCGCGAGAAATTGTTCTTTTACTCGGGCTGGTCTGCCCCCTGTTACACCCTGTACTTGAAAATTAACAACCGGTAATTTTTCGCATTTTGATAAATTGTCTTCATGTTTGAGATACCATTCATCCGAAACGCAGGTTATTTGGCTACCTGTATCTACCAAAGCTTTCATCTCGATTTTTTCGATTCGGAGACTTAATTCCGGACATTTGTTATCTACAGGTTTCTCATTTATTTCTTCCGCAATTAAAAATTCGTACGGATCTTCAAAAGTAGTTAAATCAGTGAGATTTGCCGCGAAAACATTGACTTCATGCTGTGTCGGTACGTTTATCGGTGTGACCGGCACAGCGATTTCTAGTTTTCCGAACTGTTACTAGGTTCCGTTGTAATCGGATCATCCGTAGTGTCGTCACAGTCGATCGCGTTTATTTGATGATTTGTCCAGTTTTGTTTTGGACTGTAATATTGAGTACTAGGCCTAATATTTTGGTTGGCGTCGCTTTGTTTTGAACCAGGATTAACGTTCTCCGTCCGCCATGACACTTGTTTATCTCGCGTCTCTGTCGTTCGATAAACCGGTGAATTTTGTTTGTTCGTGTTAGTGAACTTACTTCGAGTTGCATTTGATCTACCCCCAAATTGCAATTCGTCCAAGAATGCGAGGAGCGCATCGATGTCGCGGATGTCACGGCACCTAGCTGCTTCTACTACAGATTCGTTAAAATGACGGGTAAGGCAACGAACTATCTCTCTTTCGTCCATGCGTGGAGACAAGCCTGCGGCTGACGCGAATTTTCTATTTGCGTATTCTGACCACGTTACCTTCGTATCGTTATTATAAAATCCGAACTCAATGTCTTTTCTAATCTCCCTCTGGGTTTCTTCTCCCCAGTATCTATTTAGAAATCTATTTTTGAACGAGTCCCAGGAATTGATCACGTCACGACGCGCAGTCCACCAGTCTTTTGCATCCTGATTAAGACATTGGCCTATGAGTTTTAAACCTAATTCATCGCAATCAGCTCCTACAAAGGTAAAGTATTCTTCTAGTTCTTTAATAAAGTTAGCAGGTCTTTCCCATGCTTTTCCTGAATAAGTCGGCATTTTGATATGCTTAGCAATTATGTTGTGACATTCACTGTTGTTGCCAGAGTTTCTGAATCTAATTCTCCTAACCTCTGTGTCGATGTTTGTTTTCAAACTCTCGTGTTTGTTCTCTAACTCAGCGAATTTGTCAACACTAAATTGATAGTTATCCTTAACCTTGGTATTGAGTTTATTTAAATTTCCGTTAAATTCGCTTCTGATGTCTACTTGGCAAGTTGTCAATTGCTCTTGCAAACCTATCACTTCGGAACTATATTTTTCGTCTAGATCATGTAAATTCGCTTCTACAGACTCTATTTGCTTTCGATTTATTTGCTGTTGATCGTCTACTTTTTTAGATATTCTGTTTTCGAACTTTGAATATTCTTTTTCTGTATCTGTTTTAAATACCATCATCCTACGTTCTACGGCAGCAAATTTTTCATCTAATTTTTTGTTTATTTGTTCTAGGATCTCCATCATCATGGATTGCGTCGGATCCGCGAATTTACTTGATGTTCCTACTTCTGTTGGTCTATCAATAAAAGTTTTGTCAAACTCAGTAGTGCCTTTGTCTTTCTCACGCCTACCTACATTTTTATCTGTAAGTTTCGAGCCGGTTTCCTTTTCCGCACCTTTTCTCGAGGCTGAACTGTGACCTTCCATTTTGAAATTGACAAATGACTCTAAATTATGCAATGACTCTAAGTTAACAAAAGACTCTAAATTAAGCAATGACTCGAATTTAAACAAATGACTCTAAGCAATGATTTTACTGAATTTACAGGTAAACAGAAGGTTTACCTCTAACTAACAAGGAGCCCCACGTTGGGCGCCAAATGTAACTTTTCGGGTGCTTTACGCGACACGGAAGGTGTCGCGTATGGCTAGTTACTTGTGAGTGTCTTTACTCTAGATTAATTTCTAGGGCTCCTTGGAAGAGGTAATCAATTTGTTAGTCCCTAATACAGACTAGGGTGGAGCGAATCACACCGTAGCTGCCTCCCTCAGACCTGGATGCTGCAAGCAGCACCGAGGCTGTATCAGACTTGGGATTCAACGCACTTGCCGAGACCGTATCTCGACTTGGGTACGCCTAGCGCACCGAAGCGAGTATCGGATCTGGACAGTGCAGTCGTCACCGAAGCTGTATATTAGCTAATCAAATGAAATGTGTTAGTCAGGTCAGTTCAGCCTACGGAGAAGAAGGTTGTAGAGAAAAAGGAAACCGTCCCGATTAACAAAATATTTAATTAATCAAATAAATCATAATGAGTTGAAATGGTTGCAACCGGAAATTTATACTATTATTAAATTACATAAGTTTTAACCTAATTTGTAGATTCAGCTATGCTACGATTCTACGCTCGTTTCTCGTTTAATTTTTCGTTATATTTTAAATTTGATAAATAGGAATCCAAATGGTAATGTAAATGAAAGTAGAAAAATAAGATAATAATTGACTCTAACGTAAAACCCCGCTATGGCAGTTTCCGTGATTAAAGAAATGAAGCTAAAGAGCACCAGGGCGCTCTGCCTGTCTGGCCTCAGAAAAGATATGTTAGTGAGACAGCGTGGCGCTTTGCCTAACACTGCTGCTGGAGCCATGTTAGCGCTGCGCTTATATAGTCACTGATTGACGTCACTTGTTGTGCGCGGTTGACGGTGCGCGGCGTGACGTATTGTTTCGGGATTAGATCACCCGATCCGTTACAATATATATCAACTTACCGAGTGAAAATACGGTAGCTCGGGTTCTTAGGCTTTTATTATCCAAATAGGTTAGTCGGGAACGAACAGGTATGAACTATAAATTGATCGCTAAATTTGACAAAAGTTGTATGGTCGTTGTTGCAATACAGAGAACTGACCACGTATCTATAGTTCTTCAAATTATACTCATATGGTCTACTATAACAAAGTATTGTATCAATATTGACCATTTCCATCAAGTGAAACTGGTTAGAGATCATTTTTTTTCACAGTAATATTGCGTTATATACACCAATAGAAATATAATTTCAATTACAATAGTTATTTCGCTACACAATATTATATAATAATTTTGCGGCTTCGTATAGTTGCTAATGAAAACATAGCATGTTGTTGTATCTAATCCAGGTGTCAGTTTCACTATAGTGATTGTGTCAGTCGACTTAAGGGTTTAGTTATTGACACAATATTCTATCGTTTGTTATAGAGACATCAATGGTAAAACTGATTTTAGTGCGCATACACATCGAACATACAATTACAGTTATTGCGCCTTTTGTGAACGTCTAATGAACCGGATTTATAGTTACATTTACTTAAATAAGTGGTTTATTTAGCAATATTGAACTGCTTACCCAATTATTGAGGAACTTCCGTTTGAAAATATCTAAAGTTCATACAATGCCATGCCAATAGTATATTCAACCCGCTGAAGTCAATGTAGCTTATAGGAAGGGACAGGAACCAGTTTGACGTGAGTAATATTCTACCAGCCACGCTATAATATCACGTAAGAAATGAAAAACTCCTATATCTTTTTCAAGGGATTTTATATTCACAACACGGACATACATATATCCACAATGAGTACTTCGTACAAAAGTACCTATATTTCTTACAAAAATATAAAACTAGAGTAATAGGGATTGGCACAGCCTCAAAACTTATTACAGCGAACTTTCAGTGATTTTTCGGTATTCGCAGTATTTCACAGAAACGTGACTATTCCTTAGAAGAATATAAAACTAGAATAATAGGGATTAAATTAAATTAGGGATAAAATTAAAGACTGGCTATCATCCATACATTTTGTGCGTTCTGCTTTACGTCGTTCACTTCTTACATGCCTGCTTGTGGTACCATTACCAGAATTACTATTCGGTTTGGGAGTGTTATTTGGAAATGGGAAGTCGACCACTCCTAAGTCTCTTTCCCTAGCCCTTCCCCCTGATCCTGTACCAAAGGTGAAGTCGAGAAAGCAGTCGTGGAAGAACTAGTTTCTGAGACGTTCTGAGCATTACTGGTCCCAGTGATATTGCAAGGGGGACACCCATCTTTCGACACCACTTCAATTCGTCGTTGAACAGAACTACCTGCAACCAGATACATCATTATTTAGAGAGTCATGCGAATACTATGATAATGTAATGAAACACATTACAAAATCATTATAGCTGTTATAGTTATTTTACCAGAGCTAGGTCCAGAAACGACACAACTGTGACTGCTAGTCAAGGTACTAGTAGCTGTCTTATTTAGGGGCTTATCTTGAAGCCAGGTCGACATCAGAGCAGCAGATGGCTTCATTGTTGATATTTTTTTCTTGTTTGCCAAACATTTCTCAAGATGCGATGTGAAATTACTCATGACCCATCGTGTTGCGTGGAAGGAAACTTTTTTTTTCTGCTTGCCAGGGCATTATGGACAAATAATGGTAGCTGAAATCAAAGAATCAATATAGTAGAAAGGCAACCTAAAACGTACGAGAATTGTTTGGCCATAACGGATGAAAAGTTCCCATATTAACTTCACTATGAAGGAGTGCTTCTCTTATGTGTAAGAAAGCTGCACTACATTACTGTATCGAGAGACATGTCACTTTCAACGCACCTTGTAATATACCACCTTCACCCAACCTTTGATCGGGGTCCTTTGAATCTTTTCCCGATAGTGCCGCAATGATGGTGACATCAATTTCCCATGTATGGGCACTGGGTATGTCGTTCAAGATATCTGGGTGTTTATTGCACCACGAGTTCAGTACCTTCAAGAGCGACGCTTTGCCTGATTGTATTTGGTCTTGTTTGGTTTCTTCAAGCTCAGCATCACTGTCATCACCCTGGGGTGTAGCTTTGTGCTTTATAGCAGCCGACTTTGTTTTGAGCCGTTTTAACTTCGGTTTTCTTGGTTGTTGCTGATTTGCTGAAGTGGGAATGAAGAAGCTAGGATCTTTATCTATCTTCTGCGTGATTAAGGTTGGCAGGTTACTAAGTAACCTTCTGTGACCAATTGCAATACAGAAGTTTCCAGGGTCCTTGGCATAAATTCCGTAGAACTTCACGCGATCTTTTAGATTGCCAAGTAAACTCTGCATGGTATCGCCCCGTGCAAATGTTTGTAGCTCGTTGACGTCGTCAGCAGTCAAGCTAGCCAAAGCATGTGGGTTGTCAAATCTTTGAAGTTGTAGTAACAGTTTCAAATATTCTGGCAATGGACATCCCAGTAGCATGGTGATCTTTTTCCATACTTCTGCCTTCTCTTTCTCCTCCTCGATCTTAAAAAAAAATCAGACCACATTACATTAAAAATGATCTTGATAGCGGCTAGCTGTTTGAATCGAGTCTCGATATACCTCGAATCAATACTTTTATGAGAAGGGTAATCCGACACATTTTTTTCATAATGAAATAAATTACCATGTCGTCATCATCTTCTGCATGATCTCCTCGAAAAGATCTGAGGGTGGCAGCCGTTGATGTATCAATTATCATTTGTTCGTCCATTGGATCCCGATTTTAATAATTCTGAACCTACACACAATTGAATATTTCATCGAGGACAAACACGGCCTAATCTAAACAAATAAATTTGTACATCCTTGGGCCATTCCACCAAATCCTGTACGCCAAATATGGTGAAATTGGCGTTTTAAGGTGCTGCCCCACGCGATTCCACCAGACCTGAAAACATTGGGAAAAAAGGTGTTATTAAACGGAATATCTCTGCCGGGCACCAAAATCAATGAAACAAGCTCTGTAGCGCAATTTTATGCGTGATTGCGAACACGTACGGCCAAAAAAATGTTTTTTTTACGAGAAAATAAAGAAGATATTCATGTAAAACGGCTTTGAACACGTTTAACATGGATATCTTCTCTATTTTCGCGTAAAAAAAAACATTTTTTTGGCCGTACGCTCGGCCGTACGTGTTCGCAATCACGCATAAAATTGTGCTAGAGAGCTTGTTTGGCAAAAAATGTTTTTTTTTAGGCGAAAATAAAGAAGATATCCATGTGAAAGGGCTTTGAACACGTTTTACATGGATATCTTCTCTATTTTCGCGTTAAAAAAAACATTTTTTTGGCCGTACGTGTTCGTAATCACGCATAAAATTGCGCTACAGAGCTTATTTCATTGATTTCGGTGCCCAGGCAGAGATATTCCGTTTAATAACACCTTTTTAGGCACGATCGTTGAAAACGGAGTGCCTTATACATTCGACATCGCGAAAAACGTCGGATCAAATAAAACTCCTGAAATCATATAGGAAGCACGTTTTGACACCTGGGTAGTCGTTTTTTGACATTTTCAAGAGTGGTGTATGTGACCACCCCATTTCTTGTAAACACGGTTTCAGCCACACCCTTGAACCAATTTCGATGAAATTTGCAGAGGATACTTTTATCACCCTGCAGATGTGCAAATTTCATTGTCGACCCGATCCGACTTCCGGTGTGGTAACGGCGTTCGCTAACTTCGTCAATTTTGAAGATAGAATATTGAGCTTCGAAATGTAGTTTCCAGATCGGAAAAGAAAATTTTGTGAATTTTTGAGGATTTTTGAGGTGCAAACTCGTCCGAGTTCCTTATAAACACGGTTTCAGCCACACCCTTGAACCAATTTAGATGAAATTTGCAAAGGATACTTTTGTCACCTCCAAGAAATGGAAATTTTCCCGTATGTACTCGATCGAATAATAGATTTGTGTTTTTCTTCGAGGATCTTGATCTCCAGATATTATGAAAGCGTGACAAGCGACCATAAAGCAATTTGGTTCGAACTATAGAACTGACATGAACCGGTGATGCAGGCGAAAAAAAACACGACATACTATGATCAGAATGAAATAAATCAAAAAATAAATAATGAATAAATGAAAACAATGGGCGATCGTGCCTTAAGCAAAAAAGCGATGAGCTTTTTGGCTAAAACCGGCTAGTTTCCCGATGTTTTCAGGTCTGGTGGAATTGCGTGGGGAAGCACCTTAAGTCTTATTTTTCGAATTGCACGCTGAATATGACAAGTTAGATGATTTTATGAAGGTTATGTTTGAATTGCAGCCCAGTTGCCACTGACCGTAGCGCGGGGATCGCCTGGTGCTATTTAAAGACAATGTACAGTTGATGAAAATCCGAATACAAATAATTACAGAATAATTTCAACTTACCGTGAGGGTTTTTTCCAGGTGTTTCAACTAGTGATTGTAAGACACGTCGGGGAATCCCCGGTTGGCTAGCTTTGTTTGCACAAGCGCATCACTGCACACAACCACTGGTCTCTATGGCGGCCATGTTTGATTAAGTGAAAATACGATACTATTTCGCGGTAAATGCAAACGGCGGTCATGATGTGAGTACAAATTCGGAAGATTCTTATACCTTACTCGAAGAATCGACACCACCATACGGTACCATATTATTGAAACAGTAATTGAAATTTACATTTTGGGTATTATTATATACTTTTTTTTTTTTGCATTTCTTCTGATCATTACAAAGTAGAAACCGAGGTAGAAACGATCTGTAATAGTACATTTTTTTTATCAACTTCAATTTTGAATATGAATCATCTTGAGAATTAAATAAATTTTAAATCAATAATTTCGAGAATAATTTATTTGTTCATTTGTTCTTTATTGGAATATTTTTATATCTCGTTTCATATGTTGTGTATATTTTACACCTGCGTTTTATATTTTTATTCAAATGACGTAAGATTTGTTTATTCATTTATACCTGTAAATGTATCATTTCCGTTTAAATTCAACTGCATAGATAAAAGATGCAGAGAATATTCACGTCAGAAGAATAAATAATACTATTTTACCCTCGATTTTAATAATATAGTACTGTTAGTTCTTTAACTGAGGATAAGAATCTTTCAAATCTGTACTCATAATATTGTTACAACCTCGTTTGCAACCTCGGTCCGAGCCTCGGTCGCAACAAACGAAGATCGAAATAGATCTCGAAAGGATCTCGATACTATCGATCCACATTATTCAACGCTGCGGAAAACGAGCGCGCGAAATATTTCGAGTGGCCACGATTTTCGCGCCGACACGATAAGTCTGGCATAAATCAAAACTAATAAAAAGTAATTTTTATTAAATCAATAAATTCTCAGTAAGGTTCATTATTTCAGTTAATTTAGTTATTTCACGGTAAATTTTATCTTTATTTCAGCTATTTCCGAAGTTATTTTTCGGTTATTTCTGATTATTTCATTTATTTCCTCGTCATTTCTAGTGTTGCCGCGAGACGAGACGAGAATTTCTCTTCTCTCGTCTTGTCTCGACATTGTCGAGACGAGAGATCATACCGTCTCGTCTCGAATATCGAGAAAAATTGGTCTCTCGTCTCGAATTTTTCTCGACCTTAAGATTCGTCTCTCGTCTCGTCTCGAATTTTCTCGACTGACCGTGATGGAAAATGTCGGCATAAAATCTTAATATCGATTTATTTTTTATTTTGGTGCTTTATATCTTCGATTGTACCGCATGTACCTGTTATACTGCAATTAGTTGAATGCGGCTCGAAATATGAATCACAATTCTGGTATACTTCGAGACAGTAAACAGAACGCAACAAACAATCAAACGTAGAAAAAAAATAGAATAAAAGAGAAAGGGATGGAAGCAATTGAGATTTTAAAATGTCTACCCAAGCATATTTTTTTTTTTTTTAACCATCAGCTATGGCTACGCCAAACGTCCCCAAGCTGTATTATGTCCATCCAGTCGTATCTGGCTTCAAGCGTCCCAACGCTCTATACGGCGCGGCAGTTGAAGTGCAACTGAGTAGTTGGGTGCCCCCACGCTTCAGTTTTCGTGGCCGTATAGTCGCTCTCTCTCTATCGGCTCTAGTAAGAGGCTCGACATAAGAGAGAGAACGTCGTCGCATCGCTTGCCGGCTTGAGCAGGCAAATAGTCGCGGCGGAGAAAAAGACAGCGCTCACGCCCACGATCAGTCCATGTATTCTTCACCGAAGTGTCTATTTTGTTTTATCTTTCGCTATTAAAAACTGTTCCCGTGATGAAGCGAGCATATTCGGGTGTGCGTGACAAAAAACTAAATAAATCTGCGAAAACTGATAATGAACCCGAACCTCAAAGAGACGATGAGAGATTACCGTCGACAAGTAAAAGTGCACATAACGTAGATCGAGACAATCACGGCATATCAGTCAATAAACGTTACGGTGAATACCTCGAGTTCCAACTTGTAAACGATGTGAAAAAGGGCATATGTAAAATATGCCAAAAAAGAGGCAATGTGGTAGAAATAAAAATGTTACAATCGAATACCTCTGGATTGAAGCGGCATCTACAAAGTAAACACAGAGAAATTTACGATGATCTATATCCGACCACGTCGAAAGAAGGAAAATCTCAGCAAAAGCTAGAGGAAGCGTTTTCTCGTACAAACAAAATACAGGTAAATTATTCAGGCACGTAGTATAGAACATTCTCTATCAAATATCAGCATGACGTATCGTTTTTTTTTTACATATGCATAATTATCGGTACAGATTTTGAGTGAAAAAAGTTTTCACTTACTTCTCGTAGAGTGGTTATCAGTCAAATATTTGCCACTCAGTTTCTTCGATGACGAAACAACACAGAGTTTCTTTCAAGCAATCAATCCCAAGCTTGAGTTTCCAAAACGGACCGCTTTGACTGCATTAATTTCGACGATTTATGGAGAAGTTCGAGACATTGTAACGAAAATATTAGAAGATAACGATTCGAAAATATCGTTCACCGTTGATGCTTGGACTTCAATACGGTCCAAATCTTATTATGGAGTCACTGTTCACTTCATCGATAGAAAATGGAAGATCCATTCACTGGCAATCGACTTTATTCCGAGTCATGGAAACCATGCCGGAGTGGACATTGCGACTTTGGTCCACGACTCGTTGGAAAACACAGGACTTGAAAAAAAAATACAAGGAATTACTGTTGACAACGCATCTGTGAATACCACTTTCTTACAAGAACTCGAGAACATTCTGCGCTCTAAAGCTGTGACGTTCGACTCCAAAGAGCAACATTTTCATTGCTTTGCACACGTTCTGAATTTGGCAGTTCAAGATGTATTGAAAACATTGAAAGTCGACTACACCGAAGAGGAAAGCACGAACGATTGGGACGATGAAGCAGAATCTGACACTGACAGCAACGGTGAAATAACAGCTTCAGGTGATAATGAGACATCGAATCTGCCACCGATCGTAAAATTGAGATGTCTGTGTAAGAAAATGAAAAAATCGGAGAAATTAAAAAATAAACTGCGAGACTATTGCGGGGTTTTTGAAGAAAAACTAATTGACTTGCCTCTCGATGTCTCAACAAGGTGGAATAGCTCATTTGATATGATCACAGCGAGCCTACAAATGCAAAGATCGATTTCGGCTATTACGCGTAACAACGCAGATCTGAAACATCTAACTATTACAGAGGAAGAGTGGACGCTGCTCACCATATTTCAAAAGTATCTGCGATGTTTTAAAAAATTTTCGATGATACTGAGTGGCGATCAATATGCTACACTTCCATCTGTCGTAGTTGGAATCAACATTCTCATCGATAGTATCGAAAAGTTATGTCACACGCTAGATGAAAAGCTCGATCGCAGTAAAAGTGACAAATCTGTGATTCTCGCATTTCAATCAGGTCGAGATAAATTGTTGAAGCATTACAACAAGACCAACTGGATCTATTGCGCAGCTTTGATACTGGATTCTCGTCATAAATTAGTGACGTTTGATAAAACTTCCTGGGGCAGAGAGCTTAAAGAACAATCATATGACGAGTTCAAACGCATTTTTAAGAAGCAATACGTTCTAGATATGGATGAAGTGGAACCATCTTTTTCCATTGATTGTGAAAACGACTCTGACGACGAGTACACCAAATCAATTAAAGAACTGTACAGTCCAGAAGCACCGAACTGTCCTAAATGGGAGGTTGAACTTCGCAATTATCTACAAATGGATAAAGCCGATCTGAAAGTGAACATTTTGGATTGGTGGAGGCAAAATGAAAATTCATTTCCAAGGCTTTCGAAGATGGCCCGAGATTTGTTGGCCATTCCGGCTTCAAGTACACCAGTTGAGCGTTTGTTTTCGAAAGCCGGGCTCGTAATTCGGAAACATAGGAACAGATTGAGCGACGAGAATGCAAAATACCTTTTATGTCTGAACTCATGGTTCCAGTGTTCATTGTCGTCTAGGATAAAAGATGAAATGCAGCAGTAAGACTGTGAATACTATGGCAATCTCTTTATGTCATGTAATATCCTAATGTCACAGTAATATCGTAATGTCATGTCATGTATACCTAACCTACTATTCCTACTAAGGTAATAACGTATGTTGATTCCACCAAAAAAAATACCAAAGTACAAAAGTGCCGTGCACGATACTAATATTTGTAATTGAATCTTTTACTTTCATATAAATAAATGTCCATTATCTTCGTTTTCCGAATAATTGCCCATTTTTATTTCCCATAGATAAAATGCTTATATTATACCAAAAGAACTCAGTTAATTCGCATGATTAATCATATCGATAGGCCGAGACTCTCGACACTCTCGCCGTGTCTTTCTCGTCTCGTCTCGACTTGGACGGCCGAGAGAAAATCGCTCTCTCGTCTCGTCTCTCGACTCTTCATTCTCGTCTCGTCTCGTTTTTCTCGTCTCTCGCGGCAACACTAGTCATTTCTGATTATTTCAGCTATTTCAGATTATTTCATTTATTTCCTCATTATTTCCTCGTTATTTCAGTTATTTCTTCGTTATTTCAGTTATTTCCTCGTTATTTCAGTTATTTCTGATTATTTCATTTATTTTCTCTTTATTTCAGTTATCTTTGATTATTTCATTTATTTCCTCGTTATTTCAGTCATTTCTGATTATTTCAGCTATTTCAGATTATTTCATTTATTTCCTCATTATTTCCTCGTTATTTCAATTATTTCTGATTATTTCAGTTATTTTCTCCGTTATTTCTCATTATTTCATTTATTTCGCATTATTTCATTTATTTCTCATTATTTCAGTTATTTCCGGTTATTTCTCATTATTTCAGTTATTTCTCATTATTTAAGTTGTTTCTTCGGTTATTTCTCAATATTTCACGAGCTATTGACACGTTATTTCAACGAGTTATTTCCCCCTCGCTTTAGATAAACGTAGCTTAGAAAAATATAAAACTAGAGAAATAGGGGTTAGCACAATATGAAAACTTAGTGCAGTTTGACATTTTTTGTGATCTTTCTGTATTCACAGAACACTTGAGACAAACGTAGCTCAGAAAAATATAAAACTAGAGTAATAGGAATTGGCACAGTTTCAAAACTTAGTGCAGCGTTAAGCTTTCCATAGTTTAAAAATGTTATCTGCATTTTGCGTTTCAATAAACTTTTTTAAACAGTAAAAATTCGTGGGTAAACATGTTGACATTTATGTTACACGTCTATATCGATTTATCTGATTCACAAATAAATTGTCTTTAGTATAACGTAATATTAGGTTTGCTTGAACAAAAGGATAAAAAAAAGGCTAGCTGATCGAGGCTACATTGTCTGATGTTTTTTGCCACGACACTTTCATGGCCAGAAAAAAATAAGATCATGAGATTATCGTATGGATGAGCTGGACGAATAACGTTGCCTCTGGCGAGCGACTCTGAAATCGCTGGTAATTGTAAGGCAAGTCTATAGCGCTACAGAGCGATTTCGGAGTGGCTCGCGGATGTAATGATATTCGGTCAAGCCATCGATACAATGATCTTAACATATAGGTTTCAAAATTGCACATATGATGTCCCACAAGGCATCATTATGATGTTTAAGAGATTTTCACGAATAACTGATTCGAGTCGGATATGCTGTGATGTATTTCTGTCGTGAACAGCGTAAGCTTGTAAATGACTGTTATAATATTCACACTCAACAATCTTTACAAAGAAAAATAAGTTAGACTTTTGAGGTTTCGCAAGTTTCTGGGGCAAATAAATAAGTTGAATTTTTCCAAAAACAGGCAATTCATCAATACCTATTAAAATTACGGTTCCAACTGCGTATCTAACATCATTCACACAAACCCATTTAATGCTTATGGCGTCTGGAGAATCAGGAAGAAAGTCGTCAAGTACTCTTAGCTTTTGTTTAGTTTTTTTGAAACAAATATTATCCGAGAATGGTTTATTTTGTATTAAAGTATTGGAGAAAATTAATTGATTCTTCAGAGCTAGTGTGTGACAAATGTTTATACGATCAAAAGTTACGGCAGCAGACTTTTTTAAAGGGCGATGTTTCCCTTCGAATCTCATTGCCCAGATATGGCGCAAAGGTCCAACTTTATCCATTATTCCGGGATAATGTAGCATATTATGATGCTTAGGAATCAACTTATTGCCATGCAGTTTTATGAATAGCCTGTGATGTTTCTCAATTAAACACTGCAGTAATGTAGATGTCCCTTTTGAAATAGATATTTGCAAACAGAACGAAAGAATTCGTATAAGTAGTGTGCAAAGTTCCCAATATTTATCACTTTCATCGGGAATCAGATTACCGAACAATAAACCTGCATTAAGTATAAAAGTTTGCATTTCCGAAGCTGACATCTTCAACTTTGATGCGTTAAAATCATTAACGTTCACAAGCGGAGGGCGATTACGATTGTGTTTATAATTAAAGTATTTCATCCTACAATTTAGAGTGTCTAGAGTGAAATATTTTTTTTCTCAAATAAAATACCGCAAGAGCAAAATTGATTTGTACCTGCCTACGCCTTCTAAAATATCGTGCATTATATCTACGCAAGGGTTGTCGACCGCATGAAAACCTTTCATGACGTTCCACACGCATGGTTCCTTTATTCCCGTTTCTTTAGTATTACGAAGTAAATCTGAAGCATAACTGTCTCTATTTCTTAAATAGTAACATTTTCACAACAAAGCGATTTCGACGACAAATACGGTGTTTTACATAGTCTACATGAAAAATTATCACAGAAGTTTTCTACAAATCCTAGGGTACCATTCAACTCTAAATTATCACCTATAATTAAAGTGAGTTTAGAATAAATTCTGACATCTTTACCGTGAAGTGAGAATTGAATGCCATTTATACCCAAATCATCAAGATCATTGATTAGAGATTTGTACATTACTCTTTTATCGAAAAACTTGACATCTTATGAATGGCAAAGTTGAACTAAAAATATATTTCGTAGTTTAGAACGATATTCAGGTGGTAGACAAGCAATTAAAGCGTATGTAGTACATAATTTGTGAATTCCTGCTCTTGACCCTAATAGGTTTCCTATTTCAAAATCATTATGGTATAAAAATGGAGGAAAAACGATTGAATCAAACGCTGCTACTTTGGATTTCCAATATTCTGTTTAGATAATATTTTCAATTTCTTCACAATCATCTTTCAATGAATAATAATAGTTGAGTCTTTGCTTTAATACTTCTGGCACTTCAAAAAAAGCTCTTATTGTTTCTTTCAAAGGCACATACTGCCCATATATTTTCCCTTAACTTCTTTACATTTCTTACTCTTTCTCCATTTCTTGCCTTAACTTCCATACATCCTGATAAAATAGGCTCTGTCCTAATAAAATATTTATGTCTTTCCAATACTTGCAGCCTAAAATGTTCAGTTATCAAATCTGAAAATGTGTCTTGCATGAACTCGAATTTTTTCGAAAGCAGATCTTTCTGCTCTTCATTTACAGAAGATACAACGCAATCTTTCAATTTTTCCATATAATCGCCATGAAGTAATTTGTCAAATGCGTTAACAATACGATTCACCTGTATACGAGCCAGGGAGGCATCGGCATATAATGAAGAGACTATTGCAAGAGCATCTTTCTTAAGCATATCATATTCAGGAGTTACTGTTAAGTCTGTCAGGTTGTTGATGTCAGTTGAAATAGACCTCAAACTTGTATAAGTAGTATCAACAAAATTGAGTTCTGCTGAAACTTGCGGATCCTCATCAGCCGAATTATCATGAGATTTTACATGCCGTCGAAGTGAATTTATATGTGAAAACGATCGACAACACGAGGCAACCGTGCACTGTACACTTATTTTTCCCACGGAATGATGCACATATTTCATATGTATGATATGATGTGCTTTATCTCGACTTCTTTACCGCAAATAATGTACTTCAGAATCATGTTTGAAATGAAGGTTCAACCTGCATCAGTTATTCGCGAAGATCACGCACAAACACGTATGATAAACGGGCTCAACTTAGGTCAACTTGACATAACTCAGTCCACAACGCTTCTACCGTAACATACCGTTTGTTACTTACGGCTTTATCTTCGATCGAGTAGGCGTATCTCTGGAGGAAATTCCAGATGACTTCGCCTTCACGCGGATACTCTGCATCCAAAGCATAAAATGCCTTGAAACATGCGTCCACGGCACTCTCTACAGAAGTGCACTCGTACTTGGTATCGTCGGTTATGAGATAAGTTGATCTCACAGCCTGGCCTACAGCTAATACAAAAGGTTCTCAAGAGAAAGTCCGAATGAGTGTAGCAAATCCCTTTTCCGAGATAATTCCATATCAAAATCTTCCATATCCTGTAAAATTAATTGAAGTAAATTGTACAGAATTGCATCGCTAATAATTGGAATCTGTGCTTAGGAAAGCTGAGCAATAATAATTCACTTGGAAAATCAAATTTACATAAGGTGTATTGCTGTTTCAACAGGATAAAATTCTCAGCGAGTTTAAAATAAGCAACATTTTTTCTTCTTTTGTGATTAACTTACCATAATTCTGAGTATGAAACTGTTGGACATTTCCTGTTTGGAAGGCTTCCGTTGTTTTTTATTTCTAGTTTTCACGAGAGAACTACGAAAGAAAAGGTGCCAGTTGTTGTGAACACTTCTTTATTATAACTTATAATAAAGGATGTAGGGTTCTTGGGTTTTTAATGATTGGAGAGTACATAAATTCACTGGGTTTATTTAAAACAATGTTTATAGTAGCGAGTCGAAGATGAGAGTGATCATCGAAAAGGGGCAACCTGGGTTGCCACCCATAGACAGTGATTTTGCTGACTATGGGTGTTTTAGCATAGGTGTATAGTATGCCTCTTTAGCGGCTCAAAGTCATGAGCATACGGGGGACGGTGTTTTATTAAAGTTACTCTCCACTGTAGTTCGGTGAAGCCGACGATTAAGAAGAAAAGAGAAATGGAGAATTATCGGTATCGCGGTGTTTTGTCTTCAATAGAAGACGAAACATCCCGATCTTGTCCAATAATTAATAAACACAATTGATTTTAAATAACCGGTTGATATTAAACAATGATGGTAATTGCACGTCGGTATTTTCTATACCTACGGTACTAACTACGGTATCTGTTATACCTAAAGATTATATGTTGAGCTTTCAACCTAGGACGTAACAGTGTCTATATAGGTGCGGACTAGTGTGACTTCACTCCCGGGAGGGGCGATCGGCTGGGTAGCCGCCTAGTGGCGCGGTGTTGTACTGGCATCGTGGCCATCTGTTAGTGTGATGTACGTGTTCTCGGTATAGTGACGGACTTAGTTTGAGCTAAACCTAACCGGTTCGTCACAAACTTTCAAATCCTCGAAATCCTGCTGCAACTAAATTGAGAGCGATTCGCATGGGATACGACCGCAATGGAAATATCGAAATTCTGTTAAAATTGTTCTGATTCGAAAGTCTACTGGAAATGTCACTAAATCTTTAGAAATAAATGAAAATATTCTAAATCCGGGAAAATAATTCTAAAATCATAACATAGTTAGATGAATCAGAATGATCGAAGTTAGCAAAGTATAACAGTGTATTGGCCTGGACTCCTTTCTAGTTACATTTTGCGAAAGACCTTAAATTGACTCTTACCAAAGTGTAACGTGGCATTTCGTAATGCCGTTACAAGGTCGGGAGATAAGAAACGTCTAGTCGGCGGAACTCCGGAAAATTGGCAAATAGTTAGGGAAATTTTAGGCTTAACTAATATTCTTTCATTTTTGTATAAATTTATGTAAAACGGACGAGATTCCTTCTACCGTGGGAAGACCACAGGACGTAACGACGAGGACCAGCAGGTACCACACGAAGCGCGTTCTTTGAATCGCCAATAAAGCGTCGAAGAAGGCGCATCCTACCGGTACCGAGGGTCACCTTGGCTCTCCAGCGGATAGACGGCGTTCAGGGATGTGCGTGAAGCACCTAGCAATCCTTCCGTCATTTGACGAATCTACCGCTACCGAAGCTGGATGTCTGAGGGTGGAGTATAGGGCCGCGTGTAAACGCATTCACAGCCTTCCGCCCTCCGACTCATAAGAACAGCACCTGGACCATCTACCGTCTCAACCACTGTTACCGCGGCCGGGTTGGTCGAGAAAACCCCCGGTGCAGACGTTCCGTCGGCGGAGTTCCGAGTTTTTCTTATGAACATGAGTAAATGAAATGTTACATCCAGTGATAAATCTCAAAAAAATGTTTCAAGCAGTATCTGACCATAAGATTTCCCTGCCTCTGGCGGGTCGGACATGGAGCTACCAGTATCTGATCCGAACACTGATGAGACACTCAATGTATCGTCAGTATCATTCGATGCTTGCGAATGAGTCTCCTAGAGAAAAGCTTCTATAAACAAATTTGTCGAAGGTCAAATAAAGGGACATGATGTCGACAAATCAATACTGTCACAATCTTAGCTGTATGACCATAAAAGATCATAAAATGACAAGCAATAATTCAATTTGTGGTATCATCTTTATCATATCGGGGACACACTTACCACTACGTTCACTGTCGGGTTACAATGAGTTTAAATATACTTCTTGTTATTTAAGAAACTTATACCGCAGTCCAGCTTTTGATATGACATCTTTTAGGAGGTTTTCTGTGATACTTAGGAAAACGTCTTTTGCAGTAATATCTTCTTCTACGAAACACAATAACATATTTAAAGTTACAATACAGTAACGACAAAACATGCAATTCTGAGTATTAATAAGATGCCAGATACCTCTCGGAATGTAAATGGAAAAAAAAAAAACAAATACAATATAGCATTTTGAAACTGTCCCCGTTAAGCAGATATACACGGCTCTCAATGGGCTATTATAGGAAGATTGATGTATCCCATCAATGTTTCTGAAAATTCCCCAGATTTTTCACAAGAGTTTATTTGATTCTTTGCAACATAACCAGGTGAAGATCCAATCGCAAGACACTTCTGAAAATTTGTAGATTATTGTAGTATATGTATCGAAAAAAATGTCAATCTTCTGTGATGAAAGTGTATTGTAACGTGTACGGCTATACCAGCCTATACTGGTATAGTCGTACACAGCACATACGCATCGCGCAGGTGGGGTGACACCTAATGACGTCACAAGTCATATATAAGGAGCACCGCTGAGACGCAAATTAGCGGACTTGAGCCAAAGCGGCCGACCGACTCAGACGCGAAATTAAATATCAATTCACATAACCTAAAATCAACAATTTTCATTATAGCTAAAAATTGCTTTTTGATAGAAAAATATATAGTAAAGTCGTCCTAGCCAAAGCGGCAGTTCAACAATTTGAATAAAATCATAAATTTTGTATTTAGCTAAAGTAGCATTACGAGTAGGAGGAAATAAAATCATTGAACCTTTTCTAGACGAAATTAGAGAAAATCAAAGCAAGCGAAAGAGAAAAGAAAGACGAGTAAAATTAAGTTAAAATAAGACATCAATCATTCATCTCACTCATTCACTCATAATTATAATTTTTGTTCAACCATTATTAGATAAAATTTCTTTTTGTAAATAGTTTTTGTGTGAGACAACGCGCACAAGCATTCCAAATAAATCTATAAGCGATCTAACGATCATAAGGTATCAGAAATTTGATTTTTGTTTTCAACTTCCAAATTAATCAAATTTTCATCATCTCTTTCAGAAACCACTTCGTTTCAAATTAATAAAACTTAAATTCATTGTTTAGCTAAAAGGCAGCTTCGGTGAGTGTGTTGGACAGCTACGGTATAGCTATAATTGGTACCTTAGTCTGAGAACACACAAATCCAAAGTCTGTAAGTAGGCAGCTTCGGTGACCTGGACTCTAGGCAGCTACGGTAGAGGTAAAATCCTATCCTAGTCTGTTGAGTCTGGGATATCCCAAGTCTGTAGGGAGGCAGCTCTGGTAGTGAAAAATCTATCCGAGTCTGTATTAGGGTGAATTAAGGGTTTTTTACATTTTTCCCAGAGGAGCTCCAAATATCATAACCCGTGACAAAGAACACACGCGGACTAGGTTAACTTCACCAGCCTTCTGCTGGTGAAGCATAACCATAGAAAGTTACAGTATACGCAGGAAACCTTTCGAAGACTTTCTGCGTACTTCTGCGAAGGGTTCTCCGCACATACACTTTCATGACAAGAGATTAAAATTAATTTTTTTTTCTATATATATATTGTAACGTGCCAGGCCTACCCAGGCCTGTGCCGTCACAATTCAAATACCAAGAACGTGCACACGACACCACACCGAGGACACTGGACTGAGTGACGTCACAGCGGATATATAAATCACGACGCCACTCGGCTCAGCAGCGTTTTCGAGGCATAGCGCCCGGCGTCTCACTATCTCGAGAGCAATGCACGGCATAGCGCCTTATTAGCTCACTCTCCCTAGTTAGCTAGTCACCGAGGCAAAGCGCCCGGTGAACTTATAGATTCATTTATTTTTTGGATAATTGTCAGAACGTACATTATACCAATTAGAGTCATTCGTTTCAATGTAATTTAAAATCTTCTATTTTTGCACAATTTACCTAACTATATTTTCATAATTTAAACACAAACAAGTATAGCAAATCAAACTCATGCAAAACAAACATGTCAGCATATATTAGCCTTAATATTAAGATTTAAGATCAAGTTCGGTTGCAACCTCAGGTTACCTATTTACATTATTATTTCGATTATTTCATTATATATTTTTTTTGTTGTTCAATTAATGTGTTCTGTTAGTAAAATCTAAGTTAAAGCACAACGACGCAGGTTTTCTTATCTCGAGTTTTCCTTATCAATTGTGAGGTTCAAATAACGCGCTAAACTATGTGACTAAATTCGTACGAACTACGTGAAGCGTATAATACATAATTTTGAAATCCGCTTAACGAAGAAGGAGGAGGGGGACTCTGCGAGAAGACATCGACTTAGACACACGCTTTTATATTTCCTTGCAGAAGTCAAAATTATAAGTCTTTTCTTTACACATTTACACTATTTATATACTAGTACAAATCTCATATTTTTCTAATCATAAACGGTTTTCACAGTATAATTTCAAAAATATTAACAAGAATAGTTATTTTAACTAATTACTAATTACGAAAACGAACTACGAGTGAGCGAGAAGTCTGACGAGACATAACATCATTGTCATTATTGAAAATATACGACTACGGAACCAGCATGGTCAAAGAATAAGATAAGTTACAAATTGAGAGCAATATTTAAAGTCAAAATTGTGATAATTGTGATTAGAAATTTCAAAAAACTAAAACAACATTTTGTAAACAGACTTAACGAACAACAAAATAGAAAAAGAAGAGCGACGTTTTATTTTATACAAATGTTTTAATGGTATGAATGAATGGTGTGAATGGGAATATTTATTAAACATGTTTTTTCTCTGAACAAATAATCAAACTTCTTGTCATATTAATAAATAATGATTGAAATTTAACATCCATAATTTTATTATACATGATTTTTTTTTTAAATTGAATCTATTGGGACCGATAATAAACTACATGTCTGATTATAACAAAAACTAATAAAAGAGTTGTCACATTGGCGCCCAACGTTTTAAAGCTCGGCATCTCATGACTCTGTAGTTAGATTATAAGTATAATACGTATCATCTATGCCGAATAAAGTTATTCATACACCTATTCAAACCAGGTCTAAAAATCAAAGTCAACAAAAATCGCAAGGGGCGATTCCAAAAACACCGATAAATTCGAAGATTAGTCGTGGTAACGGACAAAAGATGGAGAAGGAGAGGAAACGATTAGAAGAGGAAAGAAAGAAAATAGACGAAGAACGTGCGGAGCTGGAGAGAATCATGCGGGATAAACAGGCGAACGATGATCTAACGGCCGAAGTAAACAGATTACGATTTGAAAATGAAGAACAAAGACGTTTAGTAGAGAGAACTCAAGCTTAACACGTATTACAACAACAAGGTGATGTAGAGGGTAGATTTGTTAGTGGGTTGATAAATCGCTTACAAAATTTTAATATTGATATAAAGATGCCTAAATTTTCTGGAGAGGATAGTACAAATCCACGTGAATTTTTGAATGACTTGGAAAAATATTTTATTGTCAAAAATGTACCTGAAGAACAAAAGATTTGGGTTGTACACAGTACGTTAGAGGGTAGGGCAAAGATATGGATTGATGGTCGAAGAAGTAGAATTAATAACTATACTAGATTTAAAACAGCTTTTATTCAACAGTTTTATTCATTGGCAATTCAAATCAGAGAAAAAAACAGATGGTCGCAACGTAGATATAGGCAAAATGACGGTAATTTGCGAACTTATTATCTTAAACAAGTAAAAGAGGCACAGTACTTTGAACCGAAAATGTCAGATTATGAAGTTAACTATAGTATCATACAGCAGATGCCATATCGTATCAAAGAATCAATGATTGCAATAGATTTTTCAAAAACAACCGTAATTGAAGCAGCCTTATCACAATTAGACGCGATACAAGAAGAAAAAGATAATGATCAGAAAAGGAGACAGATTGCTAGTAATAGAGATAACGATTCGAGTGCTAAAACAGTAGTACTTGGTAATAAACAAAATTATCCGAATCAGCAGGGATATAACGTTCAACAACAGACATCAAATAGTTATCAGTATCCTCACAGTTACCAAAACGGTACCAGCAATTTTTCTAATTTTAATTTTCCAAACGTAAATGTACCACCACCTTCTTTTAATTATAGCAATAATGGTAATAGATATTTACAAACTAGCCAAAGCAGTAACTGGAATTCACAACCGTTAAGTAGTAGTTCTTCACAATCATCAAATAACATACGAAGTAATTCTTTAAACTGAATATCGATGCGATGGGAACAGGTCTGACACCGCATCGTAATCCTTTTGATTTTGTTGAGGACCTAGCTTATGATTTAAATAATAAAAACGTAAATAACTTGGATCCAAAGATTTCAACTCCTGTATGTCCACATCTTGCAGTAACCGTAATGGGAAGTTGTTTTCAAGCATTAATTGATACTGGAAGTCAGGTTACAGCAATTTCAGAAAAATTGTGCAATCAATTAGAATCAAAAAATAGATTATATACATTGCCAGTTAGTAATGTGATAGTCATCCCAGCTATAGGTAAAAAAGCGACTACAGTCAAAAAACAGATTCTTTTGGAGATGATAATAGATAATCAGAAATTGGAATACCCTTGTTTGGTCATACCTCATTTAGCAAATCAAATTATACTAGGTAACGATTGGTTGTTGCGTAATAATGTAATAATTAACTATAATAATCGATCTATCGAAGTGAACAACATTAGAGTTTGTAAGTCAAAGGTGTCGTTCGAATGGGAAACCTTGAATAAGTTAGTATCTTCTACTGGTAATAACGTGATGGTAATTCAAATAATTAATACGAAAGTTAGTGATTTGCTTTGCGAACAAAACATCATTAAAAAATTGAATGAAACTAATAATTTAAATAATTTGGAAGTTTGTAACAGAAAAGAAAATAATTCAGAGGATCAGATGATGAACTTGGAAGTGACAAATAATAATAATGTGCTATGTGAAAACATAACAGCTGAGATGGTTTCTGATGATCAAGTTGCATTAGAAATTGAAAATATTGAACTTGAGAGAAACTATCCAAATGATTTGAGTATACGTGAAATTCTTGAAATCGTTACAGAAATATCATTAAATTTTGAAGAACGTGTTCAAACTAATTGTTCAGAAATAGTTGTTAATTTGTCCGAAGTTAATAATATAATTCAAACCCAAAAACTTTCTAGTAACGAAGTAAATTCAAGATCTGAAAAATTAACAGGAATAAAGGATAAAGGGGAGGATCATAACTTTTTCAAGGAACTCTCATCGGTCGCGGTTAACCTAACGGCACTAGATGATACAGAGGCTCAATTAATGTTAGCGTTGCTTAAAAAATATAAAGCATTATTTTCCAACAAGCCAGGGTATGCTGACGTATATGAGCATAAAATTACGTTGACGAAACAAAATCCATATATCAGAAAATCTTATCCGGTACCAATCGCACTAAAAGAAGTTGTTGACAAAGAAATTGAATACATGCTTGATTTAGGTATAATTGAACGATCAATAAGTCCGTATTGCAACCCGTTAAGAATTGTAAAGAAAAAGAAAAAACAAATACGTATTTGTCTAGATGCTAGATTTTTGAACGACGTAGTCGAAGGTGACAATGAATCGCCACCAAACATTCCAGATTTATTACAAAAACATTATGGAGTAAAATATATGTCTACAATTGACTTAACTCACGGATATTGGCAAATATTATTAGCGCCTGAATCTCGACCATTAACAGCATTTTTACACGGATCAAGTCTGTATCAATTTTGTAGAGTCCCGTTTGGCTTAAAAACAGCGGGTAGTGCCTTTATCAGAGTTTTGAATTTAGCATTAGGAAATGAGTATTCATCATTTTTAACGTGTTACGTAGACGATTTATTAATAACATCACCAGATTTTGAAACACACCTTTCACATCTAGAACTTGTATTTAAAAGATTGCTTGAACATAATTTCACATTACGGTTGGAAAAGTCGAAATTCTGTAGAGAGTCGGTTATCTTTTTAGGATTTTTATTAACACCACAAGGAATTACACCTGATCCAGAAAAGCTTGCTATAATAAGAAATTTTCAAGAACCAAAGAATCAATTAGACTTACAGAGAATCTTTGGTATCTGTAATTTCTATAGACAATTTAGTATACAACATTCACAATATCTATATCCTTTTAGAGAATCGTTAAAAAAAGATACTGTTTGGAACTGGACTGAAGATCATTCTAAAGCGTATAAATTATTGAAAGAAAATTTTATGAAAAGCGTAACTTTGAGTCACATTATACCTAATTGTCCATTTAAAATTCAAACTGACGCCAGTAATAAGGGAATTTGTGGGATTCTTTATCAAACAGATGACAAGGGAGATGATTATCTGATTTCAATAGTAAGTAGATGTTTAACAGCGCCAGAGATGAATTATACTACGACTGAAAAAGAGCTACTTGCCATCATGTACGCTGTCCAGAAGTTTAGAATGTTTATTGCCGAAACTCAGTTCACAATAATTACAGATCATAAAAGCTTAACGTTTCTTAAAAATAGTACTTTTCACAATGGACGATTGATACGATGGTGTTTGTTGTTGAATGAATATTCTTTTATTGTGGAATATTGTCGTGGTACCGATAACAAAATAGCTGATTTTTTCAGCAGGAATCCTGAAGGAAAATTCGAAATTGCCAGTGAACAAAAACCATTAATAATATCAAAAATTGAATCGTTTGTTAAGGTATCTGATGACACAAATTATTCACAAATTGGAAATTTAATTCTGAGTTTAGTTATGGACAGAGATTTAAGAGATCAATTCAAAAAGTTAGTAGAACTACAACAAAATGATGAAAATATAATGAAACAGAAAGAACAACTAGTTAACAATGACGATGGAAATCTTTATTTTCGAATATATAACGATATTTTGTTTCATCAAGATCAAACGACAAAGTTATGGCAAATTGTAGTACCCATTTGTTTGAAAGAATCTTTAGTAAAATTTGTGCATTCGAAACTAGGTCATCCAGGACAATATAAAACATTGCAATATCTAAAAACTAATTATTATTGGAAAGGAATGGCGAGGGATGTAAAGAAATTTGTTATTAATTGTGATTTGTGCCAAAGAGTTAAATATTTATCAATTAACATGGAAGAATATTACGATCTGGTAAAAGCTGATGAGCCAGGAGAATTAGTAACTGTTGATTTTTATGGTCTATTACCGAAATCAGTTGGGGGTGTACAACACATTTTTGTGATGATCGATGCTTTTTCTAAGTATGTTAGCCTGTATCCAATAAAAAAAGCTACCACTCATGTCAGTTTAAAAAAGATCTTAGATTGTTATATTCCAAAACTAGGTAAGCCGAAGAAAATATTATCTGATCACGGAACACAATTTACAGCTCATGCTTGGAAAAATACTTTAGAAAAAGAAGATATTAAAGTTTGTTATTCGAGTATTCGTCATCCACAGTCAAACCCAACAGAGAGGGTCATGCGAGAACTAGGTAGACTTTTTAGAACTTTTTGCGCAGATCAATATACTAAATGGGCTAAGTTTATACCTGAAATAGAAAATCTTTTAAATATTACGACACACTTTAGTACTGGATATACGCCATACGAAGTACATTTTGGTGAAATGCCTGTGGATCAGATAAGAAAAATGATTAAATATCCTGATGCAGTACTAATTGACCATCAAACCAAGATCTTATTAGCGAGAGAAAACCTGAAACGAAGTTTTGAAAAACGTAAAAACAATCAAAAGATTAAACGAGTAGTTGAATTAAAGGTAAATGATTTAGTGTTGTTGAAAGTTCCAATACCATCTAACGCACAAGACAAAGTGACTCACAAATTTTTCCATATCTATCAAGGACCATATAAAATAATAAAAGTAATTGGACGAAACGCGTTTGTACTATCTGATCCACAAGATTTGGAGAATATTAAAGGTACATACAATCGAACTAATCTGCGAAAATATCAACACACATAGCGCTTTACTGTCTCGTCATGAATCTAATTGTTTCCACTCCTCGCTACATTATTTATTGTATTATTGATTATTAGTAATTAAAATTGTTATAATTTAGCAAGTATGAATGACGATGGATGTATAACTATACTAAGTTTTAAAATAATTTATGATCAAACAAATTCTGACGTGATTTAGAAAAAAAAAAAAAAATCGAAATGACAAATTTGATTAAAGATAGTAGACAATGTACAAAATCATAGTATTAAGAAGTATGATTCGTCAGTGTACAGCAAGAACAACAACGAAGAGGAAAACATATGAATATAGAAATTAAGAGAAAAATTAAAACTGATAAACTAATATAAAGATAAAGTGATGAAGAATGAGTGATGAATGAATGAATGATAATGACTTTTATTTGTTAGATAAACAACCAAATAGAAGTCAGGGGGGGCAATGTGAGGTTCAAATAACGCGCTAAACTATGTGACTAAATTCGTACGAACTACGTGAAGCGTATAATACATAATTTTGAAATCCGCTTAACGAAGAAGGAGGAGGGGGACTCTGCGAGAAGACATCGACTTCGACACACGCTTTTATATTTCCTTGCAGAAGTCAAAATCATAAGTCTTTTCTTTACACATTTACACTATTTATATACTAGTACAAATCTCATATTTTTCTAATCATAAACAGTTTTCACAGTATAATTTCAAAAATATTAACAAGAATAGTTATTTTAACAAATTACTAATTACGAAAACGAACTACGAGTCAGCGAGAAGTCTGACGAGACATAACATCATTGCCATTATTGAAAATATACGACTACGGAACCAGCATGGTCAAAGAATATGATAAGTTACAAATTGAGAGCAATATTTAAAGTCAAAATTGTGATAATTGTGATTAGAAATTTCAAAAAACTAAAACAACATTTCGTAAACAGACTTAACGAACAACAAAATAGAAAAAGAAAAGCGACGTTTTATTTTATACAAATGTTTTAATGGTATGAATGAATGGTGTGAATGGGAATATTTATTAAACATGTTTTTTCTCTGAACAAATAATCAAACTTCTTGTCATATTAATAAATAATGATTGAAATTTAACATCCATAATTTTATTATACATGATTTTTTTTTATAAATCGAATCTATTGGGACCGATAATAAACTACATGTCTGATTATAACAAAAACTAATAAAAGAGTTGTCACACAATCGCGGCTTAACTTCACCATAGCTAGAGGACAGCTTGGCAAGTTTAACTCGTCCAAGTCTGTGACAGCCTTGGTGTGTTTCACAGGGTGTATACGGAATTGGGGGAAAAAAAATCCCGGGTTTTTCCCGGAATTGAGGGCGGGAAAATATTATTTTTCCCGGGTACCTTGATATAGATTATTGGTATTACATACGTGTTATCAAAGAAATGACAAATATCTTACATGTTCAATATTATAACCATTATATGTTGTAACGTTTATTCGACATCAGGTACATTTTATGTAGGAACAAGCAGTCTCTTGGGACTAGAAAAAATGGCAAGAGTTGATGTTTAAAATTTTCGGAATAAATTTAGTCAGATCATCATGCTACTTTCCTTATATTCTCAAGATATTCAATCTTACTTTACTAGAACAATGACAATATAATACGAAATACTATATGAAATATCATACGATATACTAGTACGAGCTTAGTTACACTTCAGAAAGCGCAATGATTTCCGCCTCTATAATCTCTTTATTTTTTTGGGCATCCTGAATTGCACTGTCCAATTCGGCTTTTTTTGTTGCAAGTTCCCTTGCTCGAGCTTTATTAAGCTTCCGTTCTGTACTGGCATCACTCTGCTCCAGCTCGGCTGCCTTGCGTTTTTTAAGATCTTCGTGGTAACGGTCGCGAGCGTTGCGTACCGAGTGTATTAACGCCTTCGAAATGGGAAAAACTTCCACTCCACCGTGAAACGTGATGGTGTCATACACGATTCTCCTGCTTACTACTGATTTTTGCCTCATGTTGTCAAAGATACACTCACCATTTACTGAAAATCCTCGTTCAACTGCAGACTGGCCATGAGACAACGTGAGGGCGATTTCAATTACCTTCTTCAAATCGCTGCCACTGAAAGCTTCATTTTTGAGACACTTGACCCAAAAATTGTCCAGGCGTTCTTCGTTCATCTTGAACTCGGAGAAACTGTGTTTGGTTTCAAGGCTAGAGCAAACCGAATTGAACTGAACTAGTGCTCTATCAGCACATTCCCCATTTACCTAATTAAGCTCGACCAGGATTTTCAACAAAGCAGTAATGCCGAGGGAGTCAGTTCTGTGACATGCGATCTTCGGATCAAAGCAGCTAATGGCTTTGGTCAGTTTGTATTTAAGAGGAGACCTCTCCATCATCTTCAATACAAACTTGATTAGGGCCTTCTTGCAATCGTCGCGAAAGAGTTTCATTTGGAGTTCTGTGACCGTCTTGCATTTTTTAATTTCATTCTCCGTGGCGAATCCAATCTTAATGTGGTTCCGGTCTTGAAGATTGGAATCTTTCTTGAGATCGATAGACGGCGAAATGAGTTCGGGCCTTACGAAGCGTCTCATTACGGTTTGTACCACAGACGTAAGGGCTGAGTGAAGAAAAGGTGCGAGTGGCCAATCAGATTGGTACTGTCTTAAGAATGGCTCTAAATCTGCAGCTATGGTCTTGAAGAAAGCGATCTTGGGACCCAGCATCTTATCCCTTAGTTGCTCTTTAACGACCTTGAAACTTGCACTTGTGGGCTTAGTCTTCTTCTCCTCCATAGCTTGCACAAATTTCTTCAAGTCAGGAAGCATGTCCAGAGCTCTCTGTACAACTTCTCTGTTTTCTAGCCACCGCACAGCGCAAAACTTGAGAGGAAACTGGTTTGAATCAGTGACAGACGTATACAGTGCCCGTCTAGCCGGAACGTCTTTGAACAGGTTGTATATAGCTCGCAAGAACGCGACTATGCCCCATGAGGTTTCCATCATCGCAGATTTGAAGGCACCATGAACAACATGAAGCCCGCAAGAACCGATATCCAACAAATCGGAATTAGTGTCACTGTCCTTCAGAAATATCTTCAACTCTTTGAGAAATGAAAAATTCACGTTGGGACCATCCATCGAGACCTGAAGCAGCTTTCTCATCACAGCCGCGGGAAGGTGATCCTTGAAAGCATTGAGCAGATGAGCAGCTGTGGCTCTACCCAAGAAAGCAGACGTGTAGTATCGTGTGCATACTTGATCCAGATTGACGTCCCAGTATCGCACTTGAAAGTCCATTTGGTTTTTTTTACACACCTTGTTCAATGATTCGTCAAAACTGACAACAACTCGAGAAGCCTTAACAAGATCATCATCGATCTCGCGTTTGAAGTGGGGGGCCAGACCATATTGCACAACGTAGCCCATTTTATCTTTCTGCAACTGCATCTTGGTGGCTATGTTACTGTCATTGAACATTGTGGGGAAAAGTCTTACGTCATTTGCAGCACTACGTGCGGACTTGTGCGTAACAACGTACTGCAGGCACCACATTATTTCGGCCTTGGTCACATCATTGTGCAATAATATCTTCTTCAATCCTCTCGGAGCATCTAGTTCGGGCACGGAGGCAACTCTACCGTCACTACGGTGACATCGTGGTGGGGTGTTGGCCAATATTTCGTTTTATTATATTGGATTATTGATGTGGTTCAATCGCCGTTTACTTGTACTTGTATAGAAAAGGCCCACCTAATACCACGTACTCCAAATTTTTTTTTTTTTTTTAATTATTATTTTTTGTATGTTTTCTGTTTGAACCAATGGAGGCGCGTCAATTGCCTATCGTTACCTCTATGATTCTACGTGGCAAGAAAAGAAGGCGGTCATACCGTGTTATGAAGAGCTTAATTGTCAATTCGAAAAAAAATCAACGTGATGTCGGTACTAGGCAACTAGGCAATAGCATCTGATTTCAAATTGTTTGTTTACGAATTTTTGTATAAAATAATAATTGTGTTATGTTTTCTTGGCATGAAAATGTATTTTTTGTGGGTAAGTATCACATTTATATAACTAGGCGAACGGTTTTTGCACCAAAGGTGCTTTTTATGGGGATATCACTACTTCTTGTAGAATTTCATTAATTAAGTATAATTATTCTCGTATCCGTAATAAATTGCATAAATTGTCGACCACTCTCTATATGAAATATATATACTATATTTATATATAGGGGAGGGTGGGGCAGAATGGACCGGTAAAAAAGAACAAAAAAAAATGGTTGCAAAATTCGAGTATGAATATGAACTTTATTGATACAATTGATGTGAAATTGACGAAAAATCTGGAACGTAAAAAAAAAACAAAACTAAAGACTAAATAAATTAAAATAAAGAAAAATAGCAACATAAATCATCATGGCTTTCTGGTTTGCACACAATAATCACACTGATATTGAATGTACTTCGAGTTTTCTTCAATTCCACATCAATCGTATCTATCAATCAAGTTCTTATTCATACTCAAGTTTTTCAATCAACCAGTTTTTTTTTACCGGTCCATTCTTCCCCACCCTCCCCTATGTAGAGAGAGAGAGAGAGAGCATTTCGTGCCTCTTGTGGCGTTGTATTGTCTACTGGATCCCTCATATGAAAAGTCAATCGCCCTGTGATTTTAACGCATGAGAAATTTCCAAGTTAGTGCGACATGAATTGAGCAAATGTAATATTATGATAGCTTATTGCGTCGAATCAAAATTTGAGCAAAAGGTTAGTTTCCACATGAGAAAAGTATCTCGTAGAAATTATATAGTGTTTATTGCCTTGGTATAAAGATATCTATACATTTACTCATGAATCTTGGTATACGAGTATCGATAATAATAATCTTTATTCATTGATATTATTCATGTTAAAATGGCATGATGGAGGTCAAAATTGAAAACTTTCCCTTGAATAACTCTTCACCGAGTTGACTTACCAAAAAATGACTTCAGACCTTTCTTGCAGAGCGTTCAATTCTCCAGGAAAACATGCCAAGAACTTTACTATACGACGTATCGTTCGTTAGTTACAAAAATCAGAAGGAACAAAAGTAGTTGTTCCTGTGTTATTCTTATGGGAAATCGAAAAGTGCGATGCGGGCCATCTTAATATTAATATTAAGAGCTTATATTTTAACAGGCCTATTTTAGTACCCAAACGAAACTTTGAAACTTGATTCTGAGAAAAAAAAAAAAAAATTTCAATTCATCTCATTAAAAATAAATCGTACCATACCCTACATGATCGTTTGCTGAATTATACACATAACATTATGATCAAAAATAAATTGACATAATAAATCATACCCCGCATGATGGTATATGATACCGTACTGTAGTTGGTGGTTCGGCTACATTCCTTATCAGATATAAGCCATTAAAAAGGATCTAAAAAAAAAAAACTAGTTGGCGAAAATAAAGAGCTTACCAAAGCGCCATCTGGCTACTGACGTCCGTACTTGGTAGGTCTCTTCTCTCTACATAGCCTAGCGAACGCCGCTCTATACTAATTTTCATACACATAGGTTTAGTGTCACACTGACTGAAGGAGATGACGATGAACACTCGACGAAAACAAGTACGAATTTACTTGATCTAAAACGTCGAATAATCATATCTCAGCTCTACGTTCACCGATTTGATCGAAATGGGGCTTAAATGAAAGCTCGTCTTGGCTACATCCTGCGATAAATATTACAATTCCGTATTTACAGCAAGACGGTAGAAATTAACGATCATAAATTGCCGTAACGGCCGTTCAGCTCTCGTTCGGGTATATAGACTCGGTTGAGTCTCGCGCGGCGCATACAAAAAAATTTTTTTTTCCATATAACTAGGCAAGTTCTTGATATCAAATATGCCTAATAGACTCTAATACCCAATCTAATTCGTAGGGAGGTTACCAATATGTAATAGGAACCCTTTCTGTGATACCTTGTCTAAAAATAATATGGTAAATGAATTAGTATCAAGAACTTACACACTACCTTAAATCTATGGAAATTATTTGTAATATTTGGTATGTGTGTGAAAGGAACACTTGCAAATCACATTTTTTTTTTTTAATCTGACATCTTCTTGATTGCCTTATATCAAAATGCTCTTTGCATTCTACCCATCCAGTACGTCTTTCAAACGCTGTGCTTGTCTTTTTTTAATTTCAATATCTAACTCGAGACATTTCTTTCTCAGATTAAACTCTATTTCGTCTCTTTCTATTTTTATTCTCGCAGCTTGTGCATCTGCCTGCAATATTTTCAGCTGTTCTTCAGCAAGTTGTAGTTCGTTGGTTGCCAGTTCGGAGTACTCTTTAGCAAGATCGGTGCTATGTAGGCCTATGATTTCTGGACGTCGTTGCGGAGATTTTGATACTGTAATGTTTTTAGATGGTGTCTTGTTTGTGTATGTGATATTTGACTTTGATTTCTTGATTGTTGGTATTGAAATTCATAATCACAATCTATAGAATTTTCGAGAACAGTTTTCCAGCTATTGAGGTACAAAGATACGAAGTCATGTATACAAAAGTCATCTGAGACTCTATGCATGTACAATACATATGATTTAAGAATACAATCATTATTATTTTGCAGCTATGCATTTTCATTACATATTACATGTATTTGTCTATTTTTCAACTTACCTGAAAACCGCGAGCGTTTAAACGATTAAAGAGAAATGGCCGCGGTATACCAATCACAGGTAGACAAAGTTACTAGAAATATCACACTTAACTAAGGTTCACCCGTAACGAGTTGGTGCAAGGCGAGCGGGCTTAAGGGCTTTTGAGCGACCGTCTGTTTGACCGACGGAGTACGCATTTTCGGCCACGTCTCTATCGGTTCACTGATCACTATCAGCTTTCGTAAGGATAATCCTTAGATTATTAGCCAGCGCGCGCTGGTATCCGAAAAGTAAATTATTGTATTTCCAATTACTGATTAATTCATTTATACGAAGCTGTGAAATCAGCTGACACTACTACATCGCCGATACACAGATACTGTAAAATATTAACATTATTTCCTGCACTTTCAATGAAAAATCGGAGTCGGCACAACCAGCGCGCCGTATAGGCTAAGGTTAGCAATCTTCTGATATTATTCCGGGGAAGATCAGAGAAGCAGGAGCAGTATAAGACGTGGACTAAAATTCGAAGTGACAGGCTAGTTCGACACGAACACATGCAGAAACTGTCTTATAAAAGTGGTTACTGCAATACGGTTCCTGAGCTGGGCCGCTAGAGGCGCTCAACGGATGAGGAGTTGTCGGGGCTCGCTCAAAATCCCTTAAGTGTCACTTGCTAAAGATACGCTCTTGAGAGCAAGCAGTGCAATCGGACCTTAGGTACCTCTACTAGAAGCTTGCTAAAAAATGCCTTATGTAGGCATGAAAGTACAAAGTCCAATGTCATTCCCCGTAGAACTGACTATATCTATGGTGAAATACACTATTCAACCAGCAGCGATTAATTATACAATAGTATTATTACTAGCTGAATATAAGTAATACAGTACTTTACACTGACGATTAATCGTAAAAAAAACTGCAAGAAAGATCGTTTGAAACCAAAGGTGTGAGATAATTGAATTTCATTCCAGAAACTTTTGTTTTCGTAATATATATCATCGGTATGAAAAAGGTCCACCTTGTCGGTCCTAGTTTCCGAGTTATTTACGTTCAATACGAAAAAAAAACGTCAATACAAGTGTTGAATCAATTTATCTACATGAATTTCAAGTTCAGAATGAAATAACATCGCAATTCTTCAAGCTCGCTGGACCAATTTTTTAACGCAATGTTCGTTGTTCATCCAGCAATACTTACATATATGTCGGGGTGACAGCCGTACGCGGCCCAGGGGCGTTCATGATCACTTTTGCAGGGAGCTTGTCTAATTAAATGTAGTCCTAATCACTAATAACTACAACACAAACTAACATAAAATCTTAACCCACTAACACTGTGTCTATATTAAATACAATAACAATAAGCTGATGCGTACAGAGAGACGCGACAACGAATCCACCCTGCCTCTAGATTTTCTCAATATAACTCTCAAATTTCCGTACCAACCACTGGCTCGGTTCGAATGCAACTGACTCTCAAAATCACCATCTTCTAGGGCTGCAGTGGCTACGTTCGACAAAGACTTTGGTTCCCAAAGTCTTCATCTCGCACCTCCCTCTACGCCACTCATTAGGCTGAGGGTCTATAACTAATATCAATACTAACAAATATACCTAGATGTAAACTTAAACTAATTTACTATCAACCGTCGGTCGATATCTAGACTAAACTAAATTATAATAGCTGCCCAAATGCAGCGTCCAGCATATCGCGCCGACACGGCCCTCCTGACTGTCACACGTCCTCGTGTGCAATCATTTAGTCCTCAGACATCATACTGCAAAGAAAAGCCCAACGCTCATTCGTCGCTCGTCCATTCTGACACACAACGACTGAATCTGAATGCCATGTTCCCATATCTGCCATACCTCAGCACTTGATACGTGCGCTCAATATTACAACAATGATCTCAATATCATAACAGTGACCTCAATATCACAAGAGTAATCTCAATCAAATCATACAGAACTGTCTAATAAACCAAATAACTAGTGAGCTCCAAGTAATAACAATTGGCAACACAACTAAACACAATCGCCAGCCATCTGACCATGTGTATCACAATTTGGTTTCACAACCACAACACAGCAGCCAACCATATGACTCTGTGCATCACATTTGGTATAACAACCAACACACAATAGCCAACCATATGACCATGTGCACCACAATAGTCAACCATGTGACCCAGTAGCCAACCATATAACTACAACAATTGGTATCCAACAACCACCAATTCATATTAGTTAGCTCAGAGGTCTCCTCAGACTTGTCTACTACCACACAGGGTCAGTCAGCTCAGAGGTCTGTTCAGACTTGTCTATACTACCTCACAAAAAGGCTTTTGGTTTTAACCTGCGGTCCTTCAACAAGTCCTCGCAGAGGTTCCAAACACAACACAATGACCATCAACCGACCAAACATACCCATCGTCTGCCGTTACATCGCACTGTCTCCGTCCACACAAGTGGGGTAGGATCTTTGTGACTTGCGACTAATAGGCAGACGCATGGATCATGTATACTCACTGGTATACCAAACTTATCATGCACTCACTGTTATCACCGCCGACATCGGCACATTCTGACAGTTCATCTCCGCTACAATCATCACAAGGATCGAACTCTATGGGATCATTGCTATCAGGCATTAATCTTAGACGTTCGTGTGCATATTTATAGGCTCTATTACTATTCAAAGCCTTCAAACAATATCTGTCATTAGGCAGAACCTCAACCACCTTATATGGTCCACGAAACTTCGCATCTAACTTTGTTTGATTACGTTCGTGATTTTCCATAAGCACATGATCTCCTACTGAGAATCTTGAAACTTTTGATTTACCACTATCAAATTTTTCTTTATCGTTTATAGCATTTTGATTAATAGAGGCAATCGCCTGCTCTCTGACACAGGAAAGATCTACTTCTTCCTCTGCTTGATCACTAGTAACCGACAAAGAAAAAGGTCTAGCGACTTTTCTAATCAATAATTCTAAAGGATTCTGTTTGGTCGTACGCCCGATCGTACAGTTCAACGTTAGTTGTATGTCATCGGGTGACTCTCGCCACGATTTGTCTTTGCTTAGTTCTACGGCCGTTACCATATTTTTAAGCGTACTCATTACACGCTCTACCTGACCATTAGCTCGACTTGTTCCAGTAGCAATCAAATGGAGATCAATACTATGACTGTTGCAAAATTCTCGAAAGTCGTTACTCGCGAAACATCTACCTTGGTCCGCGATAACTCTAGAGGGGGCACCAAATAGATTAACACACTGTTTCAAAGTCGTGATAGCCCCAGACGCGTCTATGCGTAGTGTATGTCGTAGAAGTACAAACTTCGTAAATGAATCGATAAATACGAAAACATATTCTTTGACACTGCTTTTTCCACAGAGTTTCCCAGTAGCGTCGATATGAATGGTATACCACGGGATGCTGACTTTCGGAATCGGGTGGAGTTCTGCTTGTATTTTACCTGAATGAGATTTTGACAATTTACAAGTTATACAGTTTTCGACAAACTTCCTAACATACTTGGACATATTAAGGAACCAATAATGTTGGTAGACTTTCTCCAAAGTCTTTTCCTATCCAAAATGCATGACTGATTCGTGGACATTATTAATAACTGACCGTCGAAAACTGACTGGTAGCATGGGTAGATAACGGCTACGATTCTTACGTTGAATCTTTCTGTATAGGACTCCCGATCTGATTTGGTAGGTATTGGCAATGTCCGCGTCAATTTGATCGTTTTGCAATTTTGAAATAATATCACGTAAGTATCATCTCGTTGCTGTTCCGCTTGCAACCAATTCTCAGAAATTTCGGCCAGATTTACTCGTTTCTGCTCAATTTTCTTATTAACAGTTTCAGTTGGAACTGGGTTTCGCGAAAGAAAATCAGCATGACACATACGTTTGCCTTCCCGATAAACAATATCAAAATCGAATGCTCGAAGAAAAGCCCACCATCTATGTACTCTCGGTGTAAGATCTATTTTAGTACGTGATGCCTTAAGCGCGTTACAATCGGTAATAACTGTGAAATTTCTTCCTTGTAAGAAGTGACGGAAATGTTTTACAGCGTTGACCACTGCCAGAGTTTCCAACTCATATGAATGGTATCGTGACTCTGCGCTAGTTGTTCTTCTACTAGCATATGCGACAACGTGAGTTTTGTTATCAATATTTTGCATAAGTACAGCCCCATATCCCTCTGCATTAGCGTCAGTGTGTAATTCGATCGGGTAAGTCGGGTTAAATATCATGAGGACCGGTTCACTTGTTAGCCTGGCGATTATTTTCTGACGAATATTTTCATATCGTGTATTCCACTCTATTTTTCCTTTTCCAGTTATTAGTTTATATAATGGTGAAGTTATCAGTGAGAATTTCGGAATGAATTGACGAAAATATGAGGCTAGACCGATAAACTGTCTAAGTTGCGTGACTGTTCCTGGTGGAGAAGATTCAGTTAAGGCTTTTACTTTGTGTGGATTGGGTCGTATTTCGCCCACCGTGACTTCGTACCCCAAGTAGTCCACACGTGTTTTCAAAAACGAACATTTTTTCAGATTAAGAGAAAAACCCGCTTCGCTGAGTTTATCTAGAACTATTCTAAGTCTCTCCAATGATTGTTCTACAGAAGTGGCTGGGATCATAACGTCATCTATGTAGCATACTGCAAAAGTATTTACCACCTCTGAGAGTGCTTTATTTATTGCTCTTTGAAAGACTGAAGGCGCATTTCGTAAACCGAATGGCATAGACAAATACTCCAATTGACCATCCGGGGTCACGAAAGCTGTACGTTCAATTGAATCCTCGTGAATAGGTATCTGATGAAATCCAGATGCCATATCTAAGGTTGTAAAATATTTGGCTCCACTCAGCCGTTGTATCTGATCATTGATGAGAGGTAGCGGATATCTATCAGGCACGGTATTGCTATTAAGTTCGCGATAATCAACACATAGCCGATCAGAACCATCTTTCTTTTTAACTAAAAGTATCGGGCTAGAGAAAGGTGAACAGCTTGGTCTAATTATACCGGCTGATAAGAGTTCATCAATTTTATTGCGGTCAAGCTGTCTTTCGTCCGGGCTAAGACGATACGGTCGTCGCTGAACAGTACGGTTAGGATCGATCAATTTGATGTGTAATTCACCGGTGGTGACTCGACCAGTAGGCGTTCCCACAACAAACGAAGAAACGAATTCATTCAGCAGACCAATTAGATTTGATCTATCCGATCCAACTATATCAGTATCAATTTGGTCAACATTCTCGATCTTTTTGCCAACACCGCATATGTTAATAGACATGGTTCTCTTTAAACAAAAATTGTCACGAGATAATTCAGCCGTAAAATCTCACATCATCAAATCGCGACCTATCAAAATATCATTACCAAGATAATCGTCTGGTACCACATGAAAAAGAATCTCAATTGTGTATTCGCCAATGGTCACCTGGGACAAAACTTGCGAATTACTAGCTACGCGAGACCTCCCAATACCAAGTAGAGTCACCAGTGACTGAATACGTTTTCCAGAAAACTTATTAGCCATGGACTCTTTTATCAGAGAGCATTCGGCACCAGAATCAAAATAAAATAGATACTTCTCACCGGATTGTGTTAGTTCGGCAGTGATAGGTTCAATTGTGCAGACATTAACTTGACGTTCTGCAGACCTCTTTGACGGTTCGCCCGCTGCATCCCTTTTCGCTTCGTTCCGGCATTGAGGAGCAATATGACCGCTCATGCCGCACTTGAAACAGGTCACAGGTTTCTTCTTGCCTGAGGTTTTACTATTATTACTTTTACTCAGGCCAGCTCCCGATGTTTTCTCTTTATCTTCCCTCTTACGATGCCAACAATCAGGCGATTTATGTCCCATTTTACCGCAGACAAAACAAGTCATCCTCGGTCTCTTATTATTATTGCCAGCTCTTTCGTCCTTACTGTTGGTAGAAGCAGCAGATCTTTTGCGATACGCACTAGCCATTAACTCTTGTTGCAACGCACTTCGTGAATTTATATCAGTCGTGAACGCGAGTCGCTGTAATTGCGGTTCACGTTGAACACAATGCGCTAGTACCGTAGCTACAGAAATCTGCTCGATATTCATGGATTGCCAACGAGTTATCAATGTGGTCACTAGTCTGCCGGCATAAGCAGACAAACACTCATTCTCCTTCGGCTTTCCACTATTGACGCGAATTATCACCGCGGCCGGAGTTTCTATCGAATCATATCGGGCCAAAAAAAGTTCTTTGAATTGAGCCCAATCCATACCTGCATAGCTTATCTGTGAAAAGCAGGATGAGGCAGTCCCTTTTAATGCCTTGCTTAAGGCTATTATCAGTGAACTTCCTTGGATCGGTCGTTCACCAAGGCACAGATCAACCGTTCCCCACCAGGCTCGTGCGTCTGAATCTCCTGCAGCGTCAGGATTAAATTCAGGAAACACGATTCTTGTCGCCTGTGCGGGAGCCATCTCCTTCAATGTTCGTATGAGCTCGAACATACCTCGACTCTGCATGTCGAACATCATTCTCCAACTATCGGTTCCCTTATCTTCATGCACTGAACCTTGTTGGACCGAAGCCTCAGGGTTTTGATCAAGTTCCTGCAAGGATCCCACTTCTGATGTCGGGCTCTCTGTTCGACTTACATACAGTAGATACACATCGAAACGAAAGTATATTCTACATTCAAAGACAGACTAATTGTTGATCTTATTACCTAACACTTCAGCAATTGATAATTTTCAGAACAATCTATGCCCGCCGAGTTCGTATCATCATACGAGCTAACTTCTTTCAGCAATATTTCCTGTCGCCAATCTGCTGTTCTGTCAAAGGTAACGAATGATCCTATTGGTTTTCCATTCATTTTCATTGATTAGCATTAGAAAAACACAATTTGAAGTATGAAAATTAACTGAGGGAACGCTCGGCTTCGCTACCTGATTTCACGTATTATTTTGTACTATTTTGTATAACGAAATGATGTTTGCAATCTATCGCTGAAAAAGAGTATATTTAGGATTATGTTTAGGAGTATGTTTAGGATTTTTCGGCCGGCGAAACCACTTTAGAACTCGGCTGTAATTTTTGACATTTACAATGTTTTTGCCGGGTATATTTACTACCACGCGATATTTGTACAGACGAAATTCACAGGGCTGCGAGTTCAAGTCCTAATAAACGTCGCTCAAAAGTGTGAATGGAATCGATCGAGTATTCTCAGAGTTATAGGCCGTCAAAGTTGATGAAAAAACGTAAGATTCTTCTTCTTCTTCTTCTCCGTCCACCGGTGTCGGCGACTTGTATTTTTTTCAGGTGTGGAGTTAACGGGGGCGGAGTCATTTCGCCGTAGTTTTTCGCGTAGTAATCTGATATTTTCATGTATGTTATATTCGTATTCCTTGTCACGTACATAGTTTTTACATCGATAATATAATGTTTCTTATATATTCACTCTTTGTCTTGTAACAGAATATTTTCTTTGGATAATATAATATTTGTTCATTTCAAATATTTGCACTCGTAATATAGCTATCGCTTATCGTCATATAGCAGTCTCGTCAATATTCCATATTTGTAATGTAACGTGTACGGCTATACCAGCCTATACTGGTATAGTCGTACACAGCACATACGCATCGCGCAGGTGGGGTGACACCTAATAACGTCACAAGTCATATATAAGGAGCACCGCTGAAACGCAAATCAGCGGACTTGAGCCAAAGCGGCCGACCGACTCAGACGCGAAATTAAATATCAATTCACATAACCTAAAATCAACAATTTTCATTATAGCTAAAAATTGCTTTTTGATAGAAAAATATATAGTAAAGTCGTCCTAGCCAAAGCGGCAGTTCAACAATTTGAATAAAATCATAAATTTTGTATTTAGCTAAAGTAGCATTACAAGTAGGAGGAAATAAAATCATTGAACCTTCTCTAGACGAAATTAGAGAAAACCAAAGCAAGCGAAAGAGAAAAGAAAGACGAGTAAAATTAAGTTAAAATAAGACATCAATCATTCATCTCACTCATTCACTCATAATTATAATTTTTGTTCAACCATTATTAGATAAAATTTCTTTTTGTAAATAGTTTTTGTGTGAGATAACGTGCACAAGCATTCCAAATAAATCTATAACGATCTAACGATCATAAGGTATCAGAAATTTGATTTTTGTTTTCGACTTCCAAATTAATCAAATTTTCATCATCTCTTTCAGAAAACACTTCGTTTTAAATTAATAAAACTTAAATTCATTGTTTAGCTAAAAAGCAGCTTCGGTGAGTGTGTTGGACAGCTACGGTATAGCTATAATTGGTACCCTAGTCTGAGAACACACATATCCCAAGTCTGTAATTAGGCAGCTTCGGTGACCTGGACTCTAGGCAGCTACGGTAGAGGTAAAATCCTATCCTAGTCTGTGGGATATCCCAAGTCTGTAGGGAGGCAGCTCTGGTAGTGAAAAATCTATCCGAGTCTGTATTAGGGTAAATTAAGGGTTTTTTCCATTTTTCCCAGAGGAGCTCCAAATATCATAACCGGTGACAAAGAACACACGCGGACTAGGTTAACTTCACCAGCCTTCTGCTGGTGAAGCATAACCATAGAAAGTTACATTTGGCGCCCAACGTGGGGCTCCTTAAATAAAATTCAAATCACTTAATTTTATAGATTTATATTAAATTCATTGCTTAACTTAAAATCAATTTCTTCAGGGGCAAATTCAAGACTTCAAAGTCAATTTCAAGTAAAATCGTTTATTAGATTCACTCATAAAAGTAAAGCTAAAAATAAAAGATGGCAGACAAAGATCAAATTCCTGATAAGCAAGACGATAAAAGAGTAGATCAACCCGGTCAGCACGACCGAGACACTGGTTTCCATGAGCGTGATGTTTCGCTGACCGATACCAGCATAGTGAGCCAGGTTGAAAGTCCACCACGTAGTCAAGATGAGTCAATTACTGCAATCGCTACGACTCTACTTTCTTTAAAACAGTCTAATGAACGTCTAGAAAAGAAAATAGATAATAAATTTGCTCAGATGGAAAGAACCATAAATAATTTTCATATGACTAATATAGAAGCTCAAGTAGAGTTTGAAACTAAAATGAATAAAAGGTTTGACGAAACTATAAATAAAAACAAAAAAAGAATAGACGACATGGAAACCAAGGTCAATATAGTCTTAGATAAATGGGATACAGACCTAAAGAATTGTAACGATAAAATAAATAGAGTCGAGTCAAGTATCAGGACGGAGCATGTAAATGATCTCGACGTAATCAATAGCAAGATTAGAGAGAGAGATCGAGTTTTAAATGAGAAAATTAAAGATTTAAATCATAAGCACGAAAGCTTAAAAATAGGTATAGATGCAGATTTAAAAAAACTCAAAACTAGAGTGACAGGGGCCACTGGTACAAATGGTCAAGATTCATTTAGATTTATTACAAAACAATTAAAATTACCCACATATTCAGGGAAAGCTTGGGAAAAACCCATGGTTTATATTAGAGATGTCGAAAAATATTTCACATCTTTAGGAGTCAATGAAAAGTTAAGACTTCAATTGTTAGGCCAAGGTCTCACCGGAGATGCTAAGGACTGGTGGACTGCGCGTCGTGACGTCATTGTCGATTGGGATGCATTCAAAGAGAAATTCACTGCTAGGTTCTGGGGCATAGAGATACAAAGAGAGATTAGAAAGGATTTAGAGTTTGGTTTTTACATCGTTGATTCAAAATTAACCTTCTCGGAATACGCAAACTGTAAATTCGCGGCGGCCGCAGGGTTATGTCCTCGGCTGCCTGAAGAAGAAATAGTACGATCATTAATCAGACATTTTGATGAGCACGTGGTTGAGGCAGCAAGATGCCGAAATATCTCAGAAATCGATGCACTGCTTACATTTTTTGATGAAATGCAGACAGGGGGCCGTTCTAACGCTTCCTGTAGACCAGGAAATCAATTTACGCTGAATAAGCAGGGTCCATCGAATAGTCGAGTTTACGAAGATAAAAACAAACCTCTTTCATGGCGAAATAATTCAGTACCTAAACCTTTTCCAAACCACGACGCGATAGACAAGCCTGATATACAACGGCGACCTAGACAAGACGATTATGTCCAAAATAAAAGCGAAAATTGGACAAACGCTAGAGTCCAATGTATCACGGAGAATAAGATCGATGAAGAAGAAATCGATACGGTAATAGAGCCTAATCCGGAAAACTAGATGGCGCTGTGCCGGTGCTGACAAGTACAGTTCCGACACAGCGTAGTCTGGTTGTGTGCGCGGCGAAATTAGAAAAGTCAGATTTAGACGATAATCTATTCGAAGACCCAGCAAATTATTCATTAGTAGAGGATGAGGAAGCAGAAAAGGTTGACAAACAATGTCCAGAAATTTGCTTGATTATCGAAGACATCGCAGTGCGAGCTCTCATAGACACGGGCAGCCAAATAACATGTATTTCACAAGATTTTTACGAACGAAATAAAAGTTCTTTTTCAAAGTGTGATCGGCTACCTGTCGTAAATTTTCAAATATTTGGAGTAATAGGGGGCAAGCCTACCAAAGTAAAGGAGCAAATATTTGCCGAAGTTAAAATCAAGGATTCCTCTGATCGAATAAATTTTCTAATAATTAGCGGCCTTAGCAGAGATGTCATCATCGGGATAGACACACTCCATAGATGGAAAGCCGATCTCGATTTAAGAACTAAAAAATTAAGAATAGAAACATCACCAGGGTACAGCCAAGTGCAATTAGTTAAAACAGATATCGTAACAATAAATCAATTAGCCAATGTTCAATATGCAAGAAACAAAATAGCGAACCAGGAAGATGAAGAGACACAATGTAATTTGACCAGTGATGAAGTTGAAGAGAAACTCACTGTCAGGTTTTGAGTAAAAAGGAAATCAGCATTTTTTCAGACTTACTAATGGAATATAGCGACGGTTTCAGTAAATTACCCGGTCGAGTTACTATTATTTATGAACATAAATTAAATATCTACGAAGATAGACCTTTTGTCAGACGGTCTTACCCGATCCCAATGATTCATAGGGAGAAGGTAAACTTTGAAATAGAGAAAATGCTAAAAATCGGAGTAATTGAGAGATCTTATAGCGAATACATTAATCCATTAGTAGTCGTGAAGAAAAAGTCTGGAGAAATCCGACTGGTGCTAGATGCGCGTTTCATAAATAGACTCATTATACCTGACCATGATTGTTCTCAATCAACTGAGGTCTTATTTCAGCGGTGTTCCAGCAATGCCTACATGTCCAGCCTCGACCTGACCGCTAGTTTCTGGCAAATCCCGCTCCATAAGGATTCACGAAAATATACTGCTTTTATGCACGAGGGCAAAACGTACCATTTCACAGTAACACCATATGGGTTAAATACGAGTTTGGCGAGCCTAGTCAGAGCTTTAGATTTAGTTTTAAAAAATACAGAGTCGTTTACAATAAACTTCGTAGATGACATCCTGTGCGGTTCTGACTCTGTCCAATCTCACTTGGCCCACCTTAAAATATTATTCGGAACCTTTAGAAAGTATAATATGACAATCAATTTCAAAAAATCAAAATTCTTTCGTGAAGAGATAGACTTTTTAGGTCACAAAATCACAAAAACTGGCATAAGACCACAACCAGAAAAAATAGAGGCGATTAAACATTTTCCAACGCCGAAAAACGTCAAACAGTTAAAAGGATTTTTGGGTCTTACCAATTACTACCATAAATTCACAAAAGATTATTCAGACGCGACGTTTCCGCTACTAGCTTTAATAAGAAAAGGCGCCAAGTGGGATTGGACCAAGGAGATGAACGCACAGTTTAATATAGTTAAGGACATTTTTTGTGAAAAAATGATTTTGCATCACCCTGATCCAAAGAAACGTTACTATCTAGAGTGCGATGCTAGCAATTTCGCAGTAGGCGCAGTCTTATATCAAATCTCAGACGAAAATGAAAAACAAATCGTAGGACTGGCAAGCAGAACCATGAAGGGCGCAGAGCTAAATTATTTTACCAGCGAAAAAGAATTAATGGCGATAGTTTTCGCGTTAGGGAAGTTCCGATCATTCATCATAGGTGCAAAGTTAACAGTACGCACTGATCATAATGCTTTAACATTTCTTTTTTCATGCAAACTGGTAAGCTCGAGATTAGCTCGATGGGCTCTGTTTATCCAGGCGTATAGTTTTGAGATTGAGCACATTAAGGGGACGGAAAATATAGTTGCCGATATCCTTAGCAGAAACCCACCTGAAACAAAAGAAGTGGTTTCCGAGATGGCAGAATTTAGTATGGCACCGCTAGCCAAAGAAATAGATAAAGGATTAGAAACAAATTTAAAATTCTTTGGTAAACTTCAAAAGCAGGATCACAAGATTTGCGAATTAATGCAACAAAAAAGTTTAAACAGAGATAAGAATCTCATCGTAGAAAATGACGTTTTATATCACAAAAATCCAGGGGGCGATTTTAAAGCCTATATACCCGAGGGAATTTTAAAAGACCTCATAGACGATCGTCACGAGGCATACGGCCATGTGGGTGCATCAAAATGTCATAAGCTACTTAGGGAGGGGTTTTATTACCCAAAATTAGCTAAAAGAGTGCGACAAGTAATTGCAAAATGCGACAAATGCCAACGATGTAAGGTACCAAACCGTCATTCATATGCAGCAATGCAAAATATAATTCCAAACGGAGTAGGGGACCTTGTATCCATAGATTTTTTAGGACCGTTACCATCAAGTAAAGGAAATTACAAATGGCTTCTGGTGACTATCGACGCTTTCAGTAAATACGTCAAGTTATATCCGTTAAGATCAGCGAACGCGCGGTCCACTATTACTTGCATCTTTAGGGATTACATTCCAGAATTAGGGAAACCGAAGCGAATCCAGTGCGATCATGGCACACAATTCACTTCATCCCAATGGATAAATAAGCTAAAGGAAGAAAATATAACTTTAATATTCTCGTCCATTAGACACCCGCAAGGGAATATTGTCGAACGAGTAAACCGGGAAATCGGGAGATTTTTCCGTACCTTCTTGGGGGATAACCATACACAGTGGATTAACTGGGTAAGAGTTATTGAAACTTGCATAAATGAAGTGTGCCATGATGGTACTGGATTCGCTCCGTGTGAGATCCAATTTCAAAGTAGACCGACCAGATTTTGGGCAGATTGGATAAATCCAAAAATCAAAGACATGGGACAAAGATTCACTTAGTTGAAGAAAATATAAAGAGGCATGGAAGAAAAAGAGCCGATAGGTTCAATTCTAGCCATAAATTATCTAGATTTAAAGTAGGTGATAAGGTTTTAATGAGAGCTCTCAATGTGTCGGACACCATAAAAAAGAAAATGGCAAAATTTTTTCCATTATACGAAGGACCGTATATTATAAGTAAACAAATAGGTGAAGCAACTTACATTCTTGATAACATAAGAACTGGAATAGAGAGAGGACGATTTCACGTCAATATGATGAGATTATACTTAGATCAGGATAACCAGATATGACTAGATTTACCTCGTTTGAGCCGAAATTTTGAAATAAAATAAAATAAAGTAAAGGGTCAAGTACAAATCCAAATCCAGTAAGAAGATTATCAGGAGTATATAAGATGTCATCACCAGAAGAAGATATCAGTCAAACTTTATTCCACAATGTGCGACTACGTATACGGGTACATCAGTGTCCAGGAGAAGGGTGTGCAGGCATCCGAAATAGATATCGGGAGTAAAGATGCAAATAATAATTTGTATAAAACTATCGAGTGTTCGGGTCCATTCATCGGTGGCAGTGGGAAGTACGCCGCTGGAAAAGGTTCCCAAACTAAAAAGGAAAAGGGAATTATAACTTTAAACTCGGACATAACGGAAAAAATTATTGGAAGACCTAAACTAAGTATGAAAATTAACATACTAATTGAAAAGATAAACCTGAAAGAAACAGTCGTTGAAAAGGCAGAAATTCACCATGAGGAAAACCCAAACCACATCCCATGGAAATTGCACCGAATTGAAATAGAAGAGAGAACGGAGGAGGAAAAAGCAGCTCACCATCGCAAGGTGGACTTGTTCCGAACCATTGGCCCTATTTCATTAGTCACAAGCGACTTAGAGCACGCCATGAACATCCAGGCTGCGAAAGACGAAATTTCAACATGTGAGGACCAGATAGACGAGATGCAGGTGGACGACGATTTGGGTGGAGTACTCCACATACCATCACTAGAACACCTTGAAGGTGAACCACTTCCGTTCAACCTACCGGATTTTGCCTTGGAAGACCTGGTGACTGATTTTATCTTCGAGGTACCAATGCCAATATCCGCAGAAGATGAGTTACCCGATTACATGGCGGAGTTCGATATCGACGACGAATTAGCCAGGGATAGGAGCTAAAGAAAAAAAATAGAATCACAATCAAATAAGGAACTTGGACTTAACAAATAACACGGACATAACGAAGCAATCGGACATGACGAATATAAAACACCCGGACGTAGAAAATTAACAAGTTTTTATCAACTCACCTGCCAGCGATTCCGAAAAATCACCATCACCGAAGATCAGCTGATAAAAAAGGGGCAATGTAACGTGTACGGCTATACCAGCCTATACTGGTATAGTCGTACACAGCACATACGCATCGCGCAGGTGGGGTGACACCTAATGACGTCACAAGTCATATATAAGGAGCACCGCTGAAACGCAAATCAGCGGACTTGAGCCAAAGCGGCCGACCGACTCAGACGCGAAATTAAATATCAATTCACATAACCTAAAATCAACAATTTTCATTATAGCTAAAAATTGCTTTTTGATAGAAAAATATATAGTAAAGTCGTCCTAGCCAAAGCGGCAGTTCAACAATTTGAATAAAATCATAAATTTTGTATTTAGCTAAAGTAGCATTACAAGTAGGAGGAAATAAAATCATTGAACCTTCTCTAGACGAAATTAGAGAAAACCAAAGCAAGCGAAAGAGAAAAGAAAGACGAGTAAAATTAAGTTAAAATAAGACATCAATCATTCATCTCACTCATTCACTCATAATTATAATTTTTGTTCAACCATTATTAGATAAAATTTCTTTTTGTAAATAGTTTTTGTGTGAGATGAAGTGCACAAGCAATTCCAAATAAATCTATAACGATCTAACGATCATAAGGTATCAGAAATTTGATTTTTGTTTTCGACTTCCAAATTAATCGAATTTTCATCATCTCTTTCAGAAAACACTTCGTTTCAAATTAATAAAACTTAAATTCATTGTTTAGCTAAAAGGCAGCTTCGGTGAGTGTGTTGGACAACTACGGTATAGCTATAATTGGTACCCTAGTCTGAGAACACACATATCCCAAGTCTGTAATTAGGCAGCTCCGGTGACCTGGACTCTAGGCAGCTACGGTAGAGGTAAAATCCTATCCTAGTCTGTGGGATATCCCAAGTCTGTAGGGAGGCAGCTCTGGTAGTGAAAAATCTATCCGAGTCTGTATTAGGGTAAATTAAAGGTTTTTTACATTTTTCCCAGAGGAGCTCCAAATATCATAACCGGTGACAAAGAACACACGCGGGCTAGGTTAACTTCACCAGCCTTCTGCTGGTGAAGCATAACCATAGAAAGTTACAGTAAGTGGAACGGTAAACTTGACTTACGCATCCCGACTTTCCACGTAGAGCGGAAGTAGCTTTACGTACGACGTTTTTATTAATGAACTCGTTGATTATCAAATCACGGCTGATTTCTTCTACTATTTCAGCATATATGTGAAGAATTGCTATATGATTCAATCTCGATTGTAGCATAGTCGATCTGAGATAGGTCTTCATCCTTCGCAAAGCAGAAAATGAACGATTCGCAGTACAGGAGGACGCAGGGATAGTTAGTATGATCCTCAACAATTTCAAGAATTCCGGAAGCAAATTACCGATTACAGAATTTTCTCTAAAGAGAGAAACAACGTCCTTCAGGGAATTCAGACTTAAGTTTCTTTGTTTAGCAATATCTAAAAACATTTTCTGGTGTAGGGTTAGCTGTTCCGCGTCGAAATCTGTTCGTACAACAGGGTTTCCATTTTTGTGCTGAATTTGCTGGTAAAATGACGTTACTACTTCAGCTGACGATTCCCGACCAACTACAAAGTCTTCGAATTTATTCAGAAGCTGCATAGTTGCCGACAAAAATCGATCCTTCATAGACGTCAAAACCTGATCGATTATTTCGAAGAACTTGTTTCGGAAGTATTCTTCAGGGCTTGAAAACGTATGGCTACTATTCCTGTCGTCTGTTTTGAGTCGTTGTACGGCTCTTCGGACTCGAGGTAGCTGCGGCTTCCCCAAGCAAAGATGTTCGTCATTAACTATAGCTGTTTACCACACGATTTCGAAGCCGGAAATTCTCAACTCCTGAAGACTTTCGTTCACCAATGTTACTTTTCGATGAGATTCATTCACACTCAAGTCGGATCTCTGCAATTCGGCATTGAGAATTTCAACCCTTTCCAAAATCAAGATAGTGCAGGTAAGTAGAAAGTAAAAGTCGAATTCCCCAAGGTGTTGCAAAAATCCAGACGCTTTTGTAGACACGCTACTGTCGATCGTCTTGTCAGTTCTCATACTTTCGGAAAACAATAGCGCTGCTTCGTAGTTGATCGTTGATCGAAGAGTTTTTAGCGATTTAATTCGCAAACACCACCTGGATAGACATTATGAAATGAAGCAGGGTATTATAGGAACAAATTTCATGCTTACCGCGTAGGGCAAAAAGGGGAAAGATTAGGACTCTCGTTAGATTGCAGGCTTTTGAAAGCGGCGAGCCGCTTTAGTGAATCGCGAATGAAGTTCAGTAGATCTTTGGTGATCCCAATAAAATTTCTGGCGCAATCAACTCGTTCCATCGCATCTTGGACTACCAGATTCAGAGTGTGTGCTGCACAATGGACATATACAGCCCGAGGGTCTACTGCGCGGATTCGTGCTTAAAGCCCAGATATTCGCCCGCTGACGTTCGACGCTCCATCGAAACATTGTCCTCTCAACTCTGAAATATCCAGATCAAGACGGGCAAGAACATCTCGAATAATTGCAAATAACGTTTCTGCACTGGTATTCGCGGTCTCATAAAACCCAATGAAAATTTCTTTTATAGTTAGATCCTGGGAGACGATTCGGAACGAAATTGACACTTGTTTTAGCCTTGAAATGTCGGATGTTTCGTCAACAATCAGTGCAAAGTATTGTGCGGATTTTATCTCTGTCACTATGTTTCGTATCACTTCTTTCGACATTTGTTCCAGAATTTCATTCACCATATTATGATGAAGCCATTTATAGCTAGACCGCATTAGCCATGCCTTTAGTTCCGGGACATCTTCAGCTCACATTTTTAAGATTTGGGTGAGATTCGAACGTTCATTATTCTGACTGCCTTGAAGGGCCAGTCCTTGGCGAGCTAATACATCGATGGTACCGAATATTTTTTCCAATGCAACACGAGCGTCCATCATTTTTTTCCGTTTCTGCTCTGAAATGCTTTGGATAACGCTTGGCTTTTTCGTATTTGCTACCGCTTCTGTTGCTCTTTTATGAAACTCACTATTCTCGTGTTTTTTGAAAATCGTACGGGTGAAAATCGTACGTGGTGGATCGATAAATATAGCTTCTTTTTGACCGCTTTAGCGCAGATTGAACAAATTGCTTTTTCGTCAGAGTTCAGACGAAGCCATGGGTAAATCAATTGCCACCTTTTGAATGACGGGGGTCTTTTCTTATCATCTACAATCGAAAATGGGGATGGCTGTATATTTATTAACACTCATTTGACCTGAACTTATAAAATATAAATGCAACAAAGTAGTCATAATTCATTTTACGTATGTCAGTTTACCTTCAAACACAACTTGATTGTAACAAGTCACTACTCAGTACATAGGAAGAAATAATGTAATGTTATATACTGTAACGTGCCAGGCCTACCCAAGCCTGTGCCGTTACAATTCAAAACGAAGCGAGCGTGCACACGGCACCACACTGTCAACAACTACGCTGGCCTGAGTGACGTCACGACGGATATATAAGTCGCGACGCCACTCAGATCGCCAGCAATACACGGCATAGCGCCTTATTGGCTCACTCGCTCTTCAGTAACGAGTCTCCGAGGCATAGCGCCCGGTGAACTATTAGAATCAATTAGCTTTCGGAATGATAGTTAAAATGACATTATTTTCGGTCGAGTCACTTTATTAAAATTTAGAATCCTTTTTTTCTCTTTGCTCAAATTATCCACACGTACTCTTACTTCAAACTTATTCAATACAAAAACTCAAACCTAAACTCAAAACAAACGATACTGTAAATATTAGATTTATATTTAGTTTTAAGATATTCGGTTGCAACCTCAGGCTACGATTTTTATATTATTATTTCACTTTATTTCTTTGTACACATTTCATATTTTTTCTCTTGTTCGTGCATATGGTTTTGCAGTAAAATCTAAGTTAAAGCATCACGACGCAGGCTTTCTTAACCCGAGTTTTCCTTATTTTATCGCGACTTAACTTCACCTTAGCTAGAAGCCAGCTTTGGCGAGTTTAACTCGTCCAAGTCTGTGACAGCCTTGGTGTGTGTCAAGCACACCCAGGTCTGAGGGAGGCGGCTTCGGGGTTCCTCCACTCCCAAGTCCGCGATTAGGATATTAAGGCATCCTTGGTGTGCAGTTGCACATCCAGGTATGTAAAGGCGGCTTTGGAGTCTTCCACTCCCAAGTCCGGAACCAGGGAAACTTGGCATCCTTGGTGTGCACCTGCACACCCAGGTATGTACTGGCGGCTTCGGGGTCTTCTACTCCCAAGTCTGCATTAGAAACTTGCCATACTAAATTCGGTAGAGCGGCTCTAAACTTTCTTAGATAAAAAACTCACAATAACTTCTTGTTTGCGCCACTCCCGTGACGCAAACAACCTCAAAAAAGTTACAATACTGTCTACTGATATCAGTGATATACCTGCCATTTCCAGAACTAATAGGTTTGCAAAGTTATCTTCTTCAGAATCTGGAACATTCTGTTTTTTCGAATCAAGTACAGATTCGCCAGATGTTCCAGCATACGAAATCAAATTTGTTCGCGAATTACTAGGCTTGAGCTCCGTGGAACCATATGTCCCTTCTGGCTTTTTTTTAATGATAAATTTATCCATATCACCGTATTAGGAATGTGAGCCCTCACATACACGCAGAAATAAGACGCTACACGAAGAAAAAAAATTAATTGTCGCAGTTGCTGGAACACAGACGAGCCGTAAACGTATCGGACGGATACCCACACGCAGCGCGCGCCAACCACGGACTTGTGTTAGTGTCCGACCGACTCGTGTGTGTTTCGTACGAAGTTACGTGTGCGAGCTCCCTTACTCAGTCGATATGAAAATAATTGATGACCAGGCAGTGAAATTATCGACGAATTTCAGATAATGCCGTAAACCTTTTTTTCGCTTTTTCCCGCTTTGTAATCTTTGCATACTAATATCATAAATCGTAAGTGACGAAATTTATCAGGTATGGAAATTCCATACCAAGTGTAATTCAGGTATGGATTACTCCATACTGACCAGATTGAAGTCGCCGGCCCTGGACAGTACAGTATATACGCTGGCGCACGAGAGGACGTGAAGTTGCAGATTCCCGCGCTTATGCACGGATATAGGCTGCGGATCCGACCCGGCGCACTTCATGTACCTCGCTCTGTAGTGCGGCAAGTTTGAATATTCGTATTCGTCGTTTTTTCACGAAAACGTTGAAAACCACGGAAACGAATGAATATGAGCATTGATGAATAAGCAGAATTATAATTACGTTTATTAACAATACGTTATCATTATTGTTGTTGTTATACTTATACTTATACTTATACAGGGTCATTCAGTTTGACCGGGTCACTTTGACAGAGTGGATTCTTCAATAAATTATAAGACCGAAAGTCCTTTACCAAAAATCTGTTGGACCTCTAGCTTCTATCGTCCAGGTCAGGGTTGTTACGCATTGCTGACTTTCAAATTCCCTGACTTTTACGGGTTTTCCATTCAAGTTTTGAAGATATTCCAGGGAAAAAACGGTCAAACATAGAACACTAGTTTTTATCAAATATTTATTTTTATCAGCGAAAGACTAGAAACTTAAGTCTCAGTGAGGAAACATAACTTATACATATGATATACCGTGAGAATCAGGTGAAACCGAATGGTCCATCCGCCCAGGCGGCGAATATTTGGTATTTTCATGGGGATAGCCACTCGTTGCACTGAATATCCCTAGGATGATTTTGGCGCGCGGTCGATGAAACTCGGCAGATCGACCGCGCGCCAGGATCACCCTAGGGATTTTTCAGCGCAACGAGTGGTTAGCCCGCTAAAAATACCAAATATTCACCGTCTGGGCGGATGGACCATTCGGTTTCACCTGATTCTCACGGTATAAATCTGTGAGATAGAAGAAAACAAGAATAAAATTTATATAGAATGTACTGTAAAACTCGAAAATTGAAATTAGTTCAGTTTTTTTGTGTAGTTACTACACACACAGCCATATATACGTATCGAGAAATAGGGCAATTTTTTGTGTACTTACTACACACACAGCCATATACCTATCGAAAAATAGGGCAATAGTTTCAATTCTTCATTTGAAGTCTAAGAACAAGCAATTTTTTTTTTTTTTTTTGATGAGCCGTATCTAGCTGCTCATCTAGACTATCGAGTTTTCTTTCGTATTCCGTCGCTAGCTTTTTTTTCTTTTCATTCAGTTTCTTGATTGCATCTCGCGACCTCTTCTTGTTCTCTGCGATCTGTAACGCGTCTTTATCTTTATTTTTTTGGTCCTCAAGATTTTCCATGTAACGTGATCGTGCATTCCTTGCGGCGTGAATCATTTTTTTTATCGACGCAGACGTTTTCGACGCCTCCAACAATATTGAGCTCATCCCATACGTGTCTCAGTGCAACTAACGTACGTTGGCCTTGGTTTTCAATCAAGCATTGTTTGTTGACGGAGAAGCCTCGTTCGACGTTTGCATTTCCATGAAATAGCACGAACACCATTTGTAATAAATTCTTTAGCTCCTCGGATCCGTTCGCCACCGATATCATCTCCATCCAAAATGTATCAAGTCGATCGTCCTTACGCGAGAATGTTTTAAAGCTCTGTTTCACAGCAGCTTTGGAGTACAATTCTTTGAAATCTCGATCAATTTTGTCGGCAGTTCGGCCATTCAATCGGTTCAGCTTAACAAAGTTTTCGAGAGTTACTTTCAGCCGTTGGAAGGAAACTGTCTCCGATTGCATGATAATTTGTGGATAACAAACGTCAACGCCTTAACAATGCTATATTTGACAGGCGATTTTTCTAAGATTTTCGATATAGTTTTTTTTCAAAATCATCAAACAGTCTTTTCTCAACAACAATATATCTTTTTGACTGAGGTTTCTCGATTTTCTTATGGCATCTCGAGTATCGTAACCAAGATCGATCTGTTGCACGTCAATAAGATTGTCCTTATGGTAGACGTCGATTTCCGTAATAATCTCCTTATCAAGAATCTCCTTTTTCACGATCTTATGTATCATTATTTTCAAGAGGTTGGTCATATCCGTGTATAAGAAAGGAACCATAGGCCGGTCGTTTTGGTATAAAGCAAGATATGGTTCAATATCACCAGCAAGCGTTTAAAAAAACGCTAATTTTGGGCCCAGAATTTTGTCATCCAAATGTTGAGTGATGGTAGCGTACGAACCACATTTTGGCTCTTTCTTTTCATCGCGAACTCCTTTTACGTAATTCACCAAACTAGGCAATATATTTTGTGCTCGGTGAATAACCTCGACATTTTGGAGCCATCGAACTGCACAGAATTTCTTGGGAAATTCGCGAGATCCTGAAAACCGAATGTAGTCCGCTCGACGCGCTGGTACGTTCTTAAACAAATTGTACATTGCCCTCAGAAAATCGATTATCTTCCATCCACTCGATTGAACCCCGACTTTGAATGCATTATGCAACGTGTGAATGCCGCAACTTCCCATGTCCAAGAGCTGCGGGTCGTTAGGAGATACGTTCATTTCGTTTTTCAAATCGGTCAAGAACTTAAGATTCACATTGGGACCATCCATCGATACTTGAATCATTTTTTTGAGATCGAATACAGCCAATTGCTCTTTAAAACCTGCGAGAAGATCGATTGCTCTCGTGCGGCCAAGAAACGTTGACCCCAAATACCGGCATACTGCAATATTTTTGATATTGCACCAATATCGCACGATAAAGTCCATCTGTTCCTCTTGGGCAATTTTGTTCAGAGATTCATCGAACGAAATTGCAAAGAATTCGCTTTTCGTTACATTGCTTTCGATTTTTTCTTGAAACAAAGGTCCCAGCCCGTAAAGAATGATGTACGAAAGTTTATTACGCTGCAGCTTTATATTCTGTGCGATTTGGCTATCTGGAAACATCTCGCGAAACAGTTTCGTAGTCTGTCCAGCTGACAACATCGAGAAATGATGGATCACGGTATTCAGAGCTCAGAGTAATTCGGCTTTCGTGGTACTATCCTTGAGTAAAAATGGGTTTGGATCGCAGATACCACTTTTTGTAATGCACGTTCCTTTGCGATATTTCGATTCGCTTCGTCGTTCTGATTCTCATTTGAGACGTCCGAGTGCTTCGTAAAGGCCTGATCTTCAGTCTTCGTCGGCTTAGTGACTGTACCTTCAGTATAAAATCGGATGCTGGGAGTAGAAATTTTAGACGCCATAGCTATGCAATGTTTTTTTCCAGCTTCGTGACTCTTCAGTGCCTATACTTCCATGTTACTCAGAGCCACAGTCTTTTTGCAGAGAAAACAGAACGCTGAATGCCGGTCATTTTTACATTCCTGTAACCAGGGCGAATAGGCCTCATCTTTGAGCGAGTCAGAATTGAATACCGCCTTGGCCATTGTTGCATATTTCCACTTGTATGAATCAGTCTGTCTAACCAGTTTCGTATAGATAAATTCTCTCAAATAATTTCGTTTTTGTATCTTTTAGATTTTCTTTCACGTAGCTTGGTTTATGGAAACTGTAAAAATTGTTACGAATTTTTTTACCTCGGATTAATTCATTAAAAAAAAAATTAAAAAAAATGCAGGTTTCAAAGTTTCCGAGAAGAAATCCTAATGCTTAATAATTAATATTAGTAACTGAAAATGATTGAGAAAATTGAAAAATTATGTGTAAAAAATATTAAGCAAAAGATAGTGCTTACAATTATCAAAAATATCAATTTTTTAAAAATATTTTTGGCCAACAATAATTTTGTCAACTCTCTTTATCAACCAGTTTTTAGCATTATTATTGTTCAAATTTATTATTCTGAGAACCTTCGGATTAATAGATTTTTTCCTCATTTTTGTCGCATTCGGATGTGCTATATTTGGCATTGATTTTTATTTCTAATTATAAATATACGTGCAATACATCGTCAATGTTTTAGTGCAGACTGTATGACAGTAAATCCTAACTTGTTAACGATAGAATCGTGATTTTTCGTCAAGCGATAAAAAATAATGAAAGATCGTCGAATCATACATATAGACAATAGCGAGAATATAAATTACTTACCTTACTTTCTGGTAGTTCAGATAATTTATTTCTTTATTAACCTCAGTTAGATCGACAAAGTACACACTCTGTTGTAACCTCTCGTCCTTATTCACATGAGCCGGCCGCTATACTACATGAAACAATATTATTGTAGCAATGCTGCGGCCGAAAAGCAGACGACAAAACAACGTGATTTCTAGGGGAACAAAGAAGGGAGAGTCAACCGGAGGAGTTCGCGCTAAAGTACGGGTGTGTTTATAATTTTGCGTGTTGAAGGTTATTCGCGTCCATCGAAACACGAAATGCTGACAAACTAGTGAAAAAAAATTTAGAAAAAAAAGGAATATTAAGAAATCAGTCATTTTTGTAAGACACTCGAATAAATTTTGGAAAAAATCCAGAGAATCAACCAAATTCCCTGAGTTTTCCCTGATAATTCCAGAGTGTGAAGAATTCCCTGAGATTTCCAGGTTTTCCCTGTTTTCCATATGCGTAACAACCCTGCAGGTCTCTAGCTTCGTAGTTTTTGTCGTCTAGGTAATCAGCTTCGTAGTTTGTTTTTGTTACGAAAACTGCAAAGCTAACGACCTGGACGATGAAAACTACGAAGCTACCGACCTGGACGACGAAAACTAGAGGTCCAACGGTTTTTTGGTAAAGGACTTTTGGTCTTAGAATTCATTGAAGAATCCACCCTGTCAAAGTGGCCCGGTCAAACTGAATCACCCTGTATGCGTATGATCATCATGATCACCATCATCATTAAATATTATCGGCCTAAATTAAAGTTTAAAAAAGAATTGAACATTTTTGGCGAATACGCCCCTCTGGCATTAGCTGACGTGATTTTTTTCTTGAAGTTAATGCCAAAAGGACGTATCCGCCAAAATCAAAGTTTGAAAAATAATTCAACATTTTTGGCGGATACGTCCTTTTGGCATTAGCTTATCTACTTTTTTTAAACAGCTAGGGGCCTACCTCCGGCGTTTACATCCTTTTGCTTCTAATTTTTTTCAGTTTTCAATTCCGACATTTTCTTCTGTTTCAAAGGTTTTCTAGTCGAATGACGGAATTTTTGTTTTTATACGCCCTTCTGCTTTCAAGAATTACAAAAGGGCGTAAGAGTGTCGCTTACGACCTTTTGCCATTAGTCACGCGATGTATTAAATCGCATGTGATGTATAAATTAAAATAATGATCGATGCACTGCTGATCAATTCTTGAGTTTCAGAATTCTTCAGTTTGCTGGAGGATTCGTTTCCTAAATACTTATAAGAATCCGATTCCGGCCTGATTATTGATTCTTCAAACAAATAGTAAATTATGTATATGGGGCATTCTACGCCAACTCTACCTGGGTCTGACCCTCGACCCCTTCGATTTGGTTCGAAATTTTTCATATTGATGTTCTATCTTTAGAAAGCACGATCATTTGTTTTTAGATTTTTTCAACTTATTTGTTAAAATAAAAATATACAATCAGTTGAGAAAAAAATCACGTCGAAGGACACTTTTTAAAAATCTGAAAACATTCTCAAAAATTCTGCATTCAACACAAAGAATTTTCCCGTGCAAACTAGAGTGAGCCGGCGTTCGCTTTTTTTCTGCAATTCGCGATTTCCTGAAGAAAAAAATAATAGACGCGAAGGTCAGTTCACTGCAGGCAGTTGAAAAAATCTTAAAAAACTATGAAAATCCGGAGTTACATAATTATAAGAATGTTCAAGCAACTGCTCACAGTGAACTCACCTTGACGTTTATATTTTTCATTTTTTTCCAGGACATCACAAATCACAGATAGAAGCGAACGCCGGCCCACTCTGGTCCACACGCTCAAATCGTTTGTATCGAATGCTAGATTTTTGAGAATTTTTTCAGATTTTTCAAAAGTGTCCTCGTGAGTTTTTTCTGGAGTGATTTTATTTTTCGATTGGAACAGATTTCATAATAAAAATCTTAAAAAAATTTAGCATGCTTTTCAAAGATAGAACAACCATATGAAAAATTACGGACCAAATTCAAGGGGTAGAGGGTCAGACCCAGGGCGAGTTGGCGTGGTATGCCCTATATCCCTCCCTAATTACTGATTTTTCTGTAGTTAAAATAGAAATAACGATAACGCATTTTCTGTTTCCTGAACAATATAATTTTGTTTTAGTTTCGAATACCTTGTCATAAAGAACGGTAATAATATCATTACTGGAAATCAGTGTTGGGAGTCACTATAAATTACATCGCGTCACTAATGCCATAGGTCGTAAGCGCCAAAAAAAAATTTCGTTTTTTTTGGTGGCAAAATCTTTTTCATGCTATACAACATCGTTTGGGCATATTTGCAAAGAAAAATAATTTTTCGGCGCTTACGACCTTATGGCATAAGTGACACGAAATTTTTAATTGAATCGCTTATTTAATTACACATTACCAAAGTAATGGGTAATTACGAAAAAATGTAATCACAATTTGCACAACAATGCTGGAAATAGTACTATCGGAGAAACATCTGTCAAGGAAACTTGAGCGGCGGCTAGCAACAGTACCGCGGAGAGGGGTAGGGATTAATATTGAGGATCAGCTAGGCGTTATATAACGACTCGTAGAGGTCAATTTAACAGAAATATAAGTAATTTATTTAAAAAAAATATGTAAGAAAAGAGAACAATATAAGATAAAAGAATTAGAAAATAAGCGTGCACCCGGGGGTACTGCCCCGCGAGTTATTTGTGGCCAAGGACCGTGTATAGGCGGTCTCCCCACGTTTTACCAATTTGATAAAAATCACAGCTTTCACCTAGGAACGCAATAACAGAAAAAAAACAATACCAAAGTAAAATAACCAAGAACTTAACAAATCAGGAACTCTCGGAACAATTATAACGGGTCATCGGCGAAATCTACACCGCGAGGTGTTAAGTAATAATTCCCCGAATTTCTACAATAAACAGTAACAATAACTTAATCCTAACTCTGCCTCGTAGGCAAGTCCACAGGACCTCGACTCGAGATTTACAAAACAAAACCAAACTCGAATCGACTCTAACTGACTATATTTGAATCTCTACGCGAGAGGGAGAGACAGCGACTGACTTAGACTTTCTCACTCGCTCTCATAGGCGAGCCTCGGCACAGCTACAGTTTAACGACTAAGTGGCCACTTTTTAGGCCCAAAACCAAATCTCTCGACCGCGACAATTCCTCTAAAACACTGGCTACGGCCTACGGACTCACAGTACGGCTTAATCGACCCTTCAAAGTGTTAATTCGCCTCGTGGCGCAGATCAAAGTCAATATGGCGAATGGCCGTTTGCCAGGTTCGAAAATCTGTGGATTAGATAAGTGGACGCTTACCGTAATCCAGCCACCTCATGGACAGACAGAATAATGCCTCGTGGCGATCGACTCAAAACTGCACTCAAGCACACGCCAGACTCAAACTGAATTCAAAAAGTCCCACGTAGGGGAGTCACAAAAATAGCCTCGCGACTTAACAAAATTATTGACTCAAGTCAGAGCTCGATGCTCTGCCTGCTAAGCAGGCCTACGACAGAGTGCTCTCTTCCAAAATCGCTCGTCGGGCGGATACTCATCCGCGCTCTATATTTGCCATGGACCTAGTATTATAGGGACGGAGCATATGCCTCGCGGGATCGCGCTATAAGACGGAAGGGCGGTGCAGGGTTACGCCATCTTGTCCACCCCATTCATAGTGCCATCTGTCGAATAAGATTTGAAGTTTTCATGGAATTACGTACAAATTTTTGTTTATACACAGTACACATACGTACACGTATATACATTGATGTCACAAATCAGCGGCAGATGGTGCTACAAGTGAGGGGGTCAAAATGGCGTAACCAATCGGAGTCAAGCTTACCCCTTCCGTCTTACGGCTAGCCCCGCGCGTCTACATTCGCAGTTTATGCTCCGTCCCTATAATACTAGGTCCATGATATTTGCACATTGTCGCCGGGATTTTCAAAAATCGGTTGGCGGGCTGCGCTACGGTAGGCGCCGGTCGACGGGTTGTTCCTGCGTTGATGATTTTCTTGGCCTACGGTTTCGGGAGGCAGGAAACGCGACTCGCAGGCTTTTGGGGCGGCGGGAATCTCCTCCACCGCCGATTTCTCACGTCGATGAGTGCCCCCGGCACTCCTCCGCGTTCCTCCAAGTTAACAACTAGGCCTCGTACGTCGGTCCAATACTTCGTGTCAGGACTCGTATCCCAGCCCTCGATCTAGGGACCTCTCCCCTCGGCTCGCACATAATAGAGATTGTGGAAGAAAATAAAAAACAAAAAAAATAAGAACTCAAATCCAAAAGTCTAAGTCGGTCACGGTCGCCTTTCGGAGTTAGATAACCCCAACTGTGGGTGCATTCACGCTGGACCTCGGTGGTCCTCTTACTCTTTCGCTCCCTTAATTAAACCTATCAAGGGTTTGGGGCGAATTGTAACGGCAGTCACAAACTGTAATGTTACACTTGATAGTGACTCACTGATTATAATACCACAATTAACGTACGATTGCTATATTTTAAATGCAATCGTAATCTTTCAACGTCACATTACTGCTTAGCGCCATCACTTTTTTTATCACTCACAATACCATTGACATCAACTTACAAATATGCCGCCTATAGAGGAACTGAAGAAACAACTTTTCAATGAAAATTATCGCAACGTCTTAGATGAACACGGGAAACCGGTTTCTCCAAAATCTTATATATACCACGAAAAACATCCAAAGATGTAAAAAAAGCCGCCAAGTACTCACACGAAAATCACAATTGCTTTATAAGCAAAACGGTTCGCCAGTCTCTGTCGTGAAATCAAGAAAAAAGCCAAGCACCGAACGTACAACTGCGATCTCTCAGCAATTTGTTAAAAAAAAAATAAAAAAACTCAAACTCAAACTCAAGCCTACGTCGTGAAGTCGGAGTTTCGTGTGACGATATCGAAGCATCATTCCAAGAGCTACGTACTTGGCGGGCACATGCGGTTTTTTTTTCTTTGTGTTTGTTGTTCTCACGTTGAATCGATATGACCTTATCGTATTTTGCGAACCAGTCTCAAAGTACTATGTTTTCGGTCGCTGGTTATAAACATGTCATGAACTTTGCATCGACTGACGAATGTTAGATTCGCAGATAACATTGGTTCTATAGGTATAAATTTATTTAAAATGCATCTTCCGATCTTGTCGGACGACCATGTCGTGGCAGTTGAAGAATTAGCGCTTGCGAGTTCACTGTACGCACTCTCGTGAACTCGCAAGCGCTAATCCTTCAACTGCCACGATTGTGTAATTGCAAATGATTATTCCCCACAAATGAATGAGCAACAATATAGTACATTATGCTACTAGGGAGGAAAGTGTGTGGTTTTTGCTGAGTGCGATGTTCAGCACGAGCACGAGGTGAAAGTTCGCTCCACCCGTGTGGCATATATCACTTTTTACCCGACTAGATAAAATGTCCATATTGCATCCACTAGTCAAACACAGCAATTCAATCAATCAAACTTAGAATCGGTCAAATTTAGAGTTTTTTTCTGCCCTTCAAATTTACTTTTTCGACCGCAAAATTCACTTCTTCTTCCCTCTGATCAGAAATTGATTACTTTCCGCCCGCGTTGCAGGGATGAAGTATAGTAATTTTATCGTAATCGGGTAAAAATAGTATATTACTCACCTAGGGAAGGAAAGTAGGCTAACCCAAACTGCGTGCAAGATTGACACCCGAGCCGAAGGCGAGGGTGTTAAAAACGCAGTTTGGGATGGCCTTTTTCACTCCCGTGTGAGGTATACTATTTTTCACCACCCCCTGGCATCGGAAAGTACGACTCCCCGCTCACGCGAGGGGCCGAAAGTCGTACTTTCCGTGCAGGTGTGGTGAAAATATTTTTGCACTCAAGTGAGGCCGAACTGTTACGAAGATGGGTTTCAGGTATTGAAATTGATCCTCCCCACTACGTGTATACGCTCGTGCACTTGCATATACGCATGCATCGTGAGCAAGATTGTATGACATAGTATAGGTACACCAATTAAGCAATCATCAACTGAATTTTATATTTATCATTATATCAAACTGTCATACTCTATGCTACTTATAGCATATACGTATATCCGTAGCTGTATGTTTTAGGTTGCATGCCGCAATAGCAGAGTAGAGTTTTCTTGATTCGATCGTTTTGCAAGTGAATAAGTTTATTCTTCCATAATTAATACTACCTAGTGAGGTATGTGATTCCAGAGTTCCGAGTCTGATTTGATAATTCAATGACAGTGGGAAAGACCAAGATTTTTATTGATTATACAAGTATTTATGTCTGGCAAGTCGTACACATAGTTAAAGACACGTAGAAGTATTGTCTGAAACGATTATTGGTTTTAATAACTAGTTTTTCATTGTATTTAATTGCTGTCGCATTAAAAACTCAATTTTCGCGTAAAACGAAGCGGGTTGTCCGTATAGCTCTAAGGAACCGAATGTGCCCGCCAAGTACGTAGCTCTTGGAATGATGCTTCGATATCGTCACACGAAACTCCGACTTCACGACGTAGGCTTGAGTTTGAGTTTGAGTTTTTTTATTTTTTTTTTAACAAATTGCTGAGAGATCGCAGTTGTACGTTCGGTGCTTGGCTTTTTTCTTGATTTCACGACAGAGACTGGCGAACCGTTTTGCTTATAAAGCAATTGTGATTTTCGTGTGAGTACTTGGCGGCTTTTTTTACATCTTTGGATGTTTTTCGTGGGATTTCACTTCTTTTTGCAAGCACCAGAATTGAGAAGGATTGCTCATTTAATTTCAGCAGGGTTATACGTTATTATAGTTTGATCACCACAAGAAATACATTCGGAATTTGGACAAGGGAAGAAACATTCAGCGAAAGACAAACTCATTTACTTCAATTGTCAACTGTGACAAACATAAATAATTTATTAGGTAGAACTTAATTTTGTCTTACACAGTATCAGGTTGAAGTTCGTAACGTTATTTCAACAAAATATTCGCCGAAAAATTCTCAAATTCAAGGCTCGAATTTCAAATGGATCGAGAACGGTGTATAATTCCTCAAATTGTGTGAGACGTGTTTATCTAGCATATTTTACAATTCTAACAACATTTGAATCATGAAATATTGCATTTCTTTAACGAATATTCTGTTACGTTAACGTTACGAACTTCAACCTTAATATACAGTTTTAACTTAAATTTAGCCCTTAATCAGTAATTTTTCAGCCATAGCTTTGAAGACTGTGTTGCCTGACGCAGTCACAGGCTCATATGTGTTCTGCAACGTTGATTGTTCGGAGCTTGCATGCTTGTCGACTGCAATTTAATTCAGATCACTGTGCGAATCATACCAATCAATAAACGATCAATTATCTAAATGTTAAAGTAATTACTAAAACATATCCCATGTTACTGTGGTGAAGGTGAGCTGGGAAATATCGACTCGTATAACATACCTTCGAATATGTGATATCCAGATTGATTCTCTCGCTCACTCTGTGGTGTAAGATTTCAAATAATTGTGGAGACTGTACAGCCTTGAGGTAACAGTAGGCTGATGTTTGGTTTTGGAACACTAGCCATTTTGAACTTGCGTGCTTGTTTGTGGTCATGTAATAATTCCAGTGAAGGATAATTGACTAAAGGAGCTGAATATGCCGAAGAGCGACGTATCGTTCTCTAGATCAATGGAGATTGTGATCTTTGCAGGCTCATCTGTAATCCTGAAATATTGACTCTCATGATCTTATGACACGTTACGCCTGTAAATCATAAAAATATACGAAATTAATACTTTGATGCTGCAGTGGTGTTTTTCTGGGTTTCTGTTCTATTGATCAAGGTGACTTGAGAGAAATTTCATATCATACCTTTTGATATAAAATCTTTCAATGTATTCATCCAATCATGTTGAATAGTAGCTGTGCAAGTTCGGATGATTATCATAATAGCTGTGTTCTCATGAAATGTTTGGCCAGGTGGAAAATGAAGTGAGCGACCAGAGATGTTGAGTATAGATAGGGTGATCTATGGAGACTTCAGGTTGTAGCGGTGGGAAGCTGATCGTCAGTCTTGAAATGGTAGCTCTTTCGAGTTTGTGTAGCTGTACCAGTTTCTTATATCGATTCTGGTTCCTGTAAAAAACAGTCGAAACATTGATATGTGATAACTATTAGTCAGTTGGTAGAAGCTCACCAGTTCTCAATTCTACATTTTGTCAATGCAGCGATTCATAAAGTATCGATTTTGTAGCATACCGTCTAATGTGTGTTACTGAGATCCATTCTTGTAGTTGCTGTTTTATTAGTGAGCGAAGCAAGTTTCCATTTAATCAACGGTGCATTGTGATCTTATAATGCATACCGTAGCTATTTTTTGTCTGTTTGTACAGACCACGGTAGATCTTGGTTGGACTTAGATTAGAATCTAGCGAGCCAAGTTTTATCTGTCATGATTTTCAACGTGGCTCTATTAAATTCATGTGCTTGAAGTATTTCTTTGTTCTTCAAAAAATTTCTTTGATCACGGAGAAGAAAAGTTAAGAAATACAACAAATCTCTACTGGTATATCTAGCTTCTGATCGCCGTATACATACTTATCCTATGAGATTGTACAAAATTCACAAAATAATGAAATTATTTCGGGATCATAGTCCTTGTGCAACAAATTTCTACAATCGAAAGACACAGAGGTATATAACATTATAGTGTCAATTATATCGGGCATAGCTGTTAATTAGGTATGAATAGATTATAAGACTAGATGATATGTGTGTGTCGCATGATTCATGAAGCAATAGCCGTGATAGTGATGAATGATCATGTATAATAACAATAACAGTTGGAGTTGTATATGGACTGCAACTTGTATGTGATGGTAACATTCTCATAGTGAACTCAATATTCTGGATTCTGATAGTGATAAAAAATGCAACATCGATAATTATATACAATAGAAACAAAAGTTGAAGTTGTATACGGACTGCAACATATACTGTGAGTTTTTGTGGAAATGCAACATGGAACAATCAAACGAACTTTTGTTACTTGCGTGGCCAATAGACTTACGATATCTGTAATAGAAGCAGTGTTGTTTCAGAGCATATCCAGAAAAACTCATAGTATGTGACTATGAATATTGGTAATAAACCACATTGAACTGGAGTGAAAACGCTGATTTCGAGTAATATACATAGACATACATCAAACCTTTAGTAGATTTCCAATCTCGATGCATGTAATTGTCATGTTGTTATCAACACTATTGAATTCGAATAAATTAATATCATGCTGCATGATGTCAAACAGTTGCTAGCTCAAAGAATAGACATTGAATTCGAGTTCCCGACACATTGAGATTGAAAAGCTACTGTAACAACGCTTATAAAATCAAAGAAATCTGTCATGTTCTATCAACAGATACAGACATTATGGATAGTTAATCTCCGTATGCAATTATACGCACGATTGTTCCATCCAGTGTTGGGACGGATTTAACGACTAATTCTTAAACACTATAATATATTTTGATAGTCTCTCTATAGCTATACTATGTTTGATGTGAATACACATACTAGTTGTTATATGTGGATGTAGTGGGTAGTGTATATTAGTATAGGCTTGAAGAATCGAAGTAGATAATATGGTCCATGATAATAGTTTAATCATTTTGAATAATACTGTATAATAAAAATGCATAATGATGGAATAGTCATATTTGAACCAAACAAGTTATTGCATTAAGAATGATTGAGTCGTGAAGCGAATAGAAAATAAAGTCGATTCTTCATGCCATTATTAAGATCAAGTGTCTTTGTTTGGGAAGCACTAACTACTTATTCATTTATATTTGTTCGTGCACCCTCGGTCTAAGACGAATCCTATCACACTATTATATTAAAACGTACAATTGCGTTAGGAATCTCAAACTCCTACTATGCGAATTATATACTATGCGACGTTCCAACACTGGATGGTACCATAAAAATGGTTTTGGTCGTAATAATCCTGTAATAAAATAAGAGATTAGTAGCACTATATCCTCCTATATGCATTCAGGTTGACGTGTGAATCCGCATGACTTGTATGCGCATGGCTGTGTGGGACTCTAACTGAGTTACGTGATGTATGGTAAAAATATGAATTTTTTCATCCATCGTCAGCTGCTGAATGAAACGTTGGTAATTCTGACCGATCTAGCAGTAACTCTGTAGTGTTCCAGCCAATATTCGATATCAATGTTTTTTAATCCAAGTAGGTTCAATAACTATTTTACCAAACGAAATTGTGTACTACAATTTTGTCATACCTGAATGCATAAAAAGGTACAGATATCAGTACATAATACATGTTATCGTGTTGGTCGATTATTCCATAATCATTTTTGCCGATAATCACCAATGAATTGTGGCAACATGTTTCTTGTTTCAAACTTTTTTTTTTGCATAACTAGGTATTGTTGTTTCAGTGTTCGACTTAGGTCCAGTTCCACGATCGAAGGTTAAAATTTGTACTAGGTTTAAACTGCTAAAAATTGCCTGTCGTTGGCTAAATCCATCGCTAAGCCAAGTTTAAACTGTAAACTTGTTTTAAAGTCAAGTTGTGGAACTGGGCCTTAAATTTCAAACTAACTGTGAGAGATCATAGTACATCGCCGTGATGAATAGTTGAATTACAGAATAAATCTGTCATTGAAAATGTATGTGTCATGTTCAGTCTGTCTGAACTTATTGCCAAATTGTTTGTGCATAGGTATAGATTATACGTTTGAATATATTTTATATTTGCTTTTGTTCATGACCATTCTTATATTGTTTGTACGTAATTATCTTGTGAATTCATTGGCAATAATTTGATAGATATATTTTATATTTGCTTTCGTTTTTGACCATTCTTATATTGTTTGTACGTAATCATTTTGTGAATTTATTGGCAATAATTTGATAGATATATTTTATATTTGCTTTTGTTCATGACCATTCTTATATAGTTTGTACGTAATTATCTTGTGAATTCATTGTCAATAATTTGATAGATATATTTTATATTTGCTTTCGTTTTTGACCATTCTTATATTGTTTGTACGTAATCATTTTGTGAATTTATTGGCAATAATTTGATAGATATATTTTATATTTGCTTTTGTTCATGACCATTCTTATATAGTTTGTACGTAATTATCTGATGAATTCATTGGCAATAATTTGATAGATATATTTTATATTTGTTTTCGTTTTTGACCATTCTTATATTGTTTGTACGTAATCATTTTGTGAATTCATTGGCAATAATTTGATAGATATATTTTATATTTGCTTTCGTTTTTGACTATTCTTATATTGTTTGTACGTAATCATTTTGTGAATTATTGGCAATCATTTTTAGGTTTCAATTTCGTTTTCTTTTTGATGTTGGATATATTTTAGTTGCCTCCTTTTTACTATACCTTTACTATACCATGGTCAATTGTTTTTCATTTTTCACATTATTGGATATATTTTAGTTGCCTCCTTTTTACTATACCTTTGCTATACCATGGTCAATTGTTTTTCATTTTTCACATTATGGGATATATTTTAGTTGCCTCCTTTTTACTATATCTTTGCTATACCATGGTCAATTGTTTTTCATTTTTCACATTATTGGATATATTTTAGTTGCCTCCTTTTTACCATAACTTTAACCATATCATGGTGAAATTTTTTCATTAACAGTGGCATATATATGTATTGTTTTGGTCAATAGTCTCATTTGGTATTATCGGCACACGATAATTATAATATTAATAATAATAATAACAGAAAGTATTACTATTATCATTCTATAGTCATGGGCAAAATTATATAGTTACTTTTCGTTTTGACTATAGCTTTCAAACATTGTGCCAAATGGTTAGTATGTAGGTATAGATTGTGCACTATGTACAGATTTTTTTCTATTTCCATTGGTATACATGGTGTAACGGATGTAATAGTATTTTGGCAACCATATATATAACCTGTTTATGGTGCTTAAATCACAGTCATTTGCCTATTTTTATTCATATCATTTTATTACATACATATGTATTTTGCAGCGACTTTCCTAACAGCGAACCAATGTCTTTCGCTATCTCAATTAACTGAATGAGGCGAGCGCCTGGTAGAGTAAGAGACAGGTGACGAAAGGCTATGGTTTTCGCGGATAGGAAATAGCATGGTGTATAGATATTGTGTTTTACATAACTACTAACATACATTCAATTTTCGGATTTGATTTGAAACAATGAATTTGGCGTATTGGTTCGGAATTGTGCATAGGCATAACAAATGATTTCCACTTCATGTATAGTGAATATGCGAATAAAAAAGAGGAGTCTGTTTTGATTTTGTACATGGGACATATTTATTTTTTGCGTGTAATCAGCTCTACTGGGTAATTTTACTAGCTGAACTTCAATTATGCCAGCAGACATATTCATGCGACTGTTGTGCTTTCAATTCACGGCTAGATTGACTATAGTTGGATGAGGACTCTCTTTCGTTATCGTTTTCTTCACTATACGATACGACGGACGACTTGTGCACAGGCATATTATAATACGATATATTTTTGCAGCTGTCAGCTAAGATCGTTTCAAATGAAATTTTTCACCTGTGATGCAAGTCAGTCCGTTGTACTGCATACACTGATACCAATGAAACAGATGTTACACTGATTCAAATTCGTCCAGCATCCGTCAAGATAACATGTATCGAGTCATAATTCACCGAAGCGTAAGCAATATGCAATTGATATTTTGTAAGTTAGGGATATCAGTTATTGTACATGTCTCTATAAACTCATGGTACATGTTATATGATAGATGCTGGAGCCAAATTTGGTATAAGTCCACAGCTGTTTCTTGGTAAAGTGTATATGTTACGTCTATTATACGTTATCAGTATGACAGTTTATTCTGTAATACAACTATTCATCGAAACGATGTACTATGATCTCTCACTGACTGGTTATGCGTATATTATGATTACGTACATATTTTCTGCGTTATGCATTCCGAACCAATAATTGACTGTGATTTAATATTGATATCGAAGAAATCAGTCTGACTTTTTTCAGTGATTCATAAAATCGTAGAGTTCTTTGATTGTCAACTCTTTGTCCACATGTATTATGAAGTACCAGCTAATTTATCGATTGCATGCCTGTGCATGTAGGCTGTAGTTATAATATTTGAGACCAATGTATTTACACTGTTTTTTCAATTGCAGAGTTGATATTTCCAAGTTATTTGGTTTTTTTTTTCACATTTTCAGGTAGAATTATTTACAAATAATTAGAGACAAATAGAAACAATCTCCAATATAAATGTTTAATTTTTGATATATTATACATGTAGTTTGACTTATGAAAGAATTATCTTCGGTTTTTTTTTTTTTTTTTTTTTACGGTGGGCAACTTTTTTCAGTACTTACTTACTGACCTATTCGGATAATCGATCGAATAGTCATATTGTACTATAAAATATATTTATGTTTGTAATTATGAATAGGGCTGGTAAGCCTGTGATGGTATACATGGTATATATATTATCAAAGAAACATGTAATTGGCAAAGCATTCATGGCAATATAAATCGGAAATTTTATGATATCGCTTCTAATACCATCATGTAAATGTCCTTGGCTCCCCGTGGCCAGATCTGTTTATGTACTTGCGTATCGTTTACACCCAGCCAATTATTTGCTTTATCTTTTAGCATTGCAGTATAGTGACCACTATCTATACTTTCACCGTGATGAAATATCGCGCTATTTATCTTGAATTTCTTATTGTCGAGGGTAATTTTTGTAGTTGGTACTGCGTTCAATTTGAAATTTGTTATTTTAGATGCCTGTCCATCTTGATATGTAAATATCATGAACTGCACGACAATGATATTTTTTACCGAAGCAATGACAGTTTTTTGTAGCTTATTGCTTTTCTGACAATTCTCGCACGTACTGTCAAGTCTTGTCCATCGTGACAAAGTGTTATTAAACAAATCTTGTAGGTTCTTGGGGTTCTTGATACTTGGTGTAAACGATACGGGTATGGCTAAAATGTAATTTGGCTGTGCGATCTCAGAGCTGAGTCCGCAATCGTTACATCTGATCGTCGTGATCAACTGATGTTCAATCGCTTTTTGAGTTAAATCAGATTTCTCGCAAATAGCTGTAAGAAATTCAGCCGCGTCTTGTTGTAAATTTTCTGTGAAATTTTTGCCTGCTAATTCTCGAACTGCAAAGGAATTTATTGCTGCACTACTTGTGACGTAAGAATAGGCTAATTTTTCTAATGGGTCGTTATTATTCAGCTTAATCAATTCTTGTATTATATTCGAGCAGTGGAATATACACTGCAGAGTGGCATTTGTGTAACATGAAACTCTGTCCTTATTTTCCATGCCAACAATGGTGCGCAACGGATTTGGCAATGTGTTATCATTTACTTCGATTTGTATATTTTGCGTGCATGAGGGAACCGACCATACGGTGTCTTTGACCGTTAATTTAGCTGCACGTGTAATATTAATTTCAGCCAATTCGGGTTTGTATTGTACCCTGAGTCGATTGTACTCGACTAGTGCAGCTTCCTGAACTTTTATTGCCTGTGGATTGAAATTTATCAAATGTAATCCGTCGAGAGACTTGACTCTTGACAATGCAACGTATGCTTGTCCAGCAGTGAACACAGTCTGGCCTATGTCTATAACTATGCTGTTCAAAGTTAAGCCCTGGCTTTTATGTATCGTGATTCCATAACTAAGAGACAGGGGAAATTGATTTCTGAATATAAAGGCACCATTCATTATTTCGAATTTTGTGGATACCCTTTCGATGGTATACTCTATCCCCGATGCTAGGGCAATCGTTAATGATTGTACCTCGCGTGTGTCGATATCTCGATTTACGGAAATCACATGACCTATGGTACCGTTTATAATACCTGTAGATACGTCGATGTTTCGTCTAATCATGATTTTTGCCCCAATCTTAACCGTTATTGTTTTTGCGAGTCCAGCCGTGCGAGTGCTGTCCTCGTGTTCCTGATTCAGGAGTTTTGTTATTTTTTTTTTCAAATACGGTATGCAATCAATGCTGTCTTTGGCATTGAGTTCAATTTCGTCGCCTGGAATTTTGGTTAACATGGCTGTGTTCAAAATATCACATTGGTTCCGAGTCGGAAAAAGACAGACTGTATCTAGCGACAATTGGTTGATATAATTGCATAATTCGTCAAGTCTGGCTCCGACCGACGTACCGGTAAGGTTTATTTTTCTAGAATCTAGAATCTGTTGGTCGGCAGTGGTCAAAATTCCGAATCTAACCCGAGTTAATATCTCTTGGTAAGTTGTATCATTCTGTTGGCGTACGTTTGTCAACAGCTCGTCGTACGAAAATAGATCGGTCCATAGATTGACCGCACCTACTGAGCCAATATATTTTTGTATCTTGTCTTTCGACAGGTTCAGGTATGCTGAATCCGCATTTACTGGCGGGAGTTGTAGTAAATCACCCATAAGTAGAATATGTTTTCCACCGAACCAGCCATCATTATTGTTTTTTGTATCAAATATTTCAGTTAGTCTTAAGTGTATATACATTAACGTGACGTTTGATATCATTGAAACCTCATCTACAATGAACAATACTACATCTTTTAATTCGTTTCGCAAGATTTTCAACACTTCGTCAGACAATTCTTTGTATTTGGGTGTGCCGCCGTGCTCAACTGGTAGCTGGAACAGTCTGTGCACTGTCAGTCCGTCGACGTTAAAGGCCGCCAAACCTGTTGGTGCCGTGACAGCAGTCGTTGCACCGAGTATTTGTTTTGTCCAGCACCTAATAGTTTTTATGAGAAAACTCTTACCCGTACCACCAGCTCCACTTACGAACATTCGTAATGGTTCACTATGTGCTGAGATTAAAGACGTCCTGACAGTATCAAATATTACTTTCTGTTCGTCATTGAGTTGTGATATCATGTCAACTACGTCAAGGTCTTTTAGTTGCCCTTCCGCGTTATTCAAGTCCTGCATAGCCAAGTTGGCTTCTACTGGCTGATAATGTAATGGATTATCTCTGTTGTCATTTGAATCTTGGCTCAGATTGCTCATCATATTCGTAAGATCATCCAGCTTTTGTTCGATCAGTTCTTTCACCTGATCGAAACCTTTTTGAATATCGGACAATCGCTCGTGGTAACTCATTAATTCTAATAGGTCTGCCTTGCTTTTCTCGAACGCCTCGGCGTACGAATTACAGTTATTTTTCAACTCATCAGTATCACGCCACGGTTTGAAAAGTAGCAACAACGCATGGAAGGACTTTTCAGGCTCGACATTCGGATTATATTTGTAATAATTTATCAAATAACCGCGCTGTCTTTTTTTCAAATACAAACCACCGCCTAAATCGTATATCTCTGCAGTGCTATTTTTTGGTATTATTTTAGTTATTTCGTACCATTTGGCGTAGTCGTATAAATGTACCGACGCTAATTCCTCCGGTCTATTCGGGTAGTAATCGTCAATGAGGGACGGATAAAAAATATCTGTTGAACCCGGAAATAGTTTTTCTACAGTTTTGTACGGTTTAACTCTTTTATTTCTGAGCTGATTTACGTCTAACCATTTTATGGTTGTGTCAGGATCAGTTCCGTACAACGGAATACCTAACAGTGTATCAGCAGCTTCCAGAGCTCCGCATTCTCTGTTATTCAAGCTGCGCATTGCCACACTCCACAGCCGGCTGCTCAACGACTTGGTGGAATTGATATCATGAAACATATCGGTTGTGTGACTAGTTTCAGGTTTAGTACTATACTTACAAGGGAACCCCGCCAAGTGTCCCCCTCCGATTTCAACGAAACTTTGGGGGATTGTAGAGGGGGTGAAAATATTCGACACGTATTTTTTTATATCTGCGGAATTCCACCCCAAGGGGGTGTAATCAACCCCTGAAAATTGCGGATTTCGCTATTCGATAGCTCGTGAAGAACGAACGGCCGAGGATTTTTGGCTGACAAGGTGCTACCGGGGGTTTTCGGGGCCGCTGATTACGAATCTGGCATCAGATTTTCAAAATTCAAAATGGCGCATCCAATATGGCGAACGTCGAAACGAAAAATGGTACCAATTTTCCCAAAATTCTGTACCCGGGGGTTTTCGGGGTCGCTGATTACGAATCTGGTATCAGATTTTCAAAATTCAAAATGGCGGATACAATATGGCGAACGTCGAAACGAAAAATGGTACCAATTTTCCCAAAATTCTGTACCCTGGGGTTTTCGGGGTCGCTGATTACAAATCTGGCATCAGATTTTCAAAATTCAAAATGGCGCATCCAATATGGCGAACGTCGAAACGAAAAATGGTACCAATTTTCCCAAAATTCTGTACCCGGGGGTTTTCGAGGTCGCTGATTGAAAATGTGTAGTCGAAATTGGAAAATTCAACATGACTGACACAAAATGGCGGACCGACTTCTTCCAAAATGGTGTGGATTGCTTCGGATTCGGTATCCCCGGGATTTCGGGGTCGCTGATTACAAATCTGAGGTTAGAATTGGAAAATTGATATTGGAAAATTACGAGTAGATGAGTAGACGGACATTGTATCGTTAGAGATGACAAGAATATGACGTAATGATTTTTTGTTCAATAAAAATATGATTTCAATTCCAGAAATTGCTATCAAATCTTCAAAAACTGTAATTTCCAAGTATTTTCTAAACAACAGTGTAAATATTTTCATGAAAATTATTGCCAATATTCTGGTAATTTCATAAATTGAATGTTCCATAAATATTTATGCAATATTGCGTAAAAATATTGGTTCATAAATATGTACGGTAAATGTATTTCTATTGACATATCATGAGTAATGAATGATTGATAATAAATAGTTCTGATAGAAATGCTGTGCTGATAACCAGAAGTAGAAATATTCGGTGATGAGAAACGCGTGTTATCTTATAAACCGAACTTACATAAGACTTCTTTTTCTTACGTAAGATTTCTATTTCACAAGTAAAAATATTCGGTGATAAGAAACGTGTTTTATCTTATAAACCGAACTTACATAAGACGGTTTAATCTGTTGTTGTTCAGTGTATTTTTACGTATGGAGTTGAGTTCATCCATCCCTCTAAAGAGACTTGGAGAAAAATGCACGTCAATCCGTTGAACGTCATTCAGCTTTTGTCTCTAGCATTCAATGCTATTAAATTACTCGATTCTCCAGTCACGGAATCCGAAAGGCAGTTGAGCGAAGAGCTCGAAATCATCATCAAAGATGCAATGATACAGCCAATGGAAACTGAAATTGAATGGAGTTTGGATTTTGAACATCCAAATGCAGTGCACGAATCGGAAATTATAGAAGACAACGATGGAACAGAAGACTGGAATCATCAAAGATTTCTGAATCCCAATATAGATGCACCGGACCAAGTTTGCACCATCGATGATGAAGATTTGGATTATGATTACAAAAAACAAGCGACAGAATTTTGGAGGTCCGGAAAAACGGGAAACAGAAAGGTATCGTCCGTTCAATCAAAATTCAGAAAAGTTCAGTCTGTGCGACAATTACGGCGCTGGGCACATTAAGTTAATCAAGGTGGGACATACAGAGAAAAGTTGAAAATGATCTGTGAGTATACTCTTAACAATGTAATGGATGCTTTAAATAGGAAATTGCCAATTCACGATATTGATATTAGACGTTGGGCCATACGAGCGCGACAACTGTTTGATATGGCACCAGCAAAATTTAAGGCATCCAAAACCTGGCTATTAGAATTTAAGAAACGTCACGGAATCGTGTCGCGGAAAATTACGAAACATATAACAAAAAATACATTAGCAACACAGGAATCTTTAAAAGAGCAGGCTGCCATCTTCATTCAGAAAGTAAAAACCCACATCGTCGATATCGGAGTCGAAAACGTTTACAATTCCGATCAGAGCGGTTTCAATTTGGAGCTACATGCGGGGCGAACCTTAGCGTTGCGAGGGCAAAAAACAGTGGAATCAATAATACAATCAAAGTCATCAACAACGCACAGCTACACCATACAGCCTTTGATTTCGGCCGATGGCAAATTATTGTCACCTCTATTAATTGTTTTAAAAGAATCTAGTGGAGGATTTGGTCCTCGAGTGCAAGAGACTATGTTTAAACCACAGAATGTATATCTTATGGCTTCGAAATCTGGGAAATTAACAACCGAACATTTTAAACATTGGTTTCAAGACGTATACCTTCCGCACACCAGTCCGAAATCGGTTATATTATTGGATTCATGGAGTGGTCAATGTCCGGGCGTATTTGAAACGATGAATTTCAATGGACAAAAAGTAGAACTTCTAACCATTCCCCCAGGGACAACTGAAATGATACAGCCACTGGACGTGTACGGATTTCGCATATGGAAGAATTATATCAAACATTTCTCTGATATCGTGATATTGTATGATTACGACGTGAATCTTCATTTGAGAGACAATATCGTCAAGCTGCAAAGTCTTACTCACAATCAATTTTCGTCTCCTAGATTTACAGATCTTTTTAAATATTCATGGTATAAAAGTGGATACATAGACGCAAGACCACCGAAATTCGAAAATCCGGTTCAATATTGTTTTACCGAGAGTTCTCCAACGTGTGACATATGCGGCGACGTTGCTATTATCAAGTGTGCGTGGTGTAAAAAGTCGCTATGTTTAAAACACTTTTTTCATGAATATCACTATTGTCAAAACTATCACCCGTGACGAAATACGCATGATGTAAGCTATATTGTAAGGTTCAATCTAAAGATTTATATTCGTATACATAAGACCTTTATTCGTATACTATATTCGTATATTATATTCGTATACTATAACACCATTATATTATAAAAGTGAATAAAACGATTGCCAAAGGTAGCTTAATCATGAATTAGCGAGGTATTTACCACACCGTATTTTTTTCTACGGTCATAAAACTGTTATTAGTTTGTGGGGTCTTTTATTTATAATTTTCGAAAATCTGATACCAGAATCGTAATCAGCGACCCCGAAAACCCCCGGGTACAGAATTTTGGGAAAATTGGTACCATTTTTCGTTTCGACGTTCGCCATATTGGATGCACCATTTTGAATTTTGAAAATCTGATGCCAGATTCGTAATCAGCGGCCCCGAAAACCCCCGGTAGCACCTTGTCAGCCAAAAATCCTCGGCCGTTCGTTCTTCACGAGCTATCGAATAGCGAAATCCGCAATTTTCAGGGGTTGATTACACCCCCTTGGGGTGGAATTCCGCAGATATAAAAAAATACGTGTCGAATATTTTCACCCCCTCTACAATCTCCCAAAGTTTCGTTGAAATCGGAGGGGGACACTTGGCGGGGTTCCCTTGTTAGTAACTTCATTATCACATATCGACCGAGTGCGGATTCAGATTCATGCCAAAATCAATAGGGGGCGAGATTTCGATGGCTTGTACCCACGTTTCAAAGATCAAGTCGATCCGTTTCACCGTTCGTTCAGAAACGTGAGGACAAGCAAGCGTCTAGCGAAAATCTTATGACCAGGAAGAAGAAGAAGAAGAAGAAGAAGAAGATGCTTTTTCATCAACTTTCGTGACTGATATATCAGAAACCAGTGTACAGATTCCGATCAAATTTACACAGCGAAGTCGTGTGGTGGGGGAATATCTGTTCTGTGAATTTGATCGAAAAATATTCACGCGTTCCGAAGTTATGACCTCGTGCTTACAGGTATAAAGAGTTCCCCCGAGAAAATGGAGTCCCGGCTAGCGCTCGCCTGCCTACGGGTACTTGGCGGCGATTCGCTGCCGCGAATCTTGATATATAAAGAAATCAGCGTTTTGATGAATAATGCATTGTCACCCAAGTATATGTACACAATTTTATTGACAAACAGATATAGTGTACATAATGAACTTCTCACCCACTATGATATACAAAAATCTGACAATATAACTGCTTCTTTTATTGACCATGACGATCAATCGATTCCAAATACCGAAATTAACTGTCTTATCAAAATACCGCTGAAGATATGGCATGATATAGATTGCGAGAAAGTCATTTATAAATCGACAGCAAAAATACAACGGAATTATTCTACTTTACGAAGGGGAAGATGAACGAATGAGATATTCGCATTCATACACCAGAAAACTAAACTACCATGTGCTTTCACATTCAAAAGATGTACAATTTCGGAAACCGGAATCTATGTTACAATAAATGCGTCATGTCCAGATTGCATGGCTACAATGATAGCAACTGTTGCTAACAAACCTCCCAGCAATATCATACATGTTCAAATGGAGTGTAGTATTAATAGATTCGATCCATCCATCAAACACACAAAAAAGCGTCCTCTGAATGGGGCAAAACGAGCTGAAATTTCGGAATCACTTGCTACGGGGACTCTATCGGCCGCTACGTGGCGCAGAAAAGTTGCGGATGATTTGATGGAGTTATATGACGACGAACCGCCACATATTTATAACGCTGCAATATTAAGAAAAGCAAAACAAGAGAAGCGAGATAAAAATTTGAAGGTAAAAGGGACATGTTCCAAAGGGCAATTTCCAGTTTGCAAAATATGGAATATACTGATTACGCGGGATCTATTCATAATATTGGTTGTGATGCATTCTTTATCCATTATTGGACCTTGGCACAAATTGCAGTCTACATAAACTATCATGATGTTCTGTATATTGATGCTACTAGTTCGATAGTTAAAAAGTTGTAATTGCCAAATGGTGAACAATCTCCACATATCTACTTATATCAGGCAGTAGCAGCAACACTGACTTATAAAATGCCAGTATTCCAGATGCTAAGTGCTAGCCAAAATGTTAATGCGATCCAAAACTGGATTTTTGAATTCTTAAGAGTAGGTGAAAAGCATAAATCCGGATTTCCGATCCCACGAACCATCGTATGTGATTTTGACAAGGCTTCACTTAATGCTATTGCTAAGGCTTTTGGTCAATCTGCGAATCTCAGAAATTACCTTTCCACTTGTTACGCTGCACTCCTGAATGAACCAGGAATAAAAATCCCAAAGTGTTTCATACGATTGGATATATGCCATTATATGAATTTTGTATCACGCTGGAAATGTTTTTCTGAACTGCATCCTGAGGTGAAAAAATTGTATCTATACGCCATGGCATTGCTAACAAAGCAAACCATTTTCATTGAATTCGTAGATTTAGTAAAACATATTGTTGTTTTATCTCTCAGCGAAGATGTTGAAAAAAATAGTCAAGGAAGTTTTATCACAGAGGGCTCGTACTATGATAACTACGAAGATCAAAGGCATTAGCGACATAGATAAAAGCGTAGAGGAGTTGAAAAATGAAAATGATATCGTGTGGATTTGATAGTATCATTTCCATATTAGCCGGCGCGTGTGTCAGTGATACGTACCGACACGAAGTATCACTCTCTACTTCAGATACTATGTGCTTTTTGCAAAATTTTTTGAAACATGGTTGCTGTGCCAAGATTTATGAAGACAGAGCTTTATTGTTAAGAAAAGCTAAGCACTTACGTACCAAGTTTAAAAACAACGTGTTGACCGTTGATTGTTACGCAAGTGTAGGTAACTTCCACAGTATATTCTCGCCAACGATCCGAGTTATATAGAAACAAAATTTTGCCAGATTTGCGCTGATGAAAACACGAGAACATAGGTTATCGACCTACGTGAAGTTAGCCCCCCACTTCCGAAAAATTATTATTCTGACTATTGTTCCAGATTGTTCTAGGTTTGTTCTACATTGTTCCAGAAGTATACATTTTTAACGAAGAAAATATGATTGAAAAATTGAAAAAACGATTTTTTGGCCCAGCCCCCCACTTTTTGAAAATCGAACTTGTCTCTAATGTTCCAGGTTGTTCCAGTTGTTCTGAACATTGTTCCAAAAGCGTGATGTCGTGAGTCCAACGGTGAGGTCGCAAAAAGCAAAAATGATTTTTGACTTGCCCCCCAATTTTGAAAAATCAAACTTTTTTTGGTTGTTTCTGATTGTTCTAGTCGTTGTGAACATTTTTCCAAAAGCGCGATGTCGTAAGTCCAACGGTAAGGTCGCAAAAAGCAAAAATGATTTTTGACGAGTACCCCACTTTTGAAAAATCAAACCTTTTCTACTTGTTCCGGATTGTTCTAGTCGTTTTGAACATTGTTCCAGAAGCGCGATCTCGTACGTCCAACCGTGGACTCGTCAAGTTCGTAAAAGATGTTATATCATCTAATTTTTTTGAAATCAACCGTCTCCAATAAGTTTCACGTTGTTTTTACCGTTCGGAATATTCTGTATAAAAGTTGTTCCTAATTGTTCCAGACTTGTTGTTCTGAATATTGTTTCAGGTTGTTCTAATTGTTCAGAACAGTTTCAGTAGCGAACAAAGTTGCATTGGCTGCCGGTCGTTAAGATCTTGAGCGTGGCGCTGGCGTCTCTGATCGTGTAGTGGGGAGGGTAGTAGAATAGTGGGGTGAATAGCTATGCCACTATATAACGAAGCGCATCGCTCCTGAAGTTTTCGCTAACAGCTAAAAACAAAGAAATTGACTACTAGCGCCGCGTTCAGGATCTCTAAAACCGACAGCAATCGCAACTACGAGCTCTACAGCCGTACGCTCGCACAGTGATTGAGCGCGAAAGCACCAGAGCGAAATCTTTGTGCTCAACAACTCTTGAGTTTTCAGTCCGTATATGTATTGTAACATTGCAAGGTGCACCTGCCGTTACAATCAGCTCCCGAACCCTTAGGCGGCGGTAGTTAAGGAATTTAGCGTGAATGTGGGAAGCACGAATGCGTTAGAGTAGCCGTGAGGTTAAGACCTAAAATCCGAGAGGCGACCGTGACTGTACTGAGACTATAGACTGTATTTCTAATTCTGCTTGTTTTTTTTTTACACTTTCTCTATTATGTGGGAGACATGGCCAAAGTGTTGGTGGAGTACGACTTGACACGACCGACACACACTTACGTGGACGATTCAGACCGTATGAGGCCCACCTAAACTTCAGGCCGCTATGCCCCTGGGGGCCTAATCCTACGTCGAGCAACGAAAGAGCCGGCGAGAACGCGGGGGAGTGCCGAGGGCACTCAGCGACGAGGGAAACCGGTGGTGGAGGTGATTCCCGCCACCCCCAAGAGCCAGCGAACCGCGTTCCGCCAGAAGAATCTTCGAGGATCCCCCTGTACGAATTTGAAGTTTCGCGCGTAGGGCGGCCAGACCGCCATAGTTTACGATCTAGCAATCGATAGGCAAATCGATAATTACCGGACTGCCGAGGGTGCGCCACATCGGCGCCATGCGGTCTCGCTAGATCACTCTGCGTTAGGCCGGCGAGGTAGCAATAGTCGAGAGCTTCGTTTGTTGAGTTGCGTTATCTTTGGTTGAGCGTGCGATTTGTTTTGAGTGTGTGGGAGCCCGCGAGGGAAATAATTAACGGTCCAGTGAGGATGGATTTCGCCTACGAGGCCGAAGAATTCCTAAGGTGGCTGGAAAGCGGTAAGCGTTAGCTAACTTTACCCAATTTCCGATTTGAATCCGGCAACAGCCGTCTGCCATCTTGCTTTGATCTAAGCCACGAGGCTCTTTAGTGATTTTGGGATTCAAATAACGACGACCCCCGAGTCGGTAGGCCGTCACCAGTGTCCTCACCCTAATAGAGAATTTTCGCGTAGTTTGTTAAGTACGATTATTCGGGTCGAAATTTGTTATTTTGTCGCGTTACGTCCTACCGCACACGAGTGCGAGAAGGACAGCCTTAGTTCGGCACGGTCGCCGTCTCTCTTCCTCCTGCGAGTAGGCTCAGTCGTTGAGTACAGGCGTGAGCCTGTTTTGGTTTTTTTTTTGCGTCTCTCGTATTATTATAATTTCAAATTTCCGTTAGCCTACGAAGGCAGAGTTAGGTTAAGTTAGTGTTAAGTTCCAATTTTGTAAATAGTTAATTAGCGAGGAGGCCTAGCCTCCCATAGGCCCGCCGGTCGCCTATATTTGTTGTTACTTTACTAGATTTTGGGTTAATTAGTCCTGAACACCTCGTGGTGACTATTCTATTTGTAAATTGTGATATTGTTCCGCGAGGTACCGATTTGCCGAGTTAATCATTAGCTCTTTATTTTTCTATTATTGCTGTCCTACGTGGAAGCTCTAGTTTTTCTATTATTGTTGTAAAACTCGCAAATCGAGGCGAGGCCGCCTTTACACGGCCTGCAGCCGACTAGTACCCGAGGGCGAGTACCCCCGGGTACGCACGATCATTGTTATTATTTTTACATCCGTTCTTTTTTCCATTTTATTAAATAAATTTTTATATTTTTGTTAAACTCAACTCCACGAGTAATTATTCTACGCCGAGCTCATCCTTCACTTGATCCCGACCCCTCTCCGCGGTACTGTTGCTAGCCGCCGCATAAGATTCCGTTGGACTTTGTTTTGTTTAGAAAATTTCGAAAGTGGCGAGTAGTCGCCGTGCGCCCAAATCATTTTAAAATTCGAGTTTTTTTCTTTAGCTGATTGTCGACTGGCTGGTCCCGAAGCCTAGTGATCCGGTCTAGTCTCGAGGGCTAATAAAAAGTCACCTCACACATTATCTATATTTATTAAATTACCAACGCCTTCATGCGTCTATAGTTTCTATAAAAAATATGTCGCGAAATTTCTCTCACAATAAGAAGAGATAATGAGGTAGATGAATATTGCCCACCCAACGTAGATATAGATGAGGGAGGTGTGATGTCAGGATCTTTGCATGAAGCAATGGATGGCGGTGCTCTTCAAAATATAAGATATAGGTAGTAATAACCACACCCAACATGCTGCAAATATTAGAACCAGGTTTATGAATTATTTCATCAATGAAGGTGCTGTTGCTTGGCAACATGAAGCAGCCCGACGGTAATGATGGTTCGATTCAGTTTCAAAACTTGTATCAGTACCAAAGCCTAGAAACGTGAAAGAATACTGTCAACACTATACATTACTTGTTTTCACTCGCAAACGTGTACATATCCTATTATGAATGTGCTGATGTATCAGAATGATCTCTACCTACAAAATCAGGACCTGTAAAATGTAAAATATCTGTAAATATTGGAATGTTCATTAAAGTTCGTAGAAATCAGATGGTGATAATGGCGTTGTTGCATTAATACCAAAAGCACTGACTTGTATCAAATGGAGTAAGGTAAGTATGACAAATTCCATCAGTATAGAAAATTGTTATAACATTTATTTTAGTAACTCATTTATTACGTTCAGGTAACAATGGAACAAGGTTGAAATTATTTAAAATTCAACACTTGCTCGATAGGAAACTCTGCCATTTAACTCCACTTTCAATTCGATAAAATTTTTAAGATATAGTAACAGAAACTATACTATCAGGTAATAAACTATCATAATATCACAATACAATTTGAATTGCTTTCAGTTCTATAGTACGATAAGTACTAATAAGTAGGTAGTATTGATAAGTATTTTATAATAAGTAATAGTAATAAGTGACTCAACATCAAAAGAAAATAGCATCACGTAAATATTCGGAATCCAATAATTGGATAGTTATTTGAAAATAAATACGCATAGAAAATGATGGGTGAAGAGTTATTTTTGCATTCTAAGTATGTGAGACTTGTCTTATTCTGACAGTGACTTCTTTATCAATAGCCAAGTTAAGAAGATGCATGGCAAATGGCATTTTTCAGTCGCCGGTAGTCTTCTGATGACATTTGCAATCACCTCGGTGATGTGACCTATGTCATCTGTTGGTTTGCCGATAACAGGCTGCATAATGTGGGGTGGCAAAACAGGTGAAGCGATAGGCTCCTGTAAAGCAGTTGCAATCTTTTACAGTAGGACGTCTGAATTGCTGCTTCGATTCTTCTGTTTTGTATGCCTCTTCGCATCTGAATCACTCTCATCTTCTGGTGAAGCCAAAGCTAGATTGCTTGTTGTGCTAAAATTCAATACCGCATTATAATATAGTGAAATTTGTTGGAAGCTTGTATACTTGTGTAGTATCAGTGAGTCCTGTGGGTGTTAGGAAATAAGGTCTTAGCATTTAAGAGAAAGAATAACGGACACTACGGGCTTTCTTTCAGTTCGGGGAGGAAGTCATAAATTTAAGTTGTATAGGCTAGTGCGATATCGGTCTCAGTGGAGGCTGGCCAGATCTCACTTGAGAGTGGCATTTTCCAGTCTGGACCTGTACACACCATAGGCTTAGATTTAGTGTTTATTCTATTTTACGGAGTGAGTGGGAGAATGGAGGGTTGAGTGTTTTTTCAAGAGTGGTGTGGCGGGGTTGAGTGTCTTGCCCCCCGATGACGAGAAGGCAGAACGTTTATGACGAGCAAAGAGAGCAGACGTGCAGATATCATATTCTACTGATAACTTCTTAATTTGAATAAAGAATCACTTAGTAACTTTTACCCAACTAATCCTGTTGATAAATTAATTCCCACACTTGTTACTTCTATATTCAAGGTAGCAAGTCATACGTCACTGAATTGTAACACACCTTCTAACCCTTTGCACGTCCTTGTAAAACAGCATCAGGTCATACCACCTCCACTTTCTGCGTTTAGTGGCACCCGCACCACTCACTTTTGATTTTGTTTCCTCGTTAAGGCACCTCATGAAGCAATCTTTCAAGTTCCTCTACTTTTTTGCAGCCTCAGCAGCTGATAGTTGTCCTGTAAGAAAATGAGTGATAGTGTGGGCTTTTGAGTATTGAGACTTGGCTATGAAGACCACCTGCAAAAAGGGCAAAATAAACCAAATATGACATGAAACTGGATCATTTTACTGCAATACATACCATTCAGTGCTTTGAATATTTCTTCCCACTGGGCAGCCATGGCTGTTCTTCCTCGTTGTGTAATCGGTAGTCTATGATCCCACAGAAGCGGGCGGCTTTACACCTCAGTTATCAATCCCTCTTCAATATCTATACATGACTCTGAGACGCTCTCCTCTTAAGACAAATTACCACTATCAAGTTCAGTCATTGACCCAGTTGTCACTGAGTTTTCAGCTGTGAAGTCAACTGGTGAGGAACACGTTTCCTCGGGAAGGAGGGCTTCGATGATTGATCCATCACCCGCGCGAGGAAAAAATTGGCCGTTATCGGTTATAATAACGTGATCATAGCCTCGTGTACACGAGTGCGTCAGCATGTTCTCTTGATCTACTTCGCTTCGGCAAACGCCACATTTTAGGGCCATAACCTGAAAATAATATAATATCCATTCGGCAATGTAGTTGGGACTTCTGATAATCATAATTATATTGGTCATTTCCATTAACTTGCTAGGATCGAAAATTTATATGAGAAATCTAATGAAAACCTACTAACCTCATCCATGTGCGTCCTGTTTTTCGTGGTTTGAACCGGCTTCGTCGCATACAAGATAGAATTCTGTCGCACGAAAGTTCATCTCGGATCTACTTTCGTGCGACAGAAAGTACTCGACATGCGACGGAAATACACCCACTCCCCGTCAATTTGTAATCAATCAGCGTGGTTTTGTCGCGCGACAGTTGTCGCAGTCGCGTGCATGAAATACCACCTTTACGCGACGTGCTCATTTGAGGTCATCATTTATTATATTTATTTGTACTGTATATCTCGTAAAAATTGACTGAGTAATATACACCATAAGTGCAGTGTCACGCGACGTGCCTATTTGAGGTTATACGTTAGACAATGTCAATAACAATATAATTTATCTAAACTAATTATCTAAATCATATGATATAATATTCCGTTAAAGGAGATTAATTAAATTTATTTTTTCTCCATAATGCAAGACATAAAAGAAGATATATTTTTGATTGGAGATACACATCATCAGATTGCCGGAAATCACCTGCTATCTAATAGCGTTTTCGATTTGTTTGCACTGGGGTGCACCGAGGTTGCTCGACAATTTGTACATGCTCTACGCCAGTTCATAAATCGAGCACCGATGGAGGACAGGTCGGCTATGATTGAGCCGCGCGCTATCGCAAATCGAACAAAAGTGCTCTGTTATTTTGCATCTCAAATATTTGATGCTCACTACACAATTACGCGTCGTTTAAAGTTATTCGTATAATTACTATGGTTCACTGTATTTCGGAAATGAATAAATTCAGGTTAAAAAACTTCATTGCAAACGATAAAGGCCAGCAAGTACGCACAAGTGGTGGGATTTTGTGTACATTTCAAGATGAAAATGGTACGTACAATTTTATAATTAACAAATTATTATAATATTCAACCTATAATTGCAGATTGTAACCGCAAATAATTTATCTACAGTTATATTTCAATGTGTTTATCTCAATTTCAAATCTTCATCCTAGTCAAATACAAGTATTAAAATAATCATTTTTGTAAGAAAAGAAAGAATAATAGTAGTTGCAGAGGAGGTAGTTGCACCAACTGCTGAAAGTGGACGTTATCCAGGTTGGCATGCAGTAAAAAATATTTCTGAACTAAACTATACTTTTTTTAAGCCTGCCTTGATTGAGCCTGTCAACGGTTCGGGGCGAATTGTAACGGCAGTCCGATACTGCAATGTTACAATTTATTTGAATACCCGGTGACGAAACATTCCATTTGTTATTACCAATTATATTATTCAAACGGAATTTTGAAGGCGAGAACACGCCTCTAAAAATCTGAAAAAATATGAGCGTGTTCCTTGATTATTTCTCTAGAACACTGTCAATTTATAGGATGGAACTCAGATGGAAAGTATTTTTAAACCATAGATTGATAAGTGACGGTGCGCGCCGGCGTTTAGCGACATGGCTCATGTCACGGAGCTAGCGTAAGGAGTCAATAGTGGATATGCGAACCTACATTGAAGGAATCATCTTGTGGTGAATAATATCAAGATTCGCGGCAGCGAATCGCCACCAAGTACCAAGCCCCAAAGTTTTTTTTTCATATTTTTATTTTGAAGGTAGGCGAGCGCAGCCGGGAATTATTTACCCGAGGCAACGGTTTATACCTGTAAACATACCGTTATATCTCCCGAATGCGTGGTTATTATCGGATGAAATTTACAAGGTTATGAATCCCAGTCCGAATGAGTTCGTTGTTCAAATACGAACAGAATCGGTTTTTTAGTTCCAGAGATATTAACTGTTGAAGTTGATGAAAAAACACAATCTTCTTCTTCTTCTCCGCCCAATTTTTCGCTAGACGCTTGATAGGGACCACGATATCAATCGAACGGCTGTATGTATCGACTTGAGATTTAAAACGTAGCTACTTTCCATCGAAATCTAGCTCCCTATTGATTTTGGTGCGAATCTGTACTCACACTCGGTCAGGAGATTTTAATAAAGTCACAAAGCGCTTAGTACGGCAAAATGGCCGCCCGAGGGCGTTAATTAAATTTTATATATTTTTTCATGGTAATTTGGGCTGGACGCACCACCTTAGGTAGGTGCATTCCTCCTGAAAACTAATAATTTCCTTTACCAAAACTTCGAAAGCCTTCTAGAGAATAGTTTCGGAGCTACACAAGACCTTACATTAGTTGACCGATCACAGAGCTTATGAGTGATCGAGGCAGGGCCGGTTCAAGAGTGCAAGTCGAGCAGTGCCCGCGGAGGATCGATTTTTATTGTACGACGTTTCAGTTAGATTAGATTCCTAGATAAGTATGACGGCGTCGTCTCCTGGAGATGTCTTGGTACGGCATTCACCTCCGTCTCGTCGTCCTCATCCTCTGATTCATACTTCCAGGTCCCCCACCCAGTGATTCTCGTAGTCTAGATCCTCGAAATCGTAGTCTCATTTGTCCAGATCCTCAGCTGTGTAGCTCGCGTAGTCCAGGTCCTCCGCTCCGTAGTTTGAGTCGTCCAGGTCCTTCGCTCCGTAGTTTGAGTCGTCCAGGTCCTGCGCTCCGTATTTTCAGTCGTCCAGGTCCTTCGCTCGGTAGTTTGAGTCATCCAGATCCTGCGCTCCGTAGTTTTAGTCGTCCAGGTCCTTCACTCCGTAGTTTTAGTCGTCCAGGTCCTTCACTCCGTAGTTTCAGTCGTCCAGGTCCTTCGCTCCGTAGTTTTAGTCGTCCAGGTCCTGCGCTCCGTAGTTTTAGTCGTCCAGGTCCTCAAACTACGAAACGAACGACTTGGGCGACTGAAACTACGAAACCGAAGACTTGGACAAATGCGACTACGATTCCGAGCATCTGGACTGCGAGAATTACGGAGTAGGGGATCTGGACAACTGAAACTATGAATTAAGGGATCAGGACGACAAGAACGGAGGTGAATGCCGTACGAAGACATCTCCGGGAGACGACGTCGTTATACTCATCTAGAAATCGAACTGAAACGTCGTAAGATAAAATTCAATCCGCCGCGGGTACTGCTCGACTTATACTCTTGACTTATACTGGCCCTGTCTTGATCTCTCACAGCCCTGTGATTGGTCAACTAATTTCTTCTGTAGCTCCGAAACTATCAGTCCCTTGAAGTTTTGGTAAAGGAAATTTAGTCTTAGATTTCCAGGAGGAATACACCTGCCTAAAGTGGTGCGTCCAACCTGAATCACCCTGTATTGTAACTTTTTCTGGTTATGCTTCACCAGCAGGAGGCTGGTGAAGTTAACCTAGTCCGCGTGTGTTCTTTGTCACGGGTGAAATGTAATTTTTGGAGCTTCTCTAAGGGGAAAATTGGAAAAACCCTGAAAACCCTAATACAGACTCGGATGGATGTTACCCCACCAGAGCTGCCTCCCTACAGACTTGGGATATGTTTGACTCACAGACTAGGGTGCCAATTATAGCTATACCGTAGCTGCCTTGAGTCAAATTCACCGAAGCTGCCTATTACAGACTTGGGATATGTGTGTTCTCGGACTAGGGTACCAATTATAGCTATACCGTAGCTGTCCAACACACTCACCGAAGCTGCCTTTTAGCTAAACAAGTGAATCTACGTTGCTGAAAGATGAATTTAATTTTTAATTAGTGAAAAGGGATCTTTGAAAATAAATTGATAAGAGTCAGATTTCTATATTTGTTCAATATCTGGTATCATTTGCATAGCTAGCAAATAATACTAGTATTGGCTGAATCAGGTATTATGAGGAAAGAAAATTATAACAAAAATCATAACTTTACCAAGTAAAATAATTCATAAAGAAACATAAATTAAATGTCTTGAGATCTCAATTGAATCAAGTAAAGTGAAGTAATGAAATGAAATATACTACATAAGAAAAGAATACAAAAGAAAATCTAAAATCTAAATTATCCTAATTCTTATAATTAATTGCGCTTGATTGTTTCTGTTTTCGGAGTTTTAGTTTTATATTTGAATTTGGAATTGATTGAGTACAAATACTGCTTTAGCTATATGACTCTAACAGAAGTGATTTTTGATTCTACTTGGCCGCTTTGGCACGAAGTGAAAGATATGATAAATTTTAGGTTAGGAAGAATTGAAGAAGAGTTAATGTGAGTCGCACTGCCGCTTTGGCTAGATACGCTGATTTGCGTCTCAGCGTTGCTCTTTATATACCGTTGGTGACGTCATCAGACGTCACCCCACCTGCGCGAAGCGTATGTGCGGTGTACGACCATATCAGCATAGGCTGGTATAGCCGTACACGTTACAGTATATTAATTACGATTCTCGATCTATAAGATATAATCGACTTGACGAAAATCAACAATCTCTTGAAAGCAAACATTGAATGAGTCATTTTACGCGTTACGATCTCACGCTATCATAGAATCACGCAACGAATAGTTATACGAAGATCGTTCGGTACAGATCAATATTGGTAGATCTGCACTATCTGACTTCATTCTGAGTTGTAGGCGTGTACAACATATCCATCGGATGCGAGTGCGATCTATCTTGAAAATATTGGACGTATTACTCATATTAAACGTCTGTACGGTATGCGGCATTACGCGGCTTACAAAAAGAAGTGAAATCCGGGTCCAAAAACATCTGAGGTGTAAAAAACTCCGCCAAGTACCCAAATTATCTTACAATGAAAATTCACGACAATATCGATAAGATAACACCGTCGACTATTGGCCCGTCCGGCACTGTGGTTGCACGCGCGGGATAGAGTACCGTTGAAGCCGAAGAAGTTGTAATGCTCGGCTGCTGGGTGCTATCAAGCAGCGAGTCACACCCCGCGTACGGATGCCGATTCATATTCAATAACTGAGACAGTAAATGCGATATTACTGTGATCACGATTTGTAAATTAAAATATTGCAACGCGCAGCTGCGTTCATTAAGTATACAGCACGCTCTTTATATGCATTTTGTCGAATGTATTGTATTATGGGGTGCATATATATTTGCTTAATGTAAATATAGCGCGATATTGCATTCCCTTTGATACTCGTGGGCGGCCGGGCGCAATTTTCGTTGTTTGCTGATAACGAAGTCAATTTCGAAGGTATATCCTATATCCATAGATATTCGCGGGGTTATAATTTTTATCATTTTCGAATTATTAACGTTCGTGTCATTGTGGGCTTTTTTTTTCATTTCGTTTATTTCTGTGGAAGGGTTTCAGGGGGCGGGTCTGTTGAAATTAAAAAATTACCAAAACAAGGACCTGTCCCTCAACGACTAGTGAGTCTATTTGATCTAAGCTTCAACGAACTCTTTTATTTTCTGTTGATCACTTTTCTTCGACATTTGGTTTACTTTCAACTGAAATTAAAATATGAACAATATTAAAACTCATAAATAAGATAACATCTTTTCATAAAGTGAAATAACGCTTCAGTTCTCACTGTTCGTTATATACATATTGTCATACATAGAGAAGTGTGTAAAATCCTTAATTGCCGCAGCTACCTTGAAAGGCTTGGAGACACTAATTCAAACGAAACGGACGAAGTTTATGGCGGCCAAAGTATCCAGGGCGCCTTCGAACATTTCTTCGTCATGCGAGTCTGGCGTCGACCAAGAAAAGGTACAGTGCCGTCGACGACTTAGGAGAACGTATCCATTCTAAAGCACGTCCAAAGATAATATATATGTACAACTAATATTTTGCCGTGTTAATTGTCAGGGTGAAGGCTCTAAGAAGCGGCTTGATGGCGCATCAAAAGTGAGCAAGAAGAACGTTGCTACGGGTAAGGTGCACCGGACACGGGCAGATTGGCAGACGGGCCAAAGTACGGCAGTTAAGCCGGTCGCGAAGAAAGTTATTCCGGATAAACGGAGTGTTAATACTGCAGAGGATAGAGGCGTATGTGACGAAAGCTTGCATGAATGTAGGACGCGTTCGCAGAGTGTCCGGCATAAAGAAAAATATAGCAATGACGCAAAACTTGCATTACCAAAAAAGAAAGACGTACGCGAGATGAACTACCAAGAAAGTGCTCAGAGACGTAAAGTAGAGTCCGTTGAAGGAAGTAATATAAACGAAGGACGAAAATCACGAAGAAAAGATGGTCAGGCAAACCCGACTGATTACACGCGCCAAAAGGATATCCACGAAGGCAATGACGCGATACGTAATTACGAACCACCGGTCGATAAGCCACGAGATGCAGTTGCATTGCAGAAAATTACATTACCAAAAAAAAAAAGACGTACGCGAGACAAACGACCAAGAAAGTCCTCAGACACGTGAAATAGTGTCTGTTGAGAGAAGTAATATAAAGGAAGGAAGAAAATCACGAAACGACGAAGACAAAGCCGTGACAAAGCCTCAGGACAAACACCGTAACTGTGCGGAGGTAAGTTTTATGCATATTAATAATTAATCCCTTCTATGTCCTTTGTGTGCGGTCACGTACGATTACCACACTGTTCATGCAGATAAGCATATATCGCTCATTACTTACTATTCGCACGTTCGTGATTTCCGCAGCTCGCGAATCTGATAAACACGAAGGACGACCAGCATCCGAGCACTGATGAGGATGGATGTGAGTGTGGGGCACAGGTTCCGAAGTTGAAGCGTGAGATTGCAATGTTAACGAAGGAAAACAGGGCGCTGAGGACGCTGAACGTCGATTTGCAAAGTCGTATTATGGGGAATGTGGACAAAGTTAAAGGTAAGCGATTTTTGTTTATAGTCACGATGGTTGTTCGTATAATATCCGTTTCGAATATACCTGCCGAAAACCGGTTGTTCTTCATATAAATCCGACAACCGCCTTTTTTATTTGTTTTCGGTTGAATTCGTTGTTCGGACCAAATTTTAGCGACGATAACTAATATTGAAGAATCTGCAAGGGTGAATATACGTGAAAGAATAGAGCGAGGGCTGGACATGCCTGTGGGATTCGTAGATGGTTCGACCGATCAGGTTTGACACCAATTGTTATTATATCAATCCATCGCTCCATTAGTAACCAGCCAATCATTATCATGGAAGTCAGACGTGTTGTATATACGAAATATTTGATGAGAATCATTTTTCAGCCAACATTGCGGATTCCGATGCATAATTGATCGTTTTTCAGGTTCACGCAGGCGCCGGACACTGGATAAAGAAGTTAGATTACGACTTGTTGCGGAGAAGAAGGAGGTTAACGCCGCAATCGTTCATAAGACGCGTTGCGATATTGATATTTGGCGAACGAGTCCTGCGGGCATCTTCTGTGACGGGTACAATAAGCAACGCAAACGCTAAACGACTGCAAGGAATACAACGGCTGGTACCCAAACTAGCTCTGAACCAGTCGGGCTTGGATGCGGTTATGTGTAAGCTTGACTTTGTTGGTTGTCATCAAATGACGGTTGCTACGCATTGTACTGATCCAGTGGTGTTCGTATTTTGTTACAGCTATATCGAGACATTGGATGCAAGAGGTCGGAGTGTCGGAACGTGATATAGCGAAGCATATGTATGGCTGTCGTACGTACATCGCGAAGAAGATCAGTGATCTGAATCGTCCACCGAGGACAGATCGAAAACGAAATGAAGGTGGTCGAGCAATCAAGCGAAAACGTGTATCGTCGCAGAGGGTAAATGATGAATCCAGCAGCAAAGATGCAAGTAATGAAGAGAATGAAGAAGATGAGGGTAATGGAAAAATTTCCGAATCTGAAGAAACTGGAGATAAGGAAAAAGATGAAGAAACTGCACGAGATCATGAAGAAGATGAAGAAACTGCGGGAGATAATGAAGCAGAAACTGAAAAAAGTAGTGAAAAAATTGAGGAAAATGAATCAACTGACGAGACTGAAGAAGATGAAAAACAATTAGATTCTGAACAAATTGCAGCTGAAGTTGAATCAACATTTCTACATTACAAAAGACCAGAAATCACGTCGATCCGGGTTATTCGACCGGCTACTGACACACGACGCAAAGCAGAGTCCACCCGGCCTGAAAATGAAGCAGCTGACAAAGATGAATATAAAACAGATGACGGAGATGAAGATGAAGCAGCTGACAGACATGAAAATGAAGGATCGAGCGATATTGACGACTCTGAAAGATTATAGACGGAGAGCCCGTGACAGATTTCACTAAGCGTTTTCAGCATGGTCACAAAATTGTAAGACGCTATGTACGGGGTTCGTATTGTGGAAACCGTGAGTCTGGCAGGTCAGTCCCCTTGCGTTCGAATACCTGGTCCAGGTAAACAAACGCGTTTTTCAAGTCATTTCAGCACAGTCAATTCCAACTCAGATCCGATCTACTATTATGTCACATTATTATGTTGAACAGCCAGACCGGTAGCTTGATGATAATATTGTGGCAGACTGGATTATAATCATTCAAAAAATATGTATTTTCAAGCGATAGCAGCGGGTCTGCCAATTTTATTTTTACGAAGTACTATGTCCCCCTAGATCACTTGGAGAATGCCATACGAAAATTCCGTTGCGAAAACCTTGAAAATAATTAATAAAGTTCTGCGATTTTGATCTAAAGTGGTGGTGCGCGCGGAGAGCAGCGGGACGGGGGCTACACGAAACGAGGGGACCGGCCGCGTAGAGGGGATAGAGCTGCTATGCAACGGTCAATTGTTATTAAATATCGTGATGTGACATTTCACAGTCGGGAGTTTTTTAAATTTCAATTTTTTAAATATTGTTAAAGAAAATTTCCGACAGAAATGGCTCCAATAAAAAATTGTTGTGTAATATGTAAAAAATACGTTGAAGAAAGAATCGTGAAATTTACTCAAAAATTACTTTACAAGTGTCAAACTGCGTTAGCTGTGAGAAAGGCACATAAACTCCAGTATCACGGGCTTCAGCTACCTATCGCTGTGGATGAAATCAGTGGATACCATCCAAGATGCTACAGAAGCTTGACGGCTGTAGGGAAAAAATATTCTATACAGAGCGCATCAATCTTGTTGAGCTCAGAGTCGGGTAATTCATCCGAAGAAATTCAAAACCAATGCAACCTCCAACAACTTTCTACTTCTTCGCAAGAAATTCGAAATGATTGTCCCCTCCAACAGCCTTCTACTTCATCGGAAGAATTTCGAGCGCGAGAACCTCCACAGGACGAGTCAAACACTTACACTCCCAATCAACGATCAAAAGTATGCATATTTTGTGAAAAAGATCGTAAAACTCATAAAACTAAATTTCAGAAGTTGTGTATTGGTGAAACTGATTCTCTTCATGTTATAAAGGAATACGCCTCCGAAACCCATGACCTCGAAATGTGCAGAAAAATTGACGAATATGCAACGTCCAGTGACGTGGTATATCATGCAATTTGTAAATCTGCATACTACAATCAATATAAGTCTTCTATTCAAAGCAATAAGAAAACAACCTGGCGTACTGCCAGAGAAAACCACAAACGAGCCTTCGATAAGTTACATGATTACATAGAAAATGAAATAGTTCAACGTGGGAACAGCATTTTTTTATCATCATTATTCACTGTTTACACTGAAATCTTGACTGAAATATTTTGTGAAAATTTAGAAAATGACGAAGACCTTGCCTTCTCAGAGCAGCACCTAGAACAAAAAATCATGTCAAAATTTCGTGATCGAGTTGAAATCATCACCATGCACCACAGAAAAATTGTGGTTGGTTCAAAAGGTGTTAATAGCCAAATAGGTGAGGTGATATTCTCGTCATTAGAAGAAAAAGATGTACTGCAAAGAGCTGCACTTATTTTAAAAAGAGATCTGTTGAATATAAAGAAATGTGAGCTACCTGAAAATTTAACATCCACAGATGTGGTAAAAGGTGAGTGTTCAACACCCCAATCATTGCACACATTTTATACGACTATGATAGGTGGTTTGGATTGCCGACGTAGAAATAATCCTGGTCATTTAAGAAAAGTCAATTCTTTATGCCAAGATATTATTTATGCAGTCTCGAATGGAAAAATTAAAACATCAAAACACATGACTCTTGGCATAACATTAAAAAGTTTAACAAGCAGCAGAAAACTAATAGATATTTTGAACAGATATGGCCATTGTTGCTCGTATAACGTAATTGAAGGAATCGAAACTGAGCTGACTTATGCTGCAACTGAAGAATTACGATTGTCTCCAGCAGGTATATCGTTAGCTCCACATCTAACATAAGTACCGGAGTCGCTTTTGATAATTTTGATAGGTTCGTGGAAACCATTAATGGCAAGGATACACTCCACGACACTGTCGGAATTATATTTCAATTTGAAGAATGCAACACTAATCAATTTGAAAAACTACCTTCAGACGAAAATGAAACAGTACCTGAAAATGAAACACATGACGTTGATGATGATTTTCGAGCTGGAACACCTGGAAATGAGGATGAAGAAATTCGCGAGATGGACATGTATGAAGTCGTTGATAATTCGCGAGCCGCAACACCTGTGAATGAAAATGAAAATTCACTTCAAAGTCGGAATGACTACGTTTTCGTTGAACCCCGAGTGCCACCATCTTCGATGCAGACTGCAAATACAAGAAGAAGAAGAGTAAGAAGAAGAAGAAGCTTCGATGCAATAGTTCCTGACATACCGGCATACCCTAAAAAACCACGAATGATGGAAAGTTTATTGCCAATAAATTACGGTACGAGAGAAAACATCCCTGAGCAATTGGCATTTTCAGCACAACTTGATTTGCTGTGGATGTTTTCGCATGCTCTGAAAATACCCAATTCGCCAATGTGGGTTGGGTTCAATAGCAAACTGTACCGGAACAATGGTCCCAAACAGAGAGTGCTTTATCTTCCTCCTATAAACTTTTCTCCAACTGATACTTCTGTTGTACGACAAACCTTGTTTGACAGTATAAAAATTTCGAACGAATGTTCCCAAAGATACATCCAAGTTACATACGACCTAGCGATTTGTAAAATAGCAAATCAGATTAAATCTATGGAAGCACCACTGTTCGATAATGTATTCATTCACTTGGGCCAATTTCACATCATGATGGCATTTTTCAAAGCCATTGGTAAAGTCATCGAGAATAGCCAGTGGATCTGTGAACAGCTTCATAAGTGGAAAACACTTCAACCGGTGTAAACGATTACATCCCATGGTTTCATTAGGGCTCCAAATTTTGCATTTCGAAGCATTCCTTGAGCAAGAGAACGTAGAAGTATCTGATGACGTCGTATCGAATATTAAAACTATTCAAGAAACTGGAAATATCACTGAGAATCTAAACGAGTCACTTTCAACATTATTGGCTCAATATGGCGAATACAGAAAAAGAACGCTCGCTGGAGAATTCGGGCAAACATTTCAGTTTTATTTAATATACACAAATCTAATAAATTATTACCAGCTTCTATCCAAGAGCATTCGGACTTCCGATTTCGAGCTATATAAATACATCCTACCCAAAATGAGCAACTTATTCTTCATTTTAAATCAACCGAATTACGCTCGATGGTTGGTGAAATATCATGATAACCTACTGAAAGTTGATGATACACACCCTGGATTAATCGAAGAATTTAAAAAAGGCTCTTTCGGTGTTAAACGAACGGACAAACCATTTTCTAGACAACCAATCGATCTTACATTGGAGCAGATAATTAATGCCGATGCAGGGAGAAAATTGACTGGGATCTCACATTTCACAAACTCGATATCTGCTCGCCAACGATGGGCGAAAAGCCATGGCATTCGATCAACAATAATAAGTCACGTATATGCTGAAATTGGATTAACAAAGGCTCAAGATGTCACGTCGGACCTAGAGCCCAATAAAATGAAAAAACATGTAGCTGGCGTGAGAAAATTCATGTGCGTCATTAAAGAAAACATGAACCCATTCAGCATGGATATCGAAAGGAGCCTTCTATTCAACATTGGAACAGGAAAGGCAGCACAAGAATCAACAGCAAATTTTCTTTTGAATATTGAAGTAAATGGCAACCGTTTACGTGAGAGTTTCATCTCCGAATGTTCTGGAGATCCTATGAGATTTGAGAAGGTGATTAAAAGACAAATCATCGAGAATTTTTCGTCGGAAACTGTGAAAAGGAAAATAAAAGTTGCAAATAAAGTTCAAGAAATTCGAATGCAACGAGATTTGTTTGGAAGGATACTTGGAATTTCAATGAAGAAAGACGTTGATTTAGAAAAAGTCATGACCTATCCTGTGACTCCAGTGCCAATGTCAATGTGCCACCCAGATGGAAAAATATACAAAACCACGAAATCTTCTTTGATGAAGATCTTGGAACGACGTATAGAAACTCTGAAGCCACCACCATTTGATGTTGTCATTCTTGATGGCTTCTTCATACTCCACTTGATAAGGGATGTCCCTAAGTCGTTTGGATCGATTTCAAAAAAGATTTTGCAAATGGTCACGAAGTTCAGTGCACAGAGAATCGATATTGTCTTCGATCAATATTTTTCACCATCAATTAAGGATAATGAGAGGCATCTGAGAGAGGGGTTCCAAGGCAGTAATTACAAAATTGGTGGGCCTGACCAAGTAAGACCAGCAAATTTTGCAACTGAGCTGAGAAACAGTTCCTTCAAAGAAGCACTGGTCGGATTTTTAATAGATCATTGGGCTTCAGATGAAATGGCGTCTTTCATTGGTAATAAAATCATTCACTTGAATCACAAGGAATGCTACAGATTTCACGTCTCTGATGAAAAGGTAATCCGCAATCTTGAGATACCTCTTAATTGCCCAATCCACGAAGAGGCTGATACAAAAATAGTCTACCATGTATCTAAAATTTGTTCTTCTGCGATTATTTTGATAAAGTGCTCAGATACAGATATTCTAATTATACTGCTCGGCAATATGACACGCATGTGCTCCGTACACGAAATATGGATGGAAATCGGGACAGGAAATTCCTTACGATATATCGACGTAAAAAAACTACATAATGCTTTGGGTAATTCATTATGTGATGCATTGCCAGGCTTTCATGCATTTACTGGATGCGACTATAATCCTTCATTTTTTGGAAAAGGAAAGGGAAAGCCCCTCAAGATTCTCGAAAAATCATCAGAGTACAAAAATGCCTTCAGCTCTCTTCGTGATACAAGCTCCACTCAATTATCTACTACTTTCAACATTATAGAAAAGTTTCTATGTGAAATGTACGGCATAAAAAAGATTTATCGTGTAGATAAGGCAAGATTCCATCTCTTTTCAACTAATTACAAGCCGACTGCTGATAAAGAAAAATTCAAAAAAAAATTAAAGAATTATGCTGCGTCCAATTTACCACCTTGCGAGGCTGAGTTGAAACAACATCTTCTACGAACTCAATACATCACCAGCATTTGAAGTAACGCCGATCTTGAAATTCCTTCAACTCTGAAGGCTAATGAAAATGGGTGGACTGAAGAAGATGGAAAATATGAGTTCGTATGGTTTGAAGGAGACCAACTCCCTACATTCACCAATGACGTTGCAATCGAACCAGATGAAGGCGTAGATGAAGACACGACTCAACGTAGTTTTTTTAAATTCATAATACATATTTCAATTACATTTATATCAAATTCAAAACAGTATTAAGTTCAACATTTATTTTCTAGATGGCTCGCCTGACAGTTGGGATGACGAAGGTGACGATGATACTGACATTGACAGTGACATTGAAAATTTCTATTAGAAAGAATTTTTATTTTTAGAAGGATTCATGATGAGAATAGGTTTTCAATTTTTTGAAGCCAATGAATATTAGAAATAAGCATGTGGAAAATCAGAAAAATGAGAATATTATAAATAATGAGTATAGTATTTTGGTATATGAAAAAAAAAAGATATATTGACTGTATATTATCCTGCAACTGTTTCATGATTAAATCAAATAAATATATTATTAAAATTGAAAATATTTCCGTTCTTAACTTTGATACCGGTGAAAAGTTATAAAAAAAAATTTAAACAATTTTTTTATGACAATATTCAAAAAATATAAAATTTTACAATACTCACGACTGTAAAATCTAAAATCACAACATTAAATAACAATCGATCGTTGCATAGCAGCTCTATCCCCTCTACGCGGCCGGTCCCCTCGTTTCGTGTAGCCCCCGTCCCGCTGCTCTCCGCGCGCACCACCACTTTAGATCAAAATCGCAGAACTTTATTAATTATTTTCAAGGTTTTCGCAACGGAATTTTCGTATGGCATTCTACAAGTGATCTAGGGGGACATAGTACTTCGTAAAAATAAAATTGGCAGACCCGCTGCTATCGCTTGAAAATACATATTTTTTGAATGATTATAATCCAGTCTGCCACAATATTATCATCAAGCTACCGGTCTGGCTGTTCAACATAATAATGTGACATAATAGTAGATCGGATCTAAGTTGGAATTGACTGTGCTGAAATGACTTGAAAAACGCGTTTGTTTACCTGGACCAGGTATTCGAACGCAAGGGGACTGACCTGCCAGACTCACGGTTTCCACAATACGAACCCCGTACATAGCGTCCTACAATTTTGTGACCATACTGAAAACGCTTAGTGAAATCTGTCACGGGCTCTCCGTCTATAAGGAGAAAGTTGGAAAAACCCTGAAACACTAATACAGACTCGGATAGATGTTACTCTACCAGAGCTGCATCCCTACAGACTTGGGATATGCTTGATTCCCAGACCAGGATAGCTATTATAGCTTTATCGTAGCTGTCTGAATCAAGCTCACCGAAGCTGCCTATTACAGACTTGGCTTCGCAACACTTCCAAGACTAGACTAGAAGTCATAGCTTCATTGTAGCTATCTGAGTGTCCTTACCAAAGCTGCCTATTAGCTAATCAAGTGATTCGAAAGAATCTAAGTTTGTGAAGAATTTAGTTCATCGGTAAGGAAGGTTCTGAAAATGAAAAATGAAGGTCAGATTCCTGTCTGTGTTATAATATTACAATCACTGATATTGCATAATTATGCAAGTAAGTGAGCTTGAGTTACTGACATCAATTTTACAAAAAAAATAAAAATAAATCATTTTAACAAAAAGAAAACAGTGAAAATGGTTGGTTTCGTTTTTTCGCAGATATTTATTATTATTATGGCGCCCAAACGAAAAAAAAAATTCAGTAGGGAAGAACTTTTGGCAACGAAAAGAGAAGCCGAAAAAGCCCGTTTACTTAGAATGAAGATTAATCCAATAAAATTAGCAGAACAAAAAGAGAAAGAAAGATTACAATACTTAAATTAATAAATAATAGAATAATTGTAACAATTAAATTAATTATTACAATAGCAATGGTACTCTAACTAAATTAGACGAGAATGATATCGCAGACGTGTCTGATGACCAAGTCATTGAAAAATTACCAGTTCCTGACCTGCAACTGAAGGGAAATAGTGTATTATATCAGTTCAAAAAGAGTATTGACGTTTTTGAGAAGTAATTCTAACTTTTAAAAGAAAGGGTGATTTGCTATTTAATTTTACTATATTTTACTATACATCTACTATATTTTACTATATTGTTCGAGAGAATGTCTGAAAGACGAAGTACCCGAAACTGTCTGCGTTATTAGAATTTCATATTCACGTAGTATTAAGGTCGTACTCAAATACTTTGAAGCCATGTTCATGTTACAGAAGTAACTGATTATTTTGGAGACTGTTGAAGGTTATTACATAATTATAAGCATTAAAAAATTATAAATGAGGCATATTTTTTCTTACAGCGGTTAAGAAAGGCTGATTTTTTATTCGCATAGGAGCACCTATTTTTTTTCTTTAATGTTCATATTCGTGAATTTTAGAATTAAGAATCTCAACTAAAGTATCGTTATGTTTTCAATTGACTGTTATAATATGGTTTGCTCATTAAGGTTAACAGTGAAATTCGAAATGAAACCATTGGTATTTTGCAGTAAAATGTATTTTTCCATCAGTCTCCTGGTCTACCTGTCAGTCCCCTGGCGGCAATTTTTAGAAAAACTTGAATAACTTCGAAAATACTGAATAAAGTGACTGTCCCTTCCTGGAAGACCATGATTATCATATTTGCTACCAAATCCATACTGAAACATATGTTTTCAAGAAAATGAAGTATGCGTGCGATTTCCTCCAAAAAGTTACTAAATTTTCGTAGAACCACCCTACTACAAAAATAGAACGCAAAGTAAAACACAATTGGACACAAGATAAGCACAGTGTAAACGAAGTCGGAAAAAGAAAGACACTAATGATTGTTACGCAACAATATTACGCTTGATCCGTAGTTGTGTGCGAGGACAGATCGAGCAGGTGCGCGTAAAGATCTCGTTTAAAAGCAGAGAGAGTCGTTATAGAAGTAAAGCGCGATGGAAGAGAATGCCAAAAATAGGCTGCAGCAAGCGCATAGGACCGTTGGAGAGTAGTTGTGCGATGCACCGGAATAATGAAGGTTGGAGGAATGGGTGGACGCGCTGACCGTGAAGTATGCGGGACACGTGAAAACAGATCGAGTATACAATCAGGAGTCTCACCACGCATAATTTTGAAAACTGAGATACCTAAGAAGTAGTTCCTCCTAGACGAAACCAGTAACCAGGCCAATCGAGCCCTGTAAGCAGAGATATGCGTATCCCTACGTAGATTGAAAATGAAACGGATGCATTTGTTTACCAGCCGTTCGAGAATGAGATTTTGTTCACCAGACAGGTCATTATACAGGGTGTCCCAGAACTAAGTACACAAAATGATAGGGGTAATAGAGGGGGTCGAGCTGAGTCAATTAATCCGAAGAACATGTGGTCTCCGAAGTCGCGTTCGCGAGATACGATCGGTTAAAAAAATCTCGCGGAACGCAAAAGACTGCAATTTACGGATTTCGAACGAAAACACTTTTGACGTTGAATTTTCGGCAAACATGACAACGAGGATGGCGGATGGAAATGGATAACGCTTTCAAATACAAGAATTTCAAACCAGAGTACTCTTATCAAATGCTACTACAAAAACTAGTCGTTACAAGAGTTGCTCAAAGCTACAATCTCCGACTTGAATATATAGTTGAGCTCGACGAAGCAGAGACTGAGGCATTGAAGCAAAGATGTTTTCTGTTTGCTGAAGCTCATACGCCGCCACTTGAATTCTCGCTACAAGTTCTTCTTCTGTATCAACTGATGTTTCGTACACAAGACTTTTTAAAAATCCCCATATGCAAAAATCCAACGGATTCAAGTCCGGTGATCTAGGAGGCCGAGGGAACGGCCACCCCGACCAATCCACGAATTCGGAAAGGTATCTTGTTGAGGTAATCTCGGATATTGATTTCAAAATGCGCTGGAGCCCCATCATGCTGCAACCACATTTGGCGCCTAATACCAAGTGCAACGTTTTCCAATAATTCTGGTAGAACTTCTTGGAGGAAGATCAGATAGATCTGGCCATTCAAGCGTGGCGGCAGCAAGTAAATATCAATTAGCTGGTTATCAATAATCCTCGCCCACACATTCACTCGAAATTTGTTTTGATGTTGATGGGTGGAAGTAGCATGAAGGTTAACCTGAGACCAGACATGGCTGTTGCGCGAATTTAATACCCCGTCTCGCGTAAATGAGGACTCATCAGAAAACAAAATTTTCCTCAAAAATTCCGGGTCATTCGCGTCCCGTTCCAATAATCACAAACAGAAATCGACCCGGGCAGGATAATCCTCCGGGCGGAGACCATGAACTTTCTGCCGGTGGTATGCATGCTGCTCGTCGCCCCGCATAACTCGGCAAACCGATGAACGGCTGATGCCGACTGAAGATGCAGCCGCACGGCAACTGGTCGAAGGGTTATTTTCAAAATGCTGCAGCACTTCCTCTTCCCGCTCCAGGGTACGAACAGTTCTTGGACGCCCTTGTTCACGCGTGACCTAATGATGCGCATTCAAAAAAAAATTCGTATTTCAACTGTTCGACGAATACGAAAATTTCGATACAAGTGCGCAAAGGTGGCAATGCCCCCAGACGCTGCGTGAAAGCGGATTTTCCACGCAGGCATGGCAAAAAATGATCGGAAACATACCTGAAATGCACCTGTATCACGCAATCTCCGGTCCATAACTGCAATCGTGCGTTCGTTTGGAATTACCCTATTAGGAAAGCGCCGCTCATAAATGCGTCGGGCTAGCCGTGAATTTCCATTCACAGCTCCGTATGCAAGGTGCATGTCGGCTTGTTCACCAAACGTGAATCGTGGCATTTTAAGACCAAAAAAGTAATAACACACCCGGAATAGAAGATATTGCAAAAATGAATGGAAACGATGGACTGTGTTTGGACACAGCTTGCCGTGAATGAATGATAACAGGTCATTTCCATCCCGCATCCTCGTTGTTGTGTTCGCCGAAAATTCAATGTCAAAAGAGTTTTCGTTCGAAATTCGTAAATCGCAGTCATCAAAAAGACTGCTAGCCGTTCACTGCTGTGTGCGCGGTTGCCTATATGCCGGCGCTCCGCGAGATTTTTTTTAACCGGTCGTATCTCGCGAACGCGACTTCGGAGACCACATGTTCTTCGCGTTAATTTACTCAGCTTGACCCCCTCTATTACCCTTATTATTTTGTGTACTTAGTTCTGGGACACCCTGTATACTAAGCAACAGTAGTCAATTATTGGAAAGACTAGAGAAATGACTAAGGACTTGCGCAGCTCCTGAGAAAGAGAATTCCTACCATGCTTAAGGCGAAAGAGGGTGAAATTAACCTTCTTTGAAAAAAGGCGGACATGTTTATTCCAGGACAGATTTGACAAGAAGACTACTCCGAGATTACGGGCCTCACTGACAAAAGGAATGGCAGTTCCGTTTACAATGATAGGAGGAAGAGCAAGAAGATCGAGTCGGTTGACATACGCACCATTACCCATGATCAGTACCTTGGACTTGGCAAGGTTAAGTTTCAAGTCGTTGGTGGAGGAATAATTGACGATAACATTTACGTTATGGAAGACTCTTTCCAGCGCCATCAACAGATCTGAGGGAGGGCAAGAAAGATATAATTGTGTATCATCGGCGTGAGACAGGTGTTTGGTATACAGGAGATCAGCACCAATATCACTGATGAAGATAGAGAACAATAGTGGTCCCAGCACAGATCCCTGTGGCACACCGGTGTTTGTGCGCCTCCACATTGAAATCGCACCACTGTCATGTACCACAGCCTGGGTTCTATTCGATAAATAGAAAAAGAACCAGGTCAGAGCACTGTCAGAGAAGCCGCTGCCACGCATGGCCAGATGAGGTACAGTATCGAAAGCCTTACTAAAGTCGAGTAGGACGAGAATGGTCAGCTGCCCATTGTCAACCGCTCGTCTCGTGTCCTGACATAGTTTCAAGAGAGCTGTCTGAGTGCTAAAGCCCCTCCTGAACCCCGATGGTAAAGGGTCCATTAGCTGGTGCCTAGTGAGGAAATCAACAACCTGCTTATGGACAAATCTCCCGAAGAGTTTCGAAATTTCCGAGATCTTGGCGACTGGTCTGATATCAGATGGCGACGCAGTAGGACAATTTTTTACCAGCGGCCGGATAAAGACGCGCTTTCAGATGGACGGAAAAGAGCCGAACTGTAGGCTAGCGTTGAAAATAGATGCCACGAAAGGAGCAAAGGGCGAACAAGGGTATTCCATCTGGCCCATGAGCAAGGGACTCAGATTTTGATGATAACAGAATAGTCTCGATCATACACGGAAAAAAATGTTTGCTGATTCTAACGAGAATCGTGGCTCTATCAGAAATATTTTCTTGCTGGCTGGGCCACTGCAATACTTTATTCCTACTGATTCCACACGTTTATTGCTGGATATTTATTCTAAGCTTAGCATAGGTTGAATTGATCTATTAGGAATATCCAGTATTCTGGTGATAAAGAATCGCACGCGCTGCTGTAGCAGACATAATGCCGAATAGGTAGTATAGTAATACCAGTATAGCTGCAACCTTACGATGTGCATGGATGTTTTCTGAATACAAGTATTATTACTCTACCTTTACCAGTATTCTCATTCTAGTTATGCTGTTACTATCGTTGTAGCTATACCAGTATTGTCGTCATACTTATACCAGTATTGTCGTTATAGGTATACTAGTACTGTCGTCATAGGTATACCAGTAGTGTCGTTGTAGGTATACTAATATTATTGCGTTGACTATACCACTAGTGTGCCGTAGCTATACTAAACTGCTGCTTGAGCTATACCTGCAGTACTGCTGCCTCGTTCATCAGTATTATTGCTATAGCAGTGTTGATATCACTGGGATGGATAACCATAGCTATTACAGTATGATTCAGGTAATGGTAATAAGGCATAACTTTGTAAGAACAGAACTTTATTTCATCAATTCGTCAGATAATCCAGTCATTATGTCCAAAAAAAAAGACAAATAAATGCAAATGAACCGAGAAGGCTGACTTTTAGATATTGTGTAGGGGGGCTCAGAACAGCTTAACCCTTCAGCACTCTCGCGAAACAATTCACTATCATTACTCTTGCGATGAGAAAATCTCTCACACCTTCTCAACTAATTTATTTTTATATTATTCATGTACTGAAATGCCGACTAGATTTATATAAGGTTAACTACATCACAGCTGTTCGCATACACTCTACATTAGGGTGATTCAAAAAAAAAAAAAAATTTTCTTTTCGAATTACCCTACTCCACATACACATCTACACACAAAACACTCTCTACGGAAACATCCGAATTGAGCCGAGCAGACTCGTTTTCTCAAATTCTGACACCCTACTTTACTATAGCGATGAGAAAAAATCTCACAGAGTCAATAAAAATATTTTTTTTTTCAATTTCGTTGGATACTATTAAAATAAAACTATTGTAATCTGAGGAAACATTAATTTTCTGACAGATGAAAAAAAAAATTGAGTATTCATTCCATTTGAAATTTTAGAGAAAATCTGATTTATTTATGAGCGTGAAAGAAAATCTCATAGCGAGAGTGCTGAAGGGTGAACTTGAAATTGTCGAATAAGATTTCCTATGAGCTTTCCCCGCCATCTTGAAAAAAAGGGGTAAATTTTGTTTTTTTGCGATAACTCCTCCCTCCGACGTGATACGAAAATTGCGAATATATATTTTTTGTTGCTTTATTTACGCTCTACAATTTAGGTCATATCCATTTTTCACTTACCATTGATCATTGTTGAGATATCGAATGAGACAGAGGAAAAAAATTAAGAGATTGAAGCTGGTTTTTCATTGTTTTCTACTTGCTCGTCGATGGATCAAGAGACGCGGTAGTGTCTCGATGCCCAAATAATAATACTGAATAATAACGAAATAATAATCTAATTTTGTTTAGCAATAAGATTTAACGTTGTGAGAATTCGAACTCTGTCATAATTTTTGTCTAAAAAAAAAAAAAAAATTACGATATAGGTATTAGCATAATCTACAAGTTTGATAATAGACTTTTTTCGATATGTATCACGAGAAAGGAGAAAACAATGAAAAACCAGCTTCAATCTCCAAATTTTTTTCCTATGTCTCGTTCGATATCTCAACCACGATCAATGGTAAGTGAAAAATGCATATGACCTAAATTGTAGAGCGTAAAAAAAGCAACAAAAGAATATATAATCGCAATTTTCGTATCACGTCGGAGAGAGGAGTTATCGCAAAAAAAAACAAAATTTACCCCTTTTTTCAAGATGGCGGCGAAAGCTCATAGGAAATCCTGGTCGACAATTTCAAGTTGAGCTTTTCTAAGCCCCCCCTACACAATATCTAAAATCCAGCCTTCTCGGTTCATTTGCGTTTTCAGTCATTTATTACAATAGACTTCGAAGGACCACGAAGTTTGTACCATGCTCTCTGACTAAGGTAACCGGCATTGGATCCAATAACTCCTTCCACTCAACAATTTTATATGATCGGGTATACAAAACTTCATACGCTTGAAAATGTGAATGAAATGTTAGGACAAATAATTCCTGGAAAATGAAGAAAATGTTTGATTCCTCTGTTGCTATATATTTAATAAGCCCGAAGCAAGGGAGCCCCATGTCATCGGATGTTACAATAACCATGCCAGGCTTGTATTTTGTCCCATGTCCCATGTGTCTGTACCCAGTTCACGATAAATACCGACGGTTCTGAAAAGGGGAGGATATCTGCGTCCATGACAACAGGTAGTTCGGTTAACGAAACAGAATATCCAGGACCTACCGACAATGTTTCTGTAAATCCCATATTAGCAATAAATTGATACGCCAATTTCAGTTGCCCTTTCAAGGCTAAAGTTGCACAAATATTTTTTCGAGAAGTGGATACAGCTGCACTCAATTTCGAATCCCTGTGTCTCGATTCGAAGCGCATACTCCACAAATGAACTAAAGGACCACATGATTTCATAATGTTAGGATAATGTGTCATGTGGTGTGCCTTCGGTTTTAAATTTGTCTTAAACAACGCTATGAATAAACAATTATGCTCTGCAACCCGAGTCTCAAGCAGAATGCAACAATCTTTCTGTATTGTTTTAGACATTAGAAGTGCGATTAACTGGCGAAGAATAATATAAAACTCCCATACAGGATTGTTTTCGGGTACTAAATCACCAACCATAACACTGAAGTGTGTCACAAATGTTAACATTTCTGCAGCGGACATGGAAATGTGATTTCTTTTGAGATGATGCGCTGGAATTTGACGTGGGATATTGCTACTATCTACCGAACCGTAGTCATAAGACGCGATACGATGATTGAGGTCTTCCAACGTGAACATACGTACATCTTCCGTGAAGTATTGTATAATTTCAACCATATCTACTGTGACGCAGTTTTCTTTCAAGGAAGAGGAAAATCTATACTACGTCACAATTCGACGCTTTCCCGTGTTAATTACTGAAAACTTACCATAGGTTGGGCGCCAGACGCTTGCGCGTCGTTTTCTTAACAAAATTCTTTACGATACGATAAACTAAAACATACGAGATGCGACGAGCGACAACTCAACTAGCTCAGTATTCCAAAAGCCTTACATAGAGGGGCAGGGTACACCATACAAAAATATTAATTCGACATCAGGCGAGGTAACATCAATCAATCATTTTTATTTAACGAAAGTGAGTAACTTGAACATCATCGATAATAGAATCGGACATAAAATATTTCAGTTTGTTACGATAGATTTCCTACTGGTCGGAGCAGAATTTACGCGTTTTACGATATAATATCAATCATAGGCGCGTTAGAGTTGATGCGATATAAAACAATTTAGTTAGACTCCAGACTTGGTATCACAGAGCGATACTTCGTACCCAAATGCAAAATTATTCTTTCTAAACGCCGCCTAAGCCGATAATTTACTTGCTGCTTAAGCCGACAAAGCTCGATAACAAACGATACAGTTTTTCAACCTGATGGGCTCGCTGGACTTTATAATCACGACATTTCGAAATCTATCCTAAGATAGGGACCGTCGTCAATCAAAATACGAGTTACTTAGAACAGCGATAATAAATTAACTGTAAACGATAGGGTGGTTCACAACCAGATTCTATATGATACGGTAATGATATTACCGATACCAAATTATCCAGACGATACTCAACTTTACGATACTCCAAACGAAATTGATACCAAAATATAACAATATTATAACCAAACTATAACCAAATTATAACCAAAGTAACTGTAACGCGAGGCCTATGGCTACTCGCGGTGATCTTCGCTCAGGGTTCTCCAGGAAAAGTATTCTACTACGATATTCATGCACAATGGATATTTAACATACTAAATATAAGAAAGCCATACGATAGACATAAGCCAAAAGCAAGATATACGATAATTAATAGCCAAAAAGCGATATAAAGTCTACGAATTCAGCCAGACTCGAGGTTGTTCGATAAATTAACCAAAAACGAGCTTCTTAGCTCAAAAGCCATACCATAAAACATACTTTTATACGAACTACCTCGTGCCTTCACAAAAGGAATCAAGACCTTACCTTAATTTGCTTTAAAATGTAACACAATACACTATTTTAACTATACTGGATACGATAGCGATACTCGATGAGCGATACGATACGATAGTACGATACTCGATGACTAGAACGATAGATGAGCAGCGCAGACGGAGCGAAGAGTAGACCGATTGATCTGCGTATCCTCCTTATATAGTCCTTATTTTCGTTCGTACCGACTTCTGATGGGTCACGTGGCTCATCATCATCTTAATTGGCTCTCGTCATTTTCGGTAGTTTCGACGAAGCTATGAGGTGTCGATGCGTTTCTCAGGGGAAACCTATCCCACCCCAGCCCTCACAATACTCCTCATCCTGCTGCCTTCCAATAGAACTCCCTGACGCTGGATTCATAAGAAATCTCGCTCGCCAGAGCTATACGATACTTTCCGCTAGAGCCTTACAGGATACGTCAATCTCTAGGAAATATACGATAGCTTCGCGCTGGACCACAAGGGTCTCGCCCACGACAAAGTTCGATAGGTTGGAACGCCGATCCGGGGGTTTTCTGGACCAAGCCGGCCGCGATAACAGTTTCCGAGAAAGTAGTTGAACGATACCTGCTCCAGCTGATGAATCATCGGGTGGGAGGCTGCGAATATTCCTTCACCTGACCCTATACGCCATCCTCATCTCAGCTGTGCAGTCTTGTCAGACGGTAGACTTGTCGGATGACGGGAGGACTTCTGTCTGCTTCTCGCACATCCCTGTACGCCGTCAATCCAGTTTGTTAGGGGCGGTAGAATTTGCCTGGTCGAGAGGAGGCGCTGACCTTGCCGCTTTCTTGGCGAATCGAAGGTTTGCACGCCGAACGAGACGTCGATGACGATTCCAGATGTAATTTCCGCAGTCATTCCCACGATGGTATTAATCTCGTCGCGTATCGTGCTCGAATTACATAGTTTACAAAAATAAAACAGTGCATTAGTTTAGCCTAATAATTTTTCCTAAATTGTCTTCCCCTGGAGGCCCTTGTCTGCGCTACGCATCGTCGTATTTTTTCGATAGTGTTCCCTTGTAACGGGGCTTTACAAAATACCACGTTACACTACTTGGCAAACTCCTTCGAGCTCGTCATGCATTATATCTACAGCCAAATTTGTAGTGACATGAAACCCGGTTAGCGCGTGAAATACGCAATTTTCTTTAATACCAGTCATACCACAGTCACTGAGCAATAAGTCATCATCGTACGAACGTACATTTCGGAGCAGCGCTGTATTTTCCGTGCAACTGTCGGCTCTCTCTCGCTTATTCATCTTACAGAACCGACATGAATAGTTTCCGTTAAAATTTTCGATAAAACCAACAATAGAGTGCAACCCCAGATTGTCCCCTACTACTATTCCTAGCTTGAAATAAAGCCTTGCAGTACCTTCAGAATGTTCTATCAAAATACCTTCTTCTTGTAAATATCGTAGTTCTGCGATCAGTTTTTGAAATACGGCTGCATTTCCGCACTCCTTTCGATCTTCAGTAAAAAATAGCAGAGCGGGATAAATAGAACTGAGAAGCGATTGGAATTCCGGCGGAAAGTAAGGTATTGAGACATAGATGGCACCCAGTTTATGAATACCTGCGTGGCTGCCTAGAGCATTTCCCGTTTCGTAATCATGAAAAAACAAAAATAGCGGTAAGACTTGTTTTCCTGTATAGCCATGAATCTTGCTTTTCCAGAGACTCCCTTGAATAAAGTTTGAAATAACCTCGGTTTCATTCCCTAATTTCTTCACGTATGCAGTAACAGCTTGGTATACATTTGGCATTTCGAATACTTTCTTAAAAACATTTCGTTGTGGCATAAAATGGGCTTTCACACTAACGGGTGCCATTTGAGTGTGCCCGTCAGATGTGGATGTAATCTTTTGAAATATTTGACCTATAACTACCTCAATCGGCAGAATAAGATTTCCGGTTGCCTCAAAGCCTTTCAAACGTCGGTATTCTGTTTCTAGACCACAAAAAGCGTTTTTTAAGGCAGAAAACATGTTAGACGTTTCGCTCAAGTTCTCAGAGGGTTCGCCAAGTTCACGCAATCGAGTTTCAACATGTTCATAGAGAACGTTGAGGCCTTCAGTTGAAAAAGACTGAGTAGCCTCCACAACAAATTGTACATGACCTCTCGGAAAAGTTGAATAGTTATATAGTTTCGCGACCATTTGCAGTGAATTTTGTTGAATCAATTTTTCAAATCTGAGATAATTGAATGGTGAATTTTCAGCTCTTGCAGTAGGATGGATATTAACTTCATTAGCCTGATCATCTAAGTTTTGACTTTCCTGACCAGCAGCGTTCATGTTATGATCATTATTTTCCTGGCTCTGGCGATTTGTGGTTAAATCATTTCCCTGGTATTGTGGTACAAGTTTTTGCTGGTCATGTTCCAAACACCAGTGTCTATGGTAAGATTTTATGCTGCCGAAAAATCGACGGCACTGTGATTCACCACAGCGAAATTGACTACCCGCGGATAGAAGATGTACTAATTTGAAATGCACCCATATTGATCCAATATTGGAGTATGTTTTGCGACAAATGAAACAAGTAGGCATGATGCAGTATAAAGAATATCTATCAAAGACTAATAATAATGAACCTTGTTGTATATACTTATAAAATGAACACGGATAAAAGTTTGTTATAAATATTTTATATTATTTCTGATAGAATTAAGAGCTCCTTAAATCTGCGATTAAGGTGCTTACGCTTGGAATGATTTTATCGCACTCGCCAGTTATATCATACACCCTCTTTTGTATTAACAGCCATGTTAATTCTGCTTCTTTTGGGTATTGCAGTTGAAGCGCATAAAAACTTTTAAAAGTAATATCTATCGCTTCAAGCAGCGACTGCACTCTGTACTTCAATTCATTGATGCACACGTAGCACTCAGAATTAATCAGAAGTGACTCGCCGACTATAACTGCAAGTGGTTGTTCTGTAAGGCTGTGTTCCAAAAGTTTCCGTTTTCTTGCGGCAAGTGCGGTATCGAGGTGGTTTAGGCTCTACAGAAAGAAAAATAGTATTTTTATGACTAATTGAAGCCATATGCAATTTCGTAGAACAGAGAGATACTAGAGTCTAATGGAAGAAAAAAAATTCCAACCTAATATCGCAATTCAGAAACGTATTCGGACATCCGTACTCGAAAGTTACACCATATCTATGGTTCAACTGGTATGAAAATAAGTAATAACATAAATAAAAACGCAATAAACGTTGTAAAGATCTGAAGTTGAAAAAAGTATTCATCAACAGAGAATTGCGAATTTTCGGTGATTGTGGATATAACTGAGTTGATGGTAACTTACCGGTACATGTAATAGAAAACCGCTTTGAATTTTAACTTTGCTTGGTCTCCAAGCTCGTTTTTTCGCAACCTTGATTGTTCCGTCCTGTATATATTGTATTAGCATTATTACATATTGTAAATAATTAACGGACTGACTCATGGAATTTCCCACGCCATGAGGGGAGACAGTCCCAGGCCAGGTCAGACCCTTCGAGGATTTGGTGCCATAAAAAGTGCACATGAGTGTTAGCAAAAATAACCATGCCTGGAAATAGCGAGAAAGACAATGACCAGAACGCGCTCTGCGCCTTTTGAATGTCCATAAATTTGGGACTTTCGAACTTTCCTAGGTTTATGGCTTTCAAGTGGTCGCCAGACGCGACGGTCCCTCGGCTGCACTCTGCAAAGGCCCCATGTCGAGGGCCTCGCGAGTGTGACGTAGGCGTATTGGGGTTTTCCCAACCCCTACCGTACCACGCATGGAGGTACCTGGCATTGCCTCCCACCCTCTTGGGTTCAGTTCCAAAACCTAGGCTAATGTAGTTTAAGTTTAAAAATTAACAGTCAGTCTTCGTTTAGTAGTCGCCTAGCACTACATCTCTCCTCTAGAGTAAACTTGTACTCCGGGAATAGCGACGAACTCATTGATCCACTTGATCTCTTATAATAAATCTGACTAGGTTACTTTGCTTAGTTCAGAGTTACTCCAATCATATTTTTATATTATACAAATCTAATAGAACCACTTGGTCTATTAATTATATATATTCGTAATCAATCTCATCTGTGATGTTATCAACCTTTAATAAATTACTTTCGTTGAACCTTGATGCATCATTTCACACACTGAGAAAATAAAGGCGAATCAGAATAGCTAAGTCCTGGTAACACTTAGTTCAAACATTGATTGTCATACATGGTAAGAGCAATGGTAAAATCCTTAATGCGATCGCAGGCGGAGTTACTATAACTGAATGATTCATGATCTCAATGAACTGAATGATCAGAATAGATATAGCGCCACAAAATGAGCTTCGGAAATGCAAAAAAGTATGTACACATTTCGCAACAATTATTAGCAACACATTTCTGCCAAAAAATTACCACTAGATTTCCCAAATTACATGTGATTTGTGGATTGATAGTTCAATAATGTTAAAAAGGAGAATTAATATTCTGTCGCTGTCATACCAGGTGATAGAGCTTCGCCACTCGCTTCATTTGCAGTTTCAGTCTCCGATACAGCTGGGATCAAGGAAAGCAAATTTTTAATCTGCATATCATTCGTTTTTTTCCGGTGGCAATAGGATAAAATTTCCTTCTGGAACGTTTCCCATTCACTATACAGTGCCAGTGTCTTCTCCGGGTAAATTTGTGAAAAGTCTATGCTTAACTGCATTGTAAAAATGTTTAAGGTATATGTTTTGCGGTTTAGTAACTCGAATAAAATCCTGGTCTGTCAATGAACAGTTATACTTGTGTTATGAAAAATTCTCACCAAAGTATGGCCGAGAGGCTGCTTTAGTGCTCTAAAGGTAGAAAAGTACACCACAGATGTGTAGTCGGGTGTAGCAGAAAGCTCGTCAACCTTGGCTTGGACGTTAATTTCCAATACTCCTCCACGGTTGGCCACGGTTCAATACAGTTTTTCAACCACTGTAGCTTATCTCTGTGGTCTTCAATGTTGTCTAAGTAAATAGAAATAGTGGGCGTTTTTGCATACTGATGACTTCTTTAAGATCGATCATGGCTCCGTGTCAATATAATCTAATTATAACTACCTGACAATGATCGGTGAAGGTCTTCTCGAAAGGCGAGAACTAGTGGTCTTGAACACTCGATATTTTTGCGTTTACGATTCTGATTCGTGTCTATTGCCCCATTACGTCGCAATGAACCTCGGTAATACACATACTTATCATAGAGCTTGCCCTTCGCCAAAATTTTCTTGTGCGTGACTTTGTCTAATCGGTAAGGCACATAGTAAGTCTCGGTTTTTTTTTTTGGGAACCTGTTCTTAATTAGGGTTGCTAGATTCATTAGTCTCTCCGAAGTCAATCTGAAATGAAGCAATCATGATTCATCTGGGTATTAGCTATATCTACACAGTGTTCAGTAACAATGTAGGGTACAATTAGTATTCACTTGTAAGTTTGCGATAAATATATTACTTGAATTCTGTCGTCCCTTTGAGCTCTGCTGCTACAATAGCGCCGGCAAGCTGTAGCCGATTTTGAGGAGAAAGTTGACGAGTTTTATCATAATTGCGTATTACAGCAATTCCTTCAGGCGTTAGACTCAGTATGCCATCAATATCGGTATCATTAGAAATAGACGAGAAAATGGCAGAACCTGTAGAAGCGGTTGATGGAGGCCCTGTTGTGTTTGTGAACAGAGAGCTACATGCGTCCTGCACTATGTCTGATTGCAAGTAAAGTGCACTGCTAGTGCTTGCTATTACACGAAACATTTGAGTTAGATAGAGGCACATGAGTAAGTGACTAAAATATGAGTTGAAATGACCAGAATATTTACCTAAACTTTCTTCGTTAGTTTGTTCTTCCGGCACGAAATCTGAGATCGTTGCCCTAATGTTTACAAAATCGGAAACTTGACTGCCGTTACAAAGGACCTGCATGATTCAACATAAAACAGAAATCTTATAATTATAACAAAAGATGAAATGTCAAAATTGATTTCAGATTACTGGTACTAATAATTGGCTTGATTAACAATAAAAAGAGATAACGATGAAATACTTATACCTGGGAATCAGTAACTTGTATATTTATTCAGTAATCATGAACAATCGGATGTGAAAAGTTGCAGAGGTGTTGTAAATTACAAATTCGCAAAGTACTGTCAACCCAAAAGAATATTCTTGCATGTATGCTTGCGGTTACGTAACACTTGCATTGAAAATCTATGTAATTACTCGGGACTGACAATTACGATAAATACACTTCAGGATGAGACAGAAAGAGTATTAATTTCAAAATCATATGTTTTTTTCATAACAGATATTTTCTTTGAGGCCACAGACTTTTAAAATTTAACAGATCGATGGTGTCTTGGATTAATTCAGTAAGTAAATTAGTACCCGATGTCCTGTTCCACCCGTTTATGCATTTTTCTTATGGGAAAGATTCGTTCAGAATAATAATAATAATGAGACAACTTCTTACATCTTGCAGACACTAAAAGTCCGAAGACTGATCGAAGGAACTATTGTCATTAGGTTTTGAGGATGCTACGCGATCGACCTTGTCAAATTCAGCAGCCCAATACTCACAAGGAGAGTGTCAGGACTCCGGGTAACGCTTTTGAACCAAACTGCTATGGGTGTTTCCTTGGGCCAAAATATGAGGCTCACCATACTTCATTCAATATCATAGGCCCTTTCGGGTTTAACGTCACCCAAATTGGAAAATTATTTCAGAATTCAGCGCCTTTCATATTATTTCATAATATTGCAACGAATTTCAGTTTGGTAGCTTATCTTGACTGGAAATAGACTGTCCTAGAAAAAAGAAAGTTTTTGCAGCCTGAAAAGTGTACTTTTTGCAAGTACGATCTCCAAAATTCATAATTTAAGGTGAAAAATGATCAAATTCAGCGTTCCTCCCTGGGTAGGGCGGAGAGACTCCTTGAAAAACTATTATATTATGTCTACCTGTTGTAAGATATTCATCCAATATACGGTAAGTCCATCCATATACCATTTGAGACCTATGCACAATAGATACCTGCGGATCGTCGGAAGGCGCAACTGGATTATCATTTTTTGAACAGTATCTCAAAAGCTGCTCATTACCACAAAGCGTCGAATTTCGTGAAGTTATTACGAAGATCTGTCGTGAAATTGTAGTCATCTGAAATAAGCATATTGGTAGAGGTATGGGCCAGGTTAGATTTCCATCGAATGTATCTGGAAAAATCAGTTTGACATATTCGTATCGTATATATCAAAAATCACCTTTCATGAATACTATTTCGCCAACGAACAGCTTCTGCGAATATACAACTGTAACAATAACTTGGTGATACGAATGTTACTTACACAACACTATGCAGGTAAAGGTTGACAGATCTCGATCGATGCTTACGCGGCTCGTTCAAATGAGACGGTGGGAGGCTACGCGTGATTGATCGGCTTTGAAATATCGGCCAATGAGATGCTTCTTGACAATTCAAGTGGTATTTAAGTGCTGTGGGTCGATAGACACTACATATCGATTATTGAAGAGATTCAAACACCTTCAGTGAATTTAAATTCTGATCACACCGACATTGAATTGTTGCCACTACTTCCGTTTGAACTGATTTATTCATTATATATTTCGTTGATTATTGTTACTTTTAGTTATTGTTATTTTTGTTAGTTTTGCTGTTACTCGTTAACTTTTTTTTATTGATATTCTGATAGTTATTGTTGTTATTTTTCCTGTTTCGGCTATATTTTGTGTGCCGTAATGGCTAGTGCGCCGAGCACTAGTGCTTTCATCGAAGATTCGGATGAATCTTCGATAAAAAAGATTATGACCCAGAGTGTCTGTGCTTGTCTCCAAATTCTAAAGGCACGTAACATCACTTCGAACGAAGTATTCAATGATCTTCCTGCGCAAGCATGGATTTTGAGTAACGATATGGCAAACGCATTTTTTCAAGTAATTGAGAAGTATGAAGCTACAGAAAGTGATGAACTAATAGCGGATGATGAGGATTTCGAAAATGTTTGATTCGATGACGGTGATGATATACAAAATCAAGATTTGAGCCAAGAATCTGTAACGTCAGGTAATTGATCAACATCATTCACAATACATATTTTTTTATTTTCAATAATCACAAATAATTCTTTACAATTCTGTGTATTTGTTTTTGTTATTAAAATTATACCTATACTAAAAACATGATTAAGATTGTACCTATACTAAAAACATATGATTAAAACTATACCTATCTACTGTAACGTGGTATTTTTGTAATTCCCAGTTACAAGAGAATTTAGGCGAAAAATACGATGATACGTGGCGCAGACAAGGTCTCCAGGAAAAGACAAATTAGGAAAAAATTATTAGGTTGAACTAACGCACTATTTTATTTTTGTAAATCATGTACATCTTCTACGAGACATTCACCGTCGTGGAAACTACCGAAGAAACTATGGCTTATCGGGAAACCTCCACATCTACAGTCATTATCGACGTCTCGATCGGCGTGCAAATCTTTGTTCCGCCAAGAAAGTGGCAAGGTCAGCGCCTCCTCTCGACCAGGCGAATTCTACCACCCCCAGCGAACTGGACTGACGGCGTACAGGGATGTGCGAGAAGCACGAATAATCCTCCCGTCATCCGACGAGCCTACCGTTTGACAAAACTGCACAACTGAGACGAGGGTGGCGTATAGGATCAGGTGAAAGAATATTCACAGCCTCCCACCCAATGACTAATCAGCTGGAGCAGGTATCGTAGAACTACTCTCTCAGAAACTGTTATCGCGGCCGGGTTGGTCCAGAAAACCCACAGATCGGCATTCCAACCTATCGAACTTTGTCGTGGGCGAGATCTTTGTGGTCCAGCGCGAGGCTATTGTGCAATTTCCTTAAGGATTGACTGATTACACAGGTCAACAAAAAAATATTTTTTTTTTTGGCCTTCTGTTTTCATGCATAAATTCTGATTCTATGCATCGAAAGGAACCCAAATTTTCACTTTTGGCTTATAAAGTTTGCTTTTGTCTGCTTTACGTCGATAAGTATGTTTTGAAGTTTTTGGTTGATTGTATAAACAGCAGCAATTTTTTTGCATTTGTAGTCTATTATTAATCATTATTTTTCAAAAGAAGTGGCTTAAATGTATAACAAAAATTTGTTCAATAGTAATTTACAATAAAATTATGAGAAAATAGGTAAAATTCTTAAAATACAAAAGCAAACTTTAACCAAAAAAACTATTTTTTCCTTTATTAGTTATGTAAAAGAAATCAGGATTTGATATTTAGAACTCAGACCCGAAAATCGTGTTGACCGGTGTTATGTAAGGCCTTGGGAGAATTATCATATAGCTCTGGCGAGCGAGATTTCTTATGAATCCAGCGTCAGGGAGTTCTATCGGAAGGCAGCAAAAAGAGGGGTATCGTAACGGCAGGGGTAGGCTAGGTTCCTCCTGAGAAACGCAACAACACCTCATACGTTCGTCGAATCTACCGAAAATGACGAGAGTCAATTAGGATGGTGGTAAGACACGTGACCCATTTCATGAGTCGGTGCAAGCGAACTAAGAACTATATAAGGAGGATACGTAGGCTAATCGGCCTACTCTTCGCTCTGTCTGCGCTACTTATCGTCATCGTATATCGTACATCGAGTATCGTATAATATCGCTCATCGTGTATCGAAAATCATATCGTTCTATCGAGTATATTTAAAATAGTGTTGTGTTACATCTTGAGGCAATTTAAGGTAAGGTCTTGATTTCTTTATGTGAAGGCACGAGGTCGTTCGTATAAAAGTCCGCTTCATGGTTATTTCTTGAGCTAAGAAGCTCGTCCTTTGGTTAATTTATCGAACAACCTCGAGTCTGGCTGAATTCGTAGACTTGCTATTGCTTTTTCGCTATTATTGATTATATATTGCTTTTGGCTTATGTCTATCGTATGGCTTTCTATTACTTAGTATGTTAAATATCTATTGTGCATGAAATCTGTAGAATAAGTACTTTTCCTGGAGAACCCTGAGCGAGGATAGCCGCGAGGGCCTTAGGCCTCGCGTTACAGAAATATTTAGTCATAATTCTGTTTAATTCGAGTCATAATTGACGATTTGTTATAATTTATCATTAATACCATTCTGTTTAACGTAAAGTCATTTCTCAAAGTTGAGTATCGTCTGAATAATTTAATACTGTGTCATCAAGTATCGTATCGTATAGAATCGAATTTATTATATCGTCTACAGCTTTGGTCTATTAAAGTTGCTTTGCTCAATTCATTTTGAGTGACCATGCGGTTCCTAGTTTAAACTCGAATTCAGGATATCGTATTCATCACGCTTAGCAGGCCCCTATGTAAGACTGTATCGTTTGTTACCACGCTTTGTCGGCTAGCGACTAAAACATCAAATCTTTGTCTTAGGCGGCGTTATTAAAATAATTTTGCTTCGGGTACGAAGTATCGCTTTGTGATACCACGTCTGGAGTCTAGTTACTAATTTTATATCGAGTCAACTCTGACCCGCCTATGACTCGTTTTGTAGTATAAAACACGTAAATTCTGCCCCGACAAGTAGACAAACTATCGTAACTTATTAATGAAAATCTATGTCTGATTCTGTTACCGGTACTGCTCAAGTACTCACTTTCGTTCAATAAAATTAATTGATTGATGTTACCTCAAATACTCTTGTTGAATTAATAATTTGTATGGTGTACCCTGCCGCTCTATCTAAGGCTATGGAAAACTGAGTTAGTTGAGTTATCGCTCGTTGCATTCTCGTAATTTTGGCTAGATAATTTGTTTCATGGTATTGTAAAAATTTGGTTAAGAAACGACGCGCAAGCGTCTGGCGCCCAACATCTAGTAAGTTTCAGTAAATTAACACGGGAAAGTGTCGACTTGTGACGTAGTAGTGGTTCTCCTCTTCCTTGAAAGAAAATTGCGTTACAAATTGGCGCCCAACGTGGGGCCACGCCAAAGAGGAAATTAAATTTCTGAGGTACATCAATCAAAATTCGGTAAATTCACGAAAAATTCGCTGGAAATTTATATAATTTTCAAAATCTAGCCGTTAGGACCTAAACAAAAGAAAGGAGAAAAACAAATCTTAAAGGATTAACCTTAAACACGATTATTATTTAACATAACAGAAAGATTAATTTAATCTTCTGAACAAAAGCTGTTGACTACGCAGTACTCTTCAAGACCTGTACCGTATTTATTGTTCTTGCATATTTTCAAACCAACGTGTATCGACCGGCGATCGCTGTGTTTATCCCCAGCGCTCGCGTATTCACAATTTCTTCATGTCAAAACCGTCGTCTATCGACGCGTGGATCTATTTACTATCAGCTGACGAGTTACGTCACGAATTAATTAGTCTATCTCGCTCACCTGTCGGAACCCCGGCAGATCAGCGGCTCCACCCGGATGCAGTTGAAGATAGTCTGCAGTCACCCCATTCACATGGGCTACTAAGAGAGGACGGACCGGAATCTATCCATGATATCGAACGTAACGAAACTCGCGAAAATCCTAAAAATGATAATACCCGGGAAAATGACACGAGCGAGCTAGTAAACACACAGAACGAACAACGAGTTAATTTAAGCCCCCCACCCCCGATAAATCTCTCTCAAGCCTCTCGTGAATTCACGCCTCGTAATAATCGCAATCCCTATCGACCGCAATTAAATACATCACATCAAAATTATTACCCAATACCACCGAATCATCACGCACCGACACCTGCCGCGAGTCCTTTGTATTACCACTAGACTTTGAAAAAGCGAAGTTCGAATACAACTCGCGGCTCTAATAGTACACGATTCTTTACGTCCACGCACCTCGCGATTTACCAGAAGAAAGACGCTAGTTCAAGTTCAAAGGCGACGAGGTCCCCGCAGTTGCAAAGATGCATGTATTACTCCGCGCATTGACTTAACCAATTAGCGATCTGCTTATTCTTTATGCGCTTATTGATTGGAGGGGGCCCTAACTGAAGTCAGCGTAGGCGGATGGTCCTCTTCGCGCTGCACGGTCCTCAACCGTTCGACGGCTCACCTATAGTCGACTTACACTAGCTTAGATATATTATATTTAATTCCATTTACAGCTCGATCTTATAATGGAATTTCACACACATTCGTCCATTCATTAATTCAGGATAATTCTATATGATTTTTAGTATAATTAAATTATAATTAACTGTATTTTCCATAGTTTTTACGTAAATTGAGAGAGAGAGAAGATGCATTTACTTATGAGTATTAGTGTGGTAGTAAGAGGCAGCAACGGTTGGGGGTTTCCCAGTATTGCCTCTCCTTACTCCACTGTCTTTTTCGGGTGACGCTATGCAGGCCTCGATATCGGCGCCTACGTGACGGTTATTGAATATGGGAGGTCTAAATTGTTTTTGAAAGATAAGTATCGAGTGTGAACAAAAATATTGAGTTTAGCTTTCGTTTATCGTTCCCTATGTAGCAGAAGAAATATAGGGTTGATAATTAATGCTTCGAAGAATAAGACGATTATTTAAATAATTATTGCTTTCAAAGAATGAAAGAAATAATTATTAATTTGGAAAAAATATTCAGGGAGAACACAGGTAACTAAGTTACGCACGTAACATCTGTATACAATTTATTGAATACAGACCAACTTTTATCATTCCTCTTAATTTCGTGTTTGACTTGTGATAGAATATACTCTAATGAATACTCAAAGTTCTGTCTAACTATTTATGTATAGGCCTAATAGCTGCGCACGCATGCCCTGCTGCTTCCTGATTTGATATTTAGTAGTGACGACATGTGTGCCGGTAAATATCTTTGTACTGATCAAATACAGATTTATATCCTCGTCAATCTAACGAACAACGCTTATCTCTTTCCAAACCCAACAGGTTATGGGCCCAGAACATTTTTTCGGGCAATAGTAAATCTATATTTTTCAAAGATAACTGGCGTGTCAAATAATTTTTTTGTCAAGTTTAGTCGTTGAGGTTATGTTACTTCGTGGTATATTCTGTGATCTGTGTACAATTTTTGTGAACTGATTTAACATTATGAAACACGATATAAAATCGAAAAATGTGTAGCACAGGTAATACAAATACGACAAACACTATGAATACGAGTACTGTATCGAACACTTTCAGTGGTAACGGTCATATATTCCAAAAACTTGCCGGAACTAACAATTACAATAATTGGAAGTTTTCGATGAAGATGTCACTTATCATGGACGGACTGTGGAATTGCATAATTGGAACCGATACGGATCCAACGCGAGACCAAAAGGCACTGGCAAAAATTTGTTTGTCAGTTCAGCCGTTATGCTCCGCTCATGTAAGAGAAGCTGACACCTCCAAAAAGGCATGGGACAATCTTCAAGCAGCGTTTGAAGATAAAGGACTCTGCCAAAGACTAAGTCTTTTACGACGTCTACTTAGAACCAAATATGAAGACTTTACATCCATGGGAGATTATGTTGGTGGACTCGTTTCCATTGTACAGCAGTTGACTGATATAGGCCATAAAATGGACGACGAAGAAGTCGCGGTACTGTTGTTAGAAGGTCTACCTGTGGAATTCGATCCATTAATGATGGGTATCGAAGCCACACATGTGAAACTTTCAAGTGAAATGGTTAAGACTCGACTATTACAAGAAGACACACAGTTACATCAAGTGATACTGCTCTCGTCACACGGAACTCATCAAGAAAAGTGAATCAAAAGAAAACTGTAATTTGTCATCACTGTAACAAAGAAGGATACATTAGGCCAAAATGTCCGCAGTTCAGAATAGAGAAAAAGGCAAAGCAGAATTCAACTTTGGACAAGAAGGATGACTGTTTGATGCTGACGACTGCCTTAAGTGCTACTACCTTCAAAAAGGAAGATTGGTTCATTGACTCAGGTTGTACGACTCACATGAGTATGCGTAAAGATTGGCTAGTTAATTACTCTGACTCAAATACCAGAGAAATTACGGTGGCAAACAATCAAAAATTAAACAGTAAAGGTACTGGAGATGTTAGAATCAATTTGAAAGATAATATCCAAAAGACTATTGTAGATGTAACCTATGTGCCGGACATAGCTGCAAACTTACTTTCCGTTAGTAAAATGACAGAAAAAGACTTAATAGTGATATTTGATAAAAACAGGTATCGTGTGTATAATAACACTGACTGTAAAATTATAGGAAGTCATAAGGTTTCAGCATCCAATGTCGGCGGAATCTACAAATTGGATCAATCAAATCAACAACCTCAATATATACGAGAAAGATCTGCTGCAATGACGACGAATGGAACAAATGCTACGCAAGAAGCTGTGGCATTGTCGACAACACAAGTATCACTACAAATATGGCATCGACGTCTAGGGCATTTGAACCAGAAGAGCATGATGATGTTAAGAAATGGACTCGCTACCGGAATAAGCTTTAGAGACAACGAAGAGGTAAATAACTGCATTCCATGCATAGAACGAAAACACAGAAGAAATACATTTCCTAAAGGTAAAGCTATACGAGCTAAGGAAAAACTCGAACTGATTCACTCTGATCTATGTGGTCCTATGTCCGAAGCTACATGGGGCGGTTCGCGTTATTTATTATTCACTGATATATTCACTGATGACTTATCGAGGAAAAGCTTTGGTTATTTGCTCAAATCAAAAAGTCAGACACTAGAGATGTTTGTTGAGTTTAAGAAATTAGTAGAAAATCAAACAGATTTAAATAGTACATTACGCACCTAGGGAGTAAAAGTAGGCCATTCCAAACTGCGTGTGAGATTGACACCCGAGCCGATGGCAAAACGCAGTTTGGAATGGCGTCTCTTACTCCCGTGTGACGTATACTATTTTTCACCACCCCTGCACCGGAAAGTACGACTTTCCGTTCACGCGAGGGGTCGAAAGTCGCA